>CM059793.1:38922678-40122678 GCA_030435695.1 Brachymystax lenok tsinlingensis | reverse complement strand
AAGGAGACCGTGGTGAACGTAAGACTTGTATGCTCAGAGACAAGGTTGATTGGTTATAATGTGGACAGGCTTTGTTTTGTCTCTGATCAATAGACAATGAGAAGGTGTCAGTTGGCCTAGTAACCTTGCCTTCCTCTTCAGTCCTTCAGGGTTGTTTATAGTTCAGTGTGTTTTTGTTGGTTCTCCTGACCCCATATAGAGAGGGGTGAAGGTGGATGTACAGCACAATGTGTTCTCAGTCTATTTTTTTCTGTCTGAGCAGACCTGAGGTAGGAGAACAGCGGTCACAGGATTGGGCTTCTCACTTTGAGTGACCTGACCCCACAGTTACCCTGGCAACAGGTTTAGCTAATTGTGTGTGTTGAATGAATGTTTCAGGAAGTTTACATGATTTAATGTCATCTAGGAACTTACTCTTATGTAAATGCATTTGGAAAGTATTCAGACCCTTTGACTTTTTCCAAATTTTGTTAATTTACAGCCTTATTCTAAAATTGATCAAATAGTCCCCCTCAATCTACATACAATACACCATAATGACAAAGAAAAAACAGGTTTTTAGAAATTTTATCAAAACTTAAATCACATTTACATACGTTTTCAGACCCTTTACTCAGTACTTTGTTGAAGCACCATTGGCAGCGATTACAGCACAGTCTTCTTGGGTATGACGCTACAAGCTTGGCACCTGTATTTGGGGAGTTTCTCCCATTCTCTGCAGATCCTCTCAAGCTCCTGAAGCCACTGCTGCGTTGTCTTGGTTGTGTGCTTATGGTCGTTGTTCTGTTGGAAGGTGAACCTTTGCCCCAGTCTGAGGTCCTGAGCGCTCTGGAGCAGGTTTTCATCAAGGATCTCCCTGTACTTTGCTCCGTTCATCTTTCCCTCAATCTTGACTGGTCTCCCAGTCCCTGCTGCTGAAAAACCTTACCACATGATGCTGCCACCATGCTTCACTGTAGGGATGGTGCCAGGTTTCTTCCAGATGTGACGCTTGGCATTCAGGCCAAAGAGTTCAATCGTGGTTTCATCAGACCAGTGCATTTAGTTTCTCATGGTCTGAGAGTCCTTTAGGTGCCTTTGGCAAACTCCAAGCGGGCTGTCATGTGCGTTTTACTGAGGAGTGACTTCCGTCTGGCCACTTTACCATAAAGACCTGATTGGTGGAGTGCTTCAGGAAGGTTCTCCCATCTCCACAGAGGAACTCTAGAGCTCTGTCAGCGTGACCATCGGGTTCTTGGTCACCTGCCTGACCTAGGCCCTTCTCCCCTAATTGCAAAGTTTGGCCGGGTGGCCAGCTCTAGGAAGAGTCTTGGTGGTTCCAAACTTCCATTTAAGAATGTGTTCAATGCTGCAGATGTTTTTTTATACCCTTCCCCAGATCTGTGCCTCGACACAATCCTGTCTCGGAGCTCTACGGACAACTCCTTCAACCTTATGGCTTTGTTTTTGCTCTGACATGCACTGTCAACTGTGGGACCTGATATAGACAAGTGTGTGCCTTTCCAAATCATTTCCAATCAATTGAATTGACCCCAGGTGAACTCCAATCAAGTTGTAGAAACATCTCAAGGATGATCAATGGAAACATGATACACCGGAGCTCAATTTAGAGTCTCATAGCAAAGGATCTGAATACTTATGTAAGTAAGATATTTCTGTTTTACATTTTTTATAAATTTGCAAAAATGTCTAATAGCCTGTTTTTGCTTTGTCATTATGGAGTATTACAGTGAGGGGGGAAAAGTATTTGATCCCCTGCTGATTTTGTACGTTTGCCCACTGACAAAGAAATGATCAATCTATAATTTTTATGGTAGGTTTATTTGAACAGTAAGAGACAGAATAACAACAAGAAAATCCAGAAAACCGCATGTGAAAAATGTTATAAATTGATTTGCATTTTAATGAGGGAAATAAGTATTTGATCCCCTCAATCAGAAAGATTTCTGGCTCCCAGGTGTCTTTTATACAGGTAACGAGCTGAGATTAGGAGAACACTCTTAAAGGGAGTGCTCCTAATCTCAGTTTGTTACCTGTATAAAAGACACCCGTCCACAGAAGCAATCAATCAATAAAATTCCAAGATTGTAGACCTACACAAGGCTGGAATGGGCTACAAGACCATCGCCAAGCAGCTTGGTGAGAAGGTGACAACAGTTGGTGCGATTATTCACAAATGGAAGAAACACAAAAGAACTGTCAATCTCCCTCGGCCTGGGGCTCCATGCAAGATCTCACCTCGTGTTGCAATGATCATGAGAACGGTGAGGAATCAGCCCAGAACTACACGGGAGGATCTTGTCAATGATCTCAAGGCAGCTGTGACCATAGTCACCAAGAAAACAATTGGTAACACACTACGCCATGAAGGACTGAAATCCTGCAGCGCCCGCAAGGTACCCCTGCTCAAGAAAGCACATATACATGCCCGTCTGAAGTTTGCCAATGAACATCTGAATGATTCAGAAGACATCTGGGTGGAAGTGTTGTGGTCAGATGAGACCAAAATGGAGCTCTTTGGCATCAACTCAACTCGCCGTGTTTGGAGGAGGAATGCTGCCTATGACCCCAAGAACACCATCCCCACCGTCAAACATGGAGGTGGAAACATTATGCTTTGGGGGTGTTTTTCTGCTAAGGGGACAGGACAACTTCACTGCATCAAAGGGACAATGGACGGGACCATGTACCGTCAAATCTTGGTTGAGAACCTCCTTCCCTCAGCCAGGGCATTGAAAATGGGTCGTGGATGGGTATTCCAGCATGACAATGACCCAAAACACACGGCCAAGGCAACAAAGGAGTGACTCAAGAAGAAGCACATTAAGGTCCTGGAGTTGCCTAGCCAGTCTCCAGACCTTAATCCCATAGACAATCTGTGGAGGGAGCTGAAGGTTTGAGTTGCCAAACGTCAGCCTCGAAACCTTAATGACTTGGAGAAGATCTGCAAAGAGGAGTGGGACAAAATCCCTCCTGAGATGTGTGCTAACCTGGTGGCCAACTACAAGAAACGTCTGACCTCTGTGATTGCCAACAAGGGTTTTGTCACCAAGTACTAGATCATGTTTTGCAAAGGGGTCAAAACTTATTTCCCTCATTAAAATGCAAATCAATTTATAACATTTTTCACATGTGTTTTTCTGGATTTTTGTTGTTGTTATGTCTCTCACTGTTCAAATAAACCTACCATTAAAATTATAGACTGATCATTTCTTTGTCAGTGGGCAAACGTACAAAATCAGCAGGGGATCAAATACTTTTTCCCCTCACTGTATGTGTAGATTGAGGAAAAACATTAATTGAATACATTTTAGAATAAGGCTGTAACGTATGTCTGAATACTTTACAAATGCACTGTATTTCAAGAACTTTACAACTTGATGGTTTTACAGGATAGTAGTTGTGTTGTGGACATATTCAAAATATGCTAAAATATGTTGCTCAAATATTTGGTGCATCAGCTAGGGCCATGTCATTGTTTTAGTATACCCTCTCACAGTATATATCGAATTGGATAGCCACAATCTGAAATATCTTGGTTATTAAAGTTAAGCACAAAAGGGAGTTTAGCAAAATGCAATGAAACTCATAGAATTACTTCTTCCCTCTGATTTATCTCTCTGTTGTTTCCAGGAGGGTGCAGCGCCACCCCCGGACCGCCTGTTTAAGATCGTGCTGGTAGGGAACTCTAGTGTGGGGAAGACCTCCCTCCTCATGAGGTTCTGTGACGACTGTTTCTACCCAGGCACCTCTGCCACCGTGGGTGAGTAGTGGCTGGCCTCTCCAGGGTTCCTTTTCTACAGCAGAGCAGGGTTTTCATTAAGCACCAACGGATCAAACCAGACTGAAACCCGGGAGGAACTACCTGAACTTAAAACAAAAACTAGAGATTCTTATTCTTATGTTGCAAACTGTTTTGATATGGTGTGTCCTAATCAACATGACCCAGGGCAGAGCTGAGCCCACAGACATGTGGCTGGCTGACCTCACCCTCCCTATCACACCTCACACTGGCTTTACTCATTAAGCTCTTTTAAATGCCGATTGCTTACACTGTGGAAAGCCGACTGTTGCACTACATAGGCAACAGCCTAAGCAAAGAAGCCATATTGTGGTACTGTTGTATTGACTGACTTGCATTCACACAGACCATAACTGGATACTTCAAATGGCCTTTCTGTTGTACAGTAGGTTAATGTTACACACCCAAACCTAGTTTGTTCTTTGACTGACTGCGAGCATACTGAATTATGTCATGACCCAACCCACATAGCATCACATGAGACGGCTTGTGAAGTCTGTGTTCCTTTCCTGTCATTCTGCAGCCTAGTAAGAACGGCTCCAGAACTCTAATCTCCTCTCTATTTAGGCCCTGTTTGGAAGCACACAAAAATTATTTGATTTTGAAAATAGTCATTTTTAGGAGAGAGTCAGATGGATTTTGAATTGTATGGTCCCTCTAGAACAATGGGCACAATACTCTCAACTCTCATTGATGCAATCATTGACAAAAAACATGTTTCTCCTTTTTTATTTGAGCACAGGGTACAAATATTGTTGATTGCAAACATCAATGGATGAGTAACATTTCAGAAACTCAGAGAAGGACATATCCTTTTGAAGTTCCTTGTTCTACCAGATTTTGCCCAGAAATCAATTGTTGGTTCCTTTCATCATTGTTTAACCTTTTCTATCTTGCTACAAACCCAGCACTTCTAAAAAGAATACGGACAGAAAATTACAAGAAAAAATATTATTGGAAGGCAAAATATAGTAAATTACTTAGGTGACATGAGAGGAATGTTATCTTGTCCATCTTGCATCAACAGGCATAGACTACAGTGTGAAAACGATAACGGTGGACAACAGCCAGGTGGCGCTGCAGATGTGGGATACAGCAGGACAGGAGAGGTGGGAACTTGACTATATTAAGTGAATTTACACACATTCAACTTTTTACCTCAGAAGCTTTTGTTTTGCTACATGCAGTTATGCTGTATGGCACATAGCTAATGTCAGTGAAGTGAAATATTACTGCAGTGCTTAAATGTCTTTCTTTTTTACAGTATTTTCTAATGAGACCATGTTGCACATGACACTTGAAAATAGTATCTAATGAGACAACATTTTTAGTATGAGATCAAATTCCATACTTATTTTGTTGTGCAATGAGGATAAAGTACAAATGGGGGAATTCTCAGTTTTCCTTCTCCACCCCTTCAGGTATCGCAGCATCACCAAGCAGTTCTTCCGCAAGGCTGACGGTGTGGTAGTCATGTATGACATCACTGCTGAGCAGAGCTTCACTGCGGTGAGACAGTGGCTGACCAGTGTACAGGTAAGATGAGCCCAAACACTGCTCTGCTCACCTCTGAAATAGCAGGCCTACACATACAAGCTCAGAGAAATGTAGATAATACTGAGAGCCTCCTCCTGCTCAATAGCACATTCAATGTAGGCCTACAGAACATTTTATATACAATATCAGATCAAATGCGCTAACTATTGTAATTCTTACTGGATATTTGTAAAGAGGAACAATACAAGTTACCATTCATTATCGTTACGGATTGTGTGTCATGTAATCCCTGTATGCAACATGTAGTGAATATAGATTTGTCCGTGACCTTGCTCAGTGTAACACTGATGTTAAAAACCTGCGACGCTGAATGCTGCCCACCCACTGGGTATCTGAAAGAGACCGCTGAGGTTCTATCCCTAATGGAGTGCATCAGTGCCCATCATCTCCGTCTCTCTTCACAGGAGGGTGCCGGCGAGGATATTCCCATCATGCTGCTGGGTAACAAAACAGACAAGGAGAGCGAGCGGGAGGTTCAGACGAGAGTAGGCGAGAAATTGGCCAAGGTTTGTCTATCAGCAATTCCCTGGGCGTTGTCTTCAACCCACAGGCTTCTCAGTGCCCACAGCCACAAAGTAGTGGGTTATCTTCTCACTGAATAAGTAAAAGCAACAAAATGAGTGGTTTTTAACGAGATGTGTGTGTGTGTGTGTGTGACCTTAAAGGTCCAGGAGTTGTTTTTCGACTTCTAACATCCCTCTATAATTTGGTATATTTGTATATTCCATTTTCTTTTCCTTTGGGTCTGCAGTTTCTATGGTGATAGCAAGTGTCTAAGTGCCTTAGATCAGTCGAGCTGCTCTTATTTTTCATTTTGCTCCAATGGCCATTAGTCCAGACAATGATTACCTTTAATGTTACTAAACAGGCCTGAGTAGGAGGCTGTCTGGAAGAGGAGAGTTTGATCAACCTACTACAGCCAGTTCCAATCAGAGCACTGTACTGTACATCCCATTGACTTCCCTCCCTGTTTTTCATCTGGTAATGACAGTTATCAAATCTCCTTTGCAGGACTGCCAGTTGATTTTCTATGAGTGCAGTGCTTGCTCTGGACAAAACGTTGTAGACTCTCTGGTACATTTGGCAAGGTGAGTTAAGTTAAGCGCTGTGTGGGATTCTGCACAGCGTTTTAACAGGACATAAGTCTTACTGCTTCCACATTTACTATTGTCTTAACACGACTGTTTGTCATTTCGATTTTGGCCATTAGCAAGCTATATGAAGGGAAAGCAAGCTTAATACTGTCAGGCCAAAATTGGAGTAACTGTCTGCTTGGGCTTCATCCAAGCTAGGCTTTATGTGGTCTGCAGTGAAATCTGCCAACTCACTTTAGTACAAGGAAAGAAAGGAAAACAATGACCAATCTTATCATTCCTAAATATACACTTAACACACATAATAAACAACTTCATCCTAGCAGTTAATGCTCCCAACTTCAATAATAGTATCAATCTCTAATATTGTGTGATTTCTTTAGTCAAGTCTATTGCACTGTAATTTATGTTGGGTTCTCACTCTCCATAATAAACAATGAACCTACAGTATGTGACTTTGGCTCATTTCTGAGTAAAATCTCTTCTCCTGTGTCTCCTAGAATTCTGAAAGAGCAGGAGGACATAGAGAAAGAGAAGACTGTTCAACTGGTAAACAGCTCTTCACAGAAGAAGAGGTCCTGCTGCTAGCAACAAGAAGGCTACTAGCTAGCTTCTATCTTCTCAACACACAAGGTGATGGTGAACTCACCTAATTAAATATACAGTATATTCTGACTAGAGTTCCTTAAGAACTCAAAGATCTACAGCACAATACCTCTCACTGTCACCCAGTCCACCTACGGTGTGAACACCTGTTTCTTGAATCTGTGGTTTTAATAAAAAACACCTCTTTGAGGGGAAAGAAATAAAATAAAAATGTCTTAGCATTTCACACGATGAAAGGGCCAGGGTAGGCGCTGACACTGCCATACATGGATAATGCCATTTTTAAAAAGACAGTCTTGCACTACAATAATAAAATATAGATTTTCCTAATGACAACTTGTTTTTAATGAAAATGTATTTTCAACTAGCTAAGGCAAAACCCATAACTATACTACTTTTATATTTAATTCAGTACAGTTTACACTGTGACAAATGTACTGCAAAAATGTAAGTAAACCCTGTTTATAGTTGGGTTAGGTTTCGTGAAATCTGAATTTCGTTCAGGACCAATTTAACATTTTGCAGTAGCAGAGAAGGCTTATAGCATTTGTCAGATTTGGACTTTATCTCAGATCAATTTGATGAATAGATTAGCTTATCCCTCAAATTTAATAAGGTTTACTGTGTTGTATATGTAATGTTGGGACGATTTACCAGAAGTCTACAGATGTGGGATCCTAATTTGACCAGTATTGTCGCAGCAAAATAATTTGAACGTTAATCCGTTCACTTTTCTGCCGATGTAATGTTGCTAGATCGTGATTTAGGCTACGTGAAAAGTGCAATACTGTTAATATAATGTGTTAGTGTGAGTTTTTAGTGAATCTATGTCAATTCTGGGGCACAGGAAAATTCTCAGCAACAACAGTGATCAAGTGAAGATCCTACATCTGTATGTGTCTCGAAAGTTTAATTGGCAGATTTTCCTGTTACACAAATGTTAGTTTTACACTTTGCATTGACAGTGGAAGGTAGTAAAGCTCTGACATACTGTAACTCTATCAAAGCGTTTGCATATAAACCGGCACCACTATTTGGCTTTTTTATGTAATTGGCACAGTGTTATTTCAATGAAGGAGTTCTGTTGTACTGTAGTTGTTTGCTTAGTTTTGCCTAGTGATTTGCCTTCTCTTAGAAGTATTTGTTTGTGGGCGCACTAAAACATTTCTTCTAATAATTCCATAAAAATGTATATTGCGCCAAGTATCCTTGAACAAATGTTCTATTTTAAATATAACACATTGCAATGTATGCCATCACTGCACCTGTAAAGTACCTCAGATACGTAAGAGACACTGGAGGTATCATTAGATACGTACTGTATGTGTATGTTCTGTGATGTTGAAGGATACTGAGAAATCGTAATTTGGAGCACTCCGGTATAGAGTATTCCTTGTGTATTTGACAGTATGCCATAGCACCATGACTACTCTAAATGAATCCGTTGCAATTGTGCCACGCTACTGGGCCTGTGTTCTTGCACAATAATGTATGTGAAAATGTAAATATGAAAATGTTGTATGGTTTCTCTGAATAATAAACATATATTGTATATTTATTTCAGTGATCTTTTAAATGAAATTATCTAACAAATTATAACACCACTTCCTTGAAGTAGCAAAGTGGATGCAGTTATGAAACTTGGATTTCAGATGCCACCTAGTGGACAATGTTGATATTTAGCGATAACTTTTATTTAACTGTTACATGACAGGAAGTAAAATTTAACAATACAATACAAAGCTTGAATAGTACTATTTTTCAACTCAGAATTGTCATACCAAATTAACATTAAATAGCACCATTTCAGTAGCTGACATGAAATAGTGGCAACCATGTTGTTTTAGTACGTGGTGTAAATAACCAGCTGAATGCCATGAGTGGTAAACTGGAATAACACTAGTTGTTAGAGCTACTAAAGGCTAAACCTGAAAGTTAGCTTAAATCACTGACTTAATTCCAAAGACAAAAGTGTTGTATGCATGCTACTGCAAATAATTTATTGGGTTCTATTTAAGTTAGTTTTTGCTTTTGATCCAGTATCAACTTGTTTATTTGCAGGTTTAGTTTATTATTAATGTACTGTGTGTATATATAGCTCAGCATCTACAATAGAATACTATACAAATCTATGCTCTCACAAGTAAGCGCTCAACATGAAACTGAACATAGTCTGACCCGTTACTGAACAGATTGTACATCCTTCAAATGTGACTCACTCATTACTAGCCACTGGTCTATTCATACATGGCATGTCCTACATCTTCTGAACAGTCGTAAGTGCTGTGCTGATGAGCTTCACAGAAAGGCATGGGAGAGCGAGAGGACTGGGAGTATCTTGGCTGCAGATAGAAAGGAAGGATGGTGTAACGCACATGTCAAACTCATTCCACGGAGGGCTGACTGTCTGCATGTTTTCGCTCCACCTTTTCTATTTGAGTGATGAATTTAGGTCACTAATTAGTAAGGAACTCCCCTCACCTGGTTGTCTAGGTCTTCATTGAAAGGGAAAACCCCACAGACACTCGGCCCTCCGTGGAATGAGTTTGACACCTCTGGTGTAACAGTACTACACAACTGTGAGGGTAGGTCACAGTTGGACTGGAGGACAACTCCAGTTGTTGCCTTGGCGACGACCTTAGTAAGATCACAGGTTAAGGGAAGGAGCTGCTGTCAACTGAAGCGCCGAGCAGAGAGTCCAGAATGAACTCTTTGCTACTGATTTAAGGACAGGACTAACTGATGAGGGCTGCTAAGGCTCTGAGGACAGGCCAGTCACAGACCTGAGATCAGTGGAGCCAGAGCAAAAATGGTAACGATGTGAGGCCCCGCCCACTGAATGCTGCAGCACACACCACTTCCTGGGAACGATCTCAATTGCATAATCCCTGCGTCCTCTCCCCTCGTCTGCATCTCAAAACCCAGTGGAGGAGATGGTCAGAGGGGCGGGACCTCTGGCTTTCACATCCAATGGGTTTTGAGAAGGAGGCGAGGCAAGAATACATGAGAATTATGGAATTAAGATCTTCCCCTGGTGTGGCTTCAGTGTCTCCACATCAACCATCTTACAGAACTTAAGAGATCATGGTTATCATTGAAAATCGTTATTACCTAATTATCTATAGTATGAGAAATACAGCACTATAGAATATAGTTAGGGAGGATTGGAGAAATGTAGGATTTGTAGCCAGGAGCTTTTGCAGGCATCTAGAGAAGGACCCCGGACTACACTGATTACAGTGCAAATGTGTGCGCTCTCATACTGTTATTTTGCACCCACCTAAAAAGCTACAGTATGTCGCATGACTGCAAATACACATTATATATATATATATATTCACATCATTACACAATACTGTATGCAGTACTGAATGTTCGATATTTTCAATTACTGTACTTTTACCAGATATGAAGATTATTAAAAAACATGCAAAATTGGGTAATTTAAAAAGCCTATTTGAAGAAAAATCATAACTACTGGCTGTAGAATGTAGGATGTATAATGTTAATGATTATCATTATATGAAGTTATATGAAGTTCCTTAAAAATACAGTAATTGATCATATGGGCTCCAAACTTGCTGTAGAAGATAACATTGGTTGCCACCCCTCACATACAGTATAGATCAATCAATAACATTCATAATGACTAGAAAATTCTTGAATTCATAAGGTGTTACATTCAAAGTTGTCCTCTGAACAGTTGGTCTAACAGTAGTGCCGGTTAAAGGTGTCAATGTGGGCATGTTGATATTGCTTGGAGTGCCACCCATGCACTGATGATCTTCTCTCATCATAACCTGCCTCCTCTGATCTAGCCTATCCCTCCATTTCTCTCCATCCATCCTCTCTCATCCCTTCTTCATCTATTCTCTCTATCTCCTCTCGGATTCCTTCATCCCACCCTCTCTCATCCCTCCATCTCCGACCTCTATCCGAACTTCTCTCCTCCCTCCATCCCACCCTCTCTGATCCCTCCATTGCACTCCCTCTCCTCCCTCCATCCCATCCTCATTATTGGCTGTTGTCAAGAGCAGTGCCTCTTCTTCCCCTCTGTGTATTTGTGGGGCTGCAGGCAGCATTGCGCACAGGCTTCTCCCTATTGGGCACCTAGCTAGCGCATCTTGTAGTCATGGGAGATGGCTGCCTCGCATATCTGTCCTTTGAAATCCAGGTCAAAGGTGAAGTCCAAGTCACGCTGTGAGAGAGGGGAATAAAAGAGAGAGAAATCTAAGTGAATGTTCAATCAGGAGTGGGGCACTGACACTGTTGCTATCCTCATCTGCTGTTTGGTCTGGGAGTGATTAGTGCGCTCTCTCCTTTGACCTCTATCACAAAGATTACGATTGAAGTACAAACAAGCAGTCTATAGTGGAGAGATAGTAGTGGAATTGGGTTTCTTTCTAGCCGTATAATGTTGGTTTAAATGCCTCACCTGCCTGAAATGACTTTATTTGACCTTATGACTTTATTTTGTTAGACAAGTACAACTGTATCTATGACAGTAGGTAAGGGGCAGGGGCCTCATTTATCAAAGGTGCGTGTGCACAAAATAAACTCTAAACCTTGCATGCGCCAGTCTTCCCGCAAAGGTTGGTATTTATACATTTTGAACTTGATGGGAAAAGTGTGCATCTCAACGCACAGCTCAGACCATGCGTACGCACAACTTTTAATGGTTGGACAATTGTATTGGGGAAATTGTGTTTTACGCACACTGGTAGGCTAATAAAAACATTCAAACGTAATGATGCATTTGCCGTTGGTAAGGAGATCACATAGCAGCATGTCGGTAGGCTTATGTTTCTTTGAATTGTATTAAATAGGCCTATATCATCATCATATTGCAGGACATCTCCTTTTCTGACATGACTTGTTTATCCTCGCTACACAACACATATTAGGCTACCATTCATCCGTCACTCATTCAATAGCCAAGCGTGCTTGAAAGTAAATAGACTGGTACCCTATTTAAACTATTTGACAGTATAGGTAGGCTACAGTATTGGTGTGCGATAGGAGCGCAACATCATAGCCTATTTCATCTCAAAGCCTATACCACGGCAGGAGAAATACAATCATCTATTGATCAACACATTTTTATTTAGCATACAAGTGTGGGCTGTAGCATTTACTTTACAGTTGTTCGAATAGACAATCACAATCTTGCAGAATGCGCGGCCAGTGTTTGGCACTTGCTGTTGGGAGAATGCATTTTTCGTTTGAAAAAGTCACTGCAAAATATTAAAACGTTCTACCCACACCTCTACAGAAATGTCATCAAATTTGCCGTTGTGTTTCTTTTAGAAATGGTCATGGCCCAGTTCCAACATTTCCAAATCATACAGTAAATGATGACGTGTCTGCTACCATAAAAGGTATATAGAGGGCGATTTCCAGGCGGGGTTGTAATTCTCATATACGCCAGAATGTAGTATGAAATGTATGCACGGTTGATAAATGAGGCCCCAGGTCCTTAGATGGGGAGGTTTCCCGAACACTATTTACACTATTCCTGCACTACAAAGCATTTTCAAAGCAGACTCTCCATTGAACCTTGCTTTTTAGTCCAAGACTGGAAACCGCCCCTATAAGTGTAACTTCTATCTCAAAGTGAATGACTTTTTACTGGTCATAGATTCCAGACACTCACTATGTTCTTCTCGTTGGGCTTCATGTTAATGCTGCCAATGATCTCCTCGCCCCTCCTTACGGTCAGGGAGTCCTCCAGGTAGAACACTGTCTGTTTCCAGTGTGTGAACGGAGCATCAGGGGCTGTAGGAAGACAGGCATGCAGTTAGGGCCAAATCTGAACTTCAGATCTGTATGCTTAATTCATATTTTCACATAAATAATGCATTATTGTCAATGGGAGATTTGTTCAGAAATTCAAGTGAAGTGTGCAGAGCTCATTTGGCTCTTAGAGTGGACATGACCCCTGACCCTTAAAACCAAAACAATCATGAACCAAAGTTTTGACCCCCAAAAAACTAACATAAATTTAACTTTTCACCTTTGACATTGGACCTCTGATGCACTTATTAGTCACGAAGACACAACTTTTGTAACATTAGACAAAGTATTTTTCTTCTCGTTTTTTTTGTTCGGAATCTCTTGGTTCTGATTTTTTTTTACCCATGGTTCTGACTGTGAATATACGTGATTCACTATATCATCATGCTATTTACAAGCACTAAGGATCTCTCATGCTAAAATTCTGGTTCAAATCAGGATATCAAATGACATTGATATAATTGACATTGATATAATTGACATTGATATAATTGATATAATTCTCCCTCTCCCACATGCATTCTGCTACTTGAAGTGTTTGTGCATGCGTACAGTATGTGTGCTCGTGTGTATATGCTCATGTGGATCTTACAGCAAGACAATGACCCCAAGCACACATCAAAATCCACAAAGAAATGGTTAATTGACCCCAAAATCAACATTTTGCAATGACCATCTCAGTCTCTAGACTTGAACCCCATTGAAAACCTGTGGTTTGAATTGGAGAGGGCAGTCCATAAGAGCAAACGAAGGATATCAAGGATATGGAAAGATTCTGTATGGAGGAATGGTCTAAGATCCTTCCCACATGCGTGTGTGTTTGTGTTTGTGTGTCTCAGCTTCACTCCAGCTGCATTCTGCTGATAGCCAATACCCCCTCCCAAAACAACGTGCGCCCACGTCTGCCTGCGCTGTTAAACTACCGCTTGGCCAAGGCTCAAAGGTCAATACAACTTGAATCGAATTTCAGCCGGCTGTCCTGGGGTAACTTTGTACCTCAGACTTTAAAGGCATGCCGTTTGAGGGCTCATGGATAAAAGGAGTTGCTGATCACGCTGCATAAACACACAGATTAGGAAAGCTGTACTCAGTGGGAACCTGAACGGAATAGATAAGGCTGGATTTGTTATGGTGGTTCAATGGTTGATATTTTCCAGCAGCATACAGCATATGTCCGTGTTTCTGTGTGCTCTTTTTCCATGTACTGTATATATGACCATTGCTGTATTACCATAAGCATTTATACAGTATATTCCTACTACCAGTCACTTTTCAGCCCTGTTTACATGTACTGTATATCCTACTACCAGTACCTGTTCATGTATAAACCCACCTCAACCACTCCAGTACCCCTGTACATTGAATAAGATACCTGTATATACAGTTGAAGTCAGAAGTTTACATACACTTAGGTTGGAGTCATTTAAACTAGTTTTTCAACCACTTCACAAATGTCTTGTTAACAAACTATAGTTTTGGCAAGTCGGTTAGGACATCTATTTTGTGCATGACACAAGTCATTTTTCAAACAATTGTTTACAGACAGATTATTTAACTTATAATTCACTGTATCACAATTCCAGTGGGTCAGAAGTTTACATACACTAAGTTGACTGTGCCTTTAAACAGCCTGGAAAATTCCAGAAAATTATGTCATGGCTTTAGACGCTTCTGATAGGCTAATTTACATCATTTGAATCAATTGGAGGTGTACCTGTGGATGTATTTCAAGGTCTAACTTCAAACTCAGTGCCTCTTTGCTTGACATCATGGGAAAATCAAAATAAATCAGCCAAGACCTCAGAAAAAGAATTGTAGACCTCCACAAGTCTGGTTAATCCTCGGGAACAATTTCCAAACGCCTGAAGGTACCACGTTCATCTGTACAAACAATAGTACGCAAGTATTAACACCATGGGTCCCCGCAGCCGTCATACCGCTCAGGAAGGAGACACGTTCTGTCTCCTAGAGATGAACGTACTTTGGTGCGAAAAGTGCAAATCAATCCCAGAACAACAGCAAAGGACCTTGTGAAGATGCTGGAGGAAACAGGTACAAAAGTATCTATATCCACAGTAAAACGAGTCCTATATCGACATAACCTGAAAGACTGCTCAGCAAGGAAGATGCCACTGCTCCAAAACCACCACAAAAAGGCAGACTATGGTTTGCAACTGCACATGGGGACAAATATTGTACTTTTTGGAGAAATGTCCTCTGGTCTGATGAAACAAAAATAGAACTGTTTGGCCATAATGACCATCGTTATGTCTGGAGGAAAAAGGGGGAGGCTTGCAAGCCGAAGAACACCATCCCAACCGTGAAGCACGGGGGTGGCAGCATCATGTTGTGGGGGTGCTTTGCTGCTGGAGTGACTGGTGCTCTTCACAAAATAGATGGCATCATGAGGCAGGAAAATTATGTGGATATATTGAAGCAACATCTCAAGACATCAGTCAGGAAGTTAAATCTTGGTTGCAAATGGGTCTTCCAAATGGACAATGACCCCAAGCATACTTCCAAAGTTTTGGCAAAATGGCTTAAGGACAACAAAGTCAAGGTATTGGAGTGACCATCACAAAGCCCTGACCTCAATCCTATAGAAAATCTGTGGGCAGAACTGAAAAAGTATGTGCGAGCAAGGAGGCCTACAAACCTGACTCAGTTACACCAGCTCTGCCAGGAGTAATGGGACAAAATTCACCCAACTTATTGTGGGAAGCTTGTGGAAGACTACCCGAAATGCTTGACCCAAGTTAAACAATTTAAAGGCAATGCTACCAAATACTAATTGAGTGTATGTAAACGTCTGACCCACTGGGAATGTGATGAAAGAAATAAAAAGCTGAAATAAATCATTCTCTCTACTATTATTCAGACATTTCACATTCTTAAAATAAGGTGGTGATCCTAACTGACCTAAGACAGGGAATTTTTACTAGGATTAAATGTCAGAAATTGTGAAAAACTGAGTTGAAATGTATTTGTCTAAGGTGTATGTAAACTTCCGACTTCAGCTGTATTTCAATTCTCGTGTTTCTTCAATTTATATTGTACTTCTTGTGTTGTTCTATGAGAAAGAGCTCTCAAGTAAGAATTGTACTGTATCGTTTTACACCTGTTATATCCTGTGCACGTGGCAAATAAACCTGAAAACTTGAAAGTAGAAATACCTGTCCTACAGGAGAATATAGGAACTCAATGGCCTTAGAGGACTTAGGCCTTCATGTGCGCATTTAGATGTGTATCAGAGGTTCAGTGAAGCTAGCAAGGTTTAGCATTGGCTAAGGTGATTTGGTTTGATGGACAGGCTCAAAATCAATACAAGAAGAGCTGGAAGAGCTGTATATGATTGGAGGTCAAAAGTAACACATTGTCCACTTTTAAGAGTGACAACACATGGTCATCTAGCCACTGCCTCTTTATGATGCAAGGCACAGAAAGTCACAGTTTAAAGTTTCCTATTTGCATCACAAACTCTGATGAAGGCGAACTACTGTAGACATTATGCATATAATCACAGAGGAGCGATAACAACACACCACCACTAGAGGTCGCTTACTGACAATTCCAAACACGATTCTTGCCAAATGAACACAGCTCATCACACAACTTCTCTGGATCATGCAAATCAACTGGGGACTCAAAGGTCTTCTAATTTCCAGTGGTATCTGTGTTTGCTGTTGTACTCCAGGCCTTTCTGGCTTATCAAAGAGCTCATTAAAGGGGGGTCTTTGTCTGTGAATACAGATCGGATGGAACCCACAGGGAGGATGGGAGGATGGTGGGCAGGGAGCTGGAACTCTAGCTGACCTGTCAGGGAGCAGCAGGACCCTCCTAGTCTGTAATCTGCTGCTGCTGCCAATTAAAAGGATGAAACCCTGGGTGTGTCAGGAGCTGGTCTGATAACGACACAGTGAACTAGAGAGATGCTAGTACTACAATACAATGAGTGCTAATGAATCAAAACAAATCAAACTTTATTTTGCACCGAATACAACAGGTACCTTACCGTGAAATGCTTACTTACAAGCCCTTAACCAACAGTGCAGTTCAAGAATATTTACCAAATAAAGTAAAAAATTATAAAAAAGTAGCACAATAAAATAACAATAACGAGGCTATATACAGGGGGTACCAGTACCGAGTCAATGTGTGGGGGTACAGGTTAGACGAGGTAATTTGTACATGTAGGTAGGGGTGAAGTAACTATGCATAGATAATAAACAGCAAGTAGCAGCAGTGTAAAAAAAAAATGGAGGAGGGGGTGTCAAAGTAAATAGTCTGGTGGCCATTTGATTAATTGTTCAGCAGTCTTATGACTTGGGGGTAGAAGTTGTTAAGGAGCCTTTTGGTCCTAGACTTGGCGCTCTGGTACCGCTTGCCGTGTGGTAGTAGAGAGAACGGTCTATGACTTGGGCGACTGGAGTCTTTGACAATTTTGGGGGCTTTCCTCTGACACCGCCTAGTATATAGGTCCTGGATGCCAGGAAGCTTGGCCTCCCACATGAAAAAATACTACAGTACTTACTATAGAATTCTATTGTAAACTGTAGTATACTGTAGAATAATACACTACACAAGGTAGTATCCCTTGATCATGTATATCATTTACTATAGAATGTTGTAGAATACTATAGTAAATACTACAGCATTATTCACACAAGAAAACACTGTAGTAAATACTACAGTAATGTCCGCAAAAACATAACAGTCCGCAAAAACACTACAGTTTAACTATTGTAAATACTTCAGTATTTAATTCGCATATACAGTACCCTGCCCATTGCCCTTCCCCATATCCCAATTTGTTCCACCCATAAGTGAGAAACCTACATGCCAAGTATAGATCATATTGTGTTCCATACAGGTTATAGAAAAGAGCGGAATGCTGAACTATCCATTCATACCCCAGAACTACCTACCTACAGGTTGTGAAAATTTGTATTTTAGTATTTCTCCAGTACGTTTCCTCAAGGAGTAAGACTCCACTTCGATGTCAAAGATAATTAAACAAAAACACTATAGTAAATAATACCGTAATGTCCACAAAAACTCTACAGTAAATACTACAGAATTCCACAATCCACAACAACACTACATTAATTACTATAGTATTTACTACAGTTATTTTACTATAGTATTTCTACTATAGTTAACTGTAAAAAAATACAGTATACTACAGTAATACTACAGTATTCACTGTATTGTTTTTGCTGACTCTAGTCCGCAAAAACAGTACAATGAATACTACAGTAAAATCAGCAAAAACACTACATGAAATACTATAGTATTTATACCATAGTATACTTAAGCAGTAAGGCCTGAGGGGTTGTGGTATATGGCCAATATACCATGGCTAAGGGCTGTTCTTATGTACGACGCAACACGGAGTGCTAGGACACAGCCCTTAGCCGTGGTATAATAGACATATATAGCAAACCCCTGAGGTGCCTTATTGCTATTATAAATTGGTTACCAACGTAATTAGAGCAGTAAAAATATACGCATGGTATATGGTCTGATATACCACGGCTTTCAACCAATCAGCGTTCAGGGCTCGAAGCACCCAGTTTATAAGAGAGAGAGAGAGAGAGAGAGAGAGAGAGAGAGAGAGAGAGAGAGAGAGAGAGAGAGAGAGAGAGAACAAGACTGAGAAGAGAAAGAGAGTTGAGGACGTACCGGTGGAGAAGCCAGTTTTCTTGTGACATTTGGTGAACTCAATGTTGAAGTAGGTGACCAGGGCATGGATGTAGTCGTTCCTCTGGATCTGAAGGCAGAAGGCTGAAGTGAAGGACAAGTCCTCAGTCTTCACTGTGTAGATGTCCACCTCCTGTTGAAGAGAGAGAATAACCACACTGCTCTGTTACATCTACAGCTAGCATTGTTAATACTAATCACATACAGAATCCATAGTGATTGGGGTTCTATTCACACCATTCACTGCCAGCACAGTGGTTTCTCTATTGTGCAAGTACATGTACAGTTGTAGGATCTTCATTTTATCACTCTTTTGTTGCTGAGAATTTGCAAATGCAAATGAGCTTCGTGATTTACATAAATTCACTGAAAACCCATACTAAACACACAGTTATATTAACAGTATTCCATTTTCCATGTACCCTCATTTGGACCAGCTAATAGCCTAACCACTGATCAAGCAAAATTATGTTGCTGCAGGATTTTTTTGCTGCGACAAAACAGGTCAAATTAAGATTCTACATCTGTAGGCCTAACTCTTCCTCTGTGGGTGGCCATTAAGCAGCGTGCTATGGGAGGCTGGTCAAGTCTTACGGTCAGTCTTGTAAGGAGATAAGAGGTGTGAGTGTGTCCAGGTGCAGGTCTTATATGCGTGTCTTATGATCTATGTGGCGGTGCCTCTGAGCACTGTGTCCTGTATTATCCCTGAGCCCCTTATTCTCTCTGTCAAGGATGAGGCCTCTGCTTTCTGCTACTCTGCTCCAACCTCTCCCTTTGGGTTCAAGGTTCACGCAGCTGAAACCAAACCCCAGGACGCCCTCCCCCCCGAGGGAACAGCCAAGGAAACCCCACTATAGGGGGGAGAATGAGGAGAAGATGGGGTAATTTGACTGGAGAACCAAGGCAGTAACTATCGTCAGGGTAGCATTGTACTGGTTTCCTGCTCCTTTATAGACCTCCCCTGGTTCATATCCCATATTTTAACAGGGTATCTGATGCCTCGTGATTCTGCAGTGGAAGAGAGGAGAGAGAGGAGAGTATATGGTAGTGGAATACAGCTCTCTGTTCTGGTGAGGCCCACATAGTTGCAGTGAAAAAATTACTTTTATGTATCGCACGATCAGCAGTAAAAAATTAAAAGTGCGCAATTCAAAGTCAAGCTCCCCTGCTATCTTTCGCAAACAAATCCCAGCTTAAATAAGAGGAAAAACTGTTTATTTTGGTCATGCACCACAAACTCCTGAAAGTCATATTTGTATAGTGCAGGACGACAATTCAATTCAGCTCTCTCTTTCTCACTCACAGTAAAGGTAAAGTTTTGAACATGAGGCAATCATTTGATCTTTTTAACAGCCTAAGCTCCTTTGCACACTGTCTGTGTACAAGATTAATGAAATGATTCATCCTGTAATCCATTTAGAAGACATGCAACAGCTTGTGAGTGGGTTGTCATTTTCAAAGGGGTTTCATCTTGCAGGCGCGAAGGACAAATAAGGCACCAGTGTCAAAATCTTGAAGATAAAACATTGACTGTTTCAAAGATTATTTCCCTGCTTCCTATTATTACAGTCTAATGGCTTTAGATAGCAACAATAGAAACAGTTAGTTATGTAACATCTGAACTGAGGAAAGGGCAGAACAATCCAATCAATAAACTAGATAAGAAGGGCACCTCGGACAAACTACACAATTAGTGGTCTAGACATGGGAATAGATGCATAGCATCATGCATGGAACAATCTCTGTACCTAGTAGTGAAGGATGGCCAGCATGGCCAGAAGGCTCAGATTGAAGGATCACGTTAGGGTAACATATTGTCTAGTTACAGCTGAGGTCATACACCTCTGAATTGTGATTGGTATGTGGATTGTTTACTGTCTCTTTACTGTAACCCAGTGATCACCAACCGGTCGATCGCGATCTCCATGGTCAGTCAGAAGACCGAGGAAGAGCTGAGGGACGGTGAGAGGCAGCCTATCCGCTGCTCTCTTTCAATTTCAATTTAAGGGGCTTCTCACACACACTCCATCTCCCTCCCACTTTCCATCCGCAGAGACTAACCATCACATACAGTCACCAGTAAAATAAAAAAACGCTAATGATTTCAATGTATGCTTCACAAGAAGTAATACAACAAATGATCTATTACCAGTACATCACGTTTTGAAATATAATTTTATGGTGTGAGGTTAATAACATTGGCAGGGCAATTCAAGTATAGCCAATATGCAATTATAATGTATTCAGCCTATAGCCTACTGCACAGACCTCAATGATACAGAACGGTTTTTAATAGGTTAATGTTGAACGAGCTTATGTTTTTAAAGTCATGTTTTTTTATAAATTCTGAGGGGTAGATCTCAGCTGGTGGCCCATTATAAAAATAACAGTAACACTGGTTATGTAAATCCCACTCTGCATGAGCCCAGAGACAACGCTGAGTCAATGCTTTCTGATTAAACTGTAGGCTTTCACACTGCTGGGCCTCAACAAACCCACATATACAAATCAAATCACATTTTATTGGTGGAGTACACACATTTTGTAGATGTTATCGCAGGTGCAGCGAAATGCTAATGTTTCTAGCTTCAACAGTGCAGTAATATCTAACCGTACACACAAATCCAAACATATAAATACAGTACCTGTCAAAAGTTTTTTTTATGTTCCCAACATGAAGCATGGAGGAGGAGACGTGATGGTGTGGGGGTGCTTTGCTGGTGACACTGTCTGTGATTTATTTAGAATTCAAGGCACACTTTACCAGCATGGTATATATACGCATATAATAGTGTGTATAGACAGTGTCATGACTGTCTTGTGAGGATCGAGAGATGGGTCAGATCAGCTTTGGGGGATTGACAGTTTACACCCTGTTGTAAATCAAGGATTAGAACTTTTTAAGCTATCTCCCTCTCCAAATTCATACAGGAATGTGCCTTTGTTCCACAGACGTTTCCCGTCGAAACACGTTTAAAAGCGAATACTGGGGAATGGTCAGAGGCGACCTAAAGAATAATAATGTCAGTTCGATTGTTATTTTGTGATGTCATTCAAAATGCTATAAAGGAAATACTGTAACTTGAAAAGTAAATACACTACATGTACGAAGTCTCCATCCTTTACGTTGTGTATGAAATATGAAAAATTATGTGTTTTTTTTAAGAGAGGGATGTGATTTAAGAAAGTATAAGAGGAAATTGTTTCTATAACTTTGTAGAAGTGAGTAGTCACCGCCCCTTGAATGAGATCAGAGAGCATTTCAGCCTCACGAACCGCCCCTTTTGAATGAACTGCATAAAACGGTGGGTTAAGAATTAACATATCAGACCAGAGAGACGTTTTAGCTGCAACTCACGTCCAAAATGGTTTAACTCTGAAATCTCAACACGAGGTAGAGACAATAACGTAACCTCCTGGACAATCACTGGTACTGCTGATTAGCTGTCTTAAGTAAAGTATCTAGAAAAGAGAATTTAAGTGGGACCATTCTACTACTCTTCAAACCAACGTATTCTACTACTCTCATCACAACTGAGAACCATCGACTACACTGGCTAGCCTATCTTCAAATAAACATCTTCCAGAGCGAGTGGAAGCGAGTGAGCTCTGTAGTTCTGTTCAGGACTACACGACAGTTCGCCAGATGCCGGGTGACAGCAGAGGAGAGCAACAGTAGAAGAGGCAGGTGGGGGAACCCTTTTGGACAATCAGAAGGACAATCCAAGGGTTCACCTACTTTTTCCAACCTACACTGTGAATGTTTAAATGATGTATTCAAGAATAGACAAGACAAATACAATAATTGTGTGTCATTAGTTTAAGCATACTTTGTTTGTCTATTGTTGTGATCAGAAACAATTTTAGGACTAATTTATGCAGAAATCCAGGTCATTCCAAAGGGTTCTGTCACGGTGTGCGCTACTGGGGTGAAATCAGGGGCAGGAGAGCGGAATGTGTCGTAATAGGCGCACACTTTAATGGCACAAATAAACAAAAGAAAGAACGCAACAACACGTCAATATATTCTAGGCCACTAAATAAAGTGTCTAGCACTACGACAACAAACACCCGAACAAGGAGAGGAGGCGACTTCGGTGGAAGTCATGACAGGTTCACACACACACACACACACATACACACACACGTGAAGTGAAGACATAGCTGACCTTGATCAGGCAAGAGTTGGTGACCACCTGTTTGGGGTCCACTATGTCCACCAGGGGCTCCTTCATGGCCACGTTACGGATGCAGGTCATGTCAAAGCCATACACATTCTCCCACCCTGTGGAAACACAGCGCATTATGGAACACCTTTGTGGAAGAAGGGCTATTACATAAATCCTCCCTAGAGAGGGAGGAATACATGGTCTGTATCCGATATGGCACCCTAATCCCTATGTAGTTGACCAGGGCACAAGGCCTCTGGTCAAAAGTAGTGGACTAAACAGGGAATTGAGGGCCATTTCAGAAACAGACGTTGTATTCCTCCCTCTCTAGGTCGGATTTACAGTATTTCATTGACCTTCTATAGGGTTGGGTAGACAGCTTCCTTAGACTCTGTTGCACTTTGCCGGCTAACCCTCACTGCAGTGCAGTGCATGGCAGTAAACAGAGAGATTCTCCTTCTCTTCCCTAATATATGTTCTCCTCGGGCTAACTGATCATGGATTATGTATGGCCACGGTACTTAAAGATAGACTGTCAAACTTTTGTATAATTTCAGATCCCGAAGTGCATCTTTAATATAGGATAGTGTGTGTGTGTAAGCATCTCTATTGTGTCCCATTAAAGTGGAACCACTTAAGTTTAATGACAGGAGGAGGAAGGAATAATGAGCAGGTCGCACCTCAGCTGTTGATGTGCATTCTCATGCCCTAAAACTGAAGTAGTCTAGTCCTAGGTCGTATTCCTTAGGCATCAAACATAAGAAAATGGACTGAAACAGGAAGGCACTATCTGATTTTGTCTGATAAGAAATGCAAATTTTCATTTTCTGTTGCAAAATCTTTTGCTATGGTATGCCCTAATGAATACAAACCTTCTCTCATGAAGACAGAACATTATTTTAGAGCACTAAGTGATCCAGCATGCCATCCCTTCCCAAAAGGCATCTACAGTATAAGCATCTGTTTGTTGGAACCAGACTGGGCCCAACATGGACAATGTGCCCCAATCG
Organism: Brachymystax lenok tsinlingensis; assembly: GCA_030435695.1. Classification (NCBI taxonomy): domain Eukaryota; kingdom Metazoa; phylum Chordata; class Actinopteri; order Salmoniformes; family Salmonidae; genus Brachymystax; species Brachymystax lenok. Next base: position 40,098,947 of record CM059793.1, on the reverse strand, counting down.
TTTTCTATCTCTTCTCAAAGCTTTCCCTAAAACATCCCTCTGCACACGCAGAGAGCAAAACAACACTAGCTGGACCTCTCTTCAGTGCTCAGTTATGTGGCCTGGGTTTCTATAAGCCTAAGGAGCTCTGTCTCATGGTGTGTAATTCCCTAGTTGTGGCGATGTGTATGTGGAGTGGGTGCGTGTATTGGTTCTGCTTATTGTCCTCTGTTCTGCTGCCATAGCTCTGGTCTCTGGTCTCTGTGCTGAAATGAAGAATGAAGAATTCCACCAAATCCTCCAGGAGAGCTTTAGTGTGGACTAGCACAGAGATGGAGAGGCTTGTTGACTTGTAATATCAGATCAATCATCACTTATGCCTTTGAAAAGTTCAAATGCACCAACACTAATGTGTGTGTGTGTGTTTGTGTGTGTGTGTGTCTTTCTTGCATGTGCTGCTATGGTTGATCTACATTCACGGGCTATTAGCGAAGCAGAAACATAAGCCAGGTAAGATCTACCCTGGGAATAGAGAGCGAGTTAGGGGCAGCGGGACTTATGTGAGGGCACAGGGCCAACTAAACATACACACACAAACACACTCACAGTGGATTTTGAAGTCCTTGTACTGCCTGTCCTCGATGGCCAACACATACAGCGCAGCACGGTCTGGAAACATCAGACCGCCGGGTTTCTGTGTAAAATATGGGGAGGAAAAAAGACCCCGCAATCAATCCTGCACACAAGACATGTCATTTATCAGCTGTTCTGCATGTGAGAAGAACCAAACACCGGGCCAGGTTATGGTTTTCATCCCTGGTTAAGTCTGTGAGGTTTGAGCATTGTTCGTTCTGCTAGCATGTCTGGTTAATGCATGTGCAAACACGCACATATGTACACACACACACACACAAACACGCCTACCAGCCACTTGTCCCGTGCAAAGATGACGGTATTAAGCATGGACTCGTAGAAGAGACAGTAGCCCATCCACTCTGAGATGATGATGTCAACCTTCTCCACTGGCAGCTCCACCTCCTCCACCTTGCCCCTGAAGATGGTAATAACTGCAGGACATACCATAACACATTACCAAAGAGCAAATCCTATTAGGCCTCTGTGAAGAGTACACAGGAGGTCAACACCCCAGCACAGAACACAATCACTTAAGCTCTGCTTCTAACTCAGTCGGGGTCTCAACTTACTTTCTTCAAGTATTCTGAACAATTTGAGAACATTCCCAATGTCAAACCAGTTGGAGAACATTCCTAGAACATTACCAATTTGTATTTTATTTTAATCCAGAAAGTTGTGGGAAGGTTGTATGCAAAATAAGCAAATAACAACATGCTCTCACCAAGCTATAAGAAACATGGTTCTCAGAATATTATGTGCTAGCTGGGAAGATACGTTCATACAGAAAGATTCTAATCATTAAGCACGTTTCCATCCACAGTTTTTATGCATGTAAAGTTATACTGTTTTAAAAAAAATCTATTGAGTACTATTGATCATAATATGTATATAGTTAGTATGCCAAAGGTTCCCGGATGTCATACTAAATTCGCCAAATTTCGAAGTATACAAGCAGAGGACACTATTGCTGTGCTTTTAGGGCCCATAATGCAATTCTTCAGAAAATGGGCATGGCTTCACAACGTTTTCAGATTTGAAGAAAATGGCGGAGAATATGCAGCCGAAGTCCAATGAGAGATGTTACAAATGTAAATACAAAAAGTAAATATAAATGTCTTTAACTAGTTATTACAATTGTTAAGAAAATGTTGAGCAATTAAATACAAAATGTATTACTTTTCAAATAAATTATGTTACACGTTATGTTGGCTGATAATTTGTTAGCTACACTTCTAGCCTTAAACTGCATAGCATATCATTACAGCAGTTGCTTATATGTACCGTTATATTAGCTAGCTACCTAATGTTAGTTGGATACTAATACATCAAACTTGCCAGTATATTAGCTATTACATAGTTGTGTGTAGTATGTCTGTCTCGAGCCGCATACAGTGCATTGCCTGCCGAGTTGAGACATTTAGGGTTTAACATAGGAATGGACACAAATAATGAAACATCAAATAAATATTGATTTGATTATTCACGTCATTCTTAGCTTAGCTAAGGGGTATAGTCATTGTGCATTCTCAATGGACATTGCTAATGAAGTCTTAAGATGTCTAGCTAGTAATTTCTTACGCTAACAAGCTAGCATGAAGTTGCATAGCAACAGCATACATTTCCGGTAGACATGCGAAGCGCTAGTACATTCAACTGAAAGGATACCATTCGTTTACAGTATACAAAAATTAACTAATAGTATATAGTATGCAGTATATACACATTAAGTACCCTACCATTCAAAAGTTTGGAGTCACTTAGAAATGGCCTTGGTTTTGAATGAAAATCAAATTCTTTGTCCATTAAAATAACATCAAATTGATCAGAAATATAGTGTAGACATGTTGTAAATGACTATTGTAGCTGGAAACGGCTGATTTTTAATATCTACATAGGCATACAGAGGCCCATTATCAGCAACCATCACTTCTGTGTTCCAATGGCACGTTGTTAGCTAATCCAAGTTTATAATTTTAAAAGGCTAATTGATCATTAGAAAACCCTTTCGCAATTATGTTAGCACTTCTGAAAACTGTTGTTCTGATTAAAGAAGCAATAAAACTGGCCTTCTTTAGACTAGTTGAGTATCTGGAGCATCAGCATTTTGGGGTTTGATTACAGGCTCAAAATGGCCAGAAACAAAGACCTTTCTTCTGAAACTCGTCAGTCTATTCTTGTTCTGAGAAATGAAGGCTATTCCATGCGAGAAATTGCCAAGAAACTGAAGATCTCGCACAACGCTGTGTACTACTTCCTTCACAGAACAGCGCAAACTGGCTCTACCAGAATAGAAAGAGGAGTGGGAGGCCCCGGTGTACTACTGAGCAAGAGGACAAGTACATTAGAGTGTCTAGTTTGAGTTTCAGACGCGTCACAAGCCTTCAACTGGCAGCTTCAACGTCAACAGTGAAGAGGCAACTCCGGGATGCTGGCCTTCTAGGCAGAGTTGCAAAGAAAAAGCCATATCTCAGACTGGCCAATAGAAATAAAAGATGAAGATGGGCAAAATAACACAGACACTGGACAGAGGAACTCTGCATAGAAGGCCAGCATCCCGGAGTCGCCTCTTCACTGTTGACGTTGAGACTGTTGTTTTGTGGGTACTATTTAATGAAGCTGCCAGTAAGGGCAGGGAGAAGGCTCAGGAGGAAGCCAGGAAGGAGGAAGAGAAGGCCAAGGCCAGAAAAGCACAGCTGGAGCTTGAGTTCAAGGTAAGGGAAACTGCACAACAAATCTATTTAAATGACCGATTGACTGACACTTTTTTGGTGTCATGACCCTTTTGTGCCATTTATCACATAGCACATTTATGATTTTCTGCAATGTAGAATAATAGTGAAGACATCTAAACTATTAAATAACACATATGGAATCATGTAGTAACCACAAAAGTGTTAAACATTTTATATTTGAGATTCTTCAAAGTAGCCACCCTTTGCCTTGATGACAGCTTTGTACACTCTTGGCATTCTCTCAACCAGCGTCATGAGGTAGTCACCTGGAATGCATTTTAATTAACAGGTGTGCCTTTTTCATTTGTGGAATTTCTTTCCTTCTTAATGCGTTTCAGCCAATCAGTTGTGCTGTGAAAAGGTAGGGTTTGTATACAGAAGATAACCCTATTTGGTTAAAGACCAAGACCATATTATGGCAAGAACAGCTCAAATAAGCAAAGAGAAACGATAGTCCATCACTATTTTAAGACATGAAGGTAAGTCAATGCAGTTGCAAAAACCGCAAGCGCTATGACGAAACTGACTCTCATGAGGACCGCCACAGGAAAGGAAGCCTCAGAGTTACCTCTGCTGCAGAGGATAAGTTCATTAGAGTTACCAGCCTCAGAAACTGCAGACCAAATAAATGCTTCACAGTGCTCAAGTAATAGACATATCTCAAAATCAACTGTTCAGAGGAGACTGTGTGAATCAGGCCTTCATGATTGAATTGCTGCCAAGAAACAACTACTAAAGGACACCAATAAGAAGAATAGACTTGCTTGGGCCAAGAAACATGAGCAATGGACATTAGACAGGTGGAAATCTGTCTTTTGGTCTGATGAGTCCAAATGTGAGATTTTTGGTTCCAACCGCCGTGTCTTTGTGAGACGCAGAGTAGGTGAACGGATGATCTCCGCATGTGTGGTTCCCACCGTAAAGCTGTGTGATGGTGTGGGGGTGCTTTGCTGGTGACACTGTCAGTGATTTATTTAGAATTCAAGGCACACTTAACCAGCATGGCTACCATAGCATTTTACAGAGATATGCCATCCCATCTGGTTTGCGTTTAGTGGCACTATCATTTGTTTTTCAACAGGACAATGACCCAGCACACCTCCAGGTTGTGTAAGGTCTATTTGACCAAGAAGGAGAGTGATGGAGTGCGGCATCAGATTACCTGGCTTCCACAATCACCCGACCTCAACCCAATTGAGATGGTTTGGGATGAGTTTCCGCAGAGTGAAGGAAAAGCAGCCAACAAGTGCTCAGCTTTTGTGGGAACTCCTTCAAGACTGTTGGAAAAGCATTCCAGGTGAATCTGGTTGAGAGAATGCCAAGAGTGTTTAACTCAAACCCTGACACTGACTAGTAACTCACATGCTTCACTAGTGAGCCTATTATTCACCCCAATGTAATGTCGGTGTTTGTCCCAGATCACTGTGCCCAGGGTCATGTGCCCATCTTCAACAAGGCCCTATTCCCACCGGTCCCCCATGGTTTGGGCCAGCAGGAACACCCATGTGAACTGCTCGTGCAGGGGGAGCTATACCGGCCTCTTCTAAACCCTAACCCTCTAGCCCTAAATCTTAACCCTAATCCTTTAACCCTTAACCCTAAACCTTAACCCTAAACCTAATCCAATTCCATTTCAATGTAGGAAGTAAACTGAAATTCCAGTTCAGATTTTTTTCTCATAGTTGGCAATGAGGAAATTTAGAATTGATATTGGAATTTCAGTTTACTTGCTGAATTGGCTGAATTGAACCAACCATAACTCTAACCCAGGGTTTCCCAAACTTGGTTCTCGGGTCCCCAGGGGGTGCACTTTTTGTTTTTTTCCCTAGAACTACACAGCTGATTCAAATAATCAACTAATCAAGCTTTGATCATTTGAATCAGCTGTGTAGTGTTAGGGCTAAAACCTAAGTGTGCACCCGTTGGGGTCCCGAGGACCGAGTTTAGGAAACCCTGCTCTAACCCTTTACCCGAAACCTTCTAATGATACCAGCTGACCCTTACCCTCTACCCCTAACCCTACACCCCAAATAACTCTAACACCGAGACAAACGACTCTATCGCACTGTCCAAAATTTATCGCAGCAGTTGACAAACAATAAAAGCACCAATTGGCTTTTTCACACATTTACCTGAAAGAATCCGTACAGTAAGTGTGCTTGTCCTTGCAAATGACACAAAAACAACCTTGTTAGCTCTGATCAAAGCAATGACTCTATTGTTCTCTCATGAAAGCCTCTTACTGAAATGAAAGCCTGTCTGTTTGAATACACACAGATCTATGCAGACACTGAGAGCTCCTTTTCTTTTCTCTGGGATAATTAATTGATTGGACATGTATAGAGATTTTTAGACACCCAAACGCTTTGCAAATTAAGGGGGAAGCTCACCTCATCCACCCACTTGGGTGATGCATGGCAACCAATTTGCACCAGAATGCTCACTACACATTAGCTATCAGTTGAGGAGTGATATATGCCAATTAGAAATGAGGGGGATGATAATGTGGCCAGGTTGGGAATTTAGCCAGGACGCCGGGAATAACACCCCTACTCTTACGATAAGCACCATGGGATTTTTTGTGACCCCAGAGAGTCAGGACACCCGTTTAACATCCCATCCGACACCCGTTTAACATCCGGCACCCTACACAGGGCAATGTTCCCATCAATGCCTTGGGGTCTTGGGATTGGAATTTCAACACCATTTACAGCAGCAACTGTTCTCCCATCCAGGGACTGACCAGGACCTACCCTGCTTAGTTTCAGAGGCAAGCCATCAGTGGGATGCAGGGTGGTATGCTGCTGGCATAGTCACCTGTTGAAGTATCCTGTGGTTAGGAAAGATTTTTGGGGATTATCTACTCCCCTTTTTGTTCAAGTTGGGCTGAAGTGCTTTTGGGTACGCTTTGACTTTCTCAGTGTGTTTAATGTCTGGTAGAGACCAAAATAGTGTAATGCAATAATGGCAAGGAGTTTAGTGTATAATGGAAAACTAGGTGACCCTGGCTACAGCACAGAGATTCAACAACTCTATTCACTTTACACAACAAGCTATTTCTGTCATTCAGATCAAATCAGACTTTTGGCTACAATGATGACTGAAGACTGGGCTCTAAAGTAAAACTCCTCTTAGACAAACAAAATTAAGTTAAAATATAATGCAACATATTGCACTGGGAATATTGTTTTAGCCGCAAACACTTACCTCTTTTTGAAATTAGATTTTTTCACATTTGAAGTCCCCTTTCCAGTCATTATGCGCTCTGTCTACACATACAGTAAGCACCACATTATAATGAATGATACTGCCACACTCAAAGGTGTTATGACTGGTTTCATAAATATGTTATGAATGTCTTATGTACAGTTGAAGTCGGAAGTTTACATACACTTAGGTTGGAGACATTAAGACTTGTTTTTCTACCACTCCACAAATTTCTTGTTAACAAACTATAGTTTTGGCAAGTCGGTTAGGACATCTACTTTGTGCATGACACAAGTAATTTTTCCAACAATTATTTACAGACAGATTAGTTCACTTATAATTCACTGTATCACAATTCCAGTGGGTCAAATTTGACTCAAATTATGTCAATTAGCCTATCAGAAGCTTCTAAAGCCATGACATAATTTGAGTCAATTGGAGGTGTACCTGTGGATGTTTTTCAAGACCTACCTTCAAACTCAGTGCCTCTTTGCTTGACATCATGGGAAAATTAAAAGAAATCAGCCAAGACCTCAGAAAAGAATGGTAGACCTCCACAAGTCTGGTTCATCCTTGGGTGCAATTTCCAAACACCTGAAGGTACCACGTTCATCTGTACAAACAATAGTACGCAAGTATAAACAGCATGGGACCATTCAGCCGCCATACCGCTCAGGAAGGAGACGCGTTCTGTCTCCTAGAGATGAACGTACTTTGGTGCGAAAAGTGCAAATCAATCCCAGAATAACGGCAAATGACCTTGTGAAGATGCTGGAGGAAACAGGTACAAAAGTATCTATATCCACAGTAAAACGAGTCCTATATCGACATAATCTGAAAGGCCGCTCAGCAGAAGCCACTGCTCCAAAACCGCCATAAAAAGCCAGACTACGGTTTGCAACTGCACATGGGGACAAAGATCGTACATTTTGGAGAAATGTCCTCTGGTCTGATGAAACAAAAATATAACTGTTTGGCCATAATGACCATCGATACGTCAAAATAGATGGCATCATGAGGAAGGAAAATTATGTGAAATATTGAAGCAACATCTCAAGACATCAGTCAGGAAGTTAAATCTTGGTCGCAAATGGGTCTTCCAAATGGACACTGACCCCAAGCATACTTCCAAAGTTGTGGAAAAATGGCTTAAGGACAAAAAAGTCAAGGTATTGGAGTGGCCATCACAAAGCTCTGACCTCAATCCTATAGAAAATCTGTGGGCAGAACTGAAAAAGCGTCTGCGAGCAAGGAGGCCTACAAACCTGACTCAGTTACACCAGCTCTGTCAGGAGGAATGGGACAAAATTCACCCAACTTACTGTGGGAAGCTTGTGGAAGGCTACCCGAAACGCTTGACCCAAGTTAAACAATTTAAAGGCAATGCTATCAAATACTAATTGAGTGTATGTAAACTTCTGACCCACTGGGAATGTGATGAAAGAAATAAAAGCTGAAATAAATAATTCTCTCTGCTATTATTCTGACATTTCAAATTCTTAAAATAAAGTGGTGATCCTAACTGACCTAAGACAGGGAATTCTTACTAGGATGTAAACTAAATTTAAATGTATTTGTCTAAGGTGTATGTAAACTTCCGACTTCAACTGTATACCCCCTTTAAGTAAAGTGTTACCCATGTGTCACTCTATTATTGGGGCGTGACACCATTTTGTCACATACAAACACTGACAAAAGATCTCAGACATACTTTTAGTGGGGGGAAATGGTCAGTCTGTTATCTCTCTTTTTTTCTTTCTCTCTTACTCTCTCTCGGTGGACCTGAGCCCTAGGACCATTCCTCAGGACTACCTGGCCTGATGACTCCTTGCTGTCCCCAGTCCATCTGGTCGTGCTGCTGCTCCAGTTTCAAATGTTCTGCCTGCGGCTATGGAATCCTGACGTGTTCACCGGACATGCTACCTGTCCCAGACCTGCTGTTTTCAACTCTCTAGAGACAGCAGGAGTGGTAGAGATACTCTGAATGATCGGCTATGAAAAGCCAACTGACATTTACTCCTGAGGTGCTGACCTGTTGCACCCTCTACAACCACTGTGATTATTATTATTTGACCCTGCTGGTCATCTATGAACATTTGAACATCTTGGCCATATTCTGTTATAATCTCAACCCGGCACAGCCAGAAGAGGACTGGCCACCCCTCATAGCCTGGTTCCTCTCTAGGTTTCTTCCTAGGTTCTGGTCTTTCTAGGGAGTTTTTACTAGCCACCTTGCTTGTACACCTGCATTGCTTGCTGTTTGGGGTTTTAGGCTAGGTTTCTGTACAGCACTTTGTGACATCAGCTGATGTAAGATGTAAATACATTTGATTTGATTTGATAGCGGAGTGACCATTTTGCATGAATGTGTTGTTGTTCCCCTATAAAATATGACCGTACTGCAGATAAGTGAGAATAGAGGTTACTTTCATTTATGTTTTAAATTAACCTATCGCACACAGAAGGACAACTTCCCAAGTTCTTGGTGAATCCTCCCCTTTCAGACACTCTACCACACATCCCTGTTGTACTGCATCTCTGAGGAGAATAGTGAATAGGCACAGTGAATAAGAAAGACCTTCAGCTCTTACCACTGTCCATGTGGTTAGACTTGATAATTTTCTCAGAGTATTCCGATATACTGGAACATTCAATCTGGGGAAAAAGCAAAACTAAAATCATTTCAAACATTTTGACACTAATTCCACTGATCACCAAGGTAAAGAGATGCTTGAACTCATTACGGGAGTGAAAAAGGTTTAAGTTACTACTGTGCATCACATGTGGAGAATGTTTGGATCATAATGGTGGAATATGCCACTCTCTAACTATGTCCAACCAGATGGGGTCTGAGACGGTAGTTAGCACTGGGAGTCCAGAACTTGAAGTGTTCTTTAGTAGAGTTAAAGAAACAAAGAATATAACAGCCTTTCCTATGCCCAGCTGTCAGAGCTGCGTACTTCAGGTAATGGGTCAAGTACAGGTTACTCACAAGTCGCCTGCCCGCAGTCCTCCCAATGGAAGCAGGACCTGAAGAACCTCTCACCCACTCACCTTGTCTCTCTCTCTTTTATCTCTCTCTCTCTCTCTCTCTCTCTCTCTCTCTCCCTTTAACACAGACACACTCACAAGGCACACTGACATGAACACACACAGAGCACAGTGAGATAGGCGTCTCAAGTAAAATGCCACATTTGCACAGCTTGATCTGTATAAAAAAAAACAGCTCTCCCCATGTCAGTGGTACTCTGCCATCCTATCTGGATTTCACAATGGCCACACTTTAGGGGCCCGAGGCCCATAGACTGGAACCCCACCAGGAGCGCCCAACTGCGCCCACTGCACTTCCAATGTGCTTCCAATGTGCTTGATTTATTGAACTGACAAAAATTGAGTTTGTCTACAATAAAGAAGTTTTTATACAATATAGGCACTCCTCTATCAACTTTAGATAATTAAATTGAAAGCCTTCACATGAATAAAGCAGGGACACAGTCATACCGATCAATATTATACTTTGAAAGTGTCAGGATTCTGCAGGTTTAGACTTCTACTCCCATGTACGCTAAATAACTCCCACTTTGGGCTTGTATCCAGGGTAAGGTAGGTTACTTTCTAAATGTAATCTGTTACAGTTAGTAATTACCTGTCCAAAATTGTAATCAGCAATGTAACTTTTGGATTACACAAACTCAGTAATATAATCTGATTACTTTCAGTTACTTCCCTTTAAGAGGCATTAGAAGAAGACAGGGGACAGGGTGAAGCTGGCTAATGCTGGAGCCCTTGGTAAAGCCAGGGTAGAAGGACCCAGCTGTGGCCTGCCTTCTCCGTGCATTGCTGTTCTGGAGCTGTCAACCTGAGCACAGCTGGCCCTCTACAACCCATTAGTAGCAGTGCTCATGGTAATCAGTCAGCTGCCAGCCTGCCACCACTGGCCACACACATCTGTTCCCCCAGGCCTGGCCTGCTGTAAAAAGGCATGTAGAGGAGAGAATCCCATCGATAATGTGTAGAATATGTGTGTGTGCGCGTGAGTGTGTGTGCATGCGATATGTATATCAGCTCACACTAATTGGCACTGATTTCTCCCCTTGCCGAAGACAGTGACAGATCCAGCACCTACCTTCAGTGCCATGCCCCTCACATTGTTTCCTAGCTCACAATGGTGCCAGAAGGCATCAATCTTTCTCTCACCCACAGGCAGTCACATAGCTCCTCCCCCCTAGGAGACAGTCTCCAATTGTCACATAGCTACCTCTAAGGAATAAATTCCACAAGGTTGGCTTAAAGGCAGGCAAAAATCTGCATACACACTGTTCAACTAAGTGTTGCACCGTATCAGTATTGGAAGAACAGTAATTTGACCAGATGATCCACACACACACACACTATTATATACAGTGAGTGTACAAAACATTAGGAACAACTTCCTGATATTGAGTTGCACCCCCTTTTTTCCCTCAGAACAGCCTCAATTCATCAGGGGCATGGACTCTGGTGTCGAAAGCGTTCCACAGGGATGCTGGCCCATGTTGACTCCAATGCTTTTCACAGATGTGTCAAGTTGGCTGGATGTCCTTTGGGAGGTGGACCATTCTTGACATACACGGCATTGCAGTTCTTGACAGCAGAGTTGGAGTTCTTGACACACTCAAACCGGTGCGCCTGGCACCTACTACCATACCCCGTTCAAAGGCACTCAAATCTTTTGTCTTGCCCATTCACCCTCTGAATGGAACATATATACAATCCATGTCTCAATTGTCTCAAGGGCTTAAAATTGTCTTCTTGTCTTGTCTTCTCCCCTTCATCTACACTGATTGAAGTGGATTTAAGGTGAAGGTGACATGAAGGCGACATCAATGAAGGTGACAACAACTTTCATCTGGTCAGTCTATGTTACGGAAAGAACAGGTGTTCCTAATATTTTGTACACTCAGTGTAATTGCACAATGCCTAGTTGTACCACTGGGCGATTCCACGCCAGCGTAGAAACTTCATTGGGAGGAAGGATGTTTGACATGCTTTTTACATTTAAAGAGTTTATTTCCAAAACACTATATCGACCAAATGTTCACATTTGTGTTTTGTCATCAGAAATTATTGCTTATGGGTAGCTTCATGTGTGTGTAAAATATTACTGTTCTCCGATGTTTTATTCATAGATTTTAGGTGTGAATTAAAATGTTTTTCTTGCAAAACGCTATTTATTCATTCTTTACCTGAAATGTAATGTTGGTATCCTGTATATTTGATGCTGATATGTGGTTGTCTCACCTAGATACAGTGCCATCAGAAAGTATTCATACCTGTTGACCTATTCCACATTTGTTGTGTTACAGCCTGAATTCAAAATAGATTAAATATATGTTTTTTCTCACCCATCTACACACAATCCCATAGACAAAGTGAAAATGTGTTTTTAAAATTATTTGCAATTTTATAGAAAATTAAATACAGAAACATCTCATTTATATAAGAATTCACACCCCTGAGTCAATACATGTTATAATAACTTTTGGCAGCGATTACATCTGTGAGTCTTTCTGGGTAAGTCTCTAAGAGCTTTGCACACCTGGATTGTACAATGTTTGCACATTATTCTTTAAAATATTCTTCAAACTCTGTCAACTTGTCATAGATTTTCAAACCGATTTAAGTCAAAACTGTAACAAGGCCTCTCAAGAATATTCAATGTCGTCTTGCTAAACAACTCCAGTACATATTTGGCTTTGTGTTTAAAGTTATTGTACTGTGGAAAGGTGAATTTATCTCCCAGTATCCGTTGGAAAGCAGACTGAACCATGTTTTCTTCTAGGGATTGGCTAGTGCTTAGCTCTATTTCATTTATTTTTATCTCAAAAACTCCCTAGTCCTTGCCGATGACAAGCATACACATAACATGATGCAGCCACCACCATGCTTGAAAATATAAAGAGTGGTACTCAGTGATGTGTTGTGTTGGATTTGCTTTGTATTCAGAACATAAAGTGAATTTATTTGTTTTACTTTAGTGCCTTATTGCAAACAGGATGCATGTTTTGGAATATTTTTATTCTGTACAAGCTTCCTTCTTTTCATTCTGTCATTTATGTTAGTATTGTGGAGTAACTACAATGTTGTTGATCCATCCTCAGTTATCTCCTATCACAGCCATTAAACTCTAACTGTTTTAAAGTCACCATTGGCCTCAAGGTGAAATCCTCTCCAGCAACTGAGTTAGGAAGGATGCCTGTATCTTTGTAGTGACGGGGTGTATTGATACACCATCCTAAGTCTAATTAATAACTTCACCATGCTCAATCGGATATTCAATATTCAATTCAATGTCAGTTATTATTTTTACCAATAGGTGCCCTTCTTTGCGTGGGATTGGAAAACCTCCCTGGTCTTTGTGGTGGAATCTGTGTTTGAAATTCTCTGCTCGACTGAAGGACCTTACAGAAAATTGTATGTGTGGGGTACAGAGATGAGGTAGTCATTCAACAATCATATTAAACACTATCATTGCGCACAGAGTGAGTCAATAAAACCTAATATGTGACTTGTCATGCACATGTTTACTCCTGAACGTATTTAGACTTGCCATAACAAAGGGACTGAATACTTATTGACTCAAGACATTTCAGCTTTTAATTTTTAATTAATTTGTAAAAATGTCTAAAAACGTAATTTCACTTTGACATTATGGGTATTGTGTGCAGGCCAGTGACACAAAATCTCAATTTAATACATTTTAAATTCAGGCTGTTACACAACAAAATGTGGAAAAAGTCAAGGGGTGTGAATACTTTCTTAAGGCACTGTACTTTCTGTTGGCACTGTACATTCTGAAGGTACTTTAAGCCCCATTTTGATAAAGAAAAACCCTGCAAGGAATGACCATCCATGAGATCAAATCCATTGAATCAATTTACCATTCACTGTGTTGTTGGTGCTCATAAAATGTATCAGAACTTCCGAATTAACAGAGAGCCCACTCTGGAAATGTGATGTACTTGTACAGCATATTGTTCCAAACAATATGTCTTATAATGAAAAGGGCACTTCTGAGATTCATATTCATAATGTTGAATACACATACTTCATATGTTAGAGCACACTATAAGGAATATAATGGCAATAAGATTTTGTCTGCAAAATGTACCATTCACAGATCATAAGATCTTACAGGAGGCGTATATACAGTGCCTTCTGAAAGTATTCAGATCCCATGACTTTTTCCACATTTTGTTACGTTACAGACTTATTCTACAATGGATTACATTTTTTTTTATCCTCAGCAATATACACACGATACCCCATATTGACAAAACGCAAACAGGTTTTTATGAATGTTTGCAAATGTATAAAAAAAAACAGAAATACCTTATTTACGTAAGTATTCATATCCTTTACTATGAGACTCTAAATTGAGCTCAGGTGCATCATGTTTCCATTGATCATCCTTGAGATGGTTCTACGTCTTGATTGGAGTCCACCAGTGGTAAATTAAATTGATTGGACATGATTTGGAAAGGCACACACCTGTCTATATAAGGTCCCACAGTTGACGATACATGTCAGAGCAAAAACCAAACCATGAGGTCGAAGGAATTGTCCGTAGAGCTCCGAGACTGGGGAAAGGTACCAATACTGGGGAAGGGTACTGGGGAAGGGTACCAATACATGTCTGCAGCATTGAAGGTCCCCAAGAACACAGTGGCCTCCATCATTCTTAAATGGAAGAAGTTTGGAACCACCAACATTCTTCCTAGAGCTGGCCGCTTGGCCAAACTGAGCAATCGGGGGAGAAGGGCCTTGGTCATGGATGGTCACTCTGACAGAGCTCTAGAGTTTCTCTGTGGAAATGGGAGAGCCTTCCAGAAGGACAACCATCTCTGCAGCACTCCACAAATGAAGACTTTATGGTAGAGTGGCCAGACAGAAGCCACTCCTCAGTAAAAGGCACGACAGCCCGCTTGGAGTTTACCAAAAGGCACATGAAGACTCTCAGACAATGAGAAACAAGATTCTTTGGTATGATGAAACCAAGATTGAATTATTTGGCCTGAATGCCAAGTGTCACGTCTGGAGGAAATTTGGCACCATCCATACGGTGAAGCATGGTGATGGCAGCATCATGCTGTGAGGATGTTTTCAATGGCATCGACTGGGAGACTAGTCAGGATCGAGGCAAAGAGTAAAGCACAGAGAGATCCTTGATGAATACCTGCTCAAGAGCGCTCAGGACCTCAGATTGGGGCGAAGTTTCACCTTCCAATGGTCCTAGACAACACAGGATTGGCTTTGGGACAAGTCTCTGAATGTCCTTGAGTGGCCCAGCCAGAGCCCGGACTTAAACCTGATTGGACATCTCCGGAGAGACCTGGAAATAGCTGTGCAGTAACGCTCCCCATCCAACCTGGCAGAGCTTGAGAGGATTTGCAGAGAAGAATGGGAGAAACTCCCCAAATACAGGTGTGCCAAGCTTGTAGCATCATACCCAAGAAGACTCAAGGCTGTAACTGCTGCCAAAGGTGCTTCAACAAAGTACTGAGTAAAGGGTCTGAATATTTATGTAAATGTGATATCCGTTTTTAATTGTAATAAATTAGCAAAAATTCTAAAAACCTGTTTTTGTTATTATGGGGTATTGTGTGTAGATTGATGAGGTGAAAAAAAAACTATTTTATTACATTTTAGAATAAGGCTGTAACATAACAAAATGTGGAAAAAGTCAAGGGGTCTGAATACTTTCCGAAGGCACTGTAGGTCTAAAAAGGCCACTTGTCATTATTTTCAAAAAATATCATTTGTGATACAAATGTGAAAAGCATGTCAAACATCCTTCCTCCCAATGACATTTCTTTGTGATTATTGCCAGAATAATAAATATATACACGCACGCACATGCACACACAGTTACACAAACTGACAAAAAACCCTGTCCAAGACCAATGTACTAAATGAGAACCACCGTGTTATCAACAAGCTAATGGCCCAAATCCAGCATGCATTTTCAGATATGCCTAGAGTGGAAATTACTTCTGCTCCACAATGCACAACTCAGGATCTGAGAGCTATAAAATAGAGAGAGCTTATCCAGACAACCTGCCTGACAAGCAGACAGCAAATAACCACCTGAGGTTAACCAAGTCTGCACTGTGACAAACTCATACATTCATAAACAAATATATGTACATATGCATAGTATACACATGTAAAGATACATGTACACAGACACACACTCGCACGCACACACAGTCACTCGACGCACGAACGCACACAGTCTGGGGAGAGCAAGCAGCTTGTCAGGCTAGGCTTCACAGAATTTCCTGATGCTGTCGGTTCTGATGGTTCTGCCTGATAACATTCTAGTCCGAGGCCAGACAGGGAGCAAGGAGTGAGGCAGCTTCTCGTACCCCGTACACGTGCTTGGCTCCCGCCTTGGCTGCAAACATGGACAGGATGCCAGTCCCGCTGCCGACATCAAGGACGATCTTGTCCTTAAAGGCGTGCTTGTTGTGGTACATGGAGTTCCTGTAGGTGAGCGTCCTCACTTCATCCTTCAGCATCTCCTGTTCAGTGACAAATGATTGGTGTGAGGGTGGGAGATGTCAAAACCACTTACAACAGTGTATCAAGGTGAAAAACAAGGTGTTTTTCAATCAAAGCCGTATTAATTTCCATGACAATATGAACGTAGACTTAGTGTAGTGTGAGTGGATGAAATACAGAATATTAAATCTGAATCCGCCAGTCTCTGTAATCCCACCCTTCCATTTCAGACACACTGGTCCACATTGAAAAACAGTGGGGGGTTACTGCATATCCCTCTTAAGTCAACTCAACCATTCTCTTTCTCTGTCTGTCAGGAACATTCACAGAGCAGAAATTATTTAAAAAACTATCTGACCTAGTAAATTCAAAAATGTCACAGAACAAACCCCATCTCACAGGTCTTACTTGAAATATGCGCTCTACCCTTCTGACACCCTCCTCCCATATACCCTGGAACAGTTGTACATCTCTGGGGAGGAGCTGCAGTTCTGTGAAGTGTTAGGCTGGTTGGCTGGTCTTTAGTGGAACTAGCTGGAAAACAGTACATCTCTGGGGAGGAGCTGCAGTTCTGTGAAGTGGTCTAATGTGGGCTGGCCTTTAGTGGAACTAACTTTACATAGAGTCATGGAAGAAGACAGTTGGTAAGAACTGACTGTGTATTTACAAAGCATCTTAAAGTAGAATAATAATAATAATGATACTAATAACAATGATACTACTACTACTAATAATGATAATAATAATAATAATAATAATGATGACACTAATAATAATAATAATAATAATAATAATGATACTACTACTAATAATAATGACACTACTACTACTAATAATAATAATGATACTAACAATAATACTAATAATAATAATAATGATACTAATAATAATATGATAATAATAATAACAATATTATGATACTAATAATACTACTACTGCTAATAATAATGATACTAATAATACCAATACTACTACTAATAATAATGATACTACTAATAATAATGATACTAACAATAATAATAATAATACTACTACTACTAATAATAATAATAATGATACTAATAATGTTACTACTAATAATAATAGTATGATAATAATACTAATAATTATACTAATAATACTACTACTAATAATAATAATAGTATGATAATAATAATAATAATAACAATATTATGATACTAATAATACTACTACTAATAATAATAATAGTATGATAATAATAATATTAATAATAACAATATTATGATACTAATAATACTACTACTAATAATAGTATGATAATAATAATACTAATAATAACAATATTATGATACTAATAATACTACTACTACTAATAATAATAATAATAATAATAATAATACCAATACTACTAATAATAATTATACTAATAATAATAATTATACTACTAATAATAATAATAATAATAATGATACAACTAATAATAATGATACTAATAATAATAATAATAAAAAATAGTAGGAGGGCTCATCTAAAATCAAGACCCCCCAGTCTAATCTTATGCTGATCCTAGATCAGCATTACTACTTTGAGTTTGAGAGGCTTGATACATACAGCCCCTGGGCAGCCCTACCTCATGGATTCCAAAGTGGGCGTAGGAGTCAAAGTAGTAGTCCCTGGAGGTCATCTCCTCAGGGTTGAGGAACTTAGCCATCTTCCCCCGGCCAGGACAGCTAGGCAGGGAGGCAGTGTGGGGAGTATGGGGCGGCTGCGGGACATGGTGGACGGAGGGCACAGGCTTGGGCAGAGAGGTGGGCTGCACGCGCTGAGATTGGATGATGCGGATTGGCTGCGGCCGCTGCTGTTGCTAAGAGGTTTTAGAGAACGGTAACACACAATAAAGACATCATGGGGCGGGAGCAGATTTCTAAAAGTCAGGTTTTCTACAGAGAAACTGTGGGTGAAGGACATACTGTATGATGATAAAACTGTGGGAAGAACAGATCTTACAGCAGTTTATATTCTTTGCTATTTTCCTCTCTCATTTGTTCTTTCTACGGTCATTGGCTTTCCCATGGAGCCCCAGAGGTGAGTGGACCAAGCGTATTTGTCTAGCGACAACACTAACAGTATTGACATATTATCAAGAGAGGAAAAACTAATTTGAGCATTCAACTCAATCCATTTGTTGTTCTGTTCCCTGGTGCACATATATCTTAAGATGTACATTTCCCTCTCATGGCTATCAGTGATATTGAACTGGCCTTGTTAAAGAGAGTCAGTCCTTCTCCTCAGTCTTGTGCTCAGCAACCACTCTGACTGTGCAGGTCCAAACACTGGCTCCATTCACCATTATTAGTCAGTTGTACAACCAAATGTCTTCCGCATTTAACCCAACCCCTCTGCCTTAATCGACATCCACGTCTGCAGCGCCCAGGGAACAGTGGGTTAACTGCCTTGTTCAGGGGCAGAACAACAGATTTTACCTTGTCAGCTCGGGGATTCAAACTGCAACCCTCCGGTTACAAGTCCAACGCTCTAACCACTAGGCTACCTGCCGTTCAAAGAATAACCTGTTCTGTTCACATACTGGGTAAGCAGAAAGATACATGGCAACAAACATTACTTTCACAGATGGACAAACAGGATGGGCAAAAACAAACACAGAGGCAAGAAAAAAAGTGTATTAAAAATATATGGGTACCTTAGTAATCGTTTTTTACCACCTATCTTCTGTTCCTCAAACTTTTACTTTCAAGCAGAGAATGCTACAATTCTCATGTTAACTACATCTAAAGTAAACTCGAGGCTCTGCTGATGAGAAATGTTCTCCTCTCCCTGCTCATACAGGGAGTAATAAAGGCTTTTATTGTGATTTATCAGGGGGTGCTGCAGCACCCTCAGCACCCCTACTAACCGCAGCTATGCGTTTCGAGGGATGGTCCACTCAAGGGAGCAAGCCAAGATAGCCGTTCCAGTTTGAGGTTGCTACAGGACCAAGGACAGCGCACGAGCTATAAACGCGGGCTTCGCGCAATAAATCACGTTTCTCTGAATCTTTACCTGTGACTGACCTAGTGCAACCTTTCTCTGGAATATGAACAAGCCAACATAATTAGTGGCAGACACGAGTAAGCCATCATTAGGGTAGCTACTATTAAACAGAGGGTCACACGAATCAATTACGTTTATGTACGAGTGAAGCGTGCCATTTGGCATAGACATTTTACAGGGCAGTGTCTATGTGGCACAAAAGTGGACCCAAAGAGCACCAACAAATATTTTACAGAGGCACCAGCATACACTTGTGCGCGATGTGCTTTCCATGCTTGAAATTAGAAATTAACCTGACAATGACAGCGCAGTGGACTAGTCATCCGGCACATTGTTGTGTAGCTTTGCCTAGGAATTAATCGAAGATTGCACACCTACCTCAGTGCTCTCAGACTCCGCCATTTTCCCCCTGAGCAGCATACAGCGGGAGGAGTGTTTAATTCCCATGAAAACCCAGGAGATTTGGTCTGGATAGGATGAAATTATTATTTTTGAAAGGACTGAGTCTGAGTTATTTTTGTCCACTCTTTTCCTCAACTTGTAATTAACAGACACAATTGCTGTGAAATTATATTTCAAATACAAAAAAAACTACATAAAGTCTCACAGGAGTAGCGACCTCTATTAGCAGATAAAAGTGTTCTGGATTCCATTGTGCAAAAGTTATATGTCTCCCATGTCTCTTTCTAGGAGAGCATACGGCAAACCTCTCATCACTTTGCAACCCTTGAGGAAAATGAATAAGGTAAACGGCATTCCATGTTCTCCAGCGATGTAGGCTACTCTAGATCAGGTGCAATGCACACTATCAGATCACATTTAGGAGCAGGGTGTTAATTTATGGTCGGAACGTTGGTGTCTAAAAATAGAGACCCATGTCCCCAGTGCTGTGATGTCTTGGAGAAAAGCAGGCAACATGTTATTTCCTTAAAGCTTTGGGTTGTCACACTCTTGATCACCCCTTACAGATGTTCATGCCATTTATTTTCCACGAGATTATATTGCAAGCATTGCCTATTTAAGCCTATGAATAACGCTATATCTACTGTAGAAGAGTCCATTTCAGCGCAGGCAGCTCCAAAACATAGAAGGGCTCACGCTTTGCTTGATCTAATTTCCACTTTCTCCAATTGCTAGGCAGCCTCATATGGAAAGTTGAACTTTACTCTCAGTTTGAATATGAAAATATTACAGGATGCTCAAAGCCTTGATACTTGAAACAGAAGGCACCACCACCTCAGTGCGCGTGTGAAATCAGTGCATGCTGCTCGCGGGTTTGGTTTTTCACCTCAGCTGATCCTGTCATTTGAGATGAGTTCAAACCCCTCCGTGAGAGGATAGGTGTCTAGTCAGTGAGGTTCTCCTGCTCTCCCTCCCCGCAACTGAGATTAAAAGAGACAGCATCCCTAAACCCCCTGCTTGGCAAAATGATTGTGCAGACAAGTAAGGGATTACAAATTTAGCTTGCCCTCTTAATTTTTTTATTTAGCTACTTCTTTCATTTTCTTTTCAGCTATTCCATTCCTTTGCAAGTATGTATTGTGGTGCTGCTCAAGACTGAGCTTTCCTGGATTTTTTTGTGTGCAATTTGACTGAGTAAAAGCGGTTTCTTTTCAGGCAATACTTACCTCTGCCACCAAAACCTCTCACGCCCATGCACATACCATGCATTGAGCATAGAAATAGTGTACTAAAGCCTGCACAAACACCCTGAAACCCAGATACTGCAACTATGCATGCACACCCACACACTTGAGGGCCTTGAACAATGTTTGACTATCGAACAGATTGATGGGACAGATTGTGTTCAAATGGTGGCCAGCCCTTTGGCTTGTCTTATTGCTCCTCAGATCTGATGCTACATCAGTGTCTTGTCCATCTGACTCTCTATTTCTCTGAACACAGTTCTCAGCAGAGGACAGACAGTCTCATTGTGTCAGCTGTCCTCCGTTCTACCCATAAGTGCCTATGTTAAAAGTGATGCACTGAAATTGCTTCAATTACCTCTTCTGCTTTCCCCTGATCTATATACCCGCCTTTTCATTAGCAAACGACTGTTACTGAAAATATCCTATCGCCTCGTCTGATAAAAGAGCAAAGTAACAAGGAATGACAATGATGAAATACAATGAGTTGGAATGATTCACCTCTTTTTTACTGACGCTGCTCAGAGCTGTCTATTGACTCCTGCTGTTGTCTCACAGTTACCTCTGCAGGATGTTCTGATTGGAGAAGTGTTCCCTCCCATTTAACAGGGGAACCTTTAGTCCGGTCTGGTAGAATTTAGAGCACCTCTTCATAGGCCCTAGAGATATTTCCAAAATATTCCACATTTGCGTGGTAGTCCCAGAACATTGCGCTCTCACAGGAGGGAGTGGGAGAACCCGTGTAAGGAGAGTATAGCAGGGGGATATTTCTGTAATGCTCACTGACATTTTGTGCAAATCTACATGCTGCACGCCATCAACGATTGTGGAACCCCCCCCAAAACAATTGGCATACAGTCACTGATTGCACCTTGCAGATCTATAGATTGCTTTGTTTTTTGTATATTTTGTTAATATTTGTATTTAAAAAAAATTATGCACTTTGAGATTATTCTGTATAATGTAATACATTATTCTTGTAATCTTGTGAGTATGCAAAACAAGTTAAGGCCTACAGTAAAGCATACATTCTAGTGAAACAATATTGAAAAGAGGATTCAAATATAGTCTTTCACCTCTCTCTCTCTCTCGTCCCTCTCTCTCATCCCACTCTCTCGCTCTGTTTCTTTACCTGCTCCAGTCTTCCTCTGTTTGGCTGGCTTGACCCAGGCTGGCTTTGTCTACTCTGTTTAAACAGAGAGAATTGTGAGCGAGTTCATTCCAGCTCAGTGAACTGTAAATTGACCTACACAGCACTTCTTTGGTCTGGCTCTAAGGCTATACATTTTTTAGGCCTAATGATATGTAACCTAATTTGGAGTTTGGTTATAAGTAATTTTTTATGAGATGCTATGATCTAAAACAAAATGGTTGAGCATAGAATGGTTGTTTTAGTCTGCAGTGATTTGAGGTGAATGAATATGTGCCATAGAATAGATGGCCCACATTCAATGTACGTTCTTCTATGTAGATGTAACCCAGTGGTAAAAATTTGATTGAATATCAATCTCACAACCTACCGAAAGCGCTAACAGACCAATCAGCTTCGAGGAATCTCACCACCTACCTACAACCCTAACAGACCAATCAGCTTTGAGGAATTGGGCTGGGGTGGGGGAAAAAAATAGAATTTCCATACATGGCCACATAGAGAAGTCAGATTTGAAAATTCCTAATAAGACACGTTGGTCATCACCTTTGTGCACAAAACATCAATTGAATTATTCAAATAATTGTTGCGGAGGCCATTTTTTCCATCACTCACAGCTGTAGATATTAACATTTTATATTCATCCAATGTCTGCCATGCTTTTGGATGATGTCATCGCTGCTCGCGCTGCTCCCTGTGCTCCCTGTGCGCACTGAGTGCTAGTGCACATGTGGTGTTGGTCCATATAAACTGGATGCAACCCGGATATACAGTGCATTCAGAAAGTATTCAGACCCCTTGACTTTTTCCACATTTTTCCAGCCTTATTCTAAAATGGATTAAATCATTTTTTCCTCATCAATCTACACACAATACCCCATAATGACAAAGCAAAAACAGGTTTTTAGAATTTTTTTGAAATATCACATTTACATGAGTATTCAGACCCTTAACTGAGTACTTTGTTGAAGCACCTTTGGCAGCGATTACAGCCTTGAGTCTTCTTGGGTATGACGCTACAAGCTTGGCACACCTGTATTTGGGAGTTTCTCCCATTCTTCTCTGCAAATCCTCTCAAGCTCTGTCAGGTTGGATGGGGAGCGTCGCTGTACAGCTATTTTCAGTTCTCGCCAGAGATGTTTGATCGGGTTCAAGTCTGGGCTTTGGTTCGGCTACTCAAGGACATTCATTGTCCCAAAGCCACACCTGCGTTGTCTTGGCTGTGTGCGTAGGGTTGTTGACTTGCGGGAAGGTGAACCTTCGTGGTCTGGAGCCGGTTTTCATCAAGGATCTCTCCGTACTTTGCTCCATTCATCCTTCCCTCAATCCTGACTAGTCTCCCAGAAAAACATCCCCACAACATAATGCTGCCACCACCATGCTTCACCGTAGACATGGTGCCAGGTTTCCTCCAGACATGACGCTTGGAATTCAGGCCAAAGAGTTCAATCTTGGTTTCATCAGACCAGAGAATCTTGTTTCTCATGGTCTGAGTCTTTAGGTGCCTTTTGGCAAACTCCAAGCAGGCTGTCATGTGACTTTTACTGAGAAGTGGCTTCTGTCTGGCCACTCTACCATAAAGGCCTGATTGGTGGAATGCTGCAGAGATGGTTGTCCTTCTGGAAGTTTCTCCCATCTCCACAGAGGAAATCTGTAGCTCTGTCAGAGTGACCATCACCTTCCTGACCAAGGCCCTTCTCTCCCGATTGCTCAGTTTGGCCGGGCAGCCAGTTCTAGGAAGAGTCTTGGGGGTTCCAAACTTCCATTTAAGAATGATGGAGGTCATTATGTTCTTGGGGACCTTCAATGCTGCAGACATTTTTACTACCCTTCCCTAGATCTGTGCTTCAACACAATCCTGTCTCGGAGCTCTACGGACAATTCCTTCGACCTCATGGCTTGGTTTTTGCTCTGACATGTATCGTCAACTGTGGGACCTTATATAGACAGGTGTGTGCCTTTCCAAATCATGTCCAATCAATTGAATTTACCACTGGTGGACTCCAATCAAGTTGTAAAACATCTCAAGATGATCAATGGAAACATGATGCACCTGAGCTCAATTTCGAGTCTCATAGAAAAGGGTCTGAATACTCATGTAAATAAGGTATTTTAAAAAAAAAATTCACTTTGTCATTATGTGGTATTGTGTGTAGATTGATGAAGAAGAAAAATAATTTAAGCAAGTTTAGAATAAGGCTGTAACGTAACAAAATGTGGAAAGGGTCAAGGGGTCTGAATATTTTCCAAATGCACTGTAGACAGTCCATGAATCACCATTGCGAACGTGAGTAGATTACCTTGAAAACAACAGGCGGACATCTTGGACGCAGTGTCCAGTTGTTATTATACCTCAGTGGAAAACAGTCCCGAGAGATGCCAGGTGCCATTTCGCATACGGTAAAAGTTTCACAATAAAAATGTGTATATAGTCTACAGTATATAGTTGTCCTGGCTATTGTAGCCATGTATGCTTACCTGCCCACAGCATCCAGTTTCATTTGGTAGCTAGCTACGTTTTCATACTAGCTTTTGTTTTGTCATGTACTAGACGGCTAGCTTTACTGAGAGCAAACACTTAGCTAGTTCCAGTGTCAAGCATTGCCTAGCCATTTATAGCAGCCAGTGTAAGGCCAGGATTCAATCTGGTCAGGGTTTTTTGGAAATGCAGCTTTTAAAGGCAATGTTACCGTGTTTAAGGAGATTGAATTCACATTAAAACGCAGCAGATGTTGGCTCAATCAGAAAATTAAATTAGGAGCATCGTTAAATGTTAGAGCTGCTTCCCAAAACCATTGTTACCAAAGTTTCATTTGTTATTTACCGACTACCTCAGATCACTCGTAGAACAAGCTATGTGTGTGCATTAGATGTTTTTTTGCCGTTCCCAGAAGATATACCCAGAAGATAGCTGCTAAACATAGAATCAAGATATTTATTGATAACTTCAGAACAAAATTGCCAATGTCTTTGAAATTGTTACAAACAATAAAATGATAACCGAGACGACTGCATTAAAATAAATATACTACAGTAGACCTGTATGATATAGTCTACATAGGCATATATATTTAATTAGTATTGAAATAAATGTCATGTTCAATCAATTTAGTTTTATTTAGCTAATTGTAGGCTACTGGCTGTAATTTTTGCCTCAATATATGTCATGGTTTTAACAACACATCCACAATGATGTGCTAAATCTGTGATCAATCTTGGTTTGTGACTGACTGCCACATACAAAGACAGACAATATGAGCAAATTAGGGACATTAGACTAGTTTGGTTAGAGTCGTTTTCTTTACTTGGCATCCCAAGGTGCATGGGAGCTGTCTTGAAGCACATAGACTGCAGTTTATTGTTCTTTGTATTTCTTTGTGAACGACTGATCATATATACATTTGTTGTTTCCTGCCTATACATCAAAGCATTATCAAAGCAGTCTCACACATAAGCTCTTCTTTCCAACGTATTCTATTGTCTTTTTCAAGGCTGATAAATACACTTTCTGATCTGCCTTAACAAAAAGAGAGTTTACATTGTGATTAAGGGTGCCATCCCCCGTCCTGCATCAAGTACACATACACACTCGCACAGACACACACACGCGCACTGCTGACCAACAGATACAGTAGGCGTTGCCATCTGGTACCAAGCAACGGTTGGGTTAGAACCAACAGTTACGTCACTCATGTCTCTCTCACTCACTCTTGCCATCGGTTTGTGCTCCACTTGTTATTTTACACTAACAATCAGGAACCATCCATTTACAATGGACAGAAAATGGTGGTCAGTATCAATCCCAATGAAAGATTGGACCTTCATAAAGTAATATAAAGCATTTTGTGTGTTTGTCAGTGTAACGTCCAGGCCTGAGTGTTCAGGCTGGAGTGTTTAGTTTTGTTTTGGTGTAGGGTTTCTTTTGTTCTATGGTGTGTATTTCTATGTTGGGGTAATGGTTCCCAATTAGAGGCAGCTGAGTCTCGTTACCTCTAATTGGGAACCATATATATGTTTGGGGTTTTGCACTTAGGTTTGTGGGTTATTGATGATCGTTATGATTGTAGATTGTTCATGCCATCGTGTCTACGTTCATGCCATCATGTCTAGTTTAGGATTTAGCGTTTGTTTCCACGTCATGTTCATCGTTCACTGTTTTGGTCACTCAAGTCACGTTCGCTAATAAATATGTATTCTGCATACTTCGCTGCGCATTGGTCTGTCCCAAGAGCAAATCATGACAGTCAGCCATCTCAGGTTTGAAATAGCACCTCTTCACCAATGATATGCTACACTAGCTACGCTGTGCTGTCACGTCATTGTGGTTTGTTTTAGAAAATTCTTGTAATAAAGTAATCTGGTTATGTATTTTGTGGTGACATTATATTATCTCCAGTTATAATCTTAGAATTTCTAACACTATAACCATAACTCCAGATGAGAAGACCTACATACAGTACAGAAAGCCTGAAAACTTCGCCCCTTCTTGGAATACCTGCTAGCACCGGCCTTCAAGCCCTCTGGGGTACCTCCTGATACACCCTTACTGGTCTAACTTGTGTATTACACAGAGGGGCAAGTTTGCTAACTAGGACATTATGTGGTGGGTCAAAGGGTGAAACTTAAAGGGCCTCTACAGTGTTGTTATTCAAGAGCACTCTGTGAGAGTTAGTTCTCCATGTGTCCTCACTCAGCCATGTCAATCACTGGGGAGCGAGCCCTGCACTGTTTGACAGCTGCAGAGGTGTTCCATATTAAACAGGAGAGAGAGCAGGAGTCATGAGAGTTTGATTCTTCAGATGGTGCTCATTACTGGTCATTGTTGTTGTTTGTCAGTAGAATATAGTTGAACAGATTTTTTATAGCTTTTCTCACACGTCTCATTCATCTTGCATGGACAAGTCTACAATGAGAGCTACCCTTCTAAAAAGATGAAAGGATTCCCAAAAGGATGAAGCTAGCTTTAGGTTTGTGCCGTTCAAGATTAGGGAGGATTTTTTTTAATGAGCATGGCCTCATTTCTATTACTGCATATTGGATGACTGTCATTTATATTCTATTCACCTAACTTCACAATTGACAGGTGTCACGTCTGCTCCCGCTCCCCACCACCCCCGGCGCTTGAGGGCGCCAGGCTGCCCTGCATCACGCACTCCTTCCATCCTTTACGCACACCCTCCTTCCCTCATCACACTCACATTTTCCCTATACCTATCATGAGGTTGCTACAACCTAGCCTACAAATTAAAGTTTGTAACATAGGTGCACAGGCCGAGAGACAAATTTGAGTTGTTAAGTGACAGACAGTTACACAGCCTTATACACTCTTGCCTGCATCTAGCTGATCTGGGGTGTAATCATTAGTCAAACAGTTGCTAAACGTTCCATTTTGCATCTAAAACAAGTTCGGGTAGGTCCCTCACAGTTTAGTTCTGTTTGCTTCCATTTAAGAAACGTTTTGCAACAGAAGTGGCGGAATATGTCACCCGAACACATAGTTCACTTTTGTAGCAGCCACATACAGCATCATCACTTTGCTCATTGTAGCCAATAATTCCTTCTCGCATCTATGTACTCTCCTCTCACCTTTTCCCTTTGCTTGTGCACTGAAGTCCACAACACAAAAGATGTCTGTAGGGCAAAAACCTCTCCAAGTGTCACGTGACCGGGATACTGATGAGGCAGCACACAATTGGCCCAGTGTCGTCTGGCTTAGGGGAGGGTTTGGCCGGATGGGATGTCCTTGTCTCATTGTACTCTAACAACTCCTTTTAGCGGGCCGGGCGCATGCACGCTGACTTCGGTCGGCAGTTGTACAGTCGTGGCCAAAAGTTTTGAGAATGACACAAATATTAATTTTCACAAAGTCTGCTGCCTCAGTTTGTATGATGGCAATTTGCATATACTCCAGAATGTCATGAAGAGTGATCAGATGAATTGCAAAGTCCCTCTTTGCCATGCAAATGAACTGAATCCCCAAAAACATTTTCACTGCATTTCAGCCCTGCCACAAATGGACCAGCTGACATCATGTCAGTGATTCTCTCGATAACACAGGTGTGAGTGTTGACGAGGACAAGGCTGGAGATCACTCTCATGCTGATTGAGTTTGAATAACAGACTGGAAGCTTCAAAAGGTGGGTGGTGCTTGGAATCATTGTTTCGTCCTCTGTCAACAATGGTTACCTGCAAGGAAACACGTGCCGTCATCATTGCTTTGCACAAAAAGGGTTTCACAGGCAAGAATATTGCTGCCAATAAGATTGCACCTAAATCAACCATTTATCGGATCATCAAGAACTTCAAGGAGAGCGGTTCAATTGTTGTGAAGAAGGCTTCAGGGCGCCCAAGAAAGTCCAGCAAGCGCCAGAACCATCTCCTAAAGTTGATTCAGCTGCGGGATCGGGGCACCACCAGTACAGAGCTTGCTCAGGAATGGCAGAAGGCAGGTGTGAGTGCATCTGCACGCACAGTGAGGCGAAGACTTTTGGAGGATGGCCTGGTGTCAAGAAGGGCAGCAAAGAAGCCACTTCTCTCCAGGAAAAACATCAGGGACAGACTGATATTCTGCAAAAGGTACAGGGATTGGACTGCTGAGGACTGGGGTAAAGTCATTTTTCTCTGATGAATCCCCTTTCCGATTGTTTGGGGCATCTGGAAAAAAGCTTGTCCGGAGAAGACAAGGTGAGCGCTACCATCAGTCCTGTGTCATGCCAACAGTAAAGCATCCTGAGACCATTCATGTGTGGGGTTGCTTCTCAGCCAAGGGGAGTGGGCTCACTCACAATTTTGCCTAAGAACACAGCCATGAATAAAGATTGGTACCAACACATCCTCCGAGAGCAACTTCTCCCAACCATCCAGGAACAGTTTGGTGTCTTTTCCAGCATGATGGAGCATGATGGAGCACCTTACCATGAGGCAAAAGTGATAACTAAGTGGCTCGGGGAACAAAACATCGATATTTTGGGTCCATAGCCAGGAAACTCCCCAGACCTTAATCCCATTGAGAACTTGTAGTCAATCCTCAAGAGGCGTCTGGACAAACAAAAACCCACAAATTCTGACAGACTCCAAGCATTGATTATGCAAGAATGGGCTGCCATCAGTCAGGATGTGGCCCAGAAGTTAATTGACAGCATGCCAGGGCGGATTGCAGAGGTCTTGAAAAAGAAGGGTCAACACTGCAAATATTGACTCTTTGCATCAACTTCATGTAATTGTCAATAAAAGCCTTTGACACTTATTAAATGCTTGTAGTTATACTTCAGTATTCCATAATAAACATCTGACAAAAATATCTAAAGACATTGAAGCAGCAAACTTTGTGAAAATGTGTATTTGTGTCATTCTCAAAACTTTTGGCCACGACTGTACATTGTTTCCTCCGACACATTGGTCCAACTGGCTTAAGCCAGCAGTGTGTCAAGAAGCAGTGTGGCTTGGCAGGGTCGTGTTTCGGAGGATGCATTGCCCTCGAACTTCGCCTCTCCCAAGTCTGCACGGTAGTTACAACGATGGGACAAGACTGTAACTACCAATTGAATCTCACAAAAAAGGGATAAAAAATACAAAAGTTTAATAAAATAATATAAAGTATATTATTCCCATTCTGGCGCGAATGCGCATATGATTTGGCTATGTTGAGGGTAAAAGTGATCCTTTTGAACACTAGATTGAGTTATTTGACAAATTTAGTTGTGAATGATACAAACCTTAGAATGACTTAGAAAAACAAAAATGCATGATGAGACTATAGGCTATTGACTATTTGATGAAAAAAGTTAGCGCTCTGTTCCTTGCATCAGGCTGCACACTCTGTTCTCTCATCAGGTGATCATATTTTCACCCACCAGAATATTCTCAATTGAATCTTGTCTTTACTAATATGTCAAATTAGTTTCATTTAGAATGGGTAGGAACAGGGGCAGGGCAAAAATAAATGTCATCCGTATGCAGTTTAAATCATGCCGGGAGTCTACTCCGGTTCATAGCAGAGCAGCTGAGAACTATAGTAGCTGCTGGGATCCTCCTATTTTTAGTGGCAACCATCAAAACTCTGCTTTCACTCAGGATTGCATATAGAAATGTCTGGGCTTATAAGAACACTTATTTCACTTCACGCATCAACCACTGTTTGAATGAAGGAAAGAGAGGAGGAGATGGAAACGCACGGTGGTGAGATATTCTGCAGCTAAAGGTAATGTGTCAGCCTATTAATTATGAAAATATATATTTTTTTAATTCCATATTACTAGGCTATTCAAAATCAAATATAAATTCCCTATCATTGTAGGCTAACACTGTAAGCCACCTTACAAAAGCCACCTTATTTTGAGTCAGGTTGTTGAGTAGACTAAATAAGCTGCATTAGACAAGTAAGTGAAAGGTAAACTAAGAAAAAAAATACAATGAAATATAGCTAGCTCTCTCTCTGCTGAACCTTCATTTAGGAAGAAAATAATTTGTTCAAAACTGTCCACACTTTATGCACTGCAGTGCAAGCTAACTGTAGCTTATGCTTTCAGTACTAGATTCATTCTCTGATCCTTTGACTGGATGGACAAGATGTTAGTTCATACTGCAAGAGCTCTGATAGGTAGGAGAACGTCCTCTGGAAGTCATCACAATTACTGTGTAAGTCTATGGAAGGGGGTGAGAACTATGAACCTCCTAGGTTTTGAATTGAAGTCAATGTACCCAGAGAAGGACGGAACACAGCTGTCCTCCGGCTACACCATGGTGACAGTGTGTTTTAATCAGTTATTTGGTGACGTGAATATATTCAGTATAGTGTTATCTAAAAAGGATAACATTAATGTTACACACTTTTTATGGAATTCACTGAGTAGCATGGTCCTCCCCTTCCTCCTCTGAGTTTTGGGACTCTGGTAAATCCCTGTGGTCATTTGTTGTTGTTAAATGGAGCACAGTGTTCTTCAGTGTAGACTGTAGCTAGCTAAAACTGTATTGAGCTGTCATTCAGTCCCACTGGAGGAGAGCTGAGATTGACAGATCAAAGTAGTTTGGAGATCTCATTGTGTGTTGTGGATACATGGACAGTTTTAATTACAGGTCTGTTTTTAGCTACAGTTGTTGCCTACAGGCATGGACTGACATCCGTACAATATCTGTGATTAGAGCTAATGATAAAGTGTCTGTGCTTCGCCATTGAAATGAGTCAACGTGATGTTGGCTTTCACAGCAACGGATGTTGTAGTTGCCTTAGAAGCCCATATCATTGCATACTCTTAAAATAATTTGTGTTTCATCTTCTGTTGATGTAAAGCTAGTCTGGTTTCTATGGGAGCATTAATTGAAAAGGCAAATTATTAGTAGCCTCCTAAGTTCACAGAATTAGGTTTGTATGTTTCTGGAGTGAGGCTGTCGCTGCTGAGATAAATGGCACGGCCTGAAGGAATGGCCAGACCATCCATAGCACTATATATATGATCATTACAGCCCAGCCCAAAATGTAGCTGCTGCTGTGTCACCATGCCACTGCTGAGGATGGAAAGACTGAAGTCACTGCATATGTCACTGACCAAAAGCGTCACACTCAAATTATTACATGAGTAAGTCCATGAGGAATTCATATTGGGTGAGTGTGTGCAATGAGTGTGTCCCACAACACTTGAATGTCAGTGCTTTTGTTTTGTTGAAAACGTGTATGATTTCACTCATAAAGGCATGACACTCCTAATGAGGCTTAAAGAATACAAGTTACAAACAATGTCATATTTCCTGTCAGTTCTGTCAATTTTACCTCATGCAATTAAAAAGTAACATTTTGATGTGGCTAGCTCATTATGTGTTTGTGTAGTAATCAGTATACTCTGAGGGGACATGTCACAACTTGTGTTTTTAATTGACTCCTTGAATGTGTTATTTGACTTTAGAATGTAGCACTTTGAACACACACACACACACACACACACACACACACACAAACACATGTCATGCCCACAGAGACATGGAACGTCCGTCTGTTTGCTGCTTTCTATCTATCCCCCGGGCAAGACAGTAAACTAACTGTTCCGTTTGTCTATTTGATAGATTCTGAGGGAACCTGTATGTCTTGTAGAGCGATAGCAAGTTTTAGCTCTGAGAACGGACACAGAGCTGAAGCGACTCAAAACCTCCCCAAGCTCAGACAGCGTCTGCTTGTTGAGCTCAAGTAACAGTAACCATAGGCTACATGGTGTGGTGTCCAAG
Organism: Brachymystax lenok tsinlingensis; assembly: GCA_030435695.1. Classification (NCBI taxonomy): domain Eukaryota; kingdom Metazoa; phylum Chordata; class Actinopteri; order Salmoniformes; family Salmonidae; genus Brachymystax; species Brachymystax lenok. The sequence goes on along the minus strand of CM059793.1, from coordinate 40,066,827 downwards.
AGCAGCAGAGACAGGGAGCTAGCGTGAGAAGCCCCTTCCTAAGACACACACGTCACAACCTGCCAGAGAGCGGCTGTGACTAAACTCAATTCAGTACCATAACTCCGACTACACCACCTTAGGTTTAAATCAAGAGCATACGGGGCTCTGAGTAACAGTTACCATAGGCAAGACAGTGGAAGAACAGCTCATAGTTCACAACTTCAGATAATTTTCTCCCAGTCTCAGTTTCCATGAACCACAGAGTTAGCTCAACACAAAATGGAGAGCGGATAGATCCAACAATACAAACATTTAAATCAAACAAATACAGGTTTCAGTGCAGGTGGCAGTGACATGTGGTGAGGTTAGTGGCTGGGTAAGCACGGGCTATTATTAAAGCCAGATTTACTCAAATAAATCTTGTTGAAGCCCGAGTTCACCATACAACAGCCATGGCTATTAACTGAAATTGACAACAACAACAAAATCACCAAATGTAAATATCAATGTAGCCAAGATGCAAAGCGCTAGCCTCCGATGATGGCATATTTCATCCAACAAAATGATACACTGCTCAACTCAGCCATAGACCAATGTAGCATCCAGTTACACTGATAGATAGCACTAAAAAACTATATGTGGACTCATTTCATCCGAATAATTCGCAAACTCCATAGCCTTTCACAATGGATTTACAGTTCTTCCAATGCGTGACGCTCACAAAACACACAAATAATAATAAGTGAAATATTACACACATACAATAAATAAAGTAAAAAAAATGTCCATACCAACAATCTAAATGACTCAAAACGTCAAAAAAGTTGAATCAAAATGAAATTTGAGCTAGATAAATCAAATGCATTCAAAGGGATATTGTCTATTCAAATGATTCGACAGTAGCCTGACAAAGAAAAATGCATTTAGGCCTACTTTTCCTTGTAAATTAAGTCTATTCGTCTGGTGAACCTCTTGGTGAACCTCCCATGTCCATTTTATTCTGCATGCACACAGCCCACAGTTGTTGGATATGCATTCCCAAGGCCTCCTTCAGTTCCATTTTCACACTGACACAAGTCATTCCCATTCCATCCACAAATGTCCAAGATGTGTAAAAGTCTGGGTAAAAAGGATTAATTGGTAATGACGTTTTAGACAAATGGACAGTCCAGTACTCACTGTTCTCCTGCCCGACAGCCAGCAGAGAGGGAGATGGTGGTTGCCTGCCAGGTCACGTCTTGTGTATGAAGCTCCTGTATGCTGCCTCTGTCTGGTCTTCATTTTCACTATACACTGAACAAAAATATAAACGCAACATGAAACAATTTCAGTTCATATAATGAAATCAGTCAATTGAAATAAATTAATTAGGCCCTAATCTATGCTTTTCACATGACTGGGAATATAGATAAGCACCTTTTTTTTAAAGTTGGGGTGTGGATCAGAACACCAGTCAGTATCTGGTGTGACCAGTGCCTCATGTAGCACGACACATTGATTGTGGCCTGTGTAACGTTGTCCCACTCTTTTTCAATGACTGTGCGAAGTTGCTGGATATTGGCGGCAACTGGAACACGCTGTCATACACGTCGATCCAGAGCATCCCAAACGTGCTCAATGGTTGACATGTCTGGTGAGTATGCAGGCCAAGTAATAAATGTAGACATTTTCAGTACAGATCTTTGTGACATGGGGCCATGCATGTCACATGCTGAAACATGAGATGATGGAGACGGATGAATGTCACGACAATGGGCCTCAGGATCTCGTCACGGTATCTCTGTGCATTCAAATTACCATCTATAAAATACTATTGTGTTCGTACTTATGCCTGCCCATACCATAACCCCACTGCCACCATAGGGCACTCTGTTTACATAAGCAAACCACTCGCGCACACAACGTCATGCATGCTGTCTGCCATCTGCCCGGTACAGTTTAAACCGGGATTCACCCAGTGAAGAGTACCCTTCTCAAGCATGCCAGTTACCATCGAAGGTAAGAATTTGCCCACTGAAGTCGGTTACGACGCCGAACATACAGAAGTCCACATACAGAATATACAATATCGGAACAGTAACCATAAAACTCTGGAGTATAGGCTGATTACAGTAGGAATATACAATTTACAGAGGGGATATATCTATATAAGCAGAGGGAGGGATTCTGCCTTGGAAAATATATACAGAGCATATACAGTGTCGTGCAGATTATGGGCCCAATGCAAAGTCACTTAAACCCTAGGAGCTCGATGGCCTGTTTATGAGGGTCACAGCATGGGGAAAGAAACTGTTCAGGTGGCGGGTAATTATAGTTCATGATTGACCTGAACCATCTGCCAGAGCGGAAATGTCCGGGTTGGGCATGGTCGGCGATGATCTTACCTGCACTCAGGTCCTTGATGGAGGGCAGGTGACAGCTGATGACCTTCTGCGCAGACCAGATGATGAGCTGCAGTTTGCCCTTGTTTGCCCAGTTTGCCCTTCCAAACCAAACCAGGGATTGACGTGTAGAACTGAAAAATAATTGTCGGAGAGAGTTTGAGTTTCCTCAGCTGGTGCAGATAGTACATCTTCTGTTGAGCATTCTTGGTCACCGCTGTCATGTTGTCCTCCCACCTGAGGTTGTAAGAGATTTATGGTCCCCAGGAATTTGAATGGCTTGGCCATGCTGACAGCTGAGACAACAATCTAGAGGGGGAGAGATGTTGTGGGACGTTTTCTGAAGTCCATCACCATCTCCATGGTTTTGACTATGTTGAGTTCCAGGTTGTTGCAACTGGACCAGGCTACCAGTCGGTCAGCCTCACCTCAGTACTTGGACTCATCGCCGTCGGAGATGAAACAGACCAGGGTGATGTCATCAGCAAACTTGAGTTGTTTGACAGATGTGCCGTTGGAGGTGCAAACATTGCTGTAAAGTGAGTAGAGGAGGGGGGAGAGCAGTGGCGGTTATAGCTTGTATATCTCCCTGGGCACAAATAAATAATCATAACATTTAAAGCTATTGTCAGGTTGGTGTGTGTAGCTGGTGCATAAAGTCAGGCGCAGGAGAGCAGAGATGAGTGAACAACGTAGTTTACTCAGACGGCACAAAGTAAACAATATACAACATGCCCAAAAATAACGGTATACATAGACCACGTGCGAAAATACCAGCCGGAAAAGTACCAACAAAGAACAAGGAAACAATCACGAGTCAAACATGGGGAAACCAGAGAGTTAAATACATTAACAAGTAATTGGGGAATGAAAACCAGATGTGTGGAAAACAAAGACAAAACAAATGGAAAAATGAGAAGTGGATCGGCGATGGCTAGAAGACCGGTGGCGTCGACCGCCGAACGCCGCCCGAACAAGGAGAGGGACCGACTTTGGCGGAAGTCGTGACAGCTAGATAAATATAAAAATATATACAAAAATAAAACTCCTAAATATAAAAAAGAAGTAACAAAGACAAATAGAAACAAATTGTAAATAAATCAGAGAATCAAATTATTACACTATTTCCCTATTGCTAACAAAAAACACAAATAAAACTAAATTGCACAAATCCTAAATCACACATTTATAAAGAAGAGAACCTGATTATTACACTATTGCACTTCAAACACACAAACTAAATTGCACAACTAATTGCATTACTAATTGCATTAGTACTGTACAAAGTTAGAGGTGCGCTATTTGATAGATTCCCCTGCTCCCCGTTCATTGGGCTTCCAGTGGGGAGACCTGAGGTCAACCGCCCCCCTCCCCATCTTTTACTTCTGAGTGGGAGACCTTCCCAGGCAGTAGCCTGCCTAGCTCACAAACTAGAATCAGGGCACCCACTCCGACAAGGTTAATTGACCCACAGTCCCACACGGTGACATGATGTCATTGACGTGACGTTTATTTATTTTTATAACAATTGTTTTGTGTGCGGGCGCCCTGTGACGCCCCCGGCAATATGCCGCCCTGGGCAGCTGCCCATGTCGCCTATGCCTAAATCCGCCACTGGAAGAGAGCACGCAATCATGAGGTGCCCCCTTGCTGAGAGATAGGGAGTCTGAAAGATGTTGGGTGAGTTTGTGCTGTAGCAGGTCCGGAATGATTTTGTTGAAGGCTGAGCTAAAGTCCACAAACAACGTCAGCAGACCTATTGTCTCTATAGGCGAACTGCATGGTGTCAAGGAGGGTGTCTGTGGTGGTTTTGAGATTGGACATGACCATGTGCGCAAAGGTTTTCATCAGGTGAGTGCTACAGGTCTGTAGTTGTTCAGGCCGGTCACCTTTTGTTTCTTCGGGATGGGGATGATGGTGGAGGATTTGAAGCAGTCTGGTACAGTTTATAGTTCCAGAGACTTGAATATGACAGTGAAAAAGGGGAAAGCTGGTCAGTGCAGTGCATTAGTGTGGCTGAGGAGACCTGGTCTGGGCCTGCAGCCTTTCTTCAGTTCTTCCTCTTGAAGAGCTTGTTCAACTCATGTTCTGTGATGACGGGGGGAGGGGAGGTGGAAGGGGGAGGAGGGGGAATAAGAAGTAGATGGGATTGGGGCAGAGTGGCAGCAGAGGAGATGGCGACCTGATGGCTGAAGAAAATCTTGATGGCTGAGGGCCCTTTGTGATTCAAAACAAGAGCAGAACTTGTTCAGATGGTTTGGCAGTATTGGGTCATCTGGGGTTGTAACAACTTTTGCACACTTTAATCCCCTTGAGCAGCTGTTTAGCAGTTCTATAGTCCTCTTTGTTGTTGCTCCTATGTTTCACCTCTTTGGCTGAGCGCAGAGCTCTTAGTTCAGCAGTGAACCAGGGTTTATAAATAGAGTATGTCCCAATCAGTTGAGTACAGGCAGTACTTTAACTCCCCTATGGCCTCACTAGTCCATTTCCTCACAGTTTTCTTAACAGGCGTGGCGGTTTTCAGCCTCTCTATGTGGGGATGAGTTGGAGCATCACATGGTCAGAGTTCCCCAGGGGCGTGTGGGGGGCAGCATGATTTGCTCCATTGACTGTGCTGTATACACGATCCAAGGTTTTCTGCTCTCAAGTGTGGCATTTCACCAGCTGTTTGTATCTGGGCAGCTCGTCTCTCAAAAAGGTGTGATTAAAATCACCCAGGATGGTAAGAGCTGAATCCAGGTATTTCCCTTCCACCTCCGTGATCTGGTCAGCAAGTAGCCATAGTGCTGTGTGCTCGCATGCGCTGGGCGGGATGTAAACACTCGCCAGGATTACCGAGGCAAATTCCTGTGGTGGATAGAAGGGCTTGCAGTTGATGAAAAAGGATTCCAGATCGGAAGAACATGATTTCAAAAGTTGTGACATCATTAAATGATGTAGAAGCGAACACCCCCGCCTTTCAATTTGTTACAGAGTTCAGGGATATAATCAGCTCTGTATAGGTGAAATCTGGGCATATGTTTATTTAACCTTTATATAGCAAGTCAGTTAATAAATTCTTATTTACAATGACATCCTATGTTTTCCACTCAATACCCAAACCCTGCCTACAAAGTCAAATGTCACACCCTGGCCGAGAGGGCTGTGACTAAACTTAATTCAGCACAATAGATCTGACTACACACACCCTAGAGCATAGGGAGATCTGAATAACAGTTCTACTGTACCATAGGCAACACCGTTTTTTTGTTTGTTTAGGGTCTGAGTGGAAGAACATGGGAGGTTCTGAGACAGGTTACAGACAGGTCACAACTTCATACATTTTTTAAATGTGATTAAATGAAAAATGTAGCACTACAATACCTTGATTAGATAAGTATCCACCCTCCTGAGTCAATACATGTTAGAATCACTGTTGGCAGTGATTACAGCTGTGAGTCTTCTTGGGTAAATCTCTAAGAGCTTTGCACACCTGGATTCTGCAATATTTGGCCATTTTATTTTGTATTATTCAAGCTCTGTCAAGGTGTTGGGGATCATGACTACACAGCAATACTGTACTGACATACATTTTCAGGCAGATTTAAGTTAAGACTGTAACAGTCAGGAACATTCACTGTCTTCTTTGTAAGCAACTCCAATGTAGATTTGGCCTTGTGTTGTAGGATAATGTCCTACTGAAAGGTGAATTCCTCTCCCAGTGTCTGGTGTAGGGGAGAATGGGGTAAGTTGAGTCAAAAGGGTAAGTTGGGTGACCATTCTTTCTAGGAAACCATACACAAAATGAATAATTTGTCTAAATAATAATAAGAGGTAATTTCATGGAGTCTGTGAAGGAAGAAACCACATGGAAGAAGTGGTAAGCATGTTAGGGCCAAAAAAACAGATTTTAACCAAGTCAAATTAATTTGTGTTAGAGGTTTCATGATGCTTGTATCTAAACCAAAGTAGATAAGCTTCAATATGAGGTCCTAAACATAACATAAAAGTGCGCCCTTGTAGTTGTGTGGGCTAATATAGTTAAATCTTGGGGTAAGTTCAGCCGATGGCCAGTTGAGCAAATTAAAGTGTTTTCTTTCCAAACATAGTGCAAGGCATTATCGCTGGGATATGAGGTAACAGCAGGGCCTGGCCTATGTTAAATGTGTTTTAAAAAGTACAAAGTGTTTGTTAGGTGTTAAGCCTGTGTTAAAATGTGCTTAAAATGATTCAAAGACAAAAAAAGTAGGGGCGTAGATCAGAAGGCAAGTTTGTATCTGGTATGACCACCATTTGCCTCATGCAGCGCAACACATCTCCTTCACATAGAGTTGATCAGGCTGTTGATTGTGGCCTGTGGAATGTTGTCCCACTCCTTTTCAATGGCTGTGCGAAGTTGCTGGATATTGGCGGGACACCTTATTCACAACCATCTCCTTGTTTGGGCGGCGTTCGGCGGTCGACATCACCGGTCTTCTAGCCATCGCCGATCCATTTTTCATTTTTCCATTTGTTTTGTCTGTCTTACACACCTGGTTTCAACCCCCCAATTACTTGTTCATTATTTAACCCTCTGTTCCCCCATGTTTTTTTGTGAGTGATTGTTTGTAAGTTAATACGGTCTGTTATTTGTGGGCTCGATAGTTTTGAGTTGAATTTTGTGATTATTTGAGTAAATACGTTTTTTTACTCATATCTGCTGTCCTGCGCCTGACTCCTATACATCAGCTACACACAGGATCTATTACATTATTATTGGTACCAATCTACCAATCACTGCCCTTCAATGAAGCTTTCAAAAAGCTCCCTGGTCTTTGCAGTTGAACCGGTGCTTAAAATTAAGACTTTACTGAGGGACCTTAAGCAGTGTTCACATAGTCAGTTTAAAGTGACTGAAATCTTCTTTTGTTTTTTGCATATCCGATGGAAATCTTATTTTTCCTGCAGTCTAAACATGGACGCTTCAACCCAAAGACCCAAAGGCACGCTTCAACCCAAAAGCATGCAGTAACCCAAAGGCACGCTTCAACCCAAAGGCCCAAAGGCACGCTTCAACCCAAAGGCACGCTTCAACCCAAAGGCATGCAGCAACCCAAAGGCACGCTTCAACCCAAAGACCCAAAGGCACGCTTCAACCCAAAGGCATGCAGCAACCCAAAGACCCAAAGGCACGCTTCAACCCAAAGACCCAAAGGCACGCTTCAACCCAAAGACTCAAAAGGCACACTTCAACCCAAAGGCACACTTCAACTCAAAGGCACACTTCAACTCAAAGGCACACTTCAACTCAAAGGCACACTTCAACCCAAAGGCACACTTCAACCCAAAGGCACACTTCAACTCAAAGGCACACTTTGAGGAAGCAGGAATGGCTGTGGACCCCAGAATAGACACATACACTTCCTAAACAAATCCTAATATCTTGCTGTGATACACAGGCTTGTTAAATAAGTCTCTCGTTCATCGCTGGTGCTCCTGTCACACTACATCCATTATGGCTTGGGGTGTTGGGGAGAGTCCAGTTAACCGACTGCCCTCAAGTTAAGGACTGTGGTGGTGGGGAGAATCTACAGATGATGTTTGGGAATACTGACAATCCATCAAGGGAGTCATGCAGTTCTGCCTGGATGAGAGAACCTATGATGATCAACAATGACTTTAGGATAGTTATTTACCATAATGCAGTTCTTTAGCCCTCCCAGTTAGTGTTTCCCCTGCAGTTCTTTAGCCCTCCCAGTTAGTGCTTCCCTTGCAGTTATTTAGCCTTCCCAGTTAATGCTTCCCTTGCAGTTCTTCAGCCCTCCCAGTTAGTGCTTCCCTTGCAGTTCTTTAGCACTCCCAGTTAGTGTTTCCCTTCCAGTTATTTAGCCCTCCCAGTTAGTGTTTCCCTTGCAGTTCTTTAGCCCTCCTCCCAGTTAGTGCTTCCCCTTGCAGGTCTTTAGCCCCCCAGTTAGTGCTTCCCTTGCAGGTCTTTAGCCCCCAGTTAGTGTTTCCCTTCCAGTTCTTTAGACCTCCCAGTTAGTGCTTCCCTTGAAGTTCTTTAGCCCTCCCAGTTAGTGTTTCCCCTGCATTTATTTAACCCTCCCAGTTAGTGCTTCCCTTGCAGTTCTTTAGCCCTCCCAGTTAGTGTTTCCCCTGCATTTATTTAGCCCTCCCAGTTAGTGCTTCCCTTGCAGTTCTTTAGCACTCCCAGTTAGTGCTTCCCTTGCAGTTCTTTAGCCCCCCCCCAGTTAGTTCTTCCCTTGTCGTTCTTTAGCCCTCCCTATCTCCCTATCCATATTTCATGAACCAGCTGCATGTGTGGAAATGGGCCGCTGTAGTAGAACAAATCTGAGCAATAACCCACCACTGGCTCCTTTAATGCTACAACTTACAGAGGAGCTATGCTGAGTTGTATTAATAATGCAGCTCTATTTCCATAGGGACACAAAGGAGGTAGCACAACTTTTCTTTTTAAGGCGGAGTCCTCGAGTGCAAAACGGGAACAATGTTTCCTACCACGTCTGAACAGTCTGACTTCCGTTCGACAGTCATCCATCAGCTCCCTTCTGTAGCTTAGCTGAAGGCTGAACATATTGTCGGGAAGCCACTGGTTAAACAGTCTTAAGAACGATCATGAATTAGGCTATCTTATTCAATTCTGAACTCTTACACTGAGTGTAATAATGAGTTGCACCCCCTTTTTCCCTCAGAGCAGCCTTAATTCATTGGGGCATGGACGTTACAAAGTGTTGAAAGCATTCCACATGGATGCTGGTCCATGTTGACTCCAATGCTTCCCACAGTTGTGTCAAGTTGGCTGGATGTTGTTTCGGTGGTGGACCATTTTTGATTCACATGGGAAAATGTTGAGCTTGAAAAACCCAGCAGCGTTCTTGACAAACAAAACGGTGCCCCTGGCACCTATTACCATACCTTGTTTAAAGGCACATCAATCCCTAATATATTATATATATATATATACACACACATACACTTATATATACACACACACATACATACATACACACACACATATATACACACACACATACATACACACACACATACATACATACACACACACATATATACACACACACACACAAGACAGTCACAATATAATAAACAACAGGCACCAAAAAGGCAGACCATATCCTATCCTGGGCATTTCCCTCACGGCCACCTACTTTAATCTTACCACTCACTTTTGAGACTTGCTTGACACTTTTTTGATGCTACTATTTGGCCATTGTTTTCAGTGAAAACTTGAAACTATTTATGGAGGTTTTAAGTTCCAAATTCTTTGGAAGATTATTCCAGCAGCCGAGTATAACATTTGTTTCCCCATACCACTTTTAAATCTAAAAGGAACAACATCAGTTTCACTCCTTCTAGTTGAATAGTTATGGTAATCCCTTACTAAGTTAAAGTAGTTACATAAGTATCTGGGGACCATGCTGTGGACAATCTTAAGTACAAGACAATTTTATCTGAGCGACACTCTCCTCCACTTTAAGCCATCTAAGACTTTCAAAGTGGGAATAGTCAAGATGCGTAAGTGCTGGAAGTTTAAGAATAATCCTGACTAATTTGTTCTGAGATGTCTGCAATTAATTTTTTTAGATCTTGGGGGCACTATTGTACCAGGAAGAGCATGCATAGTTGAAGTGGCACTGAACAGGAGCCCCTGCCAATGTCCCCATTTCATGCTTATCCACATATTTGGAGCTTTTAGCCAGGAACCTAATTTTATGGTTCACTTTGACAATGCAATTTTGTGCCATGCTCTCCCCTGTCAGATGGTTATCTAGCACACATCCAAGATACTTAACAGAGTATTTTGCTGCGACTACTATGACACCTATACTACCTTAAAATCTGTGGATTTCCTCAGTTTCACTTTGGACCCTAACAAGATGAACTACATTTTTCCAAGGTGAAGTGACAGCTTATTGTCATATAGCCATTTAATGACAATCAGAAGTTCAGCACTGAGGGCTTTCTCAACCACATTTTTGTCTTTGTGGGAAACCAACAGTGCAGAATCATCTGCACATAGGAAAAGGTCACATGTACAGGCAGATTTCAGATAATTTATATACAATAGAAATAAAAGTGGACCCAGCACACTCCCTTGAGGTACCCCGCAGTTCAAGATTTTGGGTTTAGACAGGGTCCCATCCACATCCACCATCTGTTTTCTTCCTTGCAGGTATGAGCTTACCCATTTTACTGCTAAATTGTTCAAGCCCATGGCTCTTAGTTTTATTAACAGACTCTCATGATCCACTGTATCGAACGCCTTTTCGAGTTCTAACATAACCATACCACAAAATTTCACTCCATCTACTTCCTTCCTTATGTGATCAGTCATATATAGTAGGCAGGTGTTAGTGTAATGGGATTTCCTGAAGCCATGACCTAACTTTTTTTTATATAAAGGAATGACCCTTGCAAGTTTTAGTTCACTGGGAAAACACCCTAGTTCAAAAGACAGATTCACAATGTGAGTTACAGAGGGGGTGATTATTACCGCAGCATCCTTTAGAGATATGTCAGGAATGTTGTCAAGGCCAGTTGCTTTGGAATGGTCAAGTTATTTCAGCCTCGCTAGCACAGTTGACTCAGACACCTTTTCAAATGAAAAATAATCTACTTGAATCCCCTGCTGTGAGTAAAACTGCTGGAAATGACTCTCCCCATAGCAACCTGAATGATAAGGTAACTTGTTATTAACTAATGTATTAGCTATAGTTGTAAAATAGCTACTCACACTGTCTGCAACCATGGTCTTGACTGATGTAACCTTTCCTCCAATGTCCAAGCTGAGATTGAGAGCTTAGGTCTTGAATCTGTTTCTGTAACCTAACAGCTTCAGACACTTCCACAATTTACTCGGATTGTTCCAATTTTTCAACTAAACTTAGAAAAAAAAGAAACGTCCTCTCACTGTCAATTGCTGTAATTTTCAGCAAACTTAGCATGTGTAAATATTTGAATGAACATAACAAGATTCAACAACTGAGATATAAACTGAACAAGTTCCACAGACATGTGACTAACAGAAATGGAATAATGTGTCCCTGAACAAAGGGGGGGTAAAAATCAAAAGTAACAGTCTGTATCTGGTGTGGCCACCAGCTGCATTATGTGCTGCAGTGCATCTCCTCCTCAAAGACTGCACCAGATTTGCCAGTTCTTGCTGTGAGATGTTACTCCATTCTTCCATCAAGGTACCTGCAAGTTCCCTGACATTTCTGGGGGGAATGGCCCTAGCCCTCACCCTCACCCTCACCCTCAGATCCAACAAGTGCTCAATGGGATTGAGATAAGGGCTATTCGCTGGCCATCACCGACATTCCTGTCTTGCAGTAAATCACGCACAGAACAAGCAGTATAGCTGGTGGCATTGTCATACTGGAGGGTCATGTCAGGATGAACCTGCAGGAAGGGTACCACATGAGGGAGGAGGATGTCTACCCTGTAACGCACAGCGTTGAGATTGCCTGCAATGACAACAACCTCAGTCCAATGATGCTGTGACACACCGCTCAAGACCATGACGGACCCTCCACCTCAAAATCGAGTACAGGCCTCGGTGTAACGCTCATTCCTTTGACGATAAACGCAAATCCGATCATCACCCCTGGTGAGACAAAACCGCGACTCGTCAGTGAAGAGCACTTTTTGCCAGTCCTGTCTGGTCCAGCGATGGTGGGTTTGTGCCCATAGGCGAAGTTGTTGCCAGTGATGTCTGGTGAGGACCTGCCTTACAACAGGCCTACAAGCCTTCAGTCCAACCTCTCTCAACCTATTGTGGACAGTCTGAGCACTGATGGAGGGATTGTACGTTCCTGGTGTAACTCGGGCAGTTGTTGTTGCCATCCTGTATGGATGTACAGATTCTGTGCAGGTGTTGTTACACGTGGTCTGCCACTGCGAGGACGATCAGCTGTCCGACCTGTCTCTCTGTAGCGCTGTCTTAGGCGTTTCACAGTACGGACATTGCAATTTATTGCCCCACATCTGCAGTCCTCATGACTCCTTGCAGCATGCCTAAGGCACGTTCACGCAGATGAGCAGGGGCCCTGGGCATCTGTCTTTTGGTGTTTTTCTGAGTCAGTAGAGAGGCCTTTAGTGTCCTAAGTTTTCATAACTGTGACCTTAATTGCCTCCCGTCTGTTAGCTGTTAGTGTCTTAACCACCGTTCCACAGATGCATGTTCATTAATTGTTTATGGTTCATCAAGCATGGGAAACAGTGTTTAAACCCTTTACAACAAAGATCTGTGAAGTTATTTGGATGAATTATCTTTGAAAGACAGGGTCCTGAAAAAGGGACTTTTCATTTTTTGCTGCATTTATTTTGTAATTAAAATATAGTTTCTTGGCCTTCTGTATCATCCTGTTGACCTAATTTCTTAAGTTCTTATAGTCTATAAATATATCATCTGCCCTGTATTTCCTATACTCCAGAAAGCATTCATTTCTACTCTTAATTGCCTTTGAAATGTTATCACTTATCCATGGTTCAGTTCTTTGCTTAATTCTAACCTTTTTTACTGGAGCCTGCTTGTGAAAACAATGATTTAAAATTGCCCCAGGCAATTTCAATAAAGCAGACCAGTCCAAGTTGCTCAAACAATTAACAAAAATATCTGCACTATAATTTTTATTAAGTTATGACAATTAAAAACTTTTCTGAACCTTCCTACTACAGAAAATGATGGAATGATCACTGAGCCCATAGTTTACAACCACACTGTTTGATATCCTTGATTTATCCGACACCAACACAAGGTTAATGATGGTTTGGGTAGAAGGACAGACCCTTTTTTATCTTAAGAACTTAGCATGGCCCTTTTTGAGAATATCTGAATTAAAATCACAAGTAACAATAACCTCTGATTTACCAAAGTCTGTACAGTTGGAACAAGTCTCCTCCAACAATTCATACAACTTGTACTGGTCTGGTGGTCTATAACAGGTTCCAACTATAATAGGTTTACATTTAAAAATGTCCAACCACACAGCTTCAAACTCATCATGGTTTAAATCTGATCTATAGTTGGACCCAATATCTGATCTTACATAAATACAAACTCTCCCGCCTTTGCCATTGCGGTCTCTTCTAATTACTACATCATATTCAACTTTAATGTCAGCGTTTTTTATCGAACCATCCAACCATGTTTTGGTAAAGCAAAGCACTCCCACCTTACAATTACAAGAGAGTAGGCGAATTTCCTCAATCTTAGGAAGAAGACTTCTAACGTTGAGATGAAGGATGTGTAGTCCTCTCGTGGAAAACACATTTTTTTTAGTCAAGTTCTCTGTTGGAACTGTCAGCTGAAATTGTTCACTTTGAGATGAGTGTTGAACCCATGCAGTCCAATCGCCGCAATGAAGCTCCTTCCAGGATTCGAGCTGGCATTTGAAAGAGATGGTCGTTGCTCCTTCCCTTCTGATCCTCTCTATTATAGCGAATGGATTTATCGCTAGAAAACATCTCCAGACAGCAATAGGCATAGTGTAATTACTAGGTTTCCACCCTCTATTTGGCGTTTTCCCCTGACCATGAACGCCCTTTTGGAATATACTGGAATGAGCTGGAATATACAAACGTGTTAAATAGGGTGTATTTCCTGTGGCCAAAATGATTAGTGCCAATCTGCTCTTCGAACCTGATCTTCTGATTAGAACCGCATACTTTGTCAAAAGGACATCGACTTGATGTACAAAAAGGGACAGTATCTATAAACGTTCATACAATTGAGATGTCTAACAAAGATGTTAATACAAATTCTCTGGGAAACGAGGCCGTGGTTAGCTTACTGCTCAGAGTACTGGAACTACCCCGCTGGGGGAAAACACATTCCTAGCCTGCCAGAAACCATTGTTTGCTGTGAGACATTGGAGAAGGAGCCATGAGCCACCTATGAGTCCTAACCCAACATTAAGGAAGGGGGCTTTGTTTTTTGGAAGTTGTGCCATTATGTAAGAAGAATGGTGGCACTTTCCATTGGTATTACCCCCTTAACAATCCAAACCACTCAGTGAAACTGAAATCACATGTTCATCAGAGCGTGACTGGGCTCCAGGCACACCCTGTGTTTGCTATGACTCACTATAGAGTCATGTAACATTTATAATTATTTAAAACTGGCTAATTCATGTCCTGGGCCCCTTCATGTTTGTTTCAAGGATAGATGCACCAACACAAATTTAGGCAGTCAGAATGTCATCAGTATTGGCCATGCCATGCGTAGCTTTGACTATTAATTTCGAGGTTATTCTGATTGGGTTTTGCATAAAGTTTAAGATTTTACACAGGCAGCCCAATGCTGACATTTTTCCACTAACTGGTATTTTGTCCAATCACATCAGATCTTTTTGAGCTGATCTGATTGGTCAAAATAAAATATCAGAATTGGGCTGCCTGTGGCAACACAGTAGAATGAAAAGATCCAGGTCAGTATGAACATTCAACCTGAGATGATGGTCCAGTAGGTGGGTCTATGCTGCGATGACAAGCCTGGAAAACTGCTAATTTCTAGTCAGACACCTTTGAATTTAGCTGAAATCTTCATTTGTTTTGTGTGGCCCATTCATTTCCATTACATTAGAACAAAACATGCAGACCCGTGTTTTGCCATTTGTCAAGTTCCCATCAGGGTGATTGCATTCCTATGTGACTTAATTAATTAATTCTCAATGCGATCTTGGGAGCAGAGCACCAACTGCTGGGGATCAGAGTAAGAACAGGGTGAGGATGAGAGCGGGCGTCAGCAAGCACATTCGTCCATAGCAGGCCTGGTGTCACGACTTCCGCCGAAGTCGGTCCCTCTCCTTGTTCGGGTGGCGTTCGGCGGTCGATATCACCGGCCTTCTAGCCATCGCCAATCCACTTTTCAATTTCCATTTGTTTTGTCTTTGTTTTTTACACACCTGGTTTCAATCCCCCAATTACATGTTCATTATTTAACCCTCTGTTTCCCCCATGTTTGTGTGCGTAATTGTTTCGATTGATGTCAGTCCATTTGGTGGGATTGGTATTTTGTTTCGACTTTGTAAAATTTAGAGTAAACTATGTTGTGTTGCTCATCTCTGCTGTCCTGCGCCTGACTCTTTTTGCACTACTACACCAAGCCTTCTGACAGAATTACGCACCTATAGAATGGAGTCAGCAGGAGCAGACACCCCAGTGTTTGCGGTAGAGGAGAGCGTCCAGCAGCATGCGACCATGTTGCAACATCTTGCCACCGCCATGGATCGCGTCCTGCAGACGATGGACCGTTGGAAGAGAGGAGGAGTTCCTCCAGCGCCTCTACTAGCACCACCACAGGCACCACTGCTCAACCCTCCTTCACCCGGTCCCAGTGGGATTAGGCTCGCGCTCCAGAGGGAGTATGATGGGACGGCTGCCGGATGTCAGGGGTTCCAACTCCAGCTGGAGCTCTACCTGGCGACGCCCACCCGGCTCCTTTCGGATTGTGAGAGCGTGTCCGCCTCGCCTCCTGCCTCTCAGGAAAGCCCTGGAGTGGGCCAACGCCGCGATGGGGGAAGGAGAAGCGGCGTTGGACCACTACAAGGATTTCACCCGCCACTTTCGGGCAGTTTTTGACCGGCGGGTGAACGTCTGTTTCACCTGAGGCAGGGGACGAGGAGCGCACAGGAGTTCGCCTTGACTCTCCCGGACCCTGGCCGCCGACGCGGAATGGAACGACAGGGCCCTGATTGATCACTACCGGTGTAGTTTGTGTGAGGACGTCTGTCGGGAGTTGGCCTGCAGGGACACTACTCTCACCTTTGACCAGCTGGTGGACCTGTCCATCTGGCTGGATAACCTGCTGGCTACCCGCCGGACGCTCAGATCGGGCCTGTCGGTTCCATCCCCAGCACCACTGCCCACGCCCATGGAGCTGGGAGGTGCTGCACTTAGGCGACCGGAGGAGGGACTGGTCCATGCACCATCTGTGGTCGCAGAGGCGCACACTGTCGGTGCTGGGGAGGTTCCCTCTGGGAGTCGAGGTAGCAGGCAGGGCACTCGTGTCACCCCATGTGACTCCCGCACCAGGCTCACCCAGAGCCCCTGTTGCAAACATGTTTTTGTATTTAAACTTTCCTGAGTTTTCCCCGCATTCCCAGCATAAGGTGCTCGTAGATGCAGGCACAGCTGGGAATTTTATTGACCGATCATTTGCCCATAGTTTAGGGATCCCTATTGTTCCAGTAGACATGCCCTTCCCAGTTCACGCCCTAGATAGTCGACCATTAGGGTCAGGGCTAATTAGGGAGGTCACCGCTCCACTGGGCATGGTGACGCAAGGGGGTCACAAGGAGAGAATTAGTCTTGCTGGGCCTACCCTGGTTAGCCTGTCATGACCCCACTATTTTGTGGCAACAGAGGGCTCTCAAGCGGTGGTCACGAAAGTGCTCGGGGAGGTTCTTAGGGGTTTCCGTCGGTGCTACTACGGTGGAAATTCCAGACCAGGTCTCCACCGTGAGCATCCCCTCTGAATATGCCGATATGTCTCTCACCTTCTGTAAAAAGAAGGCAACTCAATACCAACCCATCGACGGGGGGATTGTGCGATAAATCTCCTGGTAGACGCAGCACTTCCCAGGAGTGACTTGTATCCCGTCGCAAGAGGAGTCGGCGGCTATGGAAACATATGTCTCCGAATCCCTGGGGCAGGGGTACATTCGGCCCTCCACTTCACCTGCCTCCTCTAGCTTATTTTTTGTGAAGAAGGATGGAGGTCTGCGCCCGTGTATTGACTATCGAGGCATCAACCAGATCACTGTGAGGTACAGTTACCCACTACCTCTCATAGCCAGTGCGATCGAGTCAATGCATGGGGCGCGCTTCTTCACAAAATTGGATCTCAGGAGCGCTTACAACCTGGTGCATATCCGGGAGGGCATTTAGTACGGCATTTAAGACGGAATTTAGTACCACCTCAGGGCACTATGAGTACCTCGTCATACCGTACGGGTTGATGAATGCTCCATCAGTCTTCCAGGCCTTTGTAGACAAGATTTTCAGGGACCTGCACAGGCAGGGTGTAGTAGTGTATATTGATGACATTCTGATATACCGCCACACGCCAAGCATGTGTCTCTGGTGCGCAGGGTGCTTGGTCGACTGTTGGAGCATGACCTGTACGTCAAGGCTGAGAAATGTCTGTTCTTTCAACAGTCCGTCTCCTTCCTAGGGTACCGCATTTCCACTTCAGGGGTGGAGATGGAGAGTGACCGTGATTTCAGCCGTGGTGTAATTGGCCGACTCCCCACCACGGTAAAGGAAGTGCAGCGATTTCTAGGGTTTGCCAACTATTACCGGAGGTTTATCCGGGCTTTGGTCAGGTAGTGGCTCCTATTACCTCACTGCTGAAGGGGGGACCGGTGCGTTTGCAGTGGTCGGCTGAGGCGGACAGGGCTTTTGGTCACTTGAAGGCTCTGTTTACCTCGGGTAAACAGAGCCTTCAGCTGTTGGCTGTCGTCAAGGCCTTGAAGGCGTGGAGACATTGGCTTGATGGGGCTAAACACCCTTTTCTCATCTGGACTGACCACCGCAATCTGGAGTACATCCGGGCCGCGAGGAGACTGAACCCTTGCCAGGCAAAGTGGGCCATGTTCTTTACCCGTTTTGTTTTCACCCTGTCATACAGACCAGGTTCTTAGAATACGAAGGCAGACGCACTGTCCCGGATGTATGACACAGAGGAGCGGTCTATGGATCCCACTCCCATACTCCTCGGCCTCTTGCTTGGTGGCACCGGTGTGGGAGCTGGGACGCGACATCGAGCGGCATTACGCACAGAGCCCTCCTCCCCAGTGTCCAGCTGGGCGCCTGTATCGTCTGCCTGCTGTCATGACCGTTTGATCTATTGGACCCACACATCACCCTCCTCTGGTCATCCTGGCATCGGTCGGACAGTACGCTGTCTTAGTGGGAAGTACTGGTGGTCCACTTTGGCTAAGGACTTGAGGGTTTATGTTTCCTCCTGCTCGGTGTGCGCTCAGTGCAAGGCTCCTAGGCACCTGCCCAGAGGGAAGCCTACAGCCCTTACTCGCTCCACAACGCGGCCGTGGTCGCACTTGTCGAGGACTTCCACACGGATCTTCCTCCCTCACAGGGTAACACCACGATCCTGGTTGTTGTGGATCGGTGTTCTAAGTCCTGCCATCTCCTCCTTTTGCCCGGTCTCCCTACGGCCCAACAAACTGCGGAGGCCCTGTTTAGACACGTCTTCCGCCACTACGGGGTGCCTGAGGACATAGTATCTGATCGAGGTCCCCAATTCACTTCAAGAGTCTGGAGGGCGTTCATGGAACGTCTGGGGGTCTCGGTCAGCCTTACCTCAGGTTTTCACCCCGGTTCTGGCGCCTTGGCATCAGAGCCAGATCGAGGCTCCTGCGGTGGATGACTGATTTAGCGCTCGGAAGAGACATGGGACGCCGCTCATGTGCACCTTTAGCGGGCCGTGAGGCGTCAGAAAGCGAGCGCAGACCGCCTCCGCAGTGAGGTCTGGTTCTCGACCCGAAACCTGCCCCTCCGCCTGCCCTGCCAGAAGCTGGGTCTGTGGGGCCATTCAAAGTCCTGAGGAGACTGAACGAGGTATGCTACAGGTTACAGCTCCCCCCAGATTACTGTATTAACGAGGGGGCCCCAGCGTATGCAGTTAGAGCCATACTGGACTCGAGGCGTCGGGTGAGGGGCCTTCAGTACCTTGTGGAGTGGGAGGGGTATGGTCCGGAGGAGAGATGCTGGGTTCCGGTGGAGGACGTTTTGGATCGTTCGATGCTGCGGGATTTCCACCATCTCCATCTGGATCGTCCTGCGCCTCGTCCTCCGGGTTGTCCCCGAGGTCGGTGTCGGCGCGCTGCTGGAGCCGCATCAAGGGGGTACTGTCACGACTTCTGCCGAAGTCGGTCCGGCTCCTTGTTCAGGCGGCGTTTGGCGGTCGTCACGCCACCGCCTTCTAGCCATCGCCAATCCACTTTTCAATTTCCATTTGTTTTGTCTTTGTTTTTTACACACCTGGTTTCAATTCCCCAATTATATGTTCATTATTTAACCCTCTGTTTCCCCCATGTTTGTGTGCGTAATTGTTTCGATTGATGTCAGTCCATTTGGTGGGCTTGGTATTTTGTTTCTACTTTGTAAAATTTGGAGTAAGACAATAAGAAGACACAGTGGCAGAATAAATTCAACCACACCTTTGTTTCATCACAAAACTGGGAGAGCAATATCTGTCCGGTGAAGTCCACAAAACATATTGCATGTAACAAATAGTTACATGACCCACAGCATGGTCAAGAAAATTAATGTCTCCTACTTTTCTGCTCTACTAAACAACTATTGACTTAGATCCACGGAAGTTACCACAAGTCGCAAAGAAATCAGTTGCTGCCTCCACTATTCCAGCACCATTTTAACTGTGTGTGTGTGTGCGCAAGTAGAAAAAACATGTTGACTCAAAAACATGTTGACTTTCATGGGCAACGATGTGCCAGGCCAGCTAGTTAACATTAGCCATCAACATCTAGACACTTTTATTTGTTGCGCCAGGACCAAAGCTCACTCAGTTGGCTATTATTTTATACATTTTTTATCAAGGGAGGCCAAATGCTCGCTGGCTTCCCTTGCATTCAATTCTACGGGCGACTACAGTGTCATACTCTTTTTTGACCAGACAGCATCAGATAGATGGGCTACAAATACTGAGTCAGAGGGGGTGCTGTTTCACTAGCCCCCAGAAAATAAAAGGTGATACACTCTCCCAATTACTCGAAGTAGAGATTCAGTATAGAGGGTATTGATGCTAGTTATTCAAATGCAGTACCTATAACGATTCTGAATGTAGTGTAAAGGTAACACACGAACTGAACATCCAAGTCCTGTCTAGGCTATATTGAAGGGCATGAAAGTCAGGTCTATAACTCTTAAGACTTTATATCCTTTTTGTCACAGAAAGCTCCTAGATAGATCCAGGAGCGAGACGGCAACACTGATGTGTATATTGATGGAATTGTAAGTGTGTGTGTCTGTGGAGCAGGATGAGGGGGTCGTCTAAGCTGAACGGTGGCTCTGAGAGATAAGAGCTAGGCTAGGTAACCTATGGGGTTTGGTGGGCAGAGATGACAGGGGATGATGGAGGGGGGGATTAGGGAATTGAAATTCAGATCAAACAAATTAGAGCCATCCCAGGAGGGCCACTGAGGGGATTGAGAGCGTCTGTCTGTCTAAGACTTATACCAGGGATGGAAAGGAAAACAATCTCTGTGCAATAAAAAAGTCTTATTTGCATAACTTCACCCTGTAGCTTACAGTGTTTCAATAAATTGAAATATAGATAGATGGTCCAGGATGGTCCTGCTGTCTGTCTCTTTGTCTCCATCTTTCTTCTCTCAGACAGCACTTCTCTCAGACAGCAGTGACTTTCTCTGACGTTATCATCCATCAAGGGGCATTAGGGTGCTTCTTCGGAAGGTTAGAGCCCTTAAACCTGATCTCGTGCAATCTGGGCCCCAATGATAAACGTCTCACGCAAGACTCCCCCCATCTAGCAGTCTCGTAAAATAAAATTCACCCACACCCCAACAATCAGCTGGAGTGGCCAAAGCAGCATCAAGGCTGCCTGGCCTCCAATGGCAAAATATAAGCACTTCTGATGGTTAATATTTCCTCTCCTTGTGACATTTTAAGGGCTTCCTGGTCAACTAGGAAAAGCGATGTGCTTCGTTCGCTACTGAGAGGGTAATATGATGACAACGTTGGACATTAGCTGTGAGTAGTACAGAGCAGCCTCTCAGAGCATCAGAGAGTACAGCATTTTTCTGGTACACTTTTTAAACAAGGCAGGTCAATGTCAAAGGCAGGTCAATGGCACCGAAACTCTTGAGGATGAAGTCGGTTGTCTGTGTTCAGCTACTTTCTATGAATTTATGGTGTGTACCTTTAGCCAATATTCTCCTTCAGGGTTAGAATAGGAGTCATATAGCAAACCCTTATTTAAAGCAAATTCCAGCTTCCAGCAACTTCCAATACTTTCAACTTCAGAATGAAGGTGATGACCTTAGAAGACTTCTCACAGAGACGCACATGGTACATTCAGTATATTTAGCCCATCAAACCCCTAACATCATGTACTGTAACAGTATTTAACACATATTTGCCACATTCTTGTAGTTCCATTCTCCTATTTGGAAAATATATAACCTGTAAAACACTTTTGACAAATCTTGTGTTGAATTGTTTTTACAATAGCAATGTTTTGCGGTGCTACCATGACAACCTTCTGAAAAGCTGGGATTATTCACAGTTGAATACAGGCTAGAGTGATTGTACTGACTGCTAAACAGACAGGCAAATCTTCTAATGTGTCTCAGAAAACGATCCTCAAAGTCTAGTGGGACTGTCTTATCTATTGAAAGAGAAAGGGATTTCTTATGCGAGTCCCCTAAATCCATTTTTGTCATTACTGAGTTGTGATCATTTGCAGACAGACACTGGCACTGGCCCTTATCAGGCCAGGTGCATGCAGTCATTAATCATTTTTGCAGTGTTCAGATTGGGCCTGAGAATAGGACACCTGTGTGCCTCACCGTAACATCCCACCTGATCATCCTGGTTATTATCTGTGTTTGGCTGTGGGGCACTATCATCTTTCATCCTCTCCCTTTTTTGCATTGCAGTGAAACTAAATGTTTCTCTCGACACATCTTCTGTAATAAAATATGACTCTGCCTGGGATATGAATAACAGGCCTAAATGTTCTTTCCATATCAGAAGATTGAAATGTCTTGTTTCTATATGGTTGATTTCTATGCTGTTATTTTATTTGTTTTGCTGTTGGCATATCCAATACATATCCAATATCCATGCAGTCATCTCTACCATCTCACAGCTGGTTAGACAATGTTAATAAATGCAACAGTACACATACAGTGAGAACGTCTGCCTGTCAGTGACGGTGATGAGGAAGTGAAACTACAAAGCTGCTCGTCTGCCAGTTCATCCTTCTACCCAATGACAGTCGGTTAGGCCTGGGGTTTCCTTTGAAGAATTGTGTCAGCAGCGGCCAAGATTCTTTAGGTTCGAAATTCAGATTTGCCGCTCTAAAGGTTTCCCTGGGGGCAGTGGCATATTTAGGCATAGGCGACATAGGCAGCCGCCCTGGGCGGCATCTTGCCGGGGGCGGCATGAGGCACCAGCACCAAAAAAATATATATATATTCCGAATGGTTACATTTGCACGGTTTTCATTCGCACGTCATGTCACTGATATCATGTCACCGTGTGGGACTGTGGGTCAATTAACATTGTCGGAGTGGGCGCCCTGATTCTAGTTTGTCAGCTAGGCAGGCAACTGCCTGGGAAGGTCTCCTACTCAGAAGTACGAGATGGGGAGGGGGCCGGGGTAGGTTGACCTCAGGTCTCCCCACTGGAAGCCCGACGTACGGGGAGCAGGGGAATCTATCAAATAGCGCATCTCTAACTTGCAATTAGTAATGCAATTAGTTGTGCAATTTAGTTTGTGTGTTTCTTGTTTGAAGTGCAATAGTTGTCAATCCACCTGCCCATTACTCTCGGGGTGAAAACCCGAGGTAAGGTTGATCGAGACCCCCAGACGTTCCATAAACGCCTTCCAGACTCTCGAAGTGAACTGGGAACCCCAATCAGACATTATATCCTCAGGCACCCCCGTAGTGTCGGAAGACGTGAGTAAACAGGACCTCCGCAGTTTGTAGGGCCATAGGAACACCGGGCATAGGGATGTGTCACGATCTGGAACAAGGACGGACCAAGGCGCAACGTGCATGGGGTTCCACATATTTTAATATATATACTGGAACATACAAAACAATAAAGCGCCCAACTGATCGGCCATGCGCAGCGCACACAGGCACTAACCAAAAACAATAACCCACAAAGGCAGGTGGGGAAGGGAACAACTAAATATTAGAAGCAACGACTAACAGCTGCCTCTAATTGGGAACCAACACAAAACCCAACATAAAGACACCTAGAAAACCCTAGTCACGCCCCTGACCTAACACACCATAGAGAAACCCAGAAGGCTCTCTATGGTCAGGGCATGACAGTACCCCCCCAAAGGTGCGGACTCCGACCGCAACCAAAAGTCAATGGGGGGGTTCATGTGGGCCTTCTGTGTCGGTGGCGGATCCGGTGTGGGCCGTACCGGCCCGAGAAGACGCACTGGAGGCCCGGTGCGTGGAGCCTGAACAGGATTCACCGGACTGGACAGGCGAACTGGACGCCTGGTGCGTGGAGCCGGGAACTGGACGTACTGGGCTGGTCTCACCACCACTTTTATCACTGGAGTAATTAGACAGCATCGCAGATCACCTCAGAGAGAGAAGCATCCAACATTGGAAATGAAAACAGCCCATAAACAAGCAGAGGAACATAATTTGTACTGGTTCCAATTACAAGTCAGTAATGTGTACTTTTTATCGGGCACATGCAGCGAATCCCGCGCCTCCCCTTTGACATATCACCCTGTGCTTGGTTTATCCATACACTTTTATAAATCAATCTCCATCGCTCTCAGTAGAGAGAATGAGTGTGTGGGATGCAAAAAACATATTATGTCCATCCCACCCAATCTCAAACAAAGCAGAGCTTTAGTTTAACATGGAAATAACATACACGGTTTATTGTATGTGCCATTTGTCTTGTGATATATACAGCAGTTCCACTCGTCAAGGGGTTAGAAGTAACATCTTGAGTGACTCAGCCACCGCAAGTGACACAGTGCAGAAGTCACAGTGTAAATGGGACCGCAGGATTATTATTCCATTCACTGTCCCAGACAGAATAGTCTGAATAAACACAGAGAGGCAGACAGAGGGAGTGGAGCTGGAAACCTAAGAAGGAGATGACAGATGTGTTTTCACTTGGCTATTGAGTGGGGGCAAGGGGAATGGGAGTGAGTGGATGGTGGGTTTGGGGGGAGGTTGGAGCGCAGGAGTAGCTAAGGATTTGGGGGAGAATGAAATGTGCTTCAGTGAGTGTGTCCACTTGTCTGCCTTGCTCTGGAGGACTAGTCTCAGCCTCTTTCTTCCTCTAAATATCTTCCAGTCTCAACCCTCTACACCTGCCTACTGCCACACGGTATAATATAAAGTACTTGTCTATAGGTAAAGCTTGCTTTAAGAATAGAAAAGTGCTGTTACGTGTCCTGGAAAAGTAGATACTTTCATCACATTTTGTCAAACAGATAATCAGAGGTTTACCTTGATGCTGTAGGACAAGATTTCCCACATTGTTGTGCTTCCTTCATTGTTTCTAAAGGACTTTTAGGCTAAAGGCAGAGATAAATGTACCACTCTGTGGTCTATCCATCCACTGGCCAAACTGGGAGACTTGGCCCTGTCATCCTCCCCCAGTGGCAGGGTGTGAAGCAGCTCTCCTCAAGTCCCTCTCTTTGCCCACAGCTCTATCTGCTGCCTACAGACATGATCCTGGAGCTGTCTCTAGGGACAATTAACTCTGCATACGTCATACATCTTCAGTAAATTCAAATGACAAATGTCTACCTTGCGATCACCTTTATAAAGTTCTGTCTCCCCCCCTCCTTTCCTCCACAGCTAACACTCACAGGTCACAGCCACTACACCACACATAATGACACAGGAGAAGTTGTGAGGGACATTTTCTGACACTTCATTCTTAACAATCAATCAATCAAATGTATTTATAAAGCCTTTCTTACATCAGCTGATGTCACAATTTGCTGTACAGAAACCCAGCCTAAAACCCCAAACAGCAAACAATGCAGGTGTAGAAGCACGTTGGCTAGGAACAGCTCCCTAGAAGGCCGGAACCTAGGAAGAAACCTAGAGAGAAACCAGGCTATGAGGGGTGGCCAGTCCTCTTCTGGCTGTGCCGGGTGGAGATTATAACAGAACATGGCCAAGATGTTCAACAAGCTGGTTAAAGTGAGACTGACCACTCCCCACCCATCATACACCCACTTTAAAACCCTTGATTGGGGGGTGGGGGTGCATATAAAGAACTGGGCATGCCTCTATCTTATTTTGTTGTGCTAGGGGGAAAAACGTCCCTCTCAGAAATGATCATCAGAGACTGGGGTGATTTGAGATGACTGTTTGCATATTAAATTCATCAAAGCAGTGGTTCAGTCATGTCATTAGTGAGTATGCTAGTTTGTGGACCACTGACAGGTTACTACAGTGTGGTTAAGGGAACGAACCGCAGCCTCGTTGAGCGCTCAGATTGAAATTGAGCTCCTTTAATGTCAACTGCCTTTTTCCATCTCCCTTTCCCTGCTCTCTTCTGTCTGGCACGGGGAGGCATTGCTGTGGTAAAAACAATGAGAGATGGAAGTGGGCAATTCCTCAGCCTGATTCCAATAAGGATATGATCAAAGACAATGTACGCCGGAGATCTGTGACCAGTGTGGGGACCCTTTCCATAGTTTTGCACCAAGACCCGTGCCACCAATCAATCATATTCACTTGGAAATAAATCATGGTAGAGGATGGGCGTGTGCAGAGATAAGGGCAGGGGCCCTTTCGGTAGGCTGAAAACGTCTCTTTCCACGAGGACAGGAAACAAGGCTTGTCTGACTTGTAAAAGCCTGTGTGGTAGATGTGGGGAGGCATTAAAAGTTGATCCCAGGGTGAATTCCTGCTGACCTCTCCCTAGCTGACAGGCTGTGATTCCAGCACTCTAAAGGGGCCCTTTTAAAGGATTGTTTCAGCAGACTGTTACTGGGGCGGAGGAGGACCCCACCATTAAAATGCCCATTGAAATGCCTGGATGAAGAGAACACTGCATTATTCACTTCAGTTTGTGCATTGCTTTGCTAATGGATTGGCGGTCTACAGCACTAGAGCGAAGGAAACCAAACACAGTTACTGGACCACACAGATCCAACATGTCTGCCTCATGGTGCCCCCTCTGCAGATGGCCTGATGAGGGCTCTCAGAAAGGCATTAGGAGCAGCCAGATTAACAGACCAGTGGTGTGAATATTGAGCCAGCCTGTGCCAAGGAATACAGAGCTCTGTATTCAAACACCAATCCATTCTTGCCTTACACAAATACAGGACGATCCGCATTCATTGACTTTTCCACTGCTGACATCATTAATGGGGCAATCAACAGTGCATTACAGTATCGTAGGGCAGGGAGGAACCCCCGGTCAGGAATACATTATGGATGATTTCTATATAGGCTGGTCGGTCATGAGGCTGAGACCACCCAACTGAAGACATGGGCAAGAATAGAGTTTCACTTAGTGTTAATTGACATGGGCCTATTGGAGTTAGATGAACTGCATTACTCCTTCTCCTCCTCTTAATCCTCCCACACCACCCCCACCACCACCACCACCTCCCTCTACTTCACTGCATCCACATACTGTACATTACTAGAGGATGTTGGTATGGGCCCATACAGGCGTTATGTGCTTCTGGACAGTGGTGTGTTGTTCTACATTGTCAAGGAACAGCCCTTTGAGTGTCTTATGCAATCATGCAGTACCCATGAAAGAGAAGTGGATGTACTTCAGGGATTCTTGAAAGATGGGACTCAAATAATTAATATTTTTCTAAATATTAACAACATTTGAAATCTACAGTTGAAGTCGGAAGTTTACATACACCTTAGCCAAATACATTTAAACTCAGTTTTTTACAATACCTGACATTTAATTCAAGTAAGAATTCCCTGTCTTAGGTCAGTTAGGATCACCAATTTATTTTAAGAAAGTGAAATGTCAGAATAATAGTAGAGAGAATTATTTATTTCAGCTCTTATTTCTTTCATCACATTCCCAGTGGGTCAGAAGTTTACACACACTCAATTAGTATTTGGTAGTATTGCCTGGAAATTGTTTAACTTGGGTCAAATGTTTTGGGTAGCCTTCCACAAGCTTCCCACAATAAGTTGGATGAATGTTGGCCCATTCCTCCTGACAGAGCTGGTGTAACTGGGTCAGGTTTGTATGCCTCCTTGCTCGCACACGCTTTTTCTATTCTGCCCACAAATTTTCTATAGGATTGAGGTCAGGGCTTTGTGATGGCCACTCCAATACCTTGACTTGGTTATCCTTCAGCCATAACTTTGGAAGTATGCTTGGGGCCATTGTCCATTTGGAAGACCCATTTGCAACCAAGCTTTAACTTCCTGACTGATGTCTTGATGTTGCTTCAATATATCCACATAATTTTCCTTTCTCATGATGCCATCTATTTTGTGAAGTGCACCAGTCCCTCCTGCAACAAAGCACCCCCACAACATGATTCTGCAATTTCCGTGCTTCACGGATGGGATGGTGTTCTTCGGCTTGCAAGCCTCCCCTTTTTCCTCCAAACATAACGATGGTCATTATGGCCAAACATTTCAATTTTTTTCATCAGACCAGACGACATTTCTCCAAAAAGTACGATCTTTGTCCCCATGTGCAGTTGCAAACCATAGTCTGTCTTTTTTATGCCTGTTTTGGAGCAGTGGCTTCTTCCTTGCTGAGCGGCCTTTCAGGTTATGTCGATATAGGACTCGTTTTACTGTGGATATAGATACTTTTGTACCTGTTTCCTCCAGCATCTTCACAAGGTCCTTTGCTGTTGTTCTGAGATTGATTTGCACTTTTCGCACCAAAGTACGTTCATCTCTATGAGACAGAACGCGTCTCCTTCCTGAGCGGTATGATGGCTGCATGGTCCCATGGTGTTTATACTTGTGTACTATTGTTTGTACAGATGAACGTTATACCTTCAGGTGTTTGGAAATTGCACCCAAGGATGAACCAGGCTTGTGGAGGTCTAAAAAAGAATTCTGAGGTCTTGGCTGATTTATTTTGATTTTCCCATGGCGTCAAGCAAAAAGGCACTGAGTTTGAAGGTAGGCCTTGAAATACATCCACAAGTACACCTCCAATTGACTTAAAATTATGTAAATTAGCCTATCAGAAGCTTCTAAAGCCATGATATCTTTCTCTGGAATTTTCCAAGCTGTTTAAAGGCACAGTCAACTTAGTGTATGTAAACTTCTGACCCACTGGAATTGTGGGTGAAATAATCTGTCTGAACAGTTATTGTCAAAATGACTTGTGTCATGCACAAAGTAGATATTTTGTTAGAGAAAAGGTATCAGCTATCACACCATGTAAAGGAATGCCTATTTATGTATTTATTTTTTATAAAATGCAATACATTTGATTTATGTAAACTCTGTCAGACACCATAAAACATATGTTTTTGGGAGATGCTGGGTTATCACATATCTGTTCGCAAAATTTCTTTTTGGTGGATACCCAGAGGCAAAGTCAGCAATATCTGTTGGGTGATTGGTTGAGGCTTCTTGGATGCATGACATCACTCCGACGCCTTGCCAAAACACAAAAGATGACGGATAGTTTTTCTATTGCCTCAGATCTGAAACCAATAGTAACCACCAACTTCAATAACAGTTAGCTTAAAATTAAAAAGACAATTCTAACATTCCCGCACTCCAATAACATTGTCATCTCAGCCATTTTCTTGTAAAACAGCTCCGCTAACAAGTGAAATGCTAATTTCCAGAGGTGTGGACTCGAGTCACATGACTTGGACTCGAGTGAAACTCGACTTTGACACCAATGACTCATGACTTAACTTGGACTTGATCCTTTTGCCTCGAACTGACTTGATACCCTCCCCAAGCCCAAATATAAAAAAATGATGCTCTTAAAAAAAGTGTGCAGCGCATCAACTCTTCATTTAACGGATTACAGTTTGAATCGGACAGCAGCCAATCAAATTGTGCCAGCTGAGAAAAAGTTGTGCATGGCAGTGCAGAGGAACGTCGGCGGGTGAATTCAGATGGAGCCCTTGGAAAGATGATACCCAAAATTATTATTTTCGGATATAAAGACTACGCTGTATCAACAAAAAAGGTATTGCAACTTGCAAAACATGTGGGAAGAAAATGACAGACGGAGGCGCAACAACTTCCAACTTTGTTCTACATTTGAAGCTGCACAAAAAACAATAAGTCGTGGCTAATATAGCCAACAGCTATATAATTTATAACTTTGCTAGTGTAGCATGTAGGCTAGAGTAAATTTAAATCAATGAGCCTCCACACAGTCAGTCAGTGCGGGAACGTGATCATTGCACCCAAGATTGAGCTACAACTGGCTAGGCAGTTGGTAGCCTAAATCCTGCCTGTTACTGCTGTTCCTAAAACCATTGACATACGTTAGCCTACTGTAACCAAACACAGAGAGGTGTGTGTGTGTGTGTGTGTGTTAAGGTTGGGCGATTGGGTACAAGCTTACTTCGCCTGATTGCGCCCCATAGCGATCCTCGATAGTCGATCACTATGGGGGGGGGGTCTTTCTCATGGCTACCCATGTATTTCTATGGAAATATAAAGTTTATTTGGAAAGTAATAAATATATATATTTTTAAAATCATTCATGATTTGTGTAAATTTAATATACTAACTATTACTCTTGTTAAAAATATGAAATGGTATTACATTTGGTGAAGAGCACATTATGACTTGTTTAGGACTCGAAACTCAAAGTTTAGGACTTGAGACTTGACTTGATACTTGTTGGTCTTGACTTGAGACTTCACTCGGACTTGCTTGTCTTGACTTGGGACTTGAGTGCTAAGACTTGAGACTTACTTGTGACTTGTAAAACAATGACTTGGTCGCACCTCTGCTAATTTCTACTTTTACTTCGAGCTCAAAAGATTAAAGTGCCCTTGAACGGTGTATGGTAGTAGGTGCTTAGTTTGAGTGTGTCAAGAACTGCACCGCTGCTAGGGTTTTCAAGCGCAACCGTTTCCCAAGTGTATCAAGAATGGTCCACCATCCAAAGGACATCCAGCAAACTTGACACAACTGTGGGAAGCATTGAAGTCCCTGTTTACTTCATATTCTAGACCCCCATCAAGTGCGCATTTAGGCGGAAGTCTCTGGGAATGAGATTAGCTAGCTAGCTTCCTTACCTTCACAACCAAGAGGACATAGGGGAACAGTTTAAGAAAGTGTCCTTTTGTCTTGTAATTTCACATTTGGAAGGTGCATAAAAAAATGCTAGCATGATTATATCATTTGTAGCACAGCCAACTAGCTACTGTAGCTAACGTTATAAGCAGCCAGCTAGCTTCATCTGGCTAGTAAGTGGAATTTGCAATTCATCTTCAAAATAAAAGTCCATCTTTGAAAGTGTTGCAAATAGTTACAATTGGTGGAATCATACCATATTTAGACTAGATCATGTGAAACAAGGCTGGAGTTTTGGAATGTGGCAAAATTAAATGGGGTATCAGTCTACTCAGTGACACCCACAGAACACAACTGTGAAAGGTTTACACAAATATGAGCGTCATAGCTCTTATTGCGGGAAATTATCTCCCCAGTCAGCCAATTGTGCATATTGACATTCATATTGACTGTACAGCCTTACCTAAGGTTTGGGGATCAATTAAATGGGGTGTCAGTGTAATCAGTACCCAAGTGCCTTTTTCCCAAAGTTTGTATTGATTTTCCTCTGGATTAGTGTTTAGTACAGTCATGGCCAAATGTTTTGAATGACACAAATATTAATTTCCACAAAGTTTGCTGCTTCAGTGTCTTTAGAGATTTTTGTCTGATGTTACTATGTGTTACATAAGTGTCAAAGGCTTTTAATTACAATTACATGAAGTTGATACAAAGAGTCAATATTTGCAGTGTGACCGTTATTTTTCAAGACCTCTGCAATCCGCCCTGGCATGCTGTCAATTAACTTCTGGGCCACATCCTGACTGATGGCAGCCCATTCTTGCATAATCAATGCTTGGAGTTTGTCCGAATGTGGGTTTTTGTTTGTCCACCCGCCTCTTGAAGATTGACCACAAGTTCTCAGTGGGATTAAGGTCTGGGGAGTTTCCTGGAAATGGACCCAAAATATTGATGTTTTGTTCCCCGAGCTACTTAGTTATCACTTTTGCCTTATGACCAGGTGCTCCATCATGCTGGAAAAGACATTGTTCGTCACCAAACTGTTCCTGGATGGTTGGGAGAAGTTGCTCTCGGAGGATGTGTTGGTACCATTCTTTATTCATGGCTGTGTTCTTAGGCAAAATTGTGAATGAGCCCACTCCCTTGGCTGAGAAGTAACCCCACACATGAATGGTCTCAGGATGCTTTACTGTTGGCATGACACAGGACTGATGGTAGCGCTCACCTTGTCTTCTCCGGACAAGCTTTTTTCGGGATGCCCCAAACAATCGGAAAGGGGATTCATCAGAGAAAATGACTTTACCCCAGTCTTCAGCAGTCCATTCCCTGTACCTTTTACAGAATATCAGTCTGTCCCTGATGTTTTTCCTGGGGAAATGTGGCTTCTTTGCTGCCCTTCTTGACAACAGGCCATCCTCCTGTCACGTCTGCTCCCGCTCTCCCCTTCCCCTGGCGCTTGAGGGCGCCAGATTACCCTGCATCACACGTTCCTGCCATCATCGCTCACACCTGCTCTCCCTTGTCACTCGCATCAGCGTTATTGGACTCACCTGGACTCACTCATCAGTTGTTAATTTCCTTCGCTATATTTGTCTGTTCCCCAGCTCTGTTCCCCGCTGCTGCATTGTATTTGTTTTGTCGGTATTATTTTGCTGACGCTGTTTCGGTCTTGTCCGTTTTTCATTAAATGTTTACTCCCGTGCTTGCTTCGTCTCTCCAGCGCCATGTGTCGTGACAGAATGCAGCAGCCACCTCTGAAGCATCGGGAGTACTGGCGTTCGGTGGGAATGGTGGCATTGGCTCTGGGTCGCCGCCGATGGAACCGGGGTGCCTGGCCAGCTCGTCGGGCTTCCATGCTCTAGCTGGCTTCGAGAGGTTTCCTTGCCCGGTTGGCTCGGATGGCGCCAGTCCCACTTGGCCTCAGCCGGATCGTCAGTTTCTGTTCGCCCAGCCTCTGTAGCGGGATCGACAGGCGTCTTGCCTCAGCCGGATCGTCAGGCTCCCATGCCTGAGCCGGCTCGCCAGGCTCCCACGCTCCTGCTGGTTCGTCGGGCTTCCTCGCCCAAACCAGCTTGCCCGGTGCCCAAGTCTCGGCCGGTTCGCCCAGGTGGGACGCCGGGTGGCGTCCCAAGAGGGAGGGGTACTGTCACGTCTGCTCCCGCTCTCCCCTTCCCCTGGCGCTTGAGGGCGCCAGATTACCCTGCATCACACGTTCCTGCCATCATCGCTCACACCTGCTCTCCCTTGTCACTCGCATCAGCGTTATTGGACTCACCTGGACTCACTCATCAGTTGTTAATTTCCTTCGCTATATTTGTCTGTTCCCCAGCTCTGTTCCCCGCTGCTGCATTGTATTTGTTTTGTCGGTATTATTTTGCTGACGCTGTTTCGGTCTTGTCCGTTTTTCATTAAATGTTTACTCCCCGTACTTGCTTCGTCTCTCCAGCGCCATGTGTCGTGACATCCTCCAAAAGTCTTCGCCTCACTGTGCGTGCAGATGCCCTCACACCTGCCTGCTGCCTTTCCTGAGCAAGCTCTGTACTGGTGGTGCCCTGATCCCGCAGCTGAATCATTTCTTGGGCACCCTGATACCTTCTTCACAACAATTGAACCACTCTCTTAAAGTTCTTGATGATCCGATAAATGGTTGATTTAGGTGCAATCTTACTGTCAGCAATATCCTTGCCTGTGAAGCCCTATTTGTGCAAAGAAATGATGACTGCACGTGTTTCCTTGCAGGTAACCATGGCTGACAGAGGAAGAACAATGATTCCAAGCACCACCCTCCTTTTGAAGCTTCCAGTCTGTTATTCGAACTCAATCAGCATGACAGAGTGATCTCCAGCCTTGTCCTCGTCAACACTCACACCTGTGTTAACGAGAGAATCACTGACATGATGTCAGCAGGTCCTTTTGTGGCAGGGCTGAAATACAGTGGAAATGTTTTTTGGGGATTCAGTTAATTTGCATAGCAAAGAGGGACTTCGCAATTAATTGCAATTCATCTGATTACATGACATTCTGGAGTATATGCAAATTGCCATCATACAAACTGAGGCAGCAGACTTTGTGACATTTTTTATTTGTGTCATTCTCAAAGCCTTTTGCCACAACTGTACACATAGTAGGTTGACTGGTACAATAAATGTGTCTTATCTCACAGTGGTTTCAGAGTCCCGCAATAAGAGCTACGTTCTGTGGGTGACACTGAGTAGACTGATACCCCATGTCATTGATCCACAATCCATAGGTAAGGCTGTACTGTAAGGACCGACGCCGGGGATGAGAAGCAGGTCCGGGGAGTCAAACATTTTATAGGGACAGACAGGTAACAGGACAGAAACAGCGTCAGCACACGGGTATAACAAGGACATATGAACATTAATGCAGAAGCAGGGAACAGAGCGGGGAACCAGACAGATATAGGGAAGGTAATGACAGAGGTGATTAAGTCCAGGTGAGTCCAATAATCGCTGATACGCGTGACGGGGGGAAGGCAGGTGTGCGTAATGAGGATGACAGGAGTGCAGAATTCTGGGGAGCCTGGTATACACTGTTGTCACGATTCACTTCTGAGGGGACAGACCAAGACGCAGCGATGTAGCCAGAATACATGATTTATTCAAAGACGAGGCAGAACAAAACAAGAAAAGCGAAGAACAAGGACGAGCCCTAGCAGCTAAACTATACACAAAGAGAACTAAACCTAACCACGACGGAAGAACCCTAACTAAACCTCGAACGGAGAAACCTAACTAGACAAGAACCTGATGAACCTAACATAATCATGACATGAACATACAATAACCCACGAAACTAAGGTGCAATTCCCAAACATATAAATGGTTCCCAATTAGAGACAACGAGACTCAGCTGCCTCTAATTGGGAGCCATTAACCCAACATAGAACTAGACACCATAGAACTGTGAAAACCCCTAAACCAAAATGAACCCAAAATGCTCTAGCCTGTAAAACCCAGGCCTGGCGTTACAGCACCCCCCCCCAAAGGCGCCGGACTCCGGACGCGCTTCAAACGTCTGTGGGGGGATCTGGAATTCAGGTTCCTTTTGTCCCAGGTGGGGGCTCCGGTGCTGGCCGTGCTGGTCTGATGTCACGCACCGAGGCCCTGGACCCTTTCTAGGAACTCTGTGCGTGGAGCAGAAGCTGGCCCTATCGGACTCGTGATGCTCACTGGAACTCTGGTGTGAGCAGGAACCTGGCAGTACTGGACTTGTGATGCTCACTGGAACTCTGAGTGCGTGGAGCAGGAACTGGCAGTACTGGACTTGTGATGCTCACTGGAACTCTGAGTGCGTGGAGCAGGAACTGGTCGCACTAGACTTGTGATGCTCACTGGAACACTGGTGCGTGGAGCAGAACTGGTCGTACTGGACTTGTGATGCTCACTGGAACTCTGGTGCGTGGAGCAGGACCTGGCAGTACTGGACTCGTGATGCTCACTGGGACTCTGGTGCGTGAGCGGGAACTGGTCGTACTGGACTCGTGATGCTCACTGGGACTCTGGTGTGTGGAGCGGGAACAGGCCGAACTGGGCTCGTGATGCTCACTGGAACTCTGGTGCGTGGAGCAGGAACTGGCAGTACTGGACTCGTGATGCTCACTGGGACTCCTGGTGCGTGGAGCAGGAACTGGCAGTACTGGACTCGTGCTGCTCACTGGAACTCTGGTGCGTGGAGCAGGAACTGGCAGTACTGGACTCGTGCTGCTCACTGGAACTCTGATGCGTGGAGCAGGAACAGGACGTGCTGGACTCTCAGAGCGCACGGGGAGCTTGGTGCGCGGAGCCGGAACAGGACGTGCTGGACTCTCTGAGCCGCATCGGGGAGCTGGGTGCGCGGGCCGGGACAGGGCGTGCTGGACTCTCTGAGCGCATCGGAGCTGGGTGCGCCGGAGCCGACAGGGCGTGCTGGACTCTCTGAGCGCACGGGGAGCTGGGTGCGCCGAGCCGGGACAGGGACGTGCTGGACTCTCTGAGCGCATCGGGGGAGCTGGAGTGCGAGCAGGAGCAGGGCGTGCTGGACTCTCTGGCGCCGCGGGAGCTGGGTGCGCCGAGCCGAGCAGGGACGTGCTGGACTCTCTGAGCGCACGGGAGCTGGGTGCGCCGGGCGAGCAGGACGTGCTGGACTCCTCTGAGCGCTGCGGGAGCTGGGTGCGCGGGCCGGCAGGACGTGCTGGACTCTCTGAGCGCCGGGGAGCTGGGTGCGCGAGCAGGGACTGGGACGTGTAGAAACCACTACACGGACTGGGATCTTGGAACACGGAACTGGAATCTTGGGAACGTGGAACAGGGATCTTGGGAACGTGGAACCGGGACTGGGCGTGTAGAAACCTCCACCCGGACCTGGGACCTGATACGAGAGCCGACATACTCCAGCTAGCTCACTAACCCTGGCCTTACGGGTGAGTGGGCCGGAATCTCTCGGACTGGGCTGTGGATGCGTGCCGGAGATTCTGCCCGTAGGACCACAGGATAGCTTGGTCCCAAAGGCGCACTGGAGGCCTGGCTGCAGAGCTGGCACCACTCTCCCAGGTAGCACACAGACCTCGGCCCGACCCATGAGTGGCGCTGGGATCTCTCGCACTGGGCTGCGGACACGTGCAGAGACACCGCTGCGGAACTGGAGCAGGATATCCGGGTCCCAGGAGACGCATGCCGGGGACTTAGTGCGCAGCGATGGCACCACTCTTTCTGGCTGCACCCTTATTTTCCCCGACTGATGAGTGGAGCGGGAATCACTACTTTGACCTCTGAATCCCTATAGGGAAACCGTGCGCAACACTGCATAGCACGGGCCTCCCTTCGCCAGCAGCTCCCTCGCCTCTCCATAAAGCACGAGGAGTTGGCTCAGAGTCCCTCCTGAACCGGCCAACCCCTCGTGCAGTGCCCCCCCAAAAGTTTCTTGGGGCTGCCTTACGGGCTTCCGTGCCAGGCGAGTTCCAACGAACTTTTCTCTCTCCGGGTCCAGAGCGCCATATAAGTCCTCATAGCTCCCACGCTCAGTCCTGACACCTGCGCTGCTCCTTTCCCAAGAGCTAAGCTCCCGGTCTCTCGCTGCTTGGTCTTTTGTTGGTGGGTTATTCTGTCACGATTCACTTCTGAGGGGACAGACCAAGACGCAGCGATGTAGCCAGAATACATGATTTATTCAAAGACGAGGACGGAACAAAACAAGAAAACGAAGAACAAGACGAGAGCCCTAACGCTAAACTATACACAAAGAGAACTAAACCTAACCACGACGGAAGAACCCTAACTAAACCTCGACGGAGAAACCTAACTAGACAAGAACCTGATGAACCTAACATAATCATGACACTTGAACATACAACAACCCACGAAACTAAGGTGCAATTCCCAAACATATAAATGGTTCCCAATTAGAGACAACGAGACTCAGCTGCCTCTAATTGGGAGCCATTAACCAACATAGAACTAGACACCATAGAACTGCTTGAAAACCCTAAACCAAAATGAACCCAAAATGCTCTAGCCTGTAAACCCAGGCCTGGGCGTTACAACTGTACTCTATACCATCTACTGAATCTTGCCAATGCCGTTCGGCCATCGACTCAAATCTCTAGCCACTTTAATAATTAAAAAGTGGATGTAATAAATGTATCACTAGACACTTTAAACAATGCCACTTATATAATGTTTACATATCCTACATTACTCATCTCATATGTATATACTGTACTCAATACCATCTACTGCATCTTGCCTATGCCGGTCAGCCATCGCTCATCCATATATTTATATGTACATACTCGTATTAATTCCTTTACACTTGTGTGTGTATAAGGTAGTTGTTGTGAAATTGTTAGATTACTTGTTAGATACTACTGCATGGTCGGAACTAGAAGCACAAGCATTTCGCTACACTCGCATTAACATCTGCTAACCATGTGTATGTGACAAACAAAATTTGATTTGATTTGCACTTGACCACAGGTTTAAGAAGTTAGCCTTTAGTGATGCCAGAGCGATTGATGAGGCTCTTCAAAGAATAACCTCAGCAGCAGGGAGGGACAGCCCCAGCAGTCAGCTGGCTCAGGCACCAGGGCAACAGGAAGAAGAGGGATCAGATGGAGCAGAAGCACCAGCAGTAGTGCCACAAATCTGCTGTTTGGATGCTGTTTGACGAGAGAGCAACTGGGGATGCAGCACGAAGGAATCCCTCAGCAGATGCCATAATGGAGGTCCGATCCTATTTGGAGGATCTGCAGATCCTCTGAGCTGGTGGAAGAAAAAGGCCTCTTTTCTCCTTTTTTTTATTTCACCTTTATTTAACCAGGTAGGCAAGTTGAGAACAAGTTCTCATTTACAACTGCGACCTGGCCAAGATAAAGCAAAGCAGTTCGACACATACAACAACACAGAGTTACACATTGGAGTAAACAAACATACAGTCAATAATAGAGTAGAAAGAAAACAAATCTATATACAATGTGTGCAAATGAGGTAAGATAAGGAACGTAAGGCAATAAATAGGCCATGGTGGCGAAGTAATTACAGTATAGCAATTTAACACTGGAATGGTAAATGTGCAGTAGATGAATGTAAAAATACTGGGGTGCAAAGGAGCAAGATAAATAAATGTATACGGTAGGGGAAGAGGTAGTTGGTTGGGCTATTAACAGATGGGCTATGTACAGGTGCAGTGATCTGTGAGCTGCTCTGACAGCTGGTGCTTAAAGCTAGTGAGGGAGATAAGGGTCTCCAGTTTCAGAGATTTTTGTAGTTCATTCCAGTCATTGGCAGCAGAGAACTGGAAGGAAAGGCGGCCAAAAGAGGAATTGGCTTTGGGGGTGACCAGTGAGATATTCTTGCTGGAGCGCATACTACGGGTGGGTGCTGCTACGGTTACCAGCGAGCTGAGATAAGGCGGGGCTTTACCTAGGAGGGACTTGTAGATGGCCTGGAGCCAGTGGGTCTGGCGACGAGTATGTAGCGAGGGCCAGCCGACTAGAGCATACAGGTCGCAGTGGTGGGTGGTATAAGGGGCTTTGGTGACAAAGCAGATGGCACTGTGATAGACTGCATCCAGTTTGCTGAGTAGAGGATTGGAAGCTGTTTTGTAGATGACATTGCCGAAGTCGAGGATCGGTAGGATAGTCAGTTTTACTAGTGCAAGTTTGGCAGCATGAGTGAAGGAGGCCTTGTTTTGCGAAATAGAAAGCCGATTCTAGATTTGATTTTGGATTGGAGATGTTTAATGTGAGTCTGGAAGGAGAGTTTACAGTCTTGCCAGACACCTAGGTATTTGTAGTTGTCCACATATTCTAGGTCAGAGCCGTCCAGGGTAGTGATGCTAGTCGGGTGGGCGGGTGCAGGCAGCGAACGGTTGAAAAGCATGCATTTGGTTTTACTAGCGTTTAAGAGCAGTTGGAGGACACGGAAGGAGTGTTCTATGACATTGAAGCTCGTTTGGAGGTTAGTTAACCCAAGAATTGAACCCTGTGGCACCCCCATAGAGACTGCCAGAGGCCCGGACAACAGGCCCTCTGATTTAACACACTGAACTCTGCAAAGTAATTGGTGAACCAGGTGAGGCAATCATTTGAGAAACCAAGGCTGTTGAGTCTGCCGATAAGGATGGGGTGATTGACAGAGTCAATGAATAAGGCTGCACAGATATGTCTCTTATCGATGGCGGTTATGATATCGTTTAGTACCTTGAGCGTTGCTGAGGTGCATCCGTAACCAGCTCGGAAACCGGATTGCACAGCGGAGAAGGTAAGGTGGGATTCGAAGTGGTCAATGATCTGTTTATTGACTAGGCTTTCGAAGACTTTAGAGAGGCAGGGCAGGATGGAAATAGGTCTATAGCAATTTGGGTCTAGGGTGTCACCCCCTTTCCAATCTTTAGGGATCTCGGACGACACGAAAGAGAGGTTGAGCAGACTGGTAATAGGAGTTGCAACAATGGCGGCAGATAGTTTTAGAAAGAGAGGGTCCAGATTGTCTAGCCCAGCTGATTTGTACGGGTCCAGGTGTTGCAGCTCTTTCAGAA
Organism: Brachymystax lenok tsinlingensis; assembly: GCA_030435695.1. Classification (NCBI taxonomy): domain Eukaryota; kingdom Metazoa; phylum Chordata; class Actinopteri; order Salmoniformes; family Salmonidae; genus Brachymystax; species Brachymystax lenok. The sequence continues at coordinate 40,027,466 of CM059793.1, read as the reverse complement.
CATCTTCTATCTGGGTGGAGGAAAAGCTGGGGAGGCTCGGACAAGTGCCTGCGGAACTGTTGGCCGTGGTTGGGTTAGCCAGGAGGAAAGCATGGCCAGCCGTAGAAAAATGCTTGTTGAAATTTTCGATTATCATGGATTTATCGGTGGTGACCATGTTACTTAGCCTCAGTGCAGTGAGCAGCTATAGCAGTCCGCCACAGGGTGTTCTTGTGCTGGTCAAGGGCAGTCAGGTCTGGAGTGAACCAAGGGCTGTATCTGTTCTTAGTTCTACATTTTTTGAAAGGGGCTTGCTTATTTAAGATAGTGAGGAAGTTGCTTTTAAAGAACGACCAGGCATCCTCGACTGACGGAATGAGGTCAATATCCTGCCAGGATACCCGGGCCAGGTCGATTAGAAAGGCCTGTTCGCAGAAGTGTTTTAGGAGCGTTTGACAGTGATAATGGATTGGTCGTTTGACCGCAGGCCCATAGCGGATGCAGTCAATGAGGCAGTGGTCGCTGAGATCCTGATTGAATACAGCAGAGGTGTATTTGGAGGGCAAGTTGGTCAGGATAATATCTATGAGGGTGCCCATGTTTACAGATTTAGGATTGTACCTGGTGGGTTCCTTGATGATTTGTGTGAGATTGAGGGCATCTAGCTTAGATTGTAGGACTGCCAGGGTGTTAAGCATATCCCAGTTTAGGTCACCTAACAGAACGAACTCTGAAGATAGATGGGGGGCAATCAATTCACATATGGTATCCAGGGCACAGCTGGGAGCTGGCGGGGGTCTATATCAGGCGGCAACAGTGAGAGACTTATTTCTGGAGAGATTTTCAGAATTAGAAGTTCGAACTGTTTGGGTATAGACCTGGAAAGTATGACAGAACTTTGCAGGCTATCTCTGCAATAGATTGCAACTCCTCCCCTTTGGCAGTTCTATCTTGGCAGAAACTGGTGTAGTTGGGTATGGAAATCTCAGAATTTTTGGTGGCCTTCCTAAGCCAGGATTCAGACACGGCAAGGACATCAGGGTTGGCGGAGTGTGCTAAAGCAGTGAGTAAAACAAACTTAGGGAGAAGGCTTCTGATGTTAACATGCATGAAACCAAGGCTTTTTCGATTACAGAAGTCAACAAATGAGAGTGCCTGGGGAAACACAGGGCCTGGGTTTACCTCCACATCACCCGAGGAACAGAGGAGGAGTAGGATGAGGGTACGGCTAAAGGCTATCAGAACAGGTCATCTAGTGCGTTGGGAACAGAGAATAAAAGGAGCAGAATTCTGGGTGTGGTAGAATAGATTCAGGGCATAGTGTGCAGACAGGGGTATGGTGGGGTGAGGGTACAGTGGGGGTAAGCCCAGGCACCGAGTGATGATAAGAGTGGTTGCATCTCTGGACGTGCTGGTAATATTGGGTGAGGTCACTGCATGTATGGGAGGTGGGACAAAGGAGGAATCTGAGGCATGTAGAGTGGGCCTAGGGGCTCCACTGTAAACTAAAACAATGATAACTATCCTAAACAACAGTAAACAGGGCATATTGACATTAGAGAGAGACATAAAGCAAGGCATAAAGCAAACAAAGGTGTTAATTGGGAGAGCTAGCTAAGACACAACGGGTAAGACCACAACAGCTAATCAGCTAAGACAACAACAACAGGTAAACTGGCGATAAATGGGCAAAGAGGGTTGGTTAGCTACACACAGGGCCTGAGTAGCGGCTGGGGCCGACAGATAAACAAAAATAAACAGAATGGAGTACCGTGATTAATGAATAGTCCAGCAGGCATCAGCTATGTAGCCGAGTGATCATAGGGTCCAGTGAACAGCAATAGATGGGACAGGGAAGCCGCGAGGTATTCGTTACTACGCCAGCACGCAGGAGACACAGCGTTTAAAGTTAGAGTTAGCAGGCCGGGGTTTGTAGAACCGTCTGCTCCGACGTCCGACAGAGGCAGGTTGCATGCACAGCGGATGGAGTATTCATCGGCAGACCAGTCGAGGTGGTACGATGGGGCGTCGTGTCGAGAAGGGGTCCAAGCCAGCTGGCGAGAGAGGTATTGTTGTTGTGGTAATTTCCTTTGCTTGCCGGGAGATGCGCCTGGCTCATGGCTAACTGGTGCTAGCTTCGGGGCAGGGGCGTTAGCCACTATAGCCAATCGGTAGCAGCGATGAATCTGGTGCCAGGGTCGAGAGCTTACGGCAAGGAACCGGTGGAGTAGTGGGTTCTAGCCGTGTTTGGGAGGAGGCCGGGAGGTGGGCCTGGCTCAGGGCTGGGTCACTCGGTGGAAGCTAGCTAGCTGTGGAGATCAGGTGCAGTGGTCCAGGGTTTACGGCCAGGGATCCGGCGTTGTAGTGGAGAAACAGTCCGATACTGGCAGGCTGGCAAGTATTATCCAGGCTAAAAAGGGCTGGTGTCTGTGCAGAAGGTAAAGGCCGCTAGCAGTGGCTAACAGTGACTAAATACCGAGTAGCTAATTAGCTGACTAGCTTCCGATGGAGTTCTGCCTAAAAAGTCAAAAAAAATTAAAATAATAATAAATTAAAAGCGGTTTCGTATATCTAATATAAAATGGAGAAGAGATTGAAAATACATTTTAAATATATACAAAAAATACAAAAAGTACAAAAGTACACGAGGGGACGAACAAAAACACGTCTGCACTGCTACGCCATCATCTTGGATCAGACTCTGTCTACCCACAGCTTACTAAAGTCATGACAGGGAGAATGGCCACATCCGTTACCTTTGAGAAGGTTTTCTTGAAAACGGGAGAAATAATTACTGAGAGAAGTAACCGCATCAGCCCCTCAAGTGAGGCAGCTTGCATTTATGAATGCAAATCTCTCATAAAAGCAAAATATGGTCAGCATTGCTGTGTGCTGCTGGTTATAACATGACAATAAAGAAGAGAGAGAAAAGAGAGACCAGTTTAATGCTTTAAGTGGGATGCTGCACTTTTGCAAATTGTTATTTATTTAAAATTTATTTTTATTTTCATTTTTGTTTTAACACCAATCATAGTCAAACTATCGCAAACTGTTTGACTTGAAAAAATACAAAACATATTTTTTTTAAAGAGCCGTTTAGGAGCCAAAAGAGCCGTCTCTTTTTGGTGAGCTGAGCCCGAACGAGCCGGCTCCCTGAAAGCCGGAATTGCCCATCACTATTGGACAGTGAAACACACACGCTGGCACCTGCAGGCGACGTGCAGATGTTTAATTTCTCTCATGCTGTCATGGCTGAAGCCAGAGCAAAATCCTACTATTTATGTGTCCAGGTTAAACGTGGGACGTCCCTCATTATAAGCAAACAGTCGGTTAAATTAATGGTTATTGCATCATTTTCAGATATATTAGAAGCGATAGACGAAACAACAATGTAACGTAACCAATTGTCTGGCCAGAGATCGGGGCATTCATCAGTAAAGACGCAGTGCTGATAGTATTTTTGACAACCAAATTGAAGTCAAAATGATTGATGAAATCGGAGTGTGTCAGCTGTATGGTGATTTGCGATTCCTAACTTACATTTTACCGGTACTACCAGTAGTAGTAGTCCAACCGATAACGCCACGACGGAATGCGTTTGAAGTAATGATGCGCCGCTGACAACAGCTAGCATGTTCAGCAAAGTACACCGCCAGTGGCACGCACACATGTGCAGATCAGCAGGTGGGGCTTTACGTGGCAGCCAGACGAGACAATCGAAGGAGGATGCGGTGAGCAAAGTTACTGGGCTCGAACTTAGTCACGCTTGATCTATATAGATTGATGCTTCTAATTATGCATGTTATAAACAACATGTTTTATTTTGATGATGATAGGTTATACTCTATGGCTGGATTTATTTATTTTTTCCAATGCTCCATTAATTTGGCAGACCTAACTTGATTGACCCTCTTTCTACAAGGCCTACTAGTCTACGAGAGGCCTAATCATATTTGGATGAATATTTTGTTAATGCATGTAGGCTATAGAGATGCATTCAGGTAATTAACTCATTATTATGCATCAACATTTTAATTTGATTACAATTATTTATTGTCAATCATTCTTGAATTTGTTAGGCTATACAATTAAGTAGATTAATGAACTGATAATACATTCATACATTACTTTATTTGTATTTTATTTTTATAAATATGATACTGTATTGCATTCAATTATACATCCTATGTGAATAATGTTAATTTCTGTATTAATAATAATCTGAAAATCAGTCTGAAATGGAATATTTCTCCTATTGTTCATGTCCATATAGCATAGGACAATGTGGTAAAGTACTGTTGTTATTCCTTATCCACCTAATTATTCAATATGTCTTTTTTGGGGGGGGGTCCATTAAACAGTGAATACATTTTGTCTGGCCTAACTTAGCTGGTTTGTTGTTGCCCATGTGAGGAAGTCAGGCTAGCAAGCATTTTACAGAGGTAGCCTATGACAACAAAAACTAAAAGTATACTGTGTGACAGAGCCATAGACCATTTTGCCAACATAAAAGAGAGGAGGATGTCATTGGCGTTCAACTAGTCTACAAGTAAAAAACAAAATGTACTTCGAGTACACACTCACAGAAATCAGTCCCATGAACAGCCACGTGATATTTAGCTAAATTGATTGGACTTAAATGTTTTTGGAATCTTTAAGTTTGTTTTCCGTGTATTAAACTAAGCATATATAGCCTTGTTGATTTGATTATGTTTAAGTTTAAATGTTTAAGTTGAAATGGTGCTGGAATAGCGGTGCTCCTGTTGTCTTTGTGGTGACTTGAGGTAACTCTGTGGTTCTAAATCAGTAGTTGTTTATTAATCTGTCGAAAACATTAACTTGCTTGACCATGCTGCAGGTGATACTGTTTGTATGCAATATTCTTTGTGGACTTCACGAGACAGATGTTGCTCTCCGGTTTTGTGATGAAATTAACGTATGTGTAGTTGAATTTATTCCGCTACTGTGTGTTGGTGAAGTAGGGGTATAGCTTTAAAACACTGACGTGCATTATGGATAACGTAGTAAGTTAACTTTTGGTTTGGAATGCAATTGTGTGTGACGGGTATATAGCCGGACTGTGAGCCACGCTCTTTTTGCTCCGTTAGCCCACTATTTTATTTTGTCATTCAGGCTACCTCAAATGGTGAATACGTTAAAAAAAAAAAAAAAAAAGCTAACTACTTCAGTGGAATTCCAGACTAACTCGTCATAAGCAGCGGATAAGATCCCCAAATGTGGGAATTACCCCAGAGCATCCGTAAATTGCTCACCTAAGCCGTCCCGACTACGGTCTGGAGTGTGCCGGCGCCGACAGAGATGGCCGCCTTGCTTCAAGTTCTCAGGAAGCTATGCAGTATTTAGTTTTTTTATGTATTCTTACATTGTTACCCTGGGAAATATTACGTTTTATTACATACAACCGGGAGGAACTATTGGATATAAGAGCAACGTCAACTTACCAACATTACGACCAGGAATACGACTTTCACGAAGCGGATCCTCTGTTTGGTCCACCAACCAGGTCAATAGACTGGATCCCAGCCGGCGACTCAAAACAACGGCGGCGCAGGAGAAGGGGGAAACGCGGCGGTCTTCTGGTCACGCTACATAGACGGGCACATCGTGCACCTCTCCCGAGTATTTTACTTGCCAATGTCCAGTCTCTGGACAACAAGATAGACAAAATACGAGCAAGAGTTGCCTTCCAGAGAGACATCGGCGACTGCAACGTTCTTTGCTTTACGAAAACATGGCTCACTCAGGACACGTTATCAGAGTCGGTACAGCCACCTGGTTTCTCCACACATGGCGCCGACAGAAACAAACATCTATCTGGTAAGAAGAAGGGCGGGGGTGTATGCCTTACGATTAACGAGTCGTGGTGTGATCATAACAACATACAGGAACTCAAGTCCTTTTGTTCACCTGACATAGAATTCCTTACAATCAAATGCCGACCGCATTATCTACCAAGAGAATTCTCCTCGATTATAATCACAGCCGTGTATATCCCCCCTCAAGCTGACACATCGACGGCACTGAAATAAATCCATTGGACTCTATGTAAACTGGAAACCACATATCCTGAGGCTGCATTTATTGTGGCTGGGGATTTTAACAAGGCTAATCTGAAAACAAGGCTCCCTAAATTTTATCAGCATATTGAATGTGCCACCCGGGCTGGTAAAATCCTGGATCATTGTTAACTTCCGTGATGCATACAGGGCCATTCTCCGCCCTCCTTTCGGCAAGTCTGACCATGACTCCATTTTGTTGCTCCCAGCCTACAGACAGAAACTAAAATAGGAAACGCCCGTTCTCAGGTCTGTTCAACGCTGGTCCGACCAATCTGATTCCACGCTTCAAGATTGCTTCGAGCACTTGGACTGGGATATGTTCCGGATAGCATCTGACAGTAGTGAAGGTGTAAAGTTTTAAGTTCCTCGGCGTACACATCACGGACAAACTGAAATGGTCCACCCACACAGACAGCGTGGTGAAGAAGACGCAACAGTGCCTCTTCAACCTCAGGAGGCTGAAGAAATTTGGCTTGTCACCAAAAACACTTACAAACTTCTACAGATGTTTGAGAGCATCCTGTCGGGCTGTATCACCGCCTGGTACGGCAACTGCTCTGCCCACAACAAGGCTATCCAGGGAGTAGTGAGGACTGCACAACGGTGGTAAACTACCTGCCCTCCAGGACACCTACACCACCCGATGTCACAGGAAGGCCAAAAAAATAATCAAGGACAACAACCACCCGAGCCACTGCCAGTTCACCCCACTATCATCCAGAAGGCGAGGTCAGTACAGGTGCATCAAAGCTGGGACCGAGAGACTGAAAAACAGCTTCTACCTCAAGGCCATCAGACTGTTAAACAGCCACCACTAACATTGAGTGGCTGCTGCCAACATACTGACTTAAATCTCTAGCCAATTTAAATAATAGGATTGGATGTAACAAATGTATCACTAGCCACTTTAAACAATTTTGTATATAATGTTTACATATCTGACATTACTCATCAAATGTATACACTGTACTCCATACTATCTACTGCATCTTGCCTACGCCGGTCAGCCATCGCTCATCCATATGTTTATATGTACATACTCGTATTCATTCCTTTACTCTTGTGTGTATAAGGTAGTTGTTGTGAATTTGTTACTTGTTAGATACTACTGCATGTTCGGAACTAGAAGCACAAGCATTTCGCTACACTCGCATTAATATCTGCTAACCAAGTGTATGTGACAAATACGATTTGATTTGAGGCGAGGCAAGAAAGGTAACATTGGGGTCTCGTCCAGGATTTATCTGTGAGTTATTCACATTATACCGGAATATCAAAGAGAGAAAAAAATTATACTAGAATTGGACTTTCACAAGCTAAGGGCTAACAAAGTTAATCATCATTCTAGCTAAAGCAGTGAAATGGCGGATACACACAGGAAATCTGTTACTACGAGAAATAATTTGCCTGAGAATTTGACGTGCTACTCAAACCTATTCATGTCGCTAAATACAGTGAATGAAGAAAGGCAATCACAAATCTAATTTGCCGACTGGATGAACGAATTTGATGTTGCAAATGGTAACAGCAACCACAATCCATTTATGCCAAGTTCAGAGGTAGCTAATATGCAGCCCACCACAGCTAATATGGTTGACTCATGCCGTGAGTCAAAGACGTCTCCTCAATGGACAAAGAGAGAAACGAATCCATTCAAGTCTCGTGTGAAACACGGAAATGTGGGTGACAGTGGAATCAAATCACAGCTAAGTTGCAACCAAAACTATGCCAGCTGGCATGATAAATGCTCCGCTAAAAATGCTATCTCTGGAAATGTGTTTCAACCAACTACTGAAATACTGTATACTCCGTGCACTAACCCTTTCAACTCTGCCAACCACAGACTATGCAGCGAGTACCCCTGTAGATGCTGTTTACTCCCATTAACCAAGCAGGATGCCAGCAGCAGCTCTGCCCTCCAGTCATGCCTCCTGTGGAAAATCACCGCTCACAGTCGCAGGACAGCCATGGATGTACCGGAGTGACGCTCTGCCCACTGAAGGTAATGAAATGTACTGTTATGAAAACAAACAGTCTTGCCCCTGGCGAGCAAGACCCAGTTCACATGGCAGGCAGCCCCGTCGTGTACATTATGATATCTCATCTGACAGTGAGGACGAATACACTACTCAGAAGGAGCGGATCCCCACACTACGACCAGGTCAGTTTGATGGTTTGGGCTCATGGAAAGAGTTCTTACATCACTTTGAGAGCTGTGCTAGAGCTAATCACTGGTCAGAAATGTCAATCCAGCTGAGATTCTGTTTAGTGGGCGCTGCAGGGGCTGTGGTCCACAAGAACCGTAGGTCTTCCCGTTGGGACTACTCACGCATAGTGGGGGAGGTGGACTCGGCATATGGGCCAGCATCGGAGCATGCAGCTGCCATTGACATTGAGTTGAGGCAGAGAGGAGTGCGCACACCAGGTGAATCATTGCATGTAATGAGAGATGACATTCATGAGAAAGTATCCATTGTGTATGCAGATCGCTTCGAGGCAGAACAGGACTCCATCAGTGTGGAGGTCTTCACTAATGCCATGGGAGACGCCGGCATTGTGCAGAAGCTACTGGAGAAGCGTCCATGTTCTTTGGCACAAGCATATGAGGTCGCCCACAGGTACGAAACCACCATGCGAGCAGCTAACAGTGTTACTCAACTAATGCAGTCTGGTGTACGGACTACAGAGCGGAGAGACAGAGCAGCTACCTTACGGGAATGCATCGACCACAACGAAGATGAAGGCGACAGTTGGACGACACCACCTGTAGAGCGGAGTCAGAAACCTCTAAAGTCCAGCTTCAAGCCACACAAACCAAAGACTGGTGTGCACAAAAATATAAATTGGAATGAAATCATATGTCGCAACTGCCAAGGCATTGGACACATGAAACGGAGCTGTCCATCACCAAGGATGCCAGCTAAGCTGCGGGCATGCCCCGAGTCGCCCAATTCCACCGAAAGCCAAAACACACCTGCTGTTCTCAGTGTCAAGGGCACAGGTCCTGAAATGTGTATCCACCTACTAATGTACGACATGGAGGTATGTGCTCTTTTGCGGGGCACAGAGAACTGTATTGCGTTGGTGCTGTTACGACACCATTCACCCAGAAGTTAAACCTCCACTCCAGCTATCGACTGTGCAGTCTCTGCAGAGCATTGGTCCTGTAAATGTCAAAGTCTTTGGAGAAGTTAATCTGCCCATTCAGTTTGGTACCGGCACAGTGAGTGTCAACTTCATCATTGCAGATGTGCAGAGAACGACGAAGCCATCCTCGGTAATCCATTCCTGGAGCAGTCACGGGCACAGCTTGATTTCGGCAGCCAGAGGTTTGTGCTGTTTGGTGAACAGGTGCCCTACTTCAACCTGAAGAACAGACCGAAGGTGCATGTTGTAAGAATAGCACACACAGCCATTCTCGAATCGGGGTGTGAGTACACTGTGCCGGGGTATTCGCACTTCTGTGAACCTGTCAGAGGCGACCTGGTGCTAAGCCCAACTAAAGGATTAATTGAGAAGCATCGTCTACTGGTGGCACGGGTTGTGGTTGATGCACAGGCCAATAATCAAATCCCCATCAGGCTCTACAACCCAGGAACAGAGTCAGTAAAAGTAAAGAAGGGCGCTATCGCCGGATTCCTCCAGGCAGCAGATGTTGTTCAGCCCACTGATACTTCTTCCATTTCACCACAAACTAGTCTTGTCTCCCCAGCGGTTCCTGATCACTTACAGCTGGTGTATACGGAAGCTCTACTGCGCTAAGTGCAGACGAACGTTGTGGACTGTCTCAATCCTTAGTGCCTACGGGCATCTTTTCTCTACTGTACCCACTGATCTTGGTCGCACTAGTCTTGTACAGCATGACATTCAGACGTTGCCTGGGGCTCCTGTGAAGCAGCAACCACGGCAGATGGCATTCGAAAAGCAGCTCAATGCAGACCAGCAGATACAGCAAAGTCTTGAAACTGCAGTAGCCTCTCCAAGCCACAGCAGCTGGGCTTCACCGATAGTCATGGTACGCAAAATGGACCAGACATACCGTCTGTGTGGACTGCAGGGCTCTAAATGACCGTACTGTTAAGGATGCATATTCCCTTCCTCGTATCCAAGACACTCTCGATACCCTGTTGACGGCCAAATCGTTTAGCACTTTGGACTTAGCGTCAGGCTACTGGCAGGTAGAGCTTACTCCCAGGGGCCCGCAAGGCGGCAGCTTTCTGCAGCAGGAAGGGCCTCTTTGAGTGGAATGTGATGCCTTTTGGGCTCTGAAATGCACCGGCGATGTTTGAACATTTAATGGACCGCGTCCTGGCTGGAATGCAATGGGAGACCTGCCTAGTATATCTAGATGACATCATCATCCTGGGAAGGGATGTCACGGATATGCTCCAATGTCTGGCACAAGTGTTCGATCGGCTACGCCAAGCCAACCTGAAATTGAAACTCTCCAAGTGCTGTCTCTTCCACCGACAGGTAACATACCACGGCATCGCCACAGATCACCAGAAAATTCTGAAAGTCCAAGAATGGCCCCAGCCTACCTGCGTTTCAGAAGTCTGCCAGTTCGTCGGCCTGGTCTCGTACTACCGATGATTTGTCAACGATTGGATTTCGCTGCTGTAGCCAAGCCCCTTCATGACCTTATAAAGAAGCATGCTCGTTTCTGGTGGACGCCAGATTGCCAGGAGGCGTTCAAAGAATTAAAGCTACTCACCACCATGCCCGTCTTGGGCTATCCACTCGACAGCGGCGACCTCATCCTCGATACAGACACCAGCAACTTGGGCATTGGAGCCGTCTTGTCCCAAATGCAGGACGGTGAGGAACGCGTACTAGCATATGGGAACCGGCAGTTGTCCCCCACGAGCAAAACTATTGTACGCCTTGGAGGGAGCTACTGGTAGTAGTGGAGTTCATTACACACTTCCGTCAATACCTGCTCGGAAGACCCTTCATCATGCTCACCGACCACAGCAGCCTTTCGGTGGCTCATAAGGATGAAGTAACCAGAAGGTCAACTGGCGAGGTGGCTCGAGAAGCTTGGAGTATAACTTCAAGGTCATACATCGTCCAGGACGCCACCACGAAAATGCTGACGTCCTGTCCAGGAGGCTCTGCCGCCAGACTTGCCCCTGCACTATACAGGACCCTAACCAGAACAATGACCGTTTCAGGCACCAAGAAGTGCAGTGTGACTTCGGCTCCAGCATAGCTGATTACGCTGTGGAAGCTACTTCTATAGAGCTCTGTTCAGTGGGGGTAGGGGAAGACTCCAGCCTACAGCCTGCACTCCCTGGAGCTTCTGGAGCTGCCGTCGACGTGGAGTCGGGTCATCGAGAGAGTGAAGATGACACCTCCGATGTGGAAAAGATTTACTTCACCGACACAAGTGACATTGTTCTGTTCCATGGATGGACTACTGAGGAATTATGTCAAGCTCAGATGGCTGACTCTGATATAGGCCCCATCTAGAGATGGCTCGAGGAAGGACAGAAAAGCCCATCATGGGGAGATGTCGTCTTGGCTGTAGACAAGATACTAATGGTACCGAATAAGAGAGGATGTCACACTATGGTGTCGTACATGTACCAGCTGTGCCGCTAAAGCCAGATCTTCGAGGAAGCTCCAAGCACCTATGGGCACTGTCCGCGTGGGAGTATCCATGGAGAGGATCACCATTGATCTCATGGGCCCCATGAACGAGACAGAACGCTACAATCGCCAAATATTGGTGGTTCAAGACTATTTCACAAAGTTGGTGGAAGCCTACTTTCTGCCAAACGATCAAGCCGTGACAGTGGCTGAAGTTTCTGACAGCTAAATGGGTGTCACTATGGAGCCCCACAGACACTTCACAGCGATCAACACTCTTCGAGTCTGAAGTCTTCTAAAGAATGTGTGAACTGTTAGGAATCGAAAAGACTCGCACAACCCCTTTCAGACTGCAATCGGACGGGCCCGTCGAAAGATACCACGCTACAGAAGATCTTAGCCATCACCACAGAACGTTGTCATTGGGACTGGGACCTCATTCGCCGTGATGTCATATAGAGCAACAAAGCACAGCTCAACAGGATTCACTCCGAACATGGTGCTCCTTGGAAGAGAAGTAATAGAACCCATCGAACTGGTGGCTGGTTTGCCACCCGAACATGAGCATGCCAAGACCCCTCCACGGTATGTGGCACAACTACGAGACAGATTTGAACTTGCTCACCAGATTGCAAGGGAAGCGCTGGGTCAGTCTGTGGAGCGTGCCAAAAAGCAGTGTGAGAAGAATTTCGCAAGGACACACTACAACGTTGGTGGCACAGTATGGTACTTCATTAAATGAACAAAGAGGGTGCGGAACAAAGTTAGGAAGTTCCTACCATCCTATGAGGGTACTTACTTCATATTGGGACAGCTGGACGACTTGGTTTACCGGATTCAAAAGAGTCAGAGAATTCAAGGGGGGAAGGTTGTTCATCACAACAAACTCAAGCCGTACAACTCCCGCACGACTCTAGACAACAGCTGGGTGTTCACACACGCCGAAGCGTGGCAACCTGTAGAGGTCTTGTCGCCTGATCTGGATGCAGGCCTCCGCGATTCTGATCTGGATCTACCCAACCTTTTCATGGACAAACAAAACCGTGACAATGGTAGTGAGAAGGACACAGAGCTTGCTTCTGATACCATTTCTTTTGTGAGTGGGTCGGCGACACCAGATGCAGTTCAGTCTAGTTGGGGTAGCATAATGCAACAAGGCCAAGCATGGACTGTTACTCACCCTGCTTTGGGTCAGACTCCCACAGGGAGGCCAAAGAGGAACAAAAGACCACCTAACCAGTTAGGTGATTGGGTGTTGATGTTGAACTGAACTGTTACATACAAAATGTTCTGGGAAGTTAAACATTTTTATTACTGCATTTTTGTTGAACAAAACACACTGAAGTAGGTGGGACTGTAAATTGTGACAGTTTTATATATGCATTGAGACGTGGGCTATTTATAACTGTGTTATTTTGCATGGGAAGAAAGCCATGTATTTTTGTAAACAGAAAGTAACATTCTTGAAATAGAACAGTGTTAACCCTCTTACTTTTTCAGGAGAGATAAATTGGGGTCCTGCATTCACACTGGAATTACATAATGTACTGCTAGGTACTGGAACCACTGACTTGCCGTTTCTCTAGGTATCCTCCTCTTAAACCAACAGCCCTTGTACTGTGAGCCACGCTCTTTTTGCTCCGTTAACCCACTATTTTATTTTGTCATTCGGACTACCTCAAATTATGTATACGTTTTAATAAAAGCTTACTACTTCAGTGGAATTCCAGACTAACTCGTCATTAGCAGGTTATAAGATCCCCAAATGTGGGAATTACCCCAGAGCATCTGTAAATTGCTCTGGCCCTGGAGCTAACAAGTGAAGGCTCCCCTGAGCCGTCCAGACTACGGTCTGGAGGCGAGACAAGAAAGGTAACATGTGTGACTGTTGTCTTGCTGTTGTCACTGCCTTATTGTATATCACGGTGGAATATGAACGAATGGGTTATAGAGCAAACAACGCATTTATCACAACATCGGTTTGTAATATGGCTTTTTTACTGGCTTGGCTTCCTCAGTGATTTTACCCACACACCGCTACTGCTGCACATGCAAGCGGTTTCATGGGCAGAGATAGAAATAGCCATTAGAAAGAAGGGGGGTTTAAAGTGCAACAGCTATAATGGGTTGCTATTATCATTAGGATTATGCCTTTGGCTGCTAGAGAATGAAAGAAAGTTGAAAGAAAACCAATAGAACAGGAGAATGCATCATGAGGAAGTCTTTATAAGAATTATTGCCTCCACGTTTCATGTTGGATTTTGGCTATAGGCTACATGTAAGCAGGGCAAGACATGCCTCGTAATATGAAGTAAAACGTCCAGGTTTCAAACAATTAAGGAACAGGAAAAATATAACAATGCTAATGATAGGCCTAACAGTCGGCAGGTAGCCTAGTGGTTAGAGCGTTGGGCCAGTAACCGAAAGGTTGCTAGATTGAATCCCCGAGCTGACAAGTTTTAATTCTGTCGTTCTGCCCCGAACAAGGCAGTTAACCCACTGTTCCTAGGCCGTCGTTGTAAATAAGGATTTGTTCTTAACTGACCTGCCTAGTTAAACAAAGGTTAAATTGAACAGTCTTCTGGTAGATGGAAAGGCTCTTCCAAAAACATTCTCTATTAAATGTTAACTGTCTACAAAGTAACCTATGCCTACTTGTCAGAATGATTTCATGACTATTTGCATCAATCCAGTGGGCATTTATTTTGCAAACACCATCTCACAACTTTCCTACAGAAACACCGCTAATTAAACAATTTTTTCTCCACTTCCTGTCTGAATGACATGTCCAAAGTAAACTGCCTGTAGCTCAGGCCCTGAAGCCAGGATATGCATATAATTGGTACCATTGGAAAGAAAACACTTTGACGTTTGTAGAAATGTTAAAATAATGTATGAGAATATAACACAATAGATATGTAGGAGAAAATCCAAAGAAAAACCAACCAGAATTTTCTTTGGAGAGAGAGAGACCATCGTCTTAGATATGCAAGAGAAAGGTCATATTGAGAATTAGCTCCCTGGATGCAATTCCTATGGCTTCCACAGGGTGTCAGCAGTCTATGTTAAAGGTTTCAGGCTTGTAACCTCAAACGAGAATAAGAAATATCCGTTTTGCGCATGAAGACATTACGCACCTGCTTAAATCAGTTTCCTATTGAACATACTTCTTTCCGTAAGAAATATTATAGTTTGATTACATTTTAGGGTATCTGAGGAGTAAATAGAACCGTATTTTGACTTGTTGAAACAAAGTTTAGGGGTAGATTTTTTAATTATTTTATCTGCATGTTGAACGAGTGGATTACTCAAATCGATGGCGCCAACTAAACTGACTTTTTGGGATATCAAGAAGGATTTTATCTAACAAAACGACACTACGTGTTATAGCTGGGACCCTTTGGATGACAAATCAGAGGAAGATTTTCAAAAAATAAGTGAATATTTAATCGTTATTTGTGAATGTATGAAACCTGTGCCGGTGGAA
Source organism: Brachymystax lenok tsinlingensis (assembly GCA_030435695.1). Classification (NCBI taxonomy): domain Eukaryota; kingdom Metazoa; phylum Chordata; class Actinopteri; order Salmoniformes; family Salmonidae; genus Brachymystax; species Brachymystax lenok. The sequence continues at coordinate 40,012,328 of CM059793.1, read as the reverse complement.
AGATATTTTCGCATAGCATGTTTTCGCTGTAATAGCTACTGTAAATCGGACAGTGCAGTTAGATTAACAATTTTAACTTTCAGCCGATATAACACACTTATATGTACATAAATGTTTAAAATACATATTTATGATTATTTATTTGAATTGTGCGCCCTCCAGTTTCACCGGAAGTTGTCCCGCTAGCGGGATCCCTAGCCCTAAGTTAAGGGTAACTACTCTCAAAAATAAAAATGGCATAGATTTTTCCCAGACCTCAAAATTGGTCTCCTGATGTGGTTTAAGCATTGTTATGGACTTAGAACGTACAATTCTGTTGTTGTACTGTTGAAAAAAAGTGAGGGGGGGAACATCTGAATTCTGTGCATTTCTGACTCAGTTTATCTGTTTCAATAGTAGGCCTACTATTTATAATTTATAATTTGCCCATTAGAATTTAAGATTGAATTACGTCACTCATAGACTTCCATTGGGACCTAACTGAATTTGTCCAATAGAAACTCGTTGTCGTTGCAAAAAGTTTTCTGTTGAGAAATGTTTTGCTATGGTTTGATACGGTGTGGAGTAATGTGTACACCCCAGCTCAGATTCAATCAAACGTACTTGCCAAACAAACCAACTTTTCCATCATTGGACATTTTCTTGCATAACAAAGAAATGTGTGTCACCTTGTAGGCTACTTCTAAACCAGAATAATAAACAATGGTGTGTATGCTGTATTCTCTTGAAAGGGTTAGGAATAAATACCTGCCAGATATTTTAACTGTCTGTAATGTCTACTCGTTAAATGTTTGTATTGTCTTCTACTGTCTTTGTATGTAAACTGTATAGCTCTTTGACTGAAATGTATATTTAGTTGTGTGTAGACCCCAGGTAGCCTAGCTGTTGTTGTGGCTTCAGCTAATGGGGATCCAAGCCAAATCAAATGAATAACATATTGGGCTGTCTTGTTTAAATGCATTATGAAGTCGTTGCGTGAACTTTGTGACCACAGATGGTAAAAGTCTTGTGTTCCGAAATATTGACTGTTAATCTCTGTTGTTTCTTATTGTAGCTTAGTGAGCTGTGACTCAGAGAGAGGACGGGACTACTGCCTCTAAAATTAGTCTCTGGGGAGAGAGAAAGGGCCACTGTCTCTAAAAGGAAGTAATCTGACAGAGAGGAGGAGACCACTGCCTCTAAAATAAGTCTCTCTGGGGAGAGAGAAGAGGAGACCACTACCTCTAAAATTATTCTCTCTGGGGAAAGAGAGAAGGGGACCATTGCCTCTAAAATGACTCAAGACTCCAGTTCTAAGAGGTAAGAGATTAAAGGGATACTTTGGTATTTTTCTTAAAACCGCACACAGAGAATTAAAAATGGTACCCAGTAGATAAAGGGGAGGTAGATAAAGGGCCTCATTGCCAAAATCTAGAAGTATCCATTTAGTTGTAAATATGTACAGTTCTCTTAAAGCTAGAATCATTCATTGTTGAAGCCGCCACGTCCGGCTATGGATATTACAAAATCAAAGATGTTACTACAAACAACGAACACAATTATCCCCTCGGACATCATTGCACACGTGATACAACATCAGAATATGCATTGCAATTGTTTTTTTTACCACACTGCCGGATGCTCCTCTCCTCCGGTGCAGTGTCAATAAATCATTGTTAATCAACAAAAACAGTAACAAATGCACTGGGGTGAACAGCGGCCCTTTTTTTTCTCCCAAATGCGGAAAGTAATTTAAGAGAAGTGTTCCCAAATGTCATAACACCATAGGGTTATAGCAATTTAAAAGTGCAAAAAACAATTTACCAAATGCAGACTGTAGCTTTAAAAGAAACATCAGGAATTATAGGAGTTACACTATACAGTCGTGGCCAAAAGTCTGCTGCCTCAGTTTGTATGATGGCAATTTGCATATACCCCAGAATGTCATGAGAAGAGTGATCAGATGAGTTGCAATAAATTGCGAAGTCCCTCTTTGCCATGCAAATTAATTGAATCCCCCAAAAACATTTCCACTGCATTTCAGCCCTGCCACAAAAGGACCTGCTGACATCATGTCAGTGATTCCCTCGTTAACACAGCTGTGAGTGTTGACGAGGACAAGGCTGGAGATCACTCTGTCATGCTGATTGAGTTTCGAATAACAGACTGGAAGCTTCAAAAAGAGGGTGGTGCTTGGAATCATTGTTCTTCGCCTGTCAATAATGGTTACCTGCAAGGAAACACGTGCCGTCATCATTGCTTTGCACAAATAGGGCTTCACAGGCAAGGATATTGCTGCCAGTAAGATTGCACCTAAATCAACCATTTATCGGATCATCAAGAACTTCAAGGAGAGCGGTTCAATTGTTGTGAAGAAGGCTTCAGGGCGCCCAAGAAAGTCCAGCAAGCGCCAGGACCGTCTCCTAAAGTTGATTCAGCTGCGGGATCGGGGCACCACCAGTACAGAGCTTGCTCAGGAATGGCAGCAGGCAGGTGTGAGGGCATCTGCACACACAGTGAGGCGAAGACTTTTGGAGGATGGCCTGGTGTCAAGAAGGGCAGCAAAGAAGCCACTTCTCTCCAGGAAAAGCATAAGGGACAGACTGATATTCTGCAAAAAGTACAGAGATTGGACTGCTGAGGACTGGGGTAAAGTCATTTTCTCTGATGAATCCCCTTTCTGATTGTTTGGGGCATCCGGAAAAAAGCTTGTCAGGAGAAGACACGGTGAGCACTACCATCAGTCCTGTGTCATGCCAACAGTAAAGCATCCTGAGACCATTCATGTGTGGGGTTGCTTCTCAGCCAAGGGAGTGGGCTCACTCACAATTTTGCCTAAGAACACAGCCATGAATAAAGAATAGTACCAACACATCCTCCGAGAGCAACTTCTCCCAACCATCCAGGAACAGTTTGGTGACGAACAATGCCTTTTCCAGCATGATGGAGCACCTTGCCATAAGGCAAAAGTGATAACTAAGTGGCTCGGGGAACAAAACATCAATATTTTGGGTTCATGGCCAGGAAACTCCCCAGACCTTAATCCCATTGAGAACTTGTGGTCAATCCTCAAGAGGCGGGTGGACAAAAAGAAAAACACATTCAGACAAACTCCAAGCATTGATTATGCAAGAATGGGCTGCCATCAGTCAGGATGTGGCCCAGAAGTTAATTGACAGCATGCCAGGGCGGATTGCAGAGGTCTTGAAAAAGAAGGGTCAACGCTGCAAATATTGACTTTGCATCAACTTCATGTAATTGTCAATAAAAGCCTTTGACACTTATGAAATTCTTGTAATTATACTTCAGTATTCCATAGTAACATCTGACAAAAATCTCTAAAGACACTGAAGCAGCAAACTTTGTGGAAATTAATATTTGTGTCATTCTCTTGGCCACGACTGTACGGTTATTGAAATGAAGTCGATCAGATATTAATGAGGTGATCTGTCTCCCTGTTTTGTTCAGTGTCCAGAAGCCCAGAGCAGAGTCACCTACACCCAGCGTGTTATCAATGAAGAGTGACAAGTCAATGGGTCTGCCACCTGCTTTCAGCCTGAAAGCATTACCAGATGACAATGAGGAAGTGGAGAGTTTGATCAGTGAGGATGTATTAAAGATCACACACAACCCTCTGGACATAAAAAGTAAGACTGTTTCATACAAAAATTCCAAAGAAGGGTACAAAGACCACTCTAGGACACACACATACACACACACACACACACACATACACGCATGCTCACACATTAACTTATGAGTCCCAACTCAAATTATTTTCCTACAGGTCAAACTCTTCTGACAGTCCAACAAGACATTAAGGCTAAACTGAAACAGAAGTACAGGAATTGGACACCATGCAAACCAAACTCTCCTAAATGACATCTACACAGAGCTCTACATCACAGGGGGTGGATATGGAGGGGTCAATAATGAACATGAGGTAATATTGATAGAGATGGCATCCAAGAAACAAATCACACAAGAAACACCAATCAAATGCAACGACATCTTCAAGACTAAAAAAGTGTCAGGCAGGGCTACCTCATCACAAGAGCGAGAGTCCAACTCCCCTTCACTACATTTACCTGTACAAGACAAACATATCAAGAGGATAGGTTCGACAAACCTGACTTAAGGAATCGCTGGCATTGGAAAAACAGTCTCTATGCAGAAGGTCCTTCTTGACTGGGCGGAGGGAAAAGCAAATCAGGACGTTCATTTCATGTTTCCTCTTCCTTTCCGTTATCTGAACCTGGAAAAAGACCAATCTAGCCTGATGCAACTTCTTTCCCACTGCTTATCAGAGCTGAAATTGATTGACAGCATTGAAGATGGTGAAACCAAAACTGTTATAATCTTTGATGGCCTGGATTAGTGTCCATTTCCTCTAGACTTCCAGAACAACGAGAGCTGGTGTGATGTCCCAAAGCCAACCTCAGTGGACATGCTGCTGACTAACCTCATCAAGGGGAATCTGCTTCCCTCTGCTCTTCTCTGGATAACCACACGACCTGCAGCAGCCAATCAGATCCTTCCTGTGTTGACCAAATGACAGAGGTACGAGGGTTCAATGAGCCACAGAAGGATGAGGACTTCAGGAAGAAAATCACTGATCAGCATCTGGCCAATGAAATCATCACCCACATAAAAACATCAAGGAGCCTCCACATCATGTGCCACATACCAGTCTTCTGTTGGATATCAGCCACTGTCCTTGAGATGATGCTGAAAGAAGCAAAGGATGAAGTCCCCAAAACTCTGGCCCAGATGTACACACACTTCATGCTCATCCAAATGATTGTGAAGAACAAGAAGTACAACACAGCCACAGAGACAAACCCAACTGAACTCTCTGTCAGGCAAAGAGATGATCCTGAAACTTGCAAAGCTGGCTGTCCAACAGCTGCAGAAGGGCAACCTGATATTCTATGAGGAGGACCTGAGAGAGTGTGGCCTTGATGTCACAGAGGCATCAGAGTACTCAACATTGTGTACAGAGATCTTTAAAGAAGAATCTGGGCTGTACCAAGAGAAGGTCTAAAGCTTTGTGCATCTGAGCATTCAGGAGTTTCTAGCAGCAGTTCATGCTCTAGAATCATGTCTGGACAAGGAGGAAAACGTTTCCCCCCCCCAAAAGCAGTCACTAGTGGTAATGAGGATGAAGAGGAGTCAGACAAGTTGTTTATCTTACATGATCGAGCAAATTTATTTTTAATCCCAGCCCCTGTTCCCAAAGGAGTCCTTTTGCCTTTTGGTAGGACGTCATTGTAAATAAGACTTTGTTCTCAACTGACTTGCCTAGTTAAATAAAGGTTAAATAAATACAAATAAAATCATTATTCTGAAAGCTTTGTATATCTAACAGTGTATACACTGTTAGCTCACATATGAATCCTGTGAGACTCAAGTCTGCAGACACCAAACTGCCCCCTGAGAGCTGGACCTCAGCTACAATGGCCTGGAAGAGAAAGGAGTGAAGATGCTTTGTGTTGGACTAACCAGTCCACTCTGCAACATACAGAAACTTGTGTGAGTTAACATTCTTAAGTATCCACTGTCTTTATATATTTGTAGTTATTATGTGTATGTTTTTAACATTATTTGAACATCTTGGTACATATGCAGAACATACATGTCATTTAGCAGATGCTCTTATCCAGAGCGATTTACAGTAAAGTGTATACATTTTCATACTAGTCCCCCATGGGAATTGAACCCACAACGCTGGTGTTGAAAGCACCGTGCTCTGACAACTGAGCCACACGGGGACCCCCAACATGTGATAACTATATAAAACTAAGGTTAAATATCTTGAGTGAGTTAATATGTTTTTAACATTGGTAAAGTAATGGCACCAGAGGGGATGGCTGCCGTTTTATGTGCTCCTAACCAACTGTGCTATTTTGTTATTTTGTTTGTTTGTTTGTAACTTACTTTTAAGTTATTTTGTACATATTGTTGCTGCAACCGTCTCTTATCAGCGATAACTTCTGGACTAACTTCTGGACATCAGAACAGTGATTACTCACCTCGAACTGGACAAAGATTTTTTCTTTAACGAGTCCGACGCGAAGGATATACTGCTTTCTCGGGAATGGGTCCAAATCTCTGTCATTTGCGTGAAGAAAAGACAGAGAAAAAGGGAGTGGAAGTCAGGCTGCCTTCTGAGAATTCGTAGGCAAGTGAGTAAACCACCATTGCAATCCATTCTATTGGCCAACGTGCAATCATTGGAAAACAAAATGGATGATCTACGATCAAGAGTATCCTACCAAAGGAACATAAAAAAAATGTAATATCTTATGTTTCACGAGGAGTGGCTGAACGACGACACAGATAATATAGAGCTGGCGCGATTTTCCATGCATTGGCAGGACAGAGAAGCTACGTCTGGTAAGACTAGGGGCGGGGTTGTGTGTCTATTTGTCAATAACAGCTGGTGCGCGATGTCTAGTATTAAAGAAGTCTCAAGGTATTGCTTGCCTGAGGTAGAGTACCTTATGATAAGCTGTAGACCACACTATCTACCAAGAGAGTTCTCATCTATATAATTCGTAGCCGTCTATTTACCACCACAAACTGATGCTGGCGCTAAGACCGCACTCAACCAGCTGTATAAGGCCATAAGCAAACAAGGAAATGCTCATCCAGAAGCGGCGCTCCAAGTGTCCTTTAATGTAGGCAAACTTCAATTCAATTTCTACCAGCATGTCACATGTGCAACCAGAGGGGGAAAAAACTCTAAACCACCTTTACTCCACACACAGAGACGCATACAACGCTATCCCTCGCCTCCTGATTCCTGCTTATAAGCAAAAACTAAAGCAGGAAGTACCAGTGACTCACTCAGTACGGAAGTGGTCAAATGACACGGTACAATTCAGGACTGTTTTACTAGCACAGACAATGGCGTTGAGGAGTATACCACTTCAGTCATCGCAGTTTCAAGTTCCTTGGTGTCCACATCACCAATGAACTATCATGGTCCAAACACACCAAGAAAGTCGTGAAGAGGGCACGACAACACCTTTTTCCCCATCAGCAGACTGAAAAGATTTGGCATGGGTCTCCAGATACTCAAAAAGTTCTACAGCTGCACCATCGAGAGCACCCTGCCCGGTTGCATCACTGCCTGCATCCCCCAATCTGAGATATCTACTGCAGCCCTCATCCTCCACATACAACACCCGTTCTGCCAGTCACATTCTGTTTAAGGTCCTCAAAGCACACACATCCCTGGGTCGCTCGTCTTTTCAGTTTGATGCAGCTAGTGGAACGAGCTGCAACAAACACTCAAACTGAACAGTTTATCTCAATCTCTTCATTTAAAGAATCAATCCTGGACACTCTTACTGTTGTGGCTGCTTTGCGTGATGTATTGTTGTCTCTACCTTCTTGCCCTTTGTGCTGTTGTCTGTGCCCAACAATGTTTGTACCCAGTTTTGTGCTGCTGCCATGTTGTGTTGCTACCATGCTGTGTTTTCATGTGTTGCTGCCATGCTATGTTGTCGTCTTAGGTCTCACTTTATGTAGTGTTGTGTTGTCTCTCTTGTTGTGATGTGTGTTTTGTCTTATATCTTTATTTAATATATATATTTTTTTAATCCTTTTGCCTTTTGGTAGGCCGTCATTGTAAATAAGAATTTGTACTTAACTGACTTGCCTAGTTAAATACAACAACATTTGTTCTTACACTGCTACTACTCGCTGTTTATTATCTATGCATAGTCACTTCACCCCTACCTACATGTACAAATTACCTCGTCTAACCTGTACCCCCGTACATTGACTCGGTACCCCGTGTACCTATGGCTTCCACTAGATGTCAACAGTCTATATACAAAGACTAAGCAGAAAGAAAGCAGAAAGAATAGGTACAGGAAATGGCATGGGGACCTGAAATGTCAACAAGTTTCTCGGGCGCGAGTCTGGCTGGCGCGCCCCACTTTATTTTACTTATGTAAGGTATAGGTGACCATCCGAGTGAAATATTATTGCTAATATTCATAAAATGATAGCTAAGGATTCATTTTAACTGGTATTTGATTTGTTTAGGAAAAGTTTATAGGTATATTTGAACGCGTTCTCTTCACGTTTCAATGGGCGATTCGACGTTGGATTTTCTGAACATAACGCGCCAACCAAACGGAGATTTATGGATATAATAAATGACTTTTTCTAACAAAAGAACCATTGGATGTCTTCGTTGGACACTTGGGAAGCCCTCAGCAGATGTTCTTCAAAAGATAAGGTATTTGTTTTCGCTGTGAAATGTGTTTTGTGTGAACCGTGATGGTTTATGAATTTATGCTAATGCAGAAATATTGGAGGTGCTACCCATGCTTTTGCCGTAAAGCCTTTTTGAAATCTGACAACGCTGTGATATTGCCAAGAAGCAGAGCTTTTGATGACTATGCAACACTTGTATATTGATGAATGTTTAATAATTCAACTTTTGGATTTTGAATTTGGCGCCTTGCATTTCACCGGGTAGCGCCCCACCACTCCGTAAGTAGTTAACAGTGTATCACCATATCTCCTCACTCCAGACTGAATGTCTGTAAACTCACATATAATTCCTGTGAGACAATGGCCTCTGCTTTGCAGACACCAAACTCCCTCCTGAGAGAACTGGACTTCAGCTACAATGGCCTGAAAGACAGAGAAGTGAAGCTGCTCTGTATTGGACTAACCAGTCCACTCTGCAACATACAGACACTTGTGTGAGTTAAATATCTTGAGTATGAGTTATGTGTATGTTTGAAACATTTGTTAATCATGTGCTCTTCTGGCCTCTAGTCTAGGTCAGTGTAGTCTGACAAAAGGTTTCTGTTTCAGATCTGGCCTCAGTCCTGAGATCACCCAACTCACAACTGAAACTGCTGAAGCTTGGAGACAATGACCTGCAGGACTCAGGAGTTACACTGCTGTCTGCTGGACTGGAGTATCCAGACTGTAAACTACACACATTGAGGTAAGTATAACTGTTTCAGTCAGTTTGGTACTTAGCTTAGAACACAAATACTCTGCATCTAATTTTTCATGACAATGTTTGTGTCATGGACAAATGTGTCCTACAAGATGATTGACACTAGTACACCAACCTAGACAGCTGTTGTGTGTGTATTTCTGTAGGCTGTCTAGTCACAGAGGAGGGCTGTGCTGCTCGGTCTTCAGCTCTGAGTTCAAAACCCTCCCACCTGAAAGAGCTGGACCTGAGCTACAATCACCCGGGAGACTCTGCATGGGGGACTGCTTTCAGCTGCTCTGGTGCATCCCACATATAAACTGATGAAGCTGAAGTAAGTCATAAGATAGATGACCTAATAGTGTGAGCAGCGGTTGTGTCATATGATGTGTAGTAGGCTCAGTAACATGAGGACATGATAGGTAGAATTAAGGGGAAGTTTAGTCGGCATGCTTAGCACCCCAACACAGCATTCAGTACATCATCACCAAAGGAATACTCTTCTTCTGCATCTCTGGAAACCTTTTGGAATTGAACTCCCATTCTGTATGCAATAGGTAGGATAGAATACCTGTATGTATAGAGTAATGAACTTGGATATTGCACCAGAACACAACAATATGGGTTTAAATGTTTACTGCTTTTTGTCTTTGTCAGTCAATAACCTGTTTCTCCTACAGTGTAGATCATGGTGGAGAGTAGAGGCTGAAATCAGGGCTGAGGAAATGTAAGTCTCTTTAATCCTAATTAACTGCATATTCAGAACTATAGTGGCATAGTAACTAATCAATACTTGTACTGTACCTACAAAACAACATTTTATATGAAGACGTGGTTTGATTCAACTCCCCTTTTGTCCACCGATGCATGTAATCTCATCCTGGACCCAAGTACAGCACACCCACACCTGTTTCTGTCTGAGGGGAACAGGAAGGGGACATGGGTGAAAGAGAGGCGGCCTATGTACCATCCAGACATGTTTAACTGTGTTCCCGAAGTACTCTGCAGCGAAGGCTTACCTGGATGTCGTTATTGGTGTGTATCTGGACTGACTGCATAATTTGTCCTTCTATACTGTGTCCTCCTCTAGTACACTGACACACTTTTACACAAGACGCACCACATTCACTGAACCCCTCTATCCTGGATTTAGGTTTGGGCTTTACTCCTCCTCAGTGACCCTGTGTTAGATAGATGACTAACACATTCAAAGGTGTGTCAAAGCAATGTTTCATCATTTGTTGTCCTCTGGAATAATTCCTATAATTAGATTAGTAGTGGTGTGTGTTAATGTGTTCTGTTGGACCTACAGACAGTTAGATTAGTAGTAGTGGTGTGTTTTAATTTGTTCTGTTGGACCTACAGACAGTTAGATTTATAATGGTGTGTTTTAATGTGTTCTGTTAGACAGATTAGTGGTTAGGGCTGTAACAGTACATGTATTCGCACCGAACCGTTCGGTACAGGGACCTCGGTTCGGTCTACACTGTGAACCCCAATGATTGCATAAAAAAAAATATTTACAAAAATAAAGACACTAAACCTATTAGGCTATGCCTACACTGCATTGTATGCCATTGCCTCGTGAGTAAATCTGAGCAGCAAAAAACATTGTAGGCTATTCTGTTAAAACAGCTAGAGCCTATGCGCACTTTGTAATCAAAATTCTAATCTTAACTGGTGCATTTAAAACTATCCTTTTGTGAGGCGCAGCTGGGAACGCTGTACGATGGCGAGTGGTGGGGTCGATAAACCAGAATTGGAGGATTCTCCATCATTTAAATATCCTGTTTTGGAACATTTTGTCTTCCCAGTGGATTAAAACAGCGATGGACAGAGAGCTATGGATCAAAGGTTAATAGTTCTCCACTACTTAACGAGAATAGGCTATTAACATATAGAGAGACTGGAGAGGTTCATCTTAGTGACAGTTCCAAGGGGCAATTGGTGTGTGTGTCCTCTCCTCACTGAGTTGGTTCTCCCTTCCAGGAGTCAGGTTGGAGTGTCTTCTGCCCCTCTTCTCTTTGTTGGCTTCAATGGTGTACATCCTCCTTTCTTAACTTCTTGATCTTCTCCCCCAAGATCACAAGGAAGCAATGGTGTGCCATGTTAATCACTGTACTATTGATCTACTAGTGTCACACATCACAAAATGTTTACTATTAATTTTTACTGTGTTAAAATGTAATTATGTTTCCTAAAAGTTCACTGTAATATAAAGTGCCAGTCAAAAGTTTGGACACTACTACACATTCAACAGATGTTTATTTATGTATTTATTGTTGAATAATAGTAAAAACATCAAAACTATGAAATAGCACATATGGAATCATGTAGTGACCAAAAAAGTGTTAAACAAATCCAAATCAAATTTTATTTGTCACATGCGCAGAATACAACAGGTGTAGACCTTACAGTGAAATGCTTACTTACAAGCCTATTTGTGAAATTATGTAATGTGATTTTAAACTGTTTAATGAAGGAAACTCCAATTCCCTTTGGAGTTAACTAAGTAATAGGCCCGCCCCATGAGCACAGACATTGATCTGGCGTCATGGGACAGCCCTTTTCTACTTTACGAATATATCCCCCACCTGAAGAAATTCCCTTCAGACCAAGCTTACCTCGATTACCGAGAGGGCTAAGGTTTGAGTTGAGACCACAAATGGTTTTTGAGTTCTTAACCATACATACCACATGGTTAAACTCTGAGACTATCACTCAGACAGAATAAGAGCAACTCTTTGATACTAATTACTAGTCTGCAGCTAGAAATTATGTACCTGAATGCGAGGAACGACAACCGCCGACAACCGCCAAAACATCTATTCTATAAGAAAATGTTTTAATGATACTCTGAAGTATCTATGCTAACCATGAAAGACTTCTTGGAAGAGAGAGAGAGAGCGGGACGGATGAACGGACGATTCCAACAGAGATCACGACGACACACTTAGCGTAAATATATATTGATTGCAATTATTCCCGAATGAGTGAGCGTTCATGTGCAAAGGATTAGCATTTCAATTAATATAATTATCAACTGTGTAGTGACTCAGTAATTCCCGCCCTTCTTAGTCTACTCCCACTTCCCTTTGTCCACCAAGCCGTCATACCGATTTATCCCACTAGGGAAACATCCCCTATCATTTCCTTGTAACCATATCTACTTTGTTTGTTTGTGCATTTCTGTGATTATTTAGTTAGTTAATGAATAAATGATTTAGGCAATTGGGGTATGGATGATTCATAGTAAAGACTGGGTTCGTGCAGATATCAAACAATTTACGACGTTCGGGATGAGACTAACGTGAGGTAAAGAATAATTCATTAATTGGAAGACTAATTGATCAGATATTAAATTATCTGAAAAGTTAAATTAGGAAAATTATAACTTTGTAATCTGAAGATTTTCCTTGGTGCCCCGAATTCCTAGTTAATTACATTTACATGATTAGTTTAATCACGTAATAATAATTACAGAGAATTGATTTGATAAAATAACAGTTTTCACTTTAATGATGCCAAAGACACGACAAGAGATTACATCATCTGTGGACCTGTTGGTGCGGTATACAAATTGGAGTGGGTCTAGGGTTTCTGGGATAATGGTGTTGTGAGCCATGACCAGCCTTTCAAAGCATTTCATGGCTACAGATTTAGGCAGGTTACCTTAGTGTTCTTGGGCACAGGGATTATGGTGGTCTGCTTGAAACATGTTGGTATTACAGACTCAGAGAGGGAGAGGTTGAAAATGTCACTGAAGACACTTCCCAGTTGGTCAGCGAATACTCGGAGTACACGTCCTGGTAATCCGTCTGGCCCAGCGGTCTTGTGAATGTTGACCTTTTAAAGGTCCAACTCACATCGGCTGCAGAGAGCATGATCACACAGTCATCAGGAACAGTTGATGCTCTCAAAATATACTTTAGATTCTTCAAAGTAGCCACCTTTTGCCTTAATGACAGCTTTGCACACTCTTGGCATTCCCTCAACCACCTTCACCTGGAATGCTTTTCCAACAGTCTTGAAGGAGTTCCCACATATGCTGAGCACTTATTTGCGGCTTTTCCTTTACTCTACGGTCCAACTCATCCCAAACCATATCAATTGGGTTGAGGTCAGGTGATTGTGGAGGCCAGGTCATCTGATGCAACACTCCATCACTATCCTTCTTGGTCAAATAGCCCTTACACAGCCTGGAGGTGTGTTGGGTCATTGTCCTGTTGAAAAACAAATGATAGTCCCACTAAGCGCAAACCAGATGGGATGGCATATTGTTGCAGAATGCTGTGGTAGCCATGCTGGTTAAGTGTGCCTTGAATTCTAAATAAATCACAGACAGTGTCACCAGCTTCACGGTGGGAACCACACATGCGGAGATCATCCATTCACCTACTCTGCGTCTCACAAAGACACAGCGGTTGGAACCAAAAATCTCAAATTTGGACTCATCAGACCAAAGGACAGATTTCTCTTCTTCTTACTGGTGTCCTTTAGTAGTGGGTTCTTTGCAGAAATTCAACCATGAAGGCCTGATTCACGATTTCTTCTCTGAACAGTTGATGTTGAGATGTCTGTTAAGCGTTTATTTGGGCTGCAATTTCTGAGGCTGGTAACTCTAATGAACTTATCCTCTGCAGCAGAGGTAACTCTGGGTCTTCTTTTCCTGTGTCGGTCCTCATGAGAGCCAGTTTCATCATAGCGCTTGATTGTTTTTGCGTGTCTGCATTTGAAGAAACTTTCAAAGTTCTTGACATGTTCGAGGCATAGCTCACATCAGGCAATGCTTCTTGTGAATAGCAAACTCTAATTTTGTGAGTTTTTATAGGGCAGGGCAGCTCTAACCAACATCTTCAATCTGGTCTCATTGATTGGACTACAGGTTAGTTGACTCATGACTTTTGGAGAAGTAATTAGCCTAGGGGTTCACATACTTTTCCCAAGCTACACTGTGAATGTTTAAATTATGTATTCAATATAGACAAGAAAAATACAATAATTTGTGTGTTATTAGTTTAAGCACACTGTCTATTGTTGTGACTTAGATGAAGATCAGATCCAATTAGGCTGAAGTGGCAAAATAGATATCCACGTTTATAAATACAGGGTTGCTACAGTTATTGTTATTTGTGTTCGTAAACATTATTTTCAGTTATTACTATGAGTACGGGGGGGGGTGCAATTTGTTTTTACAGTATAAGGCAAGGCCATGTGAAAATATTTTTTTATGTTGGGGAAGGGATTGCATTTCTTTTTATGACACCTCAAGTTGGAAAACACCCTTTTAGAGCGCTCAATTAGTTTAACCTGCGTGACATCATATCCCTGACATCAATTGCTTAGCTCATTAGGCAAGAGGAAGTCCATGGAGCAACACAGTTTTTGACAGTGTTAAAGTCAATTTCTTTCTAAACTTTTCATTACCATATAAAAGGTAAAACGGAGAAGATTTTGAATGTTTTTATTCACGTCAAGACTGGTTGCATTTTTTTATAAGGTTGCAGCACTACATTTAGTCAAACTATGCTCATGTTGCAAGCAGTGAAATGGAGGACATCAGCCATGCTGTGAAGGCCCACGGAAGAAAAGGATAGAATCGTTGGGATTTTCACGCCTCATTAATGCCTCGTTAACGACCGAAAACTCTGCAATTGGAAAGAGAAAAAGGTACAGTGATGGTTGTTATGGAAATTAAATAGAACTTGAAGAAGCACAGCTAAAGGTTAAGAAGGAGCAATTGACGCTAGAGAGCTAGTGCAGCATCCAGTGCTAAGCTGAAAGTGTTTAAAGACATTGATGCTCTGGATGGCATGGATGAATATTTCAAGGCCAAGATAGGATCCAGACGAGCCTCAAGGCAGACCGAGGAGTACGGAGACCATCCCTATGCACCACCGCATAGAGGAATGGAGGCTTCCCTACGGCTAACCCAGTCATCTCATACTACAGGAGCTTATGACTACTCTGCGTCAGTCCCTACAAGAGGTGTGGAATTTGGCCCAGGTACAGAACGCCACAGACCAGCCCCCAGCAAAGAGCACCAGAGGCCTAGAAGATATTAGAGATCTTTATCAAGTCATGCAGCGTCAGAACGAGATTACAGAGATGCTCTTAAAACAGCAAGATTTGTCTCATCTCCCTCAGAGAGACGCACTATACCTGTGTTCAAAAGTGACCCGCTCGTCTACAAGTCAGGCTATAATGGCGTACATTGAGCTAATGTTTTACCAGGTCAGAGTCCCTGAGGAAGATGCTCGATGGCGTTCTGAGTGAAGCCATAATGAAGTACAAAATGGTTGTGCACCTTTTGGGGCCAGATCAGCCCCCAGTTGTGCTTCATATGCACTGCGAAGAACAGCTGAAGATGGAAGAGACAAGACAACACCAGATGTGGTTGACACAGTGCTTCCCACCACACAGGTATTTGGGGAAGACAGATCCTCACTGTGGGGAAGAAACTTGGCTCTGTGCTAAGGCAACAAAGGGCTGGATTATGAGGATCTTCAGACCATCCTGTGTGAAGTCAAAACCTTCATCAACGATCAACCAATCACCAAGACATCAGATGACCCCAATGACCTTGAAGCCTTGAAATCATCTGTTGCTGCTGAAAACACAATCAGTTATTCCTCCAGGTGTATCCAAGAAAGAGGATCAGTACACGTAGACAAGTCCAATACATCATTGATCTATTCTGGACAAGATGGACCCGTGAGGATACTTACCTTTCCTACAGGAACATCAGAAATGGTCCAGAACTTTGAGCACGTGGCAGTCTGCAAACTGAGAGCTGGCATCCTATTGTTTGTGGCCGTGAGTGTTATAAGTAACATTAGGGAGAGTGTTAGCGATGGGGAGAGTGGTGGCAGACACTGGTTGTCTGGAGAGAGTCGTGTGTCTGAAATGCATGTGGGGTACATCTTTTAAAACAAATTATGGGAAGTAAAGCAGAAATATTCACAACATGTAAAGGATAGAATATTCATAAACGCACCAAAACAAGGATGATTGAAAAGGCTGTTGAACCTATGAAATATACTGAATTATTCGACCATAGTGTGCTCTGAAACTTTATCTGACATGGTAAAGATTTCCAGTTTATTCACACATTCCTCACAGCACAAAGCATGGAATTAGCTAAATGTAAGTGAGTGTCTTCAATGCTAGAGGATGAAGCCCTTCAGAGCTAGTCCTTACAAAGGCTATCACCACATATTCTCTGTATGTGCACTGCACACTGGATCCATGTGAGTATAGTATTGGCTGAAATGGTTAGTTGGACTCACACTGCTTGTATTTCTACTGAGCTTCAGTAATCCTTTCATTAGTGTGTTATGGCTTAGTGCTTAGTCCCTTTTAAGTGTGATGAATGTGCCATTGCCGTGTTTGATTTGGAGATTTCTTTCAGCTCTTAGCTAGGCACTTTCTCTCTACTCAGAGGACATCAGGGTAAACAGGGTGGAGTCATGCGTTCCTAGCTAAGAGCTGAAAAGTTGGGGGTTAGAGTGAACTTAGGCGAGCCAGCAACCGGAAGGTTGCCAGTTCGAATCCAGGGTCTGACAGGAAAAATCTAGGGGGAAGTGAGCTGACCAACCAGAGGGTTGCTGGTATCAAAATCCTAGACACCATCTCCTGCCGTTGTGCCCTTGAGCAAGGCACTTAACCCCCAAAACTCCGAACTCTCCAACCTGTATATGTGTCTATTGGAGGCATTGGGATAAAGTGGAAGTTGACCTTGTGATAGTAAAGCAATTTCTTATTCTCATGGCTTTGTAATTCATGTATGCTACACCTCATCACCCCACTAAATAAGTGAGTCATACTTTATGCGTAAACAGCCTGTGTGTGTGTGTGTGTGATTGTGCTTGTGTGCGTACATGCCCACTGCATTCGAATTTTATATAGAATCGACATTAGCTGACACCATGATCTCAGCTAATCTTCCTGGGGTCCATGCGTGTGTGTGTGTTCTAAGCCATACAGCGGCCCCGTCGACATGAAACAGGACTATGTGTTGAGATCTCCTGGGGAGCTGTGGACTCTCTGGGGAGGTTCCCAGTGAACATCACCATTAAGCTCACTTCTTCCACCCAACCTTGAGGAGGGACGCTTGGATGTGACACTGCTGTGATCCACCATGCTGATTACAGAGGGACCTGGGTCGGGGTGGATTGATGTGGGGATCATATGGGGGTTGAAGGCCTGGTCTTAGGGAAAGCCTGGTCTGCTGAAGGCTCTGGGTTGGCTCCATGTCTCTACTGAGCAGCTTGCTGAAACTAGAGCCATGGTCGGTGGCACACCGCTTGAGGACACACTCTGGGACAGCAGCAATGCAGCCACGCACTACCCATAAGCCTCCATACAAGATATTTGACATGTAGAAATGAATTGTATTCCTTGGGTGTGTGAAAGGTTGACATTGAGATAACAGGCCCATGTTTTTCTGTAACAGACCCTGCCTCCTGCTTGCCCCTTATGGCCCTACTCCTTCCTCCTGTAATACTTGATGTCTGACCTGCAGTATATTATTAAAGCACATCTCAATGACCTCTGCCTGCCTTTGAGGTTACATGCACTTACAGTCAACCACACCTTGATCCTGTTTTAGTTCAGCGATATAAACTCCCATGCTGTTAAGGAGAAATATACACTGAGTATGCAATACATTAAGAACACCTGCTCTTTCCATGACATAGACTGACCAGGTGAAGCTATGATCCCTTATTGATGTCTGCCTTGAGACAATTGAGACTTAGATTGTGTATATGTGCCATTCTGATGGGGATTGGGCACGACAAAATATTGAAGTGCCTTTTGAACAGGGTACGGTAGTAGGTGCCAAGCGCACCGGTTTGTGTCAAGAACTGCATCGCAGTTTCTCGTGTGTATCAAGAATGGTCCACATCCAGCAAACTTGACACAACTGTGGGAAGCATTGGGGTCAACATGGACCAGCATCCCTGTGGAATGCTTGTGACACCTTGTCGTCAGCAGACTTAATGATGGTGTTGGAGTCGTGTTTGGCCACTCAGTCGTGGGTGAACATGGAGTACAGGTGTGTACTTAGTCCCCTCCTGTACTCCCTGTTCACCTGCGACTGCGTGGCCAAACACGACTCCAACACCATCCTTAAGTTTGCTGACGACACAACAGTGGTAGGCCTGATCACCGACAACTATGAGACAGCCTATAGGGAGGAGGTCAGAGACCTGTCAGTGTAGTGCCAGGAAAGCAGCCTCTCCCTCAATGTGAGCAAGACAAAGGAGCTGATTGTGGACTACAGGAAAGGCGGGCTGAACAGGCCCCCCATTAACATCGATGGGGCTGTAGTGGAGCAGATCGAGAGTTTCGAGTTCCTTGGTGTCCACATTACCAGCAATCTATAATGGTCCAAACACACCAAGACAGTCATGAAGAGGGCACGACAAAACCTTTTCCCTCTCAGTAGACTGAAAAGATTTGGCTTGGGTCCCCAGATCCTCAAAAACTTCTACAGCTGCACCATCAGAACATCCTGACCGGTTGCATCTCCGCCTGGTATGGCAACTGCTCTGCATCTGACCGTAAGGCGCTACAGAGGGTAGTGCGTACGGCCCAGTACATCACTGGGGCCAAGCTTCCTGCAATCCAGGACCTATATAATAGGCGGTGTCAAAGGAAGGCCCATAAAATTGTCAGAGACTCCAGTCACCCAAGTCATAGACTGTTTTCTCTGCTACCGCACAGCAAGCGGTACCGGAGCGCCAAGTCTAGGACCAAAAAGCTCCTGAACAGCTTTACCCCCAAGCCATAAGACTGCTGAACAACTAATCAAATGGTCACCAGACTATTACATTGACCCCCCTTCATTGGTTTTGTACACTGCTGCTACTCACTGTTTATTATCTATGCATAGTCACTTCACCCCTACCTATATGTATATACTCTAACCTGTACCCCCGCACACTGACTCGGTATCGGTACCCCCTGTATATAGCCTCGTTATTGTGTTACTTTTTATAATTTTTTACTTTAGTTTATTTGGTAAATATTTTCTTAACTCTTCTTGAACTGCACTGTTAGTTAAGGGCTTGTATGTAAGCATTTCACGGTAAGGTCTACACTTGTTGTAAAGTTTGATTTGATTTGAGTCCATGCACTGACGAATTGAGGCTGTTCTGATGGCAAAAAGGGTTAGTGTTCTTATTGTTTGGAATACTCAATGTACATGTACATAGTCATAAAGACTGTTTTCTAAATATATTACTGTTTTTTAAACTTGCTAATGCAACCATTGACTGCATATAGTATACAGTACCAGTCAAAAGTTTGGAAACACCTACTCATTCAAGGGTTTTTATTTAATTTGACTATTTTCTACATTGTAGAATAATAGTGAAGACATCAAAACTATGAAATAACACATGGAATCATGTAGTAACCCAAAAACTGTTAAACAAATCAACATATATTTGATTTGTAGCCACCTTTTGCCTTGATGACAGCTTTGCACACTCTTGGCATTCTCAAATCAAATTTTACTGGTCACATACACATGGTAAGCAGATGTTATTGTGAGTGTAGCGAAATGCTTGTACTTCTAGTTCCGACAATGCAGCAATATCTAACAAGTCATATCTAACAAATACCTAATACACACAAATCTAAGTAAAGGAATGGAATAAGAATATATAAAATTATGGATGAACAATGACAGAGCGGCATAGGCTAAGATGAAATAGATAATATAGAATACAGTATATACATATGAGTAATGCAAGATATATAAACATTGTTTAAAGTGGCATTATTAAAGTGACTAGTGTTCCATTTATTAAAGTGGCCAATGATTTCAAGTATGTATGTAGGCAACAGCCTCTCTGTGCTAGTGATGGCTGTTTTACAGTCTGATGGCCTTGAGATCAGTCAGTCTCTCGGTCCCAGCTTTGATGCATCTGTACTGACCTCGCCTTCTGGATGGTAGCGGGGTGAACAGGCAGTGGCTCGGGTGGTTGTTGTCCTTGATGATCTTTATGGCCTTCCTATGGCATCGGGTGCTGTAGGTGTCTTGGAGGGCAGGTAGTTTGCCCCCGGTGATGCATTGTGCAGACTGCACCACCCTCTGGAGATCCCTGCGGTTGTGGGCGGTGCATTTTCCGTACACGGAGGTGAAACAGCCCGACAGGATCCTCTCAATTGTGCATCTGTAAAAGTTTGTGAGGGTTTTAGGTGACAAGCCAAACCAGCTTCATGAGGAATGCTTTTCCAACAGTCTTGAAGGAGTTCCCACATATGCTGAGCACTTGTTGGTTGCTTTTCCTTCACTCAACTCATCCCAAACCATTTCAAATGGGTTGAGGTCGGGTGATTGTGGAGGCCAGGTCATCTGATGCAACACTCCATCACTCTACTTCTTGGTCAAAAGCCCTTACACAGCCTGGAGGTGTGTTTGGGGTCATTGTCCTGTGGAAAAACAAATTATAGTCCCACTAAGCAGAATGCTGTGGTAGCCATGCTGGTTAAGTGTGCCTTGAATTCTAAAGAAATCACTGACATTGTCACCAACAAAGCACCATCACACCTCCTCCATGTTTCACAGTGGGAACCACACATGCGGAGATCATTCGTTCACCTGTTCTGCGTCTCACAAAGACACGGCGGTTTGAAACAAAAATCAGACCAAAGGACAAATTTCCACTGGTCCAATGTCCATTGCTCGTGTTTCTTGGCCCAAGCAAGTCTCTTCTTCTTATTGGTGTCCTTTAGTAGGGGTTTCTTTGCAGCAACTCGACCATGCAGGCCTGATTCATGCCTTCTCCTCTGAACAGTTGATGTTGAGATGTGTCTGTTACTTGAACTCTGTGAAGCATTTATTTGGGCTGCAATCTGAGGTGCAGTTAACTCTAATGAACTTATCCTCTGCAGCAGAGGAAACTCTGGGTCTTCCTTTCCTGTGGGGTCCTCATGATAGCCAGTTTCATCATAGCTCTTGATGGTTTTAGCGACTGCACTTGAAGAAACTTTCAAAGTTCTTGAAATGTTCCATATTGACTGACCTTCATGTCTTAAAGTAATGCTGTTCTTGACATAATATGGACTCTGTCTTTTACCAAATAGGGCTATCTTCTGTATACCACCCCTACCTTGTCACAACACAACTGGCTCAAACGCATTAAGAAGGAAAGAAATTCCACAATTTAACTTTTAACAAGGCACATCTGTTCATTGAAATGCATTCCAGGTGAAGCTGGCTGAGAGAATGCCAAGAGTGTGCAAAGCTGTCATCAAGGCAAAGGGTGGCTACTTTAACACTTTTTTGGTTACTTCATGATTCCCTATGTGTTATTTCATAGTATTTCATTATTCTACAATGTAGAAAAACTGACTGGTACTTTACATCTGGTGTAATAGAAGCAGTTATTGGTACAATGATTGTCTTCAGATTTTTTACTTATTTAAACAAATATTGGACACGAAGTTTGGATCCTGCTTTCTGGAAACAACAGCCCGCAGTGTGAGAGGGGGCAGTCATTCTCCCCTGAATGCAACCCAAAATATGTATGTACACTGTTGTTAATATATATTTTATTTTGATACCATTTTCTTGTGTTATTACGGGTTAGTGTTTTAGTTTTTTGATGATGAATAGGCACGTTTAAGAGGATGTATGCCGCTGACCTTGATGTCTGTTCTTTGGTGAGGAGAAAAGATGACTATCTAGTTTGGAACTTTGAAACGGTGTACTGCTTGTGCTCAGCAGAGTCTCAGCAGAGTGTGTTGTGGAGTAGTCCACCACTTTGGTAAGGATTTGAAAACCAATTAAGTTACTAAGCAGGGAGACTGTCCCAAAGCTAGTGTTATTACCCAGGTAATATAAGGCAGGCTGGCAAGCTTCCACAAGCAAGGTCAGGCATAGCATGCCAATGGCACCTTTTACAAGTTCCCACTGACAATAGCAGGTGACAGGAAAATAACAGCATTTCAAGTTTTATTTCCTCTGTCTGGTTACTAGCAACACAGACCAGTGATCAACATGCATGAATCTCCTGGGAAATTCAAAACTGTAATTGTTTGACAGGATTGTGTTTGAGACATTACATTTCTTCCCATGGTTTCTTCCTAGCGCAAGGGGCTAATAATGTATGATGCTGCCTGATTAACTGAAGCAAAGAGAGCGATGGAGAGAGAGGCAGGGTTAAGTGAGGGAGAAGAGACGGACAGAGGGGGAGACCGAGAGAGAGACGGGAAGACGGATGAGATGGGGAAGATGGAGAGAGAGAAAGGGATGGAAAGCAGTGAGTAGAAGAAAGAGAGAGGGAGGAGGTTGAGGTTCAGGTCAGCAGACAGACAGGTCAACGTGTGCCCCTGTCCAATCAGCAGTTACAGCCCTACGGGGTTGTGGTCTTGACCAATGGCAGGTTTTACTGCCCAGAGGTCCTTGGCCTGGTTGCCATCGTCGCTGCCTCCCAGCCATGCTCAGGGTCGCACAGGAAGAATAGACTTTCTCCATAAAGGAGAAGGCACTCTTTATGTGCATTCTGTTAAACATTTACAGAAAAGTGGATTCTTCTTTGATCTCACAGGTAATTTGTGATTGACTTCATCTGGGCTCCTCTTTTCTCATCCAATGCCAAAGCGTTTAGCGACGGGATATGAAGAGATTGTTGTAAGCCATAACTAGGGCTCAATTTACATTATAGGATGTACAACTGCAGCTAAAGACATTCAAGTATCTTCATGTATGCTAACCCTTCCCGGTCTACACTAATTTCCTTTCACAATCCCAAAATGCGCTTTTTATTTGTCATGCTGTCAAGGACAAATCGGGAATGAAAAGCTAAGCTAAACATATGGTCCTCTGTAACTAACAATGGGAGACCATAGAACATGAGCACGATGGGACCAGTCTTACCGTTACTGGATGATACACTGGTCTTCTCAGCAGAAACAGCATGCCAGGGCATTGGGGAAAGAGTGAGACACCTTTCCTCATTAGCCGTCATAAGCTTCCTTCATGTCAATGCAACTCCTTTGTGGGTTAATGGAAGAATGCGTAAGCACCGAGCAGCAAAGTGTTGTCTTCAGTCACTGCCGTAGTGCTTCAAAAGAGAGTAATGAGGACTCATTGGCCCTGTTCATGTTGCTGGAAGGGGATAATGAACTTGGTCGGGTCACACAGAAGTTAATTTTAACATCATAAAAAGACTGTGACTGGACATAACCCATACTGTATGACTTACATGGCACTTCTGTTTAATGTCATGAATTGGACAATTTAGGGACATAAAGGGAAAATACAAAGACAGAAACATGGAAACGTGTTAATGTGGAAAAACATGGCTGAACACCCCTGATCTTGTTCAACGTTTGCACAACATTTTTTGTGCAAGCGGTCACAGCATGTGCAACGGTCAGGCCCTGGACAGCATGGCGTAAAGTCATACATTTTGGATCACACACAGAGCGAACGGCCTTCTTCTGGAACAACTGTTAATGTCCGATAGCCTGGTTAAAACAGACTGAACACTTTGGTCAATGATGGTGAGCGCAGCATTCAGTCTAGTTTAATCAATATAAAGCCAACTGTCTGAGGCCTTCTGGATTAGTTCTCTCTGTACTGTAGCCTAACAAGGTCTTTTATGTAGTTCACTTCACACTGTCTGACATGGTGGTTCTCACACAGGCTGCTTCATTGAGCTGCAGGGCATTGACTGACCAGCCAAGTGCAAATGATGCAAAGGTGGCTGATGTTTGATTTCTCTTCTCTGACCCTGTTGGAGCGTTTTGAAGGTATTCTAAATGTGGAATACACATTTCAGTTGAATGCATTCAGTTGCACAACTGACTAGGTATTCCCCTTTCCCTCCTTCACCAGGTTAGTGAGGGCACACCAGCTGTTTCCCTTTGTGAATGGAGGAAATTCCTCAATGGTCCAACCTATCAAACCCCACCTCATAAGCATAGTTACATTAACTGTATAAACAAAGCATGCTACTCAAACAGCCATAGTTGTGATCGCTAACTGTTGGTACAGTGTGAGAGTAATTGGATATGCTACCATGCATTCAACATTAATTGTTTCTACGTTGACATGATAATCCAGTACGCTGTGTGCCCCTGAAAGGGAATGAAAGAGTTTCAGTTGTATGGACGTTGTTTATCTACTGTAAGTCTCGACTTGATCATTCACTAGTCAAACAACAGAGATGCTATTGGTAAAACATGAAGTCTCTAGCCCCGTTTATACCTGGTTCTAACATGCATCCTTTGCCCACATTGTGCCCACAGACGAGTGTAGACGATTAAAAGACGGATTATGATCGGATTGGAGGTAGTCAGGTATGCATTGTGTCTGGATATCTTATAAGTGTAGACTGATCTTGAGAGTGAAACCCTTGAAATTATCATTATTCTACCTACTAAAATCATTTACAGGTAGCACCATTGACTTACTGTATGACATCAATGTGTCTTAAAATAAATAAATACTATTTAGAAAAAATATCCGTCAAATAATTTTCATACATGGAGGGACCAGGAAATCTGATCATAATGCGGACACAATAGACGGATAAGAGACACCATTTTAATACCATGTGTAGACACATATCTGAAAATGTGCGCACAATCAGAATGTGGACAAGATTAGGACAAAGGATGCATGTTAGCCCGTGCATAAACAAGGCTTCTGTCACAACCATAGACCAATACAGTACAGTACATCAATATGTCCCTTTTTGTCTCACTGACAAACTGCACAGTATAAAGCCCCTTGAAACCGCTAATTGAATTTCTCTTTTCCTAAACGCAACCAAAAGATCCAATCAGTCCCAAACAAAAAAACGAATGCCATGTTGCTGGCGGTTTATTTTTGCTGTTTAAGACTGTTCTCTGCCCCATGTGGTTCCAATGAGATTCAATCTATTTAAACTAAAATCAGATGAAGCGTTTTAGATTAAAACCTTAAATGTAAACACTAGGGTTGGTCGGCCCACAGACTGCAGACTGAGCTTCTGGAGAGATACTGATCTGCTCTCTGTAAGTAAACTGACTTCTAAATGGATTCTCACTTTTGTCGTTATTATTTACCTTGGAGTGAACCCTTAAAGCTCAACTGAAGGCAACAAACAACTTCTCTGATAGAAAACGGCGTGGCAACGATATTAGTCCAAAACATTTATCCTAGTGTCAATTTACTACAAAGTGTAAATAGGATCATTTCAGTCATAAAGTCAGTCTCGTCCAAAACAGAGTTTTGTAAGTGTGTTCGTCATGACTTACTTGAGGGTTGGGTTTTGATTTCGACAATGCTTACTTGCCCACCAACACGGGACACACAGATGCAATAATTGAGCTCTATCAAATCCTACCGCAGAACACACAGACAGTGAGACAGACCTTCAGCAGATCGGACACGTCACGCATTGTTTTACTTGAGAAATACTGCACCAGACTACATAGCTACAGTAGATGTAAAATTGCGCGACCAAAACCTCCTTGACAAAAAAATGTCTAAGAAAATTACAGATTTAGATTAATTCATTTATCTTCCATTTTGGTCCTATGGTGTCTTCTTCTTTAGTATCATGGCATTCTAAAATGTTGTTTGTGCATGCCGCCACCTACTGTGTGGGAGTGTGTGAACGATCATGTTGCATTTTGTGATACAAAAGTAAAAAGGAAGGGGGAAATGAAAAAATTGCACCACCAACTAACCCCACACTTCTTTTTTTTTAACACCCCATTCCACTACTTTGTCCCTATTTGATCCTACACCAGACCGATGGCCTCGGAGGACGGGACTCTTTCGTTCAACATACCTTGTAACTTTTCTGCAGTAAAACCTCGTACACCCAAGTACTTCTGCAGCTGCCACCACAACATCTAATTAAAACATTGACCAACCTTACTGAAGCACAGATTCGTATCACTGTATTGGCCTAGGCGTACTACTCACCCTTGACCCATCATCCTCTACTCTCTTTATTGCCTCACCATATGACACCTTCTGTTCTACTCTGACCCTGGCAACCTCAACCTGTCTCCCTCTCAATGGGCACTTATAATCCCCAGCACATGATCACCCCTACAATTGACACACAGTTTTTTCCACCGACACTACACATTCCTTTGTCCCATGCCCTCATGCACACTTCTGCAACATAACCATAAGCTTGGCATCTGAAACACCTTAGTGGGTTCGGCACAGAAGCTCTCACGGGATAACTGAGATATCCTAACATGACTTTGTCAGGTAAAGACTGCTTCAAAACTCAAAAGAGCAGACAGAGTCTTCTCAGTTTCACCACGCTCGCCACATGGTTTGCGTCGTACCAAACGGCGGGCATCACAGACACAGGTAATCTACATTTCAGTTGCTCCACCTCCACACTTAATGCCACCCCAGTAATCACTCCTTTCAAAGGTGCCCTGCTCCAGAGAGCAAAGCAAGTCACAGATCTTGTCCCGAGGCACGTGACTTGAAGCACCCACTCCTTCTGTGCGGAAGAAACAGAAAATCATCCACCGATTTAACGTTACCCAAATTATTTTGTACCCAACCTGGGACTACATATGGGTCAGCCAAAAGTCAGAGATCCATTTTCTCCAAAAATGTCACTGCCACTGGGCCACAATCATCCTTTGCATGACCATCGGGGCAAGGCTTGGACTCTGAGGTCTTGACCACACCTGCCACCACACGTAATTCATCCTCACTCTTGTCAGGTTCGATGTCTGAGCCATCAGAGACACCACTCTTCCTCAACACACATCTCCCCTCTGCACGCATCTCCTTCTTACTCGTTGTCCATAACCAAGCCTATCCATTCACCACGCTCAAGTCATCCACTGTATTGGTTGCAGAACACGCACTGATGGCCTTTCTCTAATACCAATAACTTCTGTTCCTTTAATAGACCAATATACTAGTCTGGCTATCTCTGGCATCTCTACTCTGCATCTGAGAGCACTACCCTCCACTTATTCACCGAAGAACAGGTTACATTCCTATGGTGTCTCATGGGGGACAGACATTAGTAACTGCCACATCAAATCACACACCTAAGACTGAAATCTCTTTTACTTAATGAGCAACACAGAAACATGTGAAATCAGTGTGTTCAGTCGGTCTTCAACCGTTTGACTATTAGAGGGCCTTTGTGCTCAGAGGTGTTTAGGCTGGGAGACTTGTTCTTCTCACCAGGTTCAAAACTAACACCGTTATGGCATATTTTTCAGGAACTACTTAAAGTAGTCATTGGTTTACCAGATTAAGAAATAATTGTTGAACAAATTGCTTGAGTTTACTGGTGTTACGTTTTCTAATACTCCAGCTGTTTATGACAGATCACCTCAACCCCATGTTCAGGGACTGGGAGACTAGTCAGGATCGAAGCAAAGATGAACAGCGCAAAATACAGAGAGATCCTTGATGAAAACCTGCTCCAGAGCGCTCAGGACCTCAGACTGGGGCAAAGGTTCACCTTCCAACAGGAAAACGACCCTACCCACACAGCCAAGACAACGCAGGAGTGGCTTCGGGACAAGTCTCTGAATGACCTTGAGTGGCCCAGCCAGAGCCCGGACGAACCCGATCAAACATCTCCGGACAGAGCTGAAAATAGCTCTGCAGCGACGCTCCCCATCCATCCTGACAGAGCATGAGAGGATCTGCAGAGAAGAATGGGAGAAACTCCCCAAGTACAGGTGTGCCCAGCTTGTAGCGTCATACCCAAGACTTGAGGCTGTAATTGTGGCCAAAGGTGCTTTAACAAAGTACTGAGTAAAGGGTATGAATACTTGTGTAAATAAAATATTTCCATTTTTCATTTGAAATAAATTAGCAAAATATTGAACCTGTTTTTGCTTTATTATTGTGTGTACACTATATAATCACTTTTAGAATAAGGCTGTAACCTAACAAAATGTGGAAAAAGTCAAGGGGTCTGAATACTTTCCCGAAGACACTATATGTTGGAGTGTAGACTTAATTTGACCAGTTTATGTCGGAATTGCATGAAGTTTGGCCATTACAGGATGCCAAGTCTCAATCCCACTGGGCAAAAACTAGTTTGAATCAACGTTGTTACCACATAATTTCAACCAAAACAAATCAATGTGATGCTGTTGAATTAACGTGGAAAACTGATTGGATTTGCAAAAGGGCCTAAATCAAATGACTTGGTGACTTTGTTGAATTGACGTTAGTTGACAACTCAACCTAATGTAAATTAAAACTAGACGCTGAACTGACGTCTGCCCAGTGGGAAGGCTTTTCAGTTGATCACATTTCATGGCTTTTGGATATTGCATAACTCAGTGGAGGCTGCTGCTGAGGGGAGGACGGCTCATAATAATGTCTGGAACGGAGTATTATGGCAGACATTATTATGAGCCATCCTCTCCTCAGCGCCTCCACTGGCATAGCCCCTATTTGGCTTTTTTGGCTAACTGAGTAATATTAGGCACTTCTGATAGTGGATAAACAGTTCTTACTGACTGACCAAGTCAGATATAACAAATTTACGGGGGGGAGGAGCCCTGTAGACATTAATAGGGCTTAAGGGCTAACCTTACAGGGAGAATTCATTCCCATATGACCTACAGATGTAGGATCTTAATTTGATCACCCTGTTGCAGGAGAACTTTCCTGCAATGCAGGACATTTAACACCTGAAGTGTATTTGAGATTTAAAAAGGCTTCTGAAGTTTGTAATTTCCACTTTGAAATTTCAGTCTTAATTTTCCCTTACAAAAATACAACCCTACAAAAATGTGGATTAATGATAATCCACATTTTTTGTTGCTCCAGGATTAATTTCCTGCTGTAGCAAACTGGCTCAAATGAAGATCCTACATCTGTAATTTCCATACCATGGTGTGAAACCAGGGTGGGGTGCATAGAGCTGTCTTGCATCACCATTATTGGGTATCAAAACCCTTCAGTTCACACATGGATCCAGTTACAGACCACTTCAGAACTTTGGCGAGAAATGCTTTGCTTTAGAATTTTACAAGCAACTACAATGTGGATATGAAATCACATCATATGATGCCTCAACCGTTTTCAGAGTGGATGTAGGCTACAATAATGTGAAGCCAGTAGCGACAGTGAGAGACAACACTAGGACAATTGTGTCCCTCAGTGTGGAGACACTGTAATATAAATGTTGTTGGAATGTTTGCTGATGGTTTCCACATGGACGTAAGCACACACAGAGAGAGTGTGAGAGAGAGACTTATGGGGCATGGCGGGGAGGAGCAGCTGTGTCCCCTGGTTCGGCTTCTCAGAGAAAAGACTGTGTCTCTGTAACATGCAGGCAAAAGACATTAAACAGTTAAATATTGGAGTAAGATATGATGATGAAATGCTAAGTATCCTTATATGCTGCTGATATTATTTTGATGGCAGAAACTGAACAAGACCTGCAGAATGTCACGCTGGTATGAAGGATCGGGAGACAGACGCAGGAATGCGTCAAAGTTTTTTTTATTAAACCCAAATTACGGCGTGCCGTGTAAGGGCACGGGGACGAAGACCAAACAAGCATGTAACAAAAACACAGGGTTGAAACCCAAACGAAAGAGCAAAAGAGTACCTCTAATAAATAACACACGCGCACAATGATTAACACACGGGACGAGACCCGTAATCATCTGCGCAATCCACAAGGGCACGAAAGCCCAAAAACACACGGCAAAGGTACTCACACACACCAACGGACATTGTAACAATAATGGACCGCCCAATGGAAATTACAGGGCACAAATACTAATCAGTGGGAAGAGGGGACAAGTGTGCGTGATGAAAGTTCCAGATAGATCCATGACACAGAACATGTTATTATGTGCAGTCAATTGGTGTAAAAGATGGGGACTCATGATTAACCAGATAAAAACACGGATAATGCATTTTAGAAAACCAGCTACTAACAGAAGTGTTTTTCAGTTTTGTTTTGGTAAAGACATTTTGGAGTTTACTAGCATTTATAAATATTTGGGTCTCTTTATTGATGAACATATTACCTTTCTATATGCAACATCTGCCCTGGCTGACTCAGTAAGTAGAGCTCTTGGGGGAGAGCTCTTGTCACGACTTCCGCCAAAGTCGGTCCCTCTCCTTGTTCGGGCGGCTTTCGGCGGTCGATGTCACCGGCTTACTAGCCATAGCCGATCCATTTTTCATGTTCCATTTGTTTTGTCTTTGTTTTATACACACCTGGTTTCAATTCCCCAATTACATGTTCATTATTTAACCCTCTGTTTTCCCCATGTTTGTGTCCGTAATTGTTCTTAGATATGTCAGTCCATTTGGTGGGCTAGGTATTTGTTTCGACGTTGTAATATTTTGAGTAAACTACGTTATGTTGCCCATCTCTGCTGTCCTGCGCCTGACTCCTTTGCACTACTACACCAAGCCTTCTGACAGCTCTACTCTAAAACACTCAAAGATATTGATTATGCCATGTATTCCAAACTGTATCAGACATGCGTGTGCCCTGTTCCGGACTATTCAGCAGGAGTGTGGGGAGCTAAGATGTATTTTAAAAGCGAACATGTTCATAACAGAGCAGTACGTTACTTTTTAGGTGTCCACAAGTTTTCAGCTATACTTGCAATAACAGGGGACATGGGCTGGGAACCCTGTGAGGTGAGATGGAAGGCGTGTATGGTGAGACTTTGGAATAGACTGTTGGATATGCCAACTGCCAGAAAAGCTAGTAACGTTTTTCAATGGGATCTATCCATAGGGGGAGCCTGGGCAACTGAAATGTCTGACCTTTTTCAACAGTCTGACTGTGAACATCTATCTGTATGAAAACCAAATTAAGGGAGACATAGATATGATTAAAAAACACTTGTTTTGAAAAAAATAAAAATGGGTAGAGATGAATTATAAACCCAAATTGAGAACCTTTTGTTTGGTTAAGGGTGAATTTGTGTGTGAGAGATATATTATGTATAACCTACCTAAAAGCAAGAGATCGCTATATGCTCAGGTTAGATCAGGGATATTGCCTCTGTGTATTGAAACAGGTAAGATCAGGGATATTGCCTCTGCGTATTGAAACAGGTAAGATCAGGGATATTGCCTCTGCATATTGAAACAGGTAAGATCAGGGATATTGCATCTGCGTATTGAAACAGGTATTGTGGTGAAATGGAAGAGGAATGACTATGTAACTATTGTGACCTCGAAGAAATAGAGAATGAAACTCATTTTATCCTCTATTTCTCTTTCTACCACGATATACGCTTGCTCGTATTCCAGAAAGCACAACAGATAGACCCTGGCATTATGTGGCTGTGTGATGAGGAGAAACTAAAATGTTTTTTTGTCCATTGTGTATTTCCGTTTGCGGAATATTTACATAAAGCATGGAATAAAAGAAAAAGTGCTACCTATAATTAAATAGTACAAATATTTATCCTCTATGTGGTAAATGGTGTGTACTTAGATAGGCTTGTCTACCATATGAGTCTTCTCTGTGTCAGACTGGGTTCAAGTGACTTCTGTTTCTTTTTTTGTGTGTATTTATTTCTGTGTTTATGGAATGTATGTATGTGTGTATGTATGTATGTACGTGTATATATGCAGTGTGTATGTATGTATGTATGTATGTATATTATTGTACTGCTCTAGGGATGTAATTGTTGTTTGGATAACCTTATTGACTACTATGTATTGATGTATTGTATTTTTTTTCACTCTTTATGTGACGCACAATGCAGAGAACAAAGAATTATAATTTAATTACCATAGTGAATTATGGTAATATTTGTTAATGTGTCAATTAATCCCATAAGGGATGGGTTGCCAATTTGTCGATTTGACATTCATTCATGCAGATGGATGTTGAGTGACTTCAATAATCCCACTCCTTCAGGATTAGACAATTAGACGCCAGCATTGAAGTTTAAAGACTTGAATGTCCAAAATGTTTTGTTTTTTTCTCCCCTTGTACCAGCTGAAGCAGGTAACGTATGCTGTCCCTGGACTTCGCTTAAGTGAATGGCTCTGTCATGTGGGATTGGCACCTTCATTGGGGAGGACGGGTTCGTGGTAATGGCTGGAGCGGAATCAGTGGAATGGTATTAACTACATCAAACACTTGTTTTTCATGTGTTTGATGCCATTCCATTCACTCTGTTCTAGCCATTATTATGAGCCGTCCTCCCACCACCAGCCTCCTGTGAATAGCACATTCAGCAGCCTGATTACTTCCACATTGACCATGGGAGCATAATAATCTGTGGCTGTGTTGTATTTCACTGCTGTAAGATCTAATCATCAACAATAACAGACATATGCTTGTCAAAAGCAAATGGGTAATTTATGGGAATCTTCAGGACTTCATAACATTTGAGTGCATGTTGCTGCAAGCCATAGCCGCAGGAAGTAGGGGTGCTGAGGGTGTTGCAGCACCCCCGAATATTTCCAATATTTAAAATTGTATTAATAAACATAATTTTAAAATAAAGTAGTACACTGGGGGTTTACTTGTCCTGTACTAGCAGACCGATATAGCCTATAATAAGCTATAATTTGAGGCTTTATGCAACTGTCATTTGTATTTATTTTATCTGAGGGGAAATTAACTTCTAGGAAATCAGTAGTTAGCACATAATGTACTTATGGAAAAGTTTCCAGAAAACCAGTCGCTTTCTAACTATGGATGTTGTGTTTAATTGAGGTAAGACAGTAACACACAGTTCAGACACCGAATTTATGGCGAGTCGAACTGAATCGAAATTCCGAGTAGGCCGGCATGGTCGGCAATCCACATCTGTCAGACCAGGACACATCCCGAAAATCGGTCTTGTCACGAAAATGTCTGTAGCGTCCAACGGTTTGCCCTACAAACTATTGTGATCCCACTATGGAAAGATGAGACTCACGAAGACGATGGTCATGAAGTCGGTACTGCTGAAGGTAGCCCGGTACCAGTTTTAAAAAAGTATGGAAGTATACACTGAGTGTACAAAACACTCAATAGTAGGAAGGGACACCTTCCTACAATTGAGTTGAACTCCCTTTTGCCGTCAGAACAGCCTAAATTTGTCAGGGCATGGGCTCTACAAGGTGTCGAAAGCGTTCCACAGGGATGCTGGCCCATGTTGACTCCAATGCTTCCCACAGTTGTGTCAAGTTGGCTGGATGTCCTTTGGGTGATGGACCATTCTTGATACACAAAGGAAACTGTTAAGCATGAAAAACCCAGCAGCATTGCAGTTCTTAATACACTCAAACCGGTGCTCCTGGCACCTACTACCATACCTCGTTCAAAGGCACTTAAATCATTGTCTTGCCCATTCACCCTATGAATGGCACACAATCCACGTCTCAATGGTCTCAAGGCTTAAAAATACTTCTTTAACCTGTCTTCTCTCCTTCATCTTCACTGATTGAAATGGAATTAACAGGTGACATCAAGAAGGGATCATAGCTTTCACCTGGTCAGTCTACGTCAAGAATAGAGCAGGTGTTCCTAATGTTTTGTACACAGGGTTTGTTGGTAAAATGTACTCTGGCTATCTACTCAGATTTCAGAGCAGTCTCGTCTGAGTGTGTTAGAGCGCAGAATAACAAACGCTCAACACCCGATGTATATGGTCAGTGTCAGTAAACGTCAGCAAAAAAAGCGTAATTAAATTGTTGCAAGCAGCAGTTACAGTCACCAACGTTCTGGATAACATATAAACAGCCTAACCAGCTCTGCTAGGGTGAGTAAAATGGTCACAATGAGGGGTTCTCTCATTTGTGTCTGGAAGTAGCCAGTAAGCTAGCCAACATTAGCCAGTTAGCATGGGTGCTTGACTGCCGTTGTGAGGCCAGAACGCAAGGATCAACCCTACTCCTCTGCCAGAGCGTCCAGTGTGCGCTCTGAACGCTCTGAGAGAGAAACGCTCTAAATGAACGAATGGACAGTCTGACAACGCTCTGAATTTACCAATGCCCAGTGGCCACTCTGAGCACACTCTGGCACTCCAGATTGAATTTACGAACGCATCCTCAGTATATATGTTTTATTGTCACAAACACCAGATAGGTGCAGTGAAATGTTTTGTTTTACAGGGTCAGCCATACAGTAGTAGTAGGGCACCACTGGAGAAAAGGAGGGTTAAGTGCCTTGCTCAAGGGCACATCGACATCAATAAAGCATCATAGCTTTCACCTGGATTCACCTGGTCAGTCTGTGTCAAAGCAGGTGTTCCTAATGTTTTTGTACAATCAGTGAATAGCTGTACACTGGTCACCTAGCTACACCCTACAGAGCCTCATCAACCATGCCTCTCAACAACTATGTTTAGTTGCACTAGCACTTTATTGTTTGACTCTGCACTTGGTTTCATTCTTTGCTCAAACCCCTCTCCGGTCTGTGGAATCTGACTTTGTGGCTGTGTTATCTAGTGGAAACCCTCTCCTGCTTGCCTTTAGAGAGTGAACACAAATGTTCACGGAACACAGGTATGTGTTAATATAAGCAGTTTAGTCAACCTCCTAAAAGTAGCTAGAATGAACCAATCTATAGCTAGCTAACAAATCTACTCTTTAGCTTTAGAGTAGCCTTGCTAGATTGATAGATATCTAACATTAGCTAGCTAGGTTGATTATGCAGCCAACACCTAACGTTAATAATTTAGACTTAAATTTTGTTCTCAATGTTCACAAACTGAACTTCAATTAAACAAACTATGTCTGTTACCCAGTATTTGTAAGATACTGGTTGAAATAAGACAGACATAAGCCCAGTCTACAATGGTCAAATATCAAATTGTTTATTCAGGAGAGCTCTGAGCTCTAAAAGGTGTACACAGTCTCTTATATGGTACAATGTTGAAATACAAAAATACAAGGGCCCCACCATTTTCCCCACCCTTTCCAGGAAACAGTGTTTTCCCATAGTACCCATTCATTCCTTATCACAATCTTTGCAACATAAGTCAAACTTGGGCGGCTCTTTAACTATCCCTCCTGTCTTCAAGGACAGGAGCCTCTCGCATGTGTCTGGTAGAATCAAAGAATTCTTTGTTCTCCCAGATACTCCCTAGATGAAGTCGTAGCAGCCTGTTCCACTTCTACACACAAAGTTAATATCTAGACACACACACATCAATTGGACTACCATCTGTCTTATAACCCTATCTCTATTGCATACATTTTCAGAATGGAATATTCTTAGATGTACAAACATTTAGTCATAACCATAAAATCTATAACAGTTTGGCACAGGATAAAGAAGATGAAACAATCTGCTGCTGCTACCCAAGGCCAAGGGATACTGAAGTTCCTGAAAAGGTTAGTCAGCCAGTTTGTTAGTCCAGTAATGTTCTTTGGCATATTATTTTATTTCCACTTCTGGTGATTACTCAAAGTTTGTGGCGCAAATTTCACTGTCTTAAAAGTAAAACCACTTCATGAAAAGGTGGATATTTTTCATGATTTATGAAATATAATCATTATTTTAATTCTATAGTTGGAATATAGTGGGCAGCACCTTGAACACGTTGTTTGAGATGATACAAATGTTTCTCCATCCTAACAATGGGAGTCGTTGTCCACAAAGCAACACGCCGGGCTGTCTAGCTCCCGCCTATCCTTTTTTTGGATTGGTGGATACTTCTCATTATTGTAATCCTTTTTTGAGTATTTGATGAGGGTTGTTGACGTCATCTGCCTGACCTCTTTGACGGGGCCCATGCCCACCTCGTTGACCTCTTTGATGACCTTTCTGACGGGCCCCTTGTCCACAAGCTCTTTGATTTCTTCCTCTCCCTTGCTGTCTATCCTGCTCCATGTTGAAAGGAATTGCAAGTGTTCACACAACCTTTTATATGGTGACCAATTGTGGTTACCACTATGTGAAATCAATTAGCAATAACAAGTAGTCATTATGTATGGTTGTCATGTATCATACATGTAATTTAGATGTTTATACTTTACAAACACACAATTTATTTCTCAAAATCCCTATATAGTAGACAAACCAGTTTAAAATCTATAGGTTTACCAAACGGTTAAGTGATCAACCATTAAGCGCAGTTGGATTAAGTGATGGTCAAATGTATTTAAACAAATGAGAAGAGAATCATATGAAAAGTATTGTGAGCATTGATTTGTGAAAGGCAATTACTTTATAAGGTATTTCTAGATTAGACACTGATTAGGTTTGGTGATTTTGTGTGTTGTACTTAGTCAATTGAAAATTTGATTAAAGTTTTGAAAAAACAGTATTTTTTGATGATCTGTTTTGAGTTTGTACTAAGAGTTGTGAAATTGTACCACATGCTTGTGAAAATAGTACCAAAGTGATAAAAATCTGTAAACACTGTTTTTTTGCACTGTGTATTTATATACTGTATTCTTCACATAGCTACTTCTAATATATCTACTACTGTACATTGCATTTTGTTACACTGTTTATTTATACACTGGATTCTCGACATAGCTCACTGTAATATATCTATTGCTATACATATCATAGTATATATTTTTGGTGTATACTGTATACGCATATATTGCATTTGAATACAGTGTTATTTGTGTTTTTAATGTTTTAGATTAATATTTGTGTACTTGTTTGACATTTTTGTTAAGAGCTAGTAACACAAGCATTTCGCTGCACCCGCTATAACATCTGCAGAACTGTGTACATGACCAATAAACTTTTTTTTCATTTTGATTTGATTTGCTGCTTGTCCTCCAATGACTGATGAATTCTTCTCCTTCTGTCCCTTTACCTCTGTGTGCGTGTTATGTGTGTGTGAGCAAATGGAATGTGTGTTGGAGTGTCAGTGTGTGTGTGTGTGTGTGTGTGCATAGAGTCAGTGCAAAAATAAAATATAAAGGTCAATGCAGATAGTCTGTGTAGACATTTTGTTAGCTATTAAGCAGTATTATGGCTTGGGGATAGAAGCTGTTCAGGAGCCTGTTGGTGTCAGACTTGTTGATCCTGTACCTCTTGCCGTGTGGAAGCAGAGAGAGCAGTCTATGGCTTGGGTGGCTGGAGTCTTTAACAATTTCCTGGGCCTTCCTTTCACACCGCCTGATATTAAGGTCCTGAATGGCTGGGAGCTCGGCCCCAGTGATGTACTGGGCTGTCCACAACACCATCTGTAGCGCCATGCGATCGAGGACGGTGCTGTTGTCATACCAAGCAGTGATTCAGCTAGTCAAGATGCTTTCAATGGGGCAGCTGTATCCTTTTGAGGATTTGAGGGCCCATGCCAAATCTTTTCAACCTCCTGCGGGGTAAGAGGCGGTGTCTCGTCTTCTGTTTTCGTGTCTGGATCATTTTAAGTCCTTAGACACTGAGCAACTTCCCACTGGGCACACACTGGCTTAATCAACGTTGTTTCCTCGTCATTTTTAATTAAATGACATTGAACCAAAGTGGAATAGATGTTGAATTGACGTCCGTGCCCAGTTGCTTGAAGCTCTCTACCCGCTCCACTGCAGCCCTGTCGATGTGGATTGGGGTGTGCTCGCTCCCACATTTCCTCTAGTCCACGATCAGCTCCTTAGTCTTACTGACGTTGAGAGAGAGGTTGTTGTCCTGGCACCACACTGCCAGGTCACTGACCTCCTCCCTGTAGGCTGTCCCATTGTTGCCGGTGATCAGGCCTACCATCGCTGTGTCGTCAGCAAACTTGATGATGGTGTTGGAGTCGTGTGTGGCCAAACAGTCGTGCGTGAACAGGGAGTACAGGACAGGACTAAGCACACACCCTTGTGGGGCCCCTGTGTTGAGGTGGCGAAGGTGATGTTGCCTACCCTCACCACCTGGGGTCGGCCCGTCAGTAATTCCAGGATCCATTTGCAGAGGGAGGTGCTCAGTCCCAGGGTTCCAAGCTTGCTGACGAGCTTGGAGGGGATTATGGTAGTAATAATAATAATACATGGAATTTATATAGCGCTTTCCAACAACCCACAAGTGTTGACTCCAATATGTGGTTGTCTTTTATATACATATTTCATATTACTGTATTGAAAACCTTCCTGGTCTTTGATGTCACAAATGTATAATTTGCACAGTTCTTTATAACAAATGTAGTTATTTGTTACATGTGACTGTGTAAAACCTAGCAGTACTACTTATTTCTCTGAGTGAGGGGGATATACCGTGCCTTCAGAAAGTATTCATACCCCTTGACTTATTCCACATTTTGTTGTGTTACATTCTGAATTAAAAATGAATTAAATATATTTTTTCTCACCCGTCTACACAAAATACCCCATAATGACAAACTGAAAATATGTTTTATAAATGTTTGTAAATTTATTGAAAATTAAATACAGAAATATCACATTTACATAAGTATTCATAACCCTGAGTCATTACTTTGTAGAAGCACCTTTGGCAGCAATTACAGATTTGAGTCCTTCTGGGTAAGTCTTTAAGAGCTTTTCACACCTGGACTGTGCAACATTTTCCCATTATTCTTTTAAAAATTCTTCAAGCGCTGTCAAATTGGTTGTTGATCATGGCTAGACAACCATTTTCATGTCTTCCCATAGATTTTCAAGTAGATTTAAGTTAAAACTGTAACTCGGCCACTCAGGAACATTCACTGCCTTCTTGGTAAGCAACTCCAGCGTAGATGTGGCCTTGTGTTTTAGGTTATTGTTTTGCTGATAGGTGACCATCTCCCAGTGTCTGGTGGAAAGCAGACTGAACCAGGTTTTCCTCTAGGATTTTACCTGTGCTTAGCTCCATTCTGTTTTTTTTATCCTGAAAAACTCCCCAGTCCTTTACGATTACAAGCATACCCATAACATGGTGCAGCCACCACTATGCTTGGTAATATGGAGAGTGGTACTCAGTAATGTGTTGTATTGCATTTGCCCCAAACATAACACTGTATTCAGGAGAGAAAAAGTGAATTGCTTTGTCACATTTTTTGCAGTATTACTTTAGTTCCTTGTTGCAAACAGGAAGTATATTTTGGATTTCTTTTTTTACCTGTACAGGCGTCCTTCTTTTGACTCTGTCAATTAGGTTAGTATTGTGGAGTAACTAAAATGGTGTTGATCCATCCTCAGTTTTCTCCTATCACAGCCATTAAACTCATTAACTGTTTTAAGTCCCCATTGGACTCATGGTGAAATCCCTAAGCGGTTTCCTTCCTCTCCAGCAACTGTGTTAGGAAGGACACCTGTATCTTTTTAGTGACTGGGTGTATTGATACACCATCCCAAGTGTAATTAATAACTTCACCATGCTCAAAGGGATATTGTCAGCTTTTTTTTTCTTCATCTAATGTCTGCTTTTTTTTCTTCATCTACCAATAGGTGCCCTTCTTTTTTAGGCATTGGTAAACCTCCCTGGTCTTTGTGGGACCTTACATATAATTGTATGTGAGGGTTACAGACAGTGGTGGAAAAAGTACCCAATTGTCATAAAAATACCTTAACAGAAAATGACTCAAGTAAAAGGGAAAGTTACCCAGTAAAATACTAATTGAATAAAAGTCTAAAATTATTTGGTTTTATATATATTTAACTATCAAAAAATATACTTAAGTATCAAAAGTAAAAGTATAAATAATTAGCCTGGGGCACACTCCAACACTCACACATATTTTACAAACGAAGCATGTGTGTTTAATGAGTACGCCAGATCGGAAGCAGTAGCGATGGCTAAGGACATTCTCTGTGAATTGGACCATTTTCTGTCCTGCTAAGCATTCAAAATGTAACAAGTACTTTTGGTTGTCAGATGTATTGTATGGAGTAAAAATGTATAAATATTTTTTAAGGAATGTAGTGAAGTATAACTTGTCAAAAATATAAATAGTAAGTAAAGTAAGAACGACTTAAGTAGTACTTGAAATAATTTTATTACATATTGTAATGCATGTAATTTTATTTTTGCACACAGGGTGAGTCCATGCAACTTATTATGTGACTTGTTAAGCACATTTTTACACCTGAATATATTTAGGCTTCCCATAACAAAGGGTATGAATACTTATTGACTCAAGACATTTCAGCTTTTCATTTGTAAAAACATAATTTGGCTTTTACATTATGGGGTACTGTGTATAGGCCAGTGACAACAAAATATCTACATTTAATCCATTTTAAATTCAGGCTGTAAACAATAAAATGTGAAAAAAGTAAAGGTGTGTGAATTCTTTCTGAAGGCCCTGAGTATTTGTCTCTCTGATACGAAACCATGAAGTGATAGATTTTAAACCAATACATGTCTGTCATTTAACAACCCCATTACATAATTAGATAGTGAAAAAACACACCAATTTCTTTCATTATTTCTTTAAACAATAAAAGCTAATTTACCAACATTCCAGAACATGGATATATAGCGTTTTGGAATGAAACTCTTCATTTCCACCCACTGTATAGAAAAGCAGATTAATGAAGTTGGTAAGGGTATGACCACTGACCAAATGGGCCATTCAGTCAGTCATCTGTGTCAAAAGCTGTTCCAGTCACTACAATACCCATAAAACTGCATTGGTGCAATCCCTTCTTTGTTTTGGCAAATAAAAAAATCTGGAAATAACTTTTTAGTAATCCTAAAGTTTACACACTGTTATGGCCATGCATTGTTGGAAAACATCATTTTACAACGATGGTAGTACATTACTCTGCCATGAAAGTTATTTGCAAATGTTGTTTTAACCTGTCCCTGAGTTTGTTATGTCCTGTAATTTACCTTATGTCAAATTGGCCCGTTTTGAGGCCTTTGTGATACAAAAGACAGATGTCATAGGAAGGAGAAAAGCCAGTAAGTGAACGGTGAAGCAT
This sequence comes from Brachymystax lenok tsinlingensis, assembly GCA_030435695.1. Taxonomy (NCBI): domain Eukaryota; kingdom Metazoa; phylum Chordata; class Actinopteri; order Salmoniformes; family Salmonidae; genus Brachymystax; species Brachymystax lenok. The sequence goes on along the minus strand of CM059793.1, from coordinate 39,971,622 downwards.
AAACAGGTACAATCTCTCACTTCTAATTAACCCCACAGTGGGAGACTGAAGTTCATGGCAGCCTGGCCATTCTCTAGCGTCTACCTGACCCCCTAAACATGGGGTAATGGTGATAACACACACGCACTTGTCACACACACACACTTAACACACACATACACTTACAGTCTCTTTCTCACTCACTTTCTTTACGACCTAATTACGGCACCAGTGGAGTAACCACTGAGTCCCAGTTCCCATAGTAACTATAATGTGCAAGCTTTCATGCTGTAAAAGTCCCCTTAATGACCCACCCACCTTATTTTATGGAAAATGCCTGCTTGCATGGTGCTGTGTGTGACACAGATCAGATTGTATTTCCTTGTGTGTCTTGGTCAGATGTAAGGAAATGTTTTTACATTGTAGGAGTCTTCCAGAGGATCCCTGCAGAGCTCATAACCAGGGAGCTTTGTTTCCCAACAGGAAAAACACAGCTGACAAAACCCATTAACAGTCAATCACCCAGTTCTCTGCAGCATATAGTGGGCGTGTTGAGCACTCAGAGTCTCCCAATACTTAATTATTCATCAACATTTTGGGCAATCATTTTTTTATGTTTTGTGTTACATGTTTCTTTCCATGTTTCGTGAAACACACTGTCATTAAAACTGAGCTTTAAAAACAGAAAAGGAAAGTCATGTCACGACTTCCGCCGAAGTCGGTCCCTCTCCTTGCTCGGGCGGCGTTCGGCGGTCGACGGCATCGGTTTTCTAGCCATCGCCGATCCACTTTTCATTTTCCATAGTTTTTGTCTTGTTTTACACACCTGGTTTCAATCCCACATTTACTTGTTCATTATTTAACCCTCTGTTCCCCCCATGTTTGTTTGTGAGTGATTGTTTTATTGTATTGCGGTCCGTATTTGTGGACTTGGATATTTTTGAGGATTGTTATAATATTGAGTACAATTTGCTATATTTACTCATATCTGCTGTCCTTAGCCTGACTTCTCTACACCAGCAACACACAGACGCATTACAAGTCACAAATGAGGTAGCTACACATGCATTCTGACTCATTGTCCTTTCTTGTTGTGGCACTGGGCTATGATCCCAGAGGGGCCTCCCTGATGTACTGAGGGTCCCCATGGACCAACACACTGTAATTACAAAGAACTTAAGGGCCACTCTGAGAATCGAAGCAAGCTGCTCTAGACAGTGCAACATATCCAGTTCTAGTGTCACAAAGATGGAAGAAGTAATGATTGTTTATTCAAGGGACGGCTCTTGGTAGACCATCAAATGTGTTTATTTGTTTTTAAACACCCTATGTGTTTACAATAACCCAGTGCCATTTCCCAGAAGTAATGGATAAAATCTATCCACTTTGTTACTGCATGCCTTTGATAGCATTAACCTGTGAAGTCAATCAAACATTATGTTTCGGCCATCTGTCTTTTGACTAACAATGTAAAAATAAAAACATCTAAAGATGTAGAAATTATTTTTGTATTCTCCATTAACAGGATAAAATGCAGTTGATAAAACACTAGAACCGATCAGACTTGCCACAATCACATAAACACTGAAGCGTTTGCAGGCCACATTATAGTAAATAGATTTGAAGCTGCAGGAGTTGTCACTTCTGAAGTGGGACAGTGTATTTGATTATCTACATCTACAGACTGTCAGTAACATTTCAACTAACTATCTGCTAACCCTAATACTAGCCATAACCCTGACCTTAAACCTTATCCTAACCCTAACCTAAACCTAACCCTAACCCTTACATTAACTCTTACCCCTAACCTAACCCAAACTGTAACCCTAGCAAGCAGTTGCTTAACAACAGATGTATTGATAGTATGACGGACTATGCGGACTATCCAAATAAAGTGTGACCAACTAAATGACTGACATAACAAGAGGAAAATTGATGATGCACTACCCAATTATAAAGTTGTAATAGTAAAATGCACAAGATGCAAATTCAAAATTGGTTAGTGCATCAGCAGTTTTCCTCCTGTTATGTCAGTCATTGCAAGGTGGCTGGTAGCATAGTGGTTAGAGGGTTGGGCCAGTAACCGAAAGGTTGCTGGTTTGAATACCTGAGCCAACAAGGTGAAAAATCTGTCGATGTGCCTTTGAGTAAGGCACTTAACCCTAATTTGCTCCAGGGTTGGCGTACCACTATGGCTGACACATTTCACTGCACCTAACTGGTGTATGTGACAATAAAACAAGTGCACTGAGTATTAGGAAAACCTGCTCTTTCCATGATGTAGACCAGGTGAAAGCTATGATCCCTTATTGATGTTACCAGTTAAATCCACTTCAATCAGTGTAGATGAAGGAGAGGAGACAGGTTAAAGAAGGATTTTTAGGCCTTGAGACAATTGAGAAAACATGTATTGTGTATGTGTGCCATTCAGAGGGTGAATAGGGAAGACAAAATATTTAAGTGCCTTTGAACGGTGTATGGTAGTAGGTGCCAGGCACACCGGTTTGAGTGTGTCAACAACTGCAACAGTCTCTCGTGTGTATCAAGAATGGTCCACCACTCAAAGGACATCTAGCCAACTTGATACCACTGTGGGAAGCATTGGAGTCAACATTAGCCAGCATCCCTGTGGAACTAGAAATAGAAGTGTCGTGGTTATAAGTGAGGCTTAAAGGGGACATTCTGTGATGCAAGTTGTGCTGGTGTGGAATGTTTCTACTCCAGTTTGTGCTGCCCCTCTTGTCTCTCTCTCTCTCTCTCACTCACTCACTCACTCACTCACTCACTCACTCACTCACTCACTCACTCACTCACACACACACACACACTCACTCTCCCTCTCTCCAGATGGGTGGTTGGCAGTGGTGTGGCCCACAGAATGGGGATCAGAGCATGTGCATTGTGTGATGACAGTGAAAAAATGGCTGTGCTCACATTCCAGGACATTGCCTCTGGCAAAGGAGGCAGAGAGGCAGCCAGCAGCAACACATCTTATTTAATCATCTCAATGGCTTCTGGGTTCCAGTTGAACAGTTTTTATTTGTTGTACAACTGGGGTACGGTGTGGTAAAAATAGTATAGGATAAACGTTATCTGGACTTATCTGGTAATGTATTGTAAAATATGTAACTTTTCTTTGGTGTGCCCAATTCTTATATTGACTGAACAAAAATATAAATGCAACATGCAACATAAAAAAAATAATATATATATTGAAATAAATTCATTAGGCCCAAATCTATGGATTTCACATGACTGGGCAGGACTGCAGCCATGGGTGGACCTTGGAGGGCATAGACCCACCCACTTGGCAGCGAGGCTCACCCACTGGGGAGCCAGGACCAGCCAATCAGAAAGATTTTTTCCCCCCACAAAAGTGCTTTATTGCAGACAGAAAAACTCCTCAACAACCTACACCCCCCAACGATCCCACAGGAGAAGAAGCTGGATGTAGAGGTCCTGGGCTGGCGTGGTTACACTTGGTCTGCGGTTGTGAGGCTAGTTGGACTTACTGCCAAATTCTCTAAAACTACATTGGAGGTGGCTTATGGTAGAGAAATGAACATTCAATTCTCGGGCAACAGCAAAACTTGAGAAATCTGTGGCATTGTGTTGTGTGACAATTCTGCACATTTTAAAGTGGCCTTTTATTGTGCCCAGCATGTGTAATGATCAGGCTGTTTAATCAACTTCTTGATATGCCACACCTGTCAGGTGGATGGATTATACTTGAAAATGAGAAATGCTCACTAACAGGGATGTAAACAAATTTGTGCACAACATTTGAGAGAAATATGCTTTTTGTGCGTATGGAACCACAAGGGATTTGTTTATTTCAGCTCAAACATGGGACCAACACTTTACATGTTGCGTTTATATTTTTGTTCAGTGTATTTTTTGTTATACAACAAGAGGTTACTGAATTTTGACTTACCATGAAAATGCTTTCTTGCAAAATGTCAGCAGCATGTTCATTGAAGCCCAAAGGCCCTAAAATGCCCTCAATTTTCACTTACCTCAGAGTACATTTGTGACCAATATGTACAATGGATATTACTTTAATGGTTTTTAAAGTGGCTTCCCATAGATTGAGCGTCAACTAGCAGCATAGAGTGCCGTTGTTCACAAACAGCTTAATGTTAAAAACAGGGAAATGGACCTAGCTAACCATGTAATCTAATATAAGCAAACCCCATTTAAGAAGCTATATGAGCCGACTTGGACAAGTCCCTATAGAGTTTAGGGTAGTAAAATCAAAGCCCTTTCCACCCTGTAATCAACAGTTAGTGTGAAGGCTTAACTCCTGAGTATACGCTCAGAGCCACTGGACGTCGACACACTCCCAGAATGAGAAACACATTGACATATGGACATTCACTAAAGGATCTATAGATATTAAAGATACACATGGTTATAGATGTTTTGCTACTATACCACATTCACCAATGCCATATACAAATAAGAACATCAACATGCTTTAACATACTTTAAAGGCCCAGTGCAGTCAAAAACGGGATTTCCTGTGATATATATATATATATATATATATATATATATATATATATATATATATATATTTACACGATGAGGTTGGAATAATACTGTGAAATTGTGAAGATTACGATAATGCCCATTTAGTGTAAGAGCTGTTTGAAAAGCTGTGTGATAGCTCTGGTGATGCAAGTCTTTCGGAATCAAACGCAGGAAACAGAGATGAGATAACACTTCTTTACTCAAAGAGAAACGGACTACTAAACCAGTAGTGTAATACCTGCTCTCGAACAACGTAGCCACAACGTGACAGATAAATAATCACGGACGAAACCCAGGGGGGAACAGAGGTCTCCTCTGAGCGCCTAAACCATTCGTCCACCACAGGAGCCTCAGTCTGGCTCTGATGCCACGGTGCCAGAACCGGCTGATAACCTAGCACACATTGAAATGGAGACAGGTTAATGGAGGAGTGGCGGAGTGAGTTCTGAGCCATCTCTGCCCACGGAATGAAAACCGCCCACTCCCCCGGCCGGTCCTGGCAATACGACCTCAGAAACCTACCCACATCTTGGTTGACTCTTTCCACCTGCCCGTTGCTCTCGGGGTGAAAACCTGAGGTAAGGCTGACCGAGACCCCCAGATGCTCCATGAGCGCCTTCCACACCCTAGACGTAAACTGGGGACCCGGTGCCGGAAAACGTGGGTGAACAGAGCCTCCGCGGTCTGTAGAGCCGTAGGGAGACCGGGCAAAGGAAGAAAACCGATTCACAACAACCAGGATCGGCGTTTTACCTTGTGACGGTGGAAGATCCGTCACAAAATCCACCGACAGGTGTGACCACGGCCGCTGTGGAACGGCTAGGGGTTGTAATTTCCCTCTGGGCAGGTGCCTAGACGTCTTGTACTGAGCGCACAACGAGCAGGAGGAAACATAAACCCTCACGTCCTTAGCTAAGGTGGGCCACCAGTATTTCTCCCTAAGACAGCGCACTGTCTGGCCGATACCTGGATGACCAGAGGAGGGTGATGTGTGAGCCCAAACAATCAGACGGTCGCGGACAGCGGACGGAATGTACATGAGTGGACACTGAGTGGGCTCTGTACGTACCGCCCGCTCGATGTCCGCGTCCAGCTCCCATACCACCGGTGCCACCAGGCAAGAGGCAGGAAGTATGGGAGTGGGATCGATGGACCGCTCCTCTGTCATACAACCGGGACAGTGCGTCTGCCTTAGCGTTCTGGGAACCTGGTCGGAAGCATAGAGTGAAATCAAAACGGATGAAAAACATGGCCCACCTCTGTCTCCTCGCCGCCCGGATGTACTCCAGATTACGGTGGTCAGTCCAGATAAGAAAAGTGTGTTTCGCTCCCTCAAGCCAATGCCTCCACGCCTTCAGAGCCTTCACAACAGCCAACAGCTCCCTGTCCCCCACATCATAGTTTCACTCTGCCGGGCTGAGCTTCTTAGAAAAAAAAGCACAGGGGCGGAGTTTTGGTGGCGTACCCGAGCGCTGAGACAGCACAGCACCTATCCCAGCCTCGGATGCGTCCACCTGAACTATGAATGCCAGAGAGGGATCCGGATGAGCCAGCACGGGAGCTGAGGTAAACAGAGCCTTCAGGTGACCAAAAGCCCTGTCCGCCTCAGCTGACCACTGCAGTCGCACCGGTCCCCCCTTCAGCAGTGAGGTAATGGGAGCCACTACCTGACCAAAGCCCCGGATAAACCTCCGGTAGTAGTTGGCAAACCCTAAGAACCGCTGCACCTCCTTTACCGTGGTTGGAGTCGGCCAATTACTCACGGCGGAAATGCGGTCACTCTCCATCTCCAACCCGGACGTGGAAATGCGATATCCTAGGCAAGAGACGGATTGTTGGAAGAACAGACACTTCTCAGCCTTGACGTACAGGTCATGCTCCAACAGTCGACCATGCACCCTGCGCACCATGGACACATGCTCGCCGCGTGTAGCGGAGTATATCAATATGTTGTCGATGTACACCACTACACCCTGTCCGACCCTGAAGATCCCTGAAGATCTTGTCTACAAAAGATTGGAAGACTGATGGAGCATTTTTCAACCTGTACGGCATGACGAGGTACTCATAGTGCCCTGAGGTGGTACTAAATTCTGTCTTCCACTCGTCTCCTTCTCAGATATACACCAGATTGTAAGCGCTCCTGAGATCCAATTTTGTGAAGAAGCGCGCCCCGTGTATTGACTCGATCGCACTGGCTATGAGAGGCAGCGGGTAGCTGTACCTCACAGTGATCTGATTTATCCCTCGATAGTCAATACACAGGCGCAGACCTCCATCCTTCTTCTTCACAAAAAAATAAACTTGAGGCAGGTGAAGTGGAGGGCCGAATGTATCCCTGCCCCAGAGATTCGGAGACATATGTTTCCATAGCAGCCGTCTCCTCCTGTGACAGAGGATACACGTGACTCCTGGGAAGTGCTGCGTCTACAAGGAGATTTATCGCACAATCCCCTCGTCGATGGGGTGGTAATTGAGTCGCCCTCTTTTTACAGAAGGCGAGAGCCAAATCGGCATATTCTGAGGGGATGTGCACGGTGGAGACCTGGTCTGGACACTCCACCATAGTCGCACCGATGGAAACACCTACACACCTCCCCGAGCACCCTCGTGACCCCCCCTTGAGAGCCCTCTGTTGCCACAAAATATTGGGGTCATGATAGGCCATCCAGGTTATGCCCAGCACCACGGGAAACGCAGGAGAATCAATGAGGAAAATACTTATACGCTCCTCATCACCCCCCTGCGTCACCATACTTAGTGGAGCTGTGGCCTCCCTAGTCAGCCTTGACCCTAAGGGTCGACTATCTAAGGCATGCACAGGGAAAGGCACATCAAGAGACACAATGGGGGTCCCTAACCTACGGGAAAAAGAATTGGTCAATAAAATTCCCAGCTGTGCCTGAATCTACTAGCGCCTTATGCTGGGAATGCGGGGAACACTCAGGAAACTCTACTAACAAAAACATGTGAGCAACAGGGAGCTCTGGGTGAGTCTGGTGCTTACTCACCTGGGGTGACAACAGTGCTCTGTCTGCCGCCTCAACTCCCTGAAGAACCCCCCCAACACCGACCAGCAGTGTGTCCTCTGCAGCCACAGCTGGTGCAGGGAATGGCCCCTCCTCCGGCCCCCCTGAGCGCAGCACCTCCCAGCTCCATAGGGGTCAGAGCGGAGATACTGGAGGATGGAATTGACGGACCCTCATCCGGACGTCCGCGTGGGGCCAGCAGATTGTCCAGTCGGATTGACATGTCCACCAGCTGGTCCAACGTGAGTGTGGTGTCCCTGCAAGCCAGCTCCCGACGGACGTCCTCACGCTAACTGCACTGGTAATGGTCGATCAGGTCCCTGTCATTCCATCCCGCGCCCGTGGCCAGGGTACAGAAGTCCAGGGCGAAATCCTGCGCGCTCCTCGTCCCCTGTCTTAAGTGGAAAAGGCATTCACCCGCCGCTCTCCCCTCAGGCGGATGGTCAAAAACCGCCCGGAAACGGTGAGTGAACTTCTCATAGTGGTCCAACGCCGCGTCACCTTCTCCGGCGTTGGCACACTCCAGGGCTTTCCCTGATAGACAGGAGATGAGGGCGGACATGCTCTCGCGTCCTGAAGGAGCCGGGTGGCCAGGTAGAGGTCAAGCTGTAGTATGAACCCCTGGCACCCAGCAGCCATCCCATCATACTCCCTCGGAAGCGAGAGCCTAATCCCACTGGGACCAGATGAAGGAGGGGTGACCAGTGGGGTAGGTGGTGGTGATGGTAGAGGTGCTGGCAGCCCTCCTCTCTCCCATCGCTCCATGGTCAGCAGCACGCAATCCATTGGTTTGCCGAGATGTTGAAGCATGGTCGCGTGCTGCTGGACGCGCTCCTCTACCTGAAGAGGAGGGCTGTGTTCTCCTGCTGATTCAATTTCTTCAAGGTCCGTGATTCTGTGATAGCTCTGGTGATGCAAGTCTTTTGGAATCAAATGCAGGAAACAGAGATGAGATAACACTTCTTTACTCAAAGAGAAACGGACTACTAAACCAGTAGTGTAATACCTGCTCACGAACAACGGCGCCACAACGTAACAGATAAATAATCACAGACGAAACCCAGGGGGGAACAGAGGGATTAAATAAGGAAACATGCAATTAGTGAAATGGGGACCAGGTGTGAATGAGACAAGACAAACAGAAAATGCGAAATGGATCTGTGGTGGCTAGAACTCCGGAGACGTCGACCGCCGGTAGCCTCCCCACCTAGGAGAGGGACCAACTTCAGCGGAAGTCGTGACAGACTGCCTGAAATTTCAGCCTGTTTTGGTAGTAATAGACCAATAAGAAAAGAGTTTCAAACCTCTCTGTCAATAACAGCAAAGTTTCAGTTTTCCACTCTGACAGTCCTAGCAAAATTTACTTGAGAAATTCCTAAGAAGCATTTATTTATTTATTTGACAATTTTACTTGAAAACAAATCATAGTAAAGTACTTAATTGTTACCCAGAAAGTATTTAATATAGAGAAGAAAAAAAAACATCTGCATTCGACCATTAAACAGAATTAGACATAGTGTACAAACAGAAGGACAGAGACAGTATTACCTCCACAACTTATTATAATCAGAGAGCTAAGCTATGCACCAGATGTGATATAATTGACTTCTCTGACTGGCCAGTTGGTCCAGTCTGTGGTGATGGAGATCTGTGCTGTCACCAGCTGTGATATAGGAACATCATCACCACCATATCCCCTGGTTATGGTGTGGTTATGGTTTATGTACATTTTAATATAAAAAAGGACGTCATGTGTTTTCTACATCACAACCAACCCCACTTACGGAGGGAGAGAAAACGATTAGGCTATCCCACCCTCTGTTCTTTACAATCACATGCACTTTCCGCAGATCATACAAAATAGTTATCTTTCAATAGAAACAATGTTAGACTTCATGTACTCTGAAAGATCTAGAACATGTCCTGTAAAATGCCACTTATTTTGCCAGACTAAAGTGTGTGAGCATAAACTAAGCCATTTGTTTATTGAGAAGAATAGGCTGATGAAAGCAGCCTATTTCAAAGGGTCACTCATCTCTCATAAGTGAACACTCATTAAATCCGGGTCCGGATTAACAAATCATAGGATACACGCAACCAACCATAGAAATATAATCCATAGATGGCAGTTCCCATTCAAGTCAGGACTGGCATACATTGCTAATGTACACGAGTGTCACAGTCAAATTGCCAGGGTAAGAGGTTACAAAACCCTTCTATGAATGCTATGTCTACGGCCACACTGCAACAAGCTGTAGCCTATATTTGTTGCGCATGCTGCCCAAACTGCCATGACATTAGGCATACTGGCATACCGGTAACTGCAACAAAAAAAAGGAAACACTTGAGTGAACAAGGGATACAAAGTATATCTTATGTTGTGGGGTGCATTTTCCTGGCATGGTTTAGGTCCATTTGTAGAATCTATGACAAGGCACAATGAAGCTGTTCTGGCAGCTTGTGGTGGTGCAACATCCTTTGAAGACACTTTATGTTTGTGTTTCCTTAATTTAGGCAGATACCTGTATGTGCTTGTGATAAAACGTAATAAACTATTGATTTTATGTGGCTAAATTATGCTCTCTGGTGTATTTTGAACATTGACAGCGAGCTCCTGTGTGTAATGTCTGCTTCCAACTCACACTCAAACATGTAGATCCCCTGAACGCAGCTCACTTTCCAGCTCACACTCTCAAACACATCGATCCCCTGAACGCAGCTCACTCTCCAGATCCCGATCCCTGTTCACACACCTGTATGTCATTATCACACACTATTTAGTTCAGTTCTTTGCACCCCATCATTGTGAGGTATTGTGTGTTTTGTGACACACTTCTTTCTGAGCACTGGTTTTCCCGTAATTTAGTCCTCCCGTGTATGATAGTTTTTGCCTGCCTCACTATCGACACCTTTTGCCTATTCCCTGCCTGTACTTTAGCCTATCGGATTTCCTGTTATCAACCTATTGCCTGATCTCCTGGACTACGTTACTAGCCTTTTCCCTGCCTGTACTGTTGCCATTTTTGACCCCCTGTGTAGGACCTTCTGCCTGCCCCTGGACCCAGCTACCTGCCTCCTCCTGTGTTCCTTTGAAAGAAACACCTTGCAAGCGCCCTGCGCTTGAAACCAGCTCTCTGTCTCCCCTCGTGTTCATTACACTATGGTTGGATAAAAATTATAATAATGAAAAAAATTACGCAATTGAAAATAACAATTTAGGCTGTAATGATCCCTAACATTTGAATTATTAGGTCATCACACCATTGAAACCCCTGCATTAATCCGGCCTTGATGAAATCAGTTGTTTGAATGCACAGATTGATGTTTACTTTTATACATAGTACTGTCTTACAGAATTTGCCCCTGTGAGCAAACACACTACAGGCAGCAGCCGCACATGTTGTGCAAAAAAGAACAGTCGACTTTATGAAGACTTTGGTTTACAAAGGTACCGAACTTTAGTATGTACATACAGCAAGTGATGGTTGTACGACATTACACCATATAATTCATCCCAGGACTTTATCATTTGTTTTAATGGATTAGATTGCAACATTTTGCTCAACAAGCAAACCTCTGGATTAATGATGTAGTAGCACTCGGGAATGTCTGGGTTTATTCAAGGTCCCCAGCCATGTATGTGGGCTGACAGAGCCTTGGAGGACACCTTGCACCTGAGTCTCAGCCAGTCAGTGGGGAAAGCCACCGCAGTTACAACAATAAACACTGGGTGATTGGATGACAACTGACTTCAGACAAATGGGCCACGCCTGATTGGCTCTAATTGAGCTAATTAAAGTCTATTTGATATGAGGGTTTAATGCATGGTGACCATGGTGACCTGCTTTAATGGGAGAGTGGTTCACAGAACCAAACTATGGAGGTAAGGATGGAAGGAAAAGCTGATGATTGTAACAGTGAGGTCTGACTCTACCTCATCAGTCACATGTTGGCCTAGTGTAGATTATAAGAATATGATGAAAAAAATATATAGTATACAAATATAGTACAGTGAGGGAAAAAATAATTTGATCCCCTGCTGATTTTGTATGTTTGCCCACTGACAAAGAAATGGTCAGTGTATAATTTTAATGGTAGGTTTATTTCAACAGTGAGAGACGGAAAAACGCATGTGAAAAATGTTATCAATTGATTTGCATTTTAATGAGGGAAATAAGTTTTTGACCCCTCTGCAAAACATGACTTAGTACTTGGTGGCAAAACCCTTGTTGGCAATCACAGAGGTCAGACGTTTCTTGTAGTTGGCCACCAGGTTTTCACACATCTCAGGAGGGATTCTGTCCCACTCCTCTTTGCAGATCTTCTCCAAGTCATTAAGGTTTCGAGGCTGACGTTTGGCAACTCGAACCTTCAGCTCCCTCCACAGATTTTCTATGGGATTAAGGTCTGGAAACTGGCTAGGCCACTCCAGGACCTTAATGTGCTTCTTCTTGAGCCACTCCTTTGTTGCCTTGGCCGTGTGTTTTGGGTTATTGTCATGCTGGAATACCCATCCACGACCCATGTTCAATGCCCTGGCTGAGGGAAGGAGGTTCTCACCCAAGATGTGTCCCCAAGATTCGTCCCTTTTATGCGGTGAAGTTGTCCTGTCCCCTTAGCAGAAAAACACCCAAAGCAAAATGTTTCCACCTCCATGTTTGACGGTAGGGATGGTGTTCTTGGAGTCATAGGCAGCATTCCTCCTCATAGGCAGCATTCCTCCTCCTCCAAACACGGCGAGTTGAGTTGATGCCAAAGAGCTCCATTTTGGTATCATCTGACCACAACACTTTCACCCAGTTGTCCTCTGAATCATTCAGATGTTCATTAGCAAACTTCAGACGGGCATGTATATGTGCTTTCTTGAGCAGGGGGACCTTGCGGGCGCTGTTTTCTTGGTGACTATGGTCCCAGCTGCCTTGAGATCATTGACAAGATCCTCCCGTGTAGTTCTGGGCTGATTCCTCACCGTTCTCATTATCATTGCAACTCCACGAGGTGAGATTTTGCATGGAGCCCCAGGCCGAGGGAGATTGACAGGTCTTTTGTGTTTCTTCCATTTGCGAATAATCACACCAACTGTTGTCACCTTCTCACCAAGCTGCTTGGCGATGGTCTTGTAGCCCATTCCAGCCTTGTGTAGGTCTACAATCTTGTCCCTGACGTCCTTGGATAGCTCTTTGGTCTTGGCCATGGTGGCAAGTTTGGAATCTGATTGACTGATTGATTCTGTGGACAGGTGTCTTTTATACAGGTAACAAACTGAGATAAATCTCAGGATCTCAGCGACCACTGCCTCATTGCCTGCATCCGCTATGGGCCCGCGGTCAAACGACCACCCCTTATCACTGTCAAATGCTCCCTAAAACACTTCTGCGAGCAGGCCTTTCTAATCGACCTGGCCCGGGTATCCTGGCAGGATATTGACCTCATTCCGTCAGTCGAGGATGCCTGGTCATTCTTTAAAAGAAACTTCCTCACCATCTTAAATAAGCATGCCCCTTTCAAAAGATGTAGGACTAAGAACAGATACAGCCCTTGGTTCACTCCAGACCTGACTGCCCTTGACCAGCACAAGAACATCCTGTGGCGGACTGCTATTACATCGAATAGTCCCCACGATATGCAACTGTTCAGGGAAGTCAGGAACCAATACACGCAATCAGTCAGGAAAGCAAAGGCTAGCTTTTTCAAACAGAAATTTGCATCCTGTAGTTCTAACTCCAAAAAGTTTTGGGACACTGTCAAGTCCATGGAGAACAATAGCACCTCCTCCCAGCTGCCCACTGCACTGAGGCTAGGTAACACGGTCACCACCGACAAATCCATGATAATCGAACATTTCAACAAGCATTTCTCTACGGCTGGCCATGCTTTTCTCCTGGCTACCCCAACCCCGGCCAATAGCTCCCCGCATCTACTTGTCCAAGCCTTCCCAGCTTCTCCTTCACCAAAATCCAGATAGCAGATGTTCTGAAAGAGCTGCAAAATCTGGACCCGTACAAATCAGCTGGACTAGATCATCTGGACCCTCTCTTTTTAAAACTATCTGCTGCCATTGTTGCAACTCCTATTACCAGTCTGCTCAACCTCTCTTTGGTGTCGTCCGAGATCCCAAAAGATTGGAAAGCTGCTGCGGTCATCCCTCTCTTCAAAGGGGTGACACCCTAGACCCAAATTGCTATAGACCTATATCAATCCTGCCCTGCCTCTCTAAAGTCTTTGAAAGCCTAGTTAATAAACAGATCATTGACCACTTCGAATCCCACCGTACCTTCTCCGCTGTGCAATCCGGTTTCCGAGCTGGTCACGGGTGCACCTCAGCCACGCTCAAGGTACTAAACGATATCATAACCGTCATCGATAAGAGACATTACTGTGCAGCCGTATTCATTGATCTGGCCAAAGCTTTCGACTCTGTCAATCACCACATCCTTATCGGCAGACTCAACAGCCTTGGTTTCTCTAATGATTGCCTCGCCTGGTTCACCAACTACTTTGCCAACAGAGTTCAGTGTGTTAAATCGGAGGGCCTGTTGTCCGGGCCTCTGGCAGTCTCTATGGGGGTGCCACAGGGTTAAATTCTTGGACCGACTCTCTTCTCTGTATACATCAATGATGTTGCCCTTGCTGCTGGTGATTCTCTGATCCACCTCTATGCAGAAGACACCATTCTGTATACTTCTGGCCCTTCTTTGGACACTGTGTTAACTAACCTCCAATCTGACTATCCTGTCAATCCTCGACTTCGGCGATGTCATCTACAAAACAGCTTCCAATACTCTACTCAGCAAACTGGATGCAGTCTATCACAGTGCCATCCTCTTTGTCACCAAAGCCCCATATACCACCCACCACTGCGACCTGTATGCTCTAGTCGGCTGGCCCTCGCTACATACTCGTCGCCAGACCCACTGGCTCCAGGTCATCTACAAGTCCCTGCTAGGTAAAGCACCGCCTTATCTCAGCTCGCTGGTAACCATAGCAGCACCCACCCGTAGCACTCGCTCCAGCAGGTATATCTCACTGGTCACCCCCAAAGCCAATTCCTCGTTTGGCCGCCTTTCCTTCCAGTTCTCTGCTGCCAATGACTGGAACGAACTACAAAAATCTCTGAAACTGGAGACACTTATCTCCCTCACCAGCTTTAAGCACCAGCTGTCAGAGCAGCTCACAGATCACTGCACCTGTACATAGCCCAACCAACTACCTCATCCCCTACCATAGTCATTTATTTATCTTGCTCCTTTGCACCCCAGTATTTTTACTTTGCACATTCATTTACTGCACATTTACCATTCCAGTGTTAAATTGCTATACTGTAGTTACTTTGCCACCATGGCCTATTTATTGCCTTATGTTCCTTATCCTACCTCATTTGCACACATTGTATATAGATTTGTTTTTTTCCTACTGTATTATTGACTGTATGTTTGTTTTACTCCATGTGTAACTCTGTGTTGTTTGTGTCGAACTGCTTTGTTTTATCTTGGCCAGGTCGCAGTTATAAATGAGAACTTGTTCTCAACTTGCCTACCTGGTTAAATAAAGGTGAAATAAAAAAATAAAGATTAGGAGCACTCCCTTTAAGAGTGTGCTCCTAATCTCAGCTCGTTACCTGAATAAAAGACACCTGGGAGCCAGAAATCTTTCTGATTGAGACGGGGTCAAATACTTATTTCCCTCATTAAAATGCAAATTAATTTATAACATTTTTCACATGCGTTTTTCTGAATTTTTTTTTGTTGTTATTCTGTCTCTCACTGTTCAAATAAACCTACCATTAAAATTATAGACTGATAATTTTTTTGTCAGTGGGCAAACGTACAAAATCAGCAGGGGATCAAATACTTTTTTCCCTCTGTATGTACACCTCTCATCATCAGTCCTTTGCAGAGGGAACATACTGTGAATATATATTTTTTCATATACAAGGGCTCCCAAGTGGCGCAGCGGTCTAAGACACTGCATCTCATTGCAAGAGGTGTCACTGCATCACATCTGGCTGTGATTGGAAGTCCCATAGGGCGGCGCACAGTTGTCCAGGGTTTGGCTTGGGTAGGTCCTCATTGTAAATAAGAATTTGTTCTCAACTGACTTGCCTAGTTAAATAAAATAATAAATACTGTAACAAAATATGTTCACTGTATGTGCTCATTCATGCAGGAAGATGCATTTTTAGATACCCATTCATTCTGTATCACAGAAATCCCTTACTATACCCTGGTTGGGAATGCATTTCAGTCATACTGACTTCCAACTCATACAGTTGTGGGAGACCTGCTAACAGGAAAGATGTAGTGGGATAATGGAGTGTTGTAACGCAATCACTTCTGCATTAAAATGGGCCCATACAGAGGAAGAAAAAAAGCCTGACATGGTGAGCTTGATTTACAGTAAATCAGGAGCGGAGAAGCAGGGAGGGAGATTCCCATTTTGCATGGAGGATTTCCACAGAACACCACTGTACCCCCACTGTATATTGTCCTTCACATCTATGCCAGTGGCCACCAGTTATGGTCCTTCCACTACAATAAGCTTCACTACAGTAATAAATACTACACTGTATACCAAGTATTCCCCCCAGCCTCAATTTGTTGGGGCATGGACTCTACAAGATGTTCGAAAGCGTTCCACAGGGATGCTGGCCCATGTTGACTTCAATGCTTCCCACAGTTGTGTCAACCCAGCAGCGTTGCAGTTCTTGACACAAACCGGTGCGCTTGGCACCTACTACCATACCCCGTTCAAAGGCACTTCAATATTTGCCTTGCCCATTCACCATCAGAATGGCACACATATACAATCCATGTCTCAATTGTCTCAAAGCCCAAAAATCCTTCTATAACCAGTCTCCTCCCCTTTATCTACACTGATTGAAGTGGATTTAACAAGTGAGATCAATAACGGATCACAGCTTTCACCTGGATTCACCTGGTCAGTCTATGTCATGGAAAGAACAGGTGTCCTTAATGTTTTGTATACTCAGTATATATTTAGTGGGACTCTACATTTACAGTATATTCCTATCTGTCAGCATCTGAACCTAAGTACCTGTCTTTGTCTTAATTTTACTGTCTGAATGAAAGTTGTTGGCTCCTGAAGTTACAGTTGGTAGAGGCTCCATGAAGAGGTTTTAAGTGAACTGTCATTCGACAATGTTTTTAAAGAAATGGAGAGTGATTTCCACTCAAATGGTTGCATCCATGTGTTGTTTAATGGTTATGCTTTTTAGATTTGTCTCGATAACACATTGTATTATGACAGAGGATAGTCCACAGTCTCTGCACAGATTGATTGTTCTCACTTTTCCCACTTTGTCAGTCTGCTTTCACATGGTAATTTTGAAAGAAAAAGTAGGGATAAGTGAGATCAATGGGATAATTATATTTTGAAACTCACAGGTAGAGTACGGTATGCCAATAGCAACTGCTAGGTAAACATAAGAAAATTGCTGTTTCACATTGTGGATCTGATTCTCACGCTGATAACAATGGCTCTACTAGTAGCAGCACCATGTCAGCCAACAACAAGGCCAGACACACTTCATGGAAGAACGTAATTGACCAAAGGGAAAGTGGAAACAGACATGTAGATCAGTGTTGCTTCCTTTGTTACAAAGCCATGTGTGTCATCTTCCAGCGAAGCCTGGACTGTGAGGCTTGG
Organism: Brachymystax lenok tsinlingensis; assembly: GCA_030435695.1. Taxonomy (NCBI): domain Eukaryota; kingdom Metazoa; phylum Chordata; class Actinopteri; order Salmoniformes; family Salmonidae; genus Brachymystax; species Brachymystax lenok. Next base: position 39,954,415 of record CM059793.1, on the reverse strand, counting down.
CAGCAGGACAAACCCAGCCTCAGTAACCGTCTCACAAGGGAAGTGGAAATATAGGCTGTGTTACATGCTCCTTGGGAACATCTAGGTACATGATGTCATAGTGAGACAGATAAGTAACAATATGGCCAAAGTCTGTTAAAATCCATTCCATAAATCTTTTTAATGTAATGTGACATTAGTCAATGGTGTGCGCCATACCAATCTGAGCAGTTTTCCCCACCAGTGCCCTCCAATAAGAAGGGCTGGGACATGGGCTAAACAAGCCATACTCCGGCAGACCGCATTCCGGATCCGGACCGAGACGCAGAACGGGTTTATTACGGACCACGGGGCCCAACAAAGAAAAATATGAATGTCCAAAAGGTTGCGAGTTCGAATCTCATCACAGACAACTTTAGCATTTTAGCTAATCAGCAACTTTTCAACTACTTACTACTTTTCAACTACTTAGCATGTTAGCTAACCCAACCTAACCCTTTAGCCTAACCCCTAATCTTAACTCTAACCCCTAACCCCTAGCCTAACTAACGTTAGCGAGCTAGCTACCTAGCTAGAATTCATAACCTATCATACGTTTTGCAAATTCGTAACATATTGTATTTTTTTTATTTTGTAACATATTGTACGTTTTGCAATTTTGTAACATATAATACAAATTGTAATTCACAACATATCATTCGTGATGGGTGATGGACATCCACAAATGAATACATACCATACAAAACGCACCATATCATAATAAATGAGGTATCTTGGATTTACGTACAGAATAACACGAAATGCTCTGAGACCAGGTTGTTGCAAATGGACCTATATTATTGTATTATTGTATTGCATCTTCATGTCATAGGCCTAAATGGAAGTCAATTGCACGTTTCTTTATCTATCAAGTAACTAAGAATGAGCATATTAGATAACGTATAAGACTACAGCAATAAAACATATGGCAAAATGAATTAGCATTAGGCCTTCGTTGGAGTTTAGGTATAGCCTACTGATGTTGCTTGTGATAAATCACCAATGTTATTTGACAGGAATAATCCATTGTTTAAGAATACTTACATTCCCTAAGACTCAACTCTCAAGAGTCATCTGTCAGAAATTCACTTTACATTATCTTTTCAAATTGTTAAAAATAAACGGTTCCGTTTTGGAATAACGTTTTCTCCGAAAATCTCATTCCCAAATAGACCTCCCTGTAGTCAGTCCCTGTAGTTATTCCGCCTTCAAGTACTAGTCGGAACTAGGAAACTGGGAAATTTCCGACTTGAAAATGGTTGGAGTTAGGACATTCCCGAGTTTCCTAGTTCCGACTAGCATAGGAACGCGGCAGAAGTAAGCTTCTCTACTGTTTTCCAGCGTGCTCGATTTCCGTATCCAACGGGAGACGTCCATTGCCATCATCACCATAGGTTAGTTAGTGGGAGTAACGGTGTCAGAAGTACAGAAAGTCCCGAGTTACGTCTTCGCTAAACAGCCGAAGTACCTTAGAGGCACAAAGCTGGAACACATTAGGAAACAGTAATATCTCGTGGTAGAAGACCGAATTCAAACTTTATTATTTGCTTGGAATTTCCGAGGCATAGTTTTTTCTGGACTTGCTCTGCGCTGATACAAGTCTGACAGTTAACAACAAAGTAAATTGTAAGGTGACTCTCCACAGGTAAGACCGCATATTAAAGTCTACATTATACTGTAGTAATTTAGGCTACAGTACTGTTTTGAGTCAATTACTGGGTGTTACTTTGAATACCAGTTAAATATCTTCATCAACTTTGCTGGTAGCTTGTTTTGCTATGCAGTTGATTTCTCCAGACTATCCTTCGCTGGGCTTCATACAGAGAGAGCACACATGTAGCCTATAATTTGTTAGAATATAACGTTGTAGGCTTGTTGCTATATGTTTAGAAATGTAGTCTACCACAACATTATCACGTTCACATGTTAGTTACGTGCAATTAATGTGTTAAATGTACGTATAGTCCCTATAGCATACTAAATTAATATAACATCAAATGTAGCCTTACATAAAGGTCTGGACAAACAAAATAAGCACTGCTAATTACATCAATTGTTTACTTTTCGGTAGATAGTTTTCACGTGTGATTATCCTACTAGTGAGCATAAAATATGCCAGTTGATTGCTGCATTCAGTATTCCTAAAACTAAAGGAACGCATAGTGGTTATGGCTCTCTCATGCACAGATTTACGGAATGTGACGAATCAAAACATAAATTCAGAGCACTTTGAGGAGGAACAGCTGGAGAGGCGTCTAGTGCTGATCTAGTATGTGAGAAACATGCCTTGTCGAACAATTCGCGCGATTACTGGCAGGGTCTCATAGCTTGAGTGCCATAGTGATGGTCTGTCTCTGTGTTGCAAAGGCTGTGTCTGAAGCAGAGATAAAGCCTGTTTATAGACTTATAACAATGCTATTACGTCTGTATCAATGGCTTTTCAGACCAAAACATGACAGTGAGAGCGTTCATCTCGGGTGCATTGGACCTTTTGTAACACACGTTTGGTTTAAATTCCCCAAAATAAACATATATTTAAAAATGAATCACGAATTTATAGTCAAATTTGTCGTTTCAAAATAGACGTTTTCGTATGTTTTTCTGGTTTTGAACAGATATTTTTGTAAATGTCATCTATTGCTGCTTGTTTTGAACATTTGTCTGTTATTCATTCAAAGTGGCCACTAATAGGTGATATAATATATATATATATATATATATATATATATATATATATATATTATATCACCTATTAGTGGACACATATATATATATATTATATATACAGTTGAAGTCAGAAGTTTACATACACATTAGCCAAATACATTTAAACTTGGGTCAAACATCTGTGAAGTGGTTGTAAAACAAGTTTTAATGACTCCAACCTAAGTGTATGTTAACTTCCGATTTCAACTGTAAACACGTTTTAATTACTCCAACCTAAGTGTATGTAAACTTCCGACTTCAACTGTAAACAAGTTTTTATGACTCCAACCTAAGTGTATGTAAACTTCCGACTTCAAATGTAAACACGTTTTTATGACTCCAACAGTTGAAGTCGGAAGTTTACATACACTTAGGTTAGAGTCATTAAAACTCGTTTTTCAACCATTCTCAAAATTCTGGGTAACAAACTATATTTTTGGGAAGTCGGTTAGGACATCTACTTTGTGCATAACACAAGTAATTTTTCCAACAATTGTTTACAGACAGATTATTTCACTTATAATTCACTGCATCACAATTCCAGTGGGTCAGAAGTTTACATACACAAAGTTGACTGTGCCTTTAAACAGCTTGGAAAATTCCAGAGAATTATGTCATGGCTTTAGAAGCTTCTGATAGGCTAATTGACATAATTTGAGTCAATTGGAGGTGTACCTGTGGATTTATTTCAAGGCCTACCTTCAAACTCAGTGCCTCTTTGCTTGACATCATGGGAAAATCAAAAGAAATCAGCCAATACCTCCCAAAAATGTTTGTAGACCTCCACAAGTCCGGTTTGTCCTTGGGAGCAATTTCCAAACACCTGAAGGTACCATGTTCATCTGTACAAACAATAGTACGCAAGTATAAACACCATGGGACCACGCAGCCGTCATACCGCTCAGGAAGGAGACGCGTTCTGTCTCCTAGAGATGAACGTACTTTGGTGCGAAAAGTGCAAATCAATCCCAGAACAACAGCAAAGGACCTTGTGAAGATGCTGGAAGAAACAGGTACAAAAGTATCTATATCCACAGTAAAAGGAGTCCTATATCAACATAACCTGAAAGGCCGCTCAGCAAGGAAGAAGCCATTGCTCCAAATCCGCCATAAAAAAGCCAGACTATGGTTTGCAACTGCACATGGGGACAAAGATCGTACTTTTTGGAGAAATATCCTCTGATCTGATGAAACAGTTTGGCCATAGTGACCATCGTTATGTTTGGAGGAAAAAGGGGGAGGCTTTATTACAGACAGAAATACTCCTCAGTTTCATCAGCTATCCGGGTGGCTGGTCTCCGATGATCCCACAGGTAAAGAAGCCGGATGTGGAGGTCCTGGGCTGGTGTGGTTACACGTGGTATGCGGTTGTGAGGCCGGTTGGACGTACTGCCAAATTCTCTAAAACAACATTGAAGGCGGCTTATGGTAGAAAAATGAACATTCAATTCTCTGGCACTCTGGCAATAGCTCTGGTGGACGTTACTGCAGTCTGCATGCCAATTGTACACTCCCTGAACACTTGAGACATCTGTAGCATTGGGTTGTGTGACACTTTTAGAGTGGCCTTTTATTGTTCCCAGGACAAGGGGCACCTGTGTAATGATCATGCTGTTTAATCAGCTTCTTGATATGCCACACCTGTCAGGTGTATGGATTATCTTGGGAAGGAGAAATGCTCACAAACAGGGATGTAAACAAATTTGTGCATTACATTTGAGAGAAATAAGCTTTTTGTGCGTATGAAAATTTTTGTGGATCTTTTATTTCAGCAAATGAAACATGGGACCAACACTTTATATGTTGCATTTATATTTTTGTTCAGTATATATATTTTCAGGATGCATACTGTACATCTACCTCTGTGCCAAATGTGATGCTTCTCTCACAAAATTGACTAGTCCACATTTTCAGCTTAGTCACCTGCGCACCACTAGTATACAAAAGAAAGATAATTTTCCATTCTTCCATATTAACACTAGAACTGCCTGGCCTTGCTGCATGCAGTGCCTTTGGACAATAGTCAGACCCCTTGACTTTCTCCACATTTTGTTAGGTTACAGCCTTATTCTAAAATTGATTAAATCGTTTTTTTATATCAAATCAAATTGTATTCGTCACATGCGTCGAATACAACAGGTGTAGACCTTACAGTGAAATGCTTACTTACAAGCCCTTAACCAACAATTCAGTTTTAAGAAAATACAGCCCCCAAAAAAAAGTAAGAGATAAGAAAAGCAAATAATTAAAGAGCAGCAGTAAATAACAATAGCGGGGCTAGATACAGGGGGTACCGGTACAGAGTCAATGTGTCAATGTGCGGGGGCACCGGTGTCGAGGTAATTGAGGTAATTATGTACATGCAGGTAGGGTTATTAAAGTGGTAATAACAGAGAGTAGCAGCAGTGTAGGGGGGGGGGGGGTGCAAATAGTCTGGGTAGCCATTTGATTAGGTGTTCAGGAGTCTTATGGCTTGGGGGTAGAAACTGTTTAGAAGCCTCTTGGACCTAGACTTGGCGCTCCGGTACCGCTTGCCGTGCGGTAGCAGAGAGAACAGTCTATGACTAGGGTGGCTGGAGTCTTTGATCATTTTTAGGGCCATCCTCTGACACTGCCTGGTATAGAGGATGGCAGGAAGCTTGGCCCCAGTGATGTACTGGGTCGTACATACTACCCTCTGTAGTGCCTTGCGGTCGGAACCCAAGCAGTTGCCATACCAGGCAGTGATGCAACCCGTCAGGATGCACTCGATGGTGCAGTTGTACAACCTTTTGAGGATCTGAGGACCCATGCCAAATCTTTTCAGTCTCCTGAGGGGGAATAGGCTTTGTTGTGCCCTCTTCACGACTGTCTTGGTGTGCTTGGACCATGTTAGTTTGCTCCATTACAGCCCCGTCAATGAGAATGGGGGCGTGCTTGGTCCTCCTTTTCCTGTAGTCCACAATCATCTCCTTAGTCTTGATCACGTTGAGGGAGAGGTTGTTGTCCTTGCACCACACGGTCAGGTCTCTGACCTCCTCCCTATAGGCTGTCTCATCGTTGTCGGTGATCACCTACCACTGTTGTGTCATCAGCAAACTTAATGATGGTGTTGGAGTTGTGCCTGACCATGCAGTCATGAGTGAACAGGGAGTACAGGAGGGGACTGAGCACGCACCCCTGAGGGGCCACCGTGTTTAGGGTCAGCGTGGCAGATGTGTTGTTACCTACCCTTACCACCTGAGGGCGGCCCGTCAGGAAGTCTAGGATCCAGTTGCAGAGGGAGATGTTTAGTCCCATGGTCCTTAGCTTAGTGATGAGCTTTGAGGTACTATGGTGTTGAACGCTGAGCTGTAGTCAATGAGTAGCATTCTCACATAGGTGTTCCTTTTGTCCAGGTTGGAAAGGGCAGTTTGGAGTGCAATAGAGATTGCATTATCTGTGGATCTGTTGGTGCGGTATGCAAACTGGAGTGGTTCTAGGGGTTCTGGGATAATGGGTGTCTGGGATGATGGTGTTGATGTGAGCCATGACCAGCATTTCAAAGCATTTCTTGGCTACATTCGTGAGTGCCAATGGTCGGTAGTCATTTAGGCAGGTTACCTTGGCGTTCTTGGGCACAGGGATTATGGTGGTCTGCTTGATAACATGTTGTTATTACAGACTCAGACAGGGAGAGGTTGAAGACACTTGCCAGTTGGTCAGCGCATGCTCGGAGTACACGCTCTGGTAATCCGTCTGGCCCAGCGGCCTTGTGAATGTCTTACTCACATCGGCTGCGGAGAGCATGATCACACAGTCATCCGGAACAGCTGATGCTCTCATGCATGCATTTCTCTCTCATCAATCTACACACAATACAAAAGAAAAAGCATGCTTTTAGAAATGTTTGTTAATTTAGTAAAAACAACAACTGAAATAGCAGACCCAGTACTTTATTGAAACACCTTTGGCAGCGATTACCGCCTCAAGTCTTCTTTGGTATTACGCTACAAACTTGGCACACCTGTATTTGGGGAGTTTCTCCCATTCTTCTCTGCAGATCATCTCAAGCTCTGTCAGGTTGGATGGGGAGCTTTGCTGCACAGCTATTTTCAGGGCTCTTCAGAGATATTAGATCGGATTCAATGTGGCTAGGCCACTCAAGGACATTCAGAGACTTGTCTCGAAGCCACTCCTGCATTGTCTTGGCTGTGTGCTTAGGGTCATTGTCCTGTTGGAAGGTGAACCTTTGCACCCAGAGGTCCTGAGTGCTCTGGAGCAGGTATTCATCAAGGATCTCTCTGTGCTTTACTCTTTGCCTCTATCCTGACTAGTCTCCCAGTCGATGCCGCTGAAAACATCTCCACAGCATGATGCTGCCATCACCATGCTTCACCGTATGGATGGTGCCAGATTTCCTCCAGACCTGACACTTGGCATTCAGGCCAAAGAGTTCAATCTTGGTTTCATCAGACCAGAGAATCTTGTTTCTCATTGTCTGAGAGTCTTCAGGTGCCTTTTGGCAAACTCCAAGTGGGCTGTCATGTGCCTTTTACTGAGGAGTGGCTTCTGTCTGGCCAATCTACCATAAAGTCTTGATTTGTGGAGTGTAGCAGAGATGGTTGTCCTTCTGGAAGGCTCTCCAATCTCCACAGAGGAACTATGGAGCTCTGTCAGAGTGACCATCCCTGACCAAGGCCCTTCTCCCCCGATTGCTCAGTTTGGTCAGCTCTAGGAAGAGTGTTGGTGGTTCAAAACTTTCCATTTAAGAATGATAGAGGCCACTGTGTTCTTGGGGACCTTCAATGCAAATATTTTTTGGTACCCTTCCCCAGATCTGGGCCTCGACACAATCCTGTGTCGGAGCTCTACAGACAATTCCTTCAACTTCATGGCTTGGTTTTTGCTCTGACATGCACTGTCAACTGTGGGACCTTATATAGACAGGTGTGTGCCTTTCCAAATCATGTCCAATCAAATGAATTTACCACAGGTGGACTCCAATCAAGTTGTAGAAACATCTCAAGGATGATCAATGGAAACAGGATGCACCTGAGCTCAATTTTGAGTCTCATACTAAAGGGTCTGAGTACTTATATAAATAAGGTATTTCTGTTTTTTATTTTTAATAAATTAGAAAAAATGTCTAAAAACCTGCTTTCGCTTTTTCAATATGGGGTATTTTATGTAAATTGCTGAGGATAATACATTTTTTAATAAGGTTGTAACGGAACAAAAGTCAAGGGGTCTGAATACTTTCCAAAGGCACTGTATAAGTACCCTCTAGAGAATGTTGCCGGGCCTTTAGCATATGCATCAGATGCATATCATCTCACAAGGTGTGCAAACATGCTTGTTTAATAAACCCTTGATAAATAGTGCAAACACTATTGTTAGGGATTGATTGCATGAAGAAGTATTTATGGAAATATGTCTCCCCCCAAAAAATAACAACAATATATGTTCTGTATAATTCTACAAAGTCCTAGGAAAAACATAGGCCTATAGCCTGTTTTCATTTCCCTTACAATAAAAACATTACAGTGTAGTCCATTTGATCAACTTTATTTGTAGATTCGATTAGTAATAGAGTTATAGTAATTAACAAAGTCCAGTTACAACTTCTTTTAACAAAGTAGTAGAAACAAAAAGATGATTATGAAAGTAATAATAATATAACTAGCCAGGTGCGCAGCTGAAATGATTTGCTCTATTCCTAAACAAAAGCACCAGTGCATGAACAATTGTAAAGGATTAATTGCATGAAAAAATATTAATGGAAATAAATTCATGACAGGATATAAAAAACAGTCATTTGTTGATTGTATCGGACACTGTATTGTCCCCTTATACCCGTGCTATTACACATGAATCAATCGCGTCTTCTGTTTATGCTTCAGGTTCCACAGTCAGCACACAGCTTCAGGGCTTTGTGTGAGCAAGCCCCTTATACAAATTGGTTACACTGCACACAATTTTTATGGGCCTGTTTTGTGTGCACCTGCCGACTTGACATTGTTTCTTCTTTTTACTGAGTGGGAGCTGTAGTGCTTGGGGAAGAGGGGGGAGAGCAGGACCTGCTGCCTTGGCGGCCTGATTGCCGGCAATAGCTTCTTTCTTGGCGTTCATGTGGTTCTTACGAAGCTCACATGCCAGATCCATGATACAATCTCTCCTGCTGACTGTCTTGTCAAGGCATTGTTTGTACAACAGGTGCGCGTTGATAGCAGCCATGTCGAGCACGTTGTAGAACACCGCAACAGGCCAGCGGCGAGTGCCTCCTTTTACAGAGTACTGTCTTGCCATCTGGTCGAGTGCATCCACACCAACCTATTGCATAAAATAAAATAGAATATAAAAGGTTAGAACTATATACAATTATAATACTAATAGTAATAACAGTAATATTAATGTAATATAATTAAAGGGTATACTATTTGGTGTTTGGGAGATGGAAAAGCTACCTGTATATGGCAGAGATATACACTACTGTTCAAAAGTTTGGGGTCACTTAGAAATGTCCTTGTTTTCCATGAAAACATACATGAAGTTAGTTGCAAAATGAATAGGAAATATAGTCAAGATGTTGACAAGGCTATAAATAATGATTTTTAATTGACATAATAATTCTGTCCTTTTGCTTTTGTCAAAGAATCCTCCATTTGCAGCAATTACAGCCTTGCAGACCTTTGGCATTCTAGTTGTCAATTTGTTGAGGTAATCTGAAGAGATTTCACCCCATGCTTCCTGAAGCACCTCCCACAAATTGGATTGGCTTGATGGGCACTTTTTACGAACTATACGATCAAGCTGCTCCCACAACAGCTCAATAGGGTTGAGATCCGGTGACTGTGCTGGCCATTCCATTATAGACAGTATACCAGCTGACTGCTTCTTCCCTAAATAGTTCTTGCTTAGTTTGGAGCTGTGCTTTGGGTCATTGTCCTGTTGTAGGAGGAAATTGGCTCCAATTAAGCGCCGTCCACAGGGTATGGCATGGCGTTGCAAAATGGAGTGATTTTTTCTGCGTCTCACGAATGTTCTTCTCTGTGATCTTAACACCTCAAACTTTTATTGGCCAGTCTGAGATATGGCATTTTCTTTGCAACTCTGCCTAGAAGACCAGCATTCCGGAGTCGCCTCTTCACTGTTGACGTTGAGATTGGTGTTTTGCGGGTACTATTTAATGAAGCTGCCAGTTGAGGACTTGTCAGGCATCTGTTTCTCAAACTAGACACTCTAATGTACTTGTCCTCTTGCTCAGTTGTGCACCGGGGACTCCCACTCCTCTTTCTATTCTGGTTAGAGACAGTTTGTGCTGTTCTGTGAAGGGAGTAGTACACAGCGTTGTACGAGATCTTCAGTTTCTTGGCAATTTCTCACATGGAATAGCCTTCGTTTATCAGAACAAGAATAGACTGACGAGTTTCAGAAGAAAATCCTTTGTTTCTGGTCATTTTGAGCCTGTAATCGATCCCACAAATGCTGATACTCCAGATACTCAACTAGCCTAAAGAAAGCCTGTTTTATTGCTTCTTTAATCAGAACAACAGTTTTCATTTGTGCTAGCATAATTGCAAAAGGTTTTTCTAACGATCAATTAGCCTGTTAAAATGATAAACTTCGAATAGTGAAGACAACGTGCCATTGGAACACAGGAGTGATGGTTGCTGATAATGGGCCTCTGTACACCTATGTAGATATTCCATACAAATTCAGCCGTTTCCAGCTACAATAGTCATTTACAACATTAACAAGGTCTACACCTTATTTCTGATCCATTTTATGTTATTTTAATGGACAAAAAAATGGACAAAAAAAACATTTCTAAGTGACCCCAAACTTTTGAACTGTAGTGTATACCTGTATACCTGCGCTATTGTAGTCTGTCACCGTCTCCGGTTTCTTCTTCTGGTCACTGCCGATGGCAACAGTGGGATGCATGGTGCTGAGGATGCAAACACTCATATTTATTTTCCGTCTGTACACGGTGAGTGTTGCTTTACCACTCTCCATCACTGATGTGGAGGACAGCTCCACCAGTATGTTGTTTTGCGCAGAGCGGGGCAGCTCCCCGCCTTTGTTTGTTCACTGTTCCGAGTAGGCTAGTCTTCTTTGCAATCAACTTGTCTGCCAGGTAAATTGATGTGAAGAAGTTGTCCATGTTCACCTTTCTGCCTTTACCCATGTAAGGCTCCACAAGTCTCAAAACCACAGTCTCAGACAGTCTCTCACCCGCTGGCCTGGTTTCATCTTTTCCCAGATATGGAAAACCATTGAGCAAGTACTTGGTTTCGACATCGGTGACATGTACCATTATCAGTTTCTATCTGGTTTCAAACAGAATAGCATATTTTTATTGACATTTAATATGTTACTAGTTTTTGCTTAGTAGCCAGAGCAACCCTGCCGCGCGAGTGGTCATGTGCTGAATGCATGGACAGCACTGATATTCTTGGAAAAAGTGAAATTTGGAAATAGAGCTGCACCTCTTGAATTATGAGAGTTATTCGACAAAGGTAAGTGTCATAGAAACTTCAGAATATACTCTTTCAGATACTATATAGAAATCAAAATGTTTACCTACATGTGACTCTGAAGGAGGATTTGATAAAGCGATGCTCCTTTCCCTGCATCTGTAAATTATAAGATGCACCCATTTCTTCCTGTACAATTTGACAACTGATAGGCCTAATATTGTCACTCATCAAATTATTGTCAATTTAATCTTGTCTATAGGCTAACTCTTATTATTTTTTTAATTCGTTTCGGTATAGTTTAGGTGTAGTTTCGATAGGCCGGCTGTGCAGGCTGACTGACATTGTTTATTTTCAAGAATATGTTTTGCATTATTCTAAAGGCCTACTGCAACACATAGCATGTTTTTGTTTCCCTTACAATACATTTGATTAATAATATAGTTACAGTAAATAATACAGTCCTGTAACAGCTTATTTTTACAGTAAAACATAGAAGAGAATGGTATCAACCTGCAAGGCGCGCGATAGGCATAACACATAAATAGGCATAACACAAACTCATCATTACACTATTGTTGTTATAATTTAAAATCAACCTTTTAACCCACATCATTCAGTTAGGCCTAATTTAAATTCAATTGTGAAGTAACTTGCACAATTATCGCCCATTCCATCCATTTGTCATTCATTCAGTGGACTGGCATTGTTTGCTTCGCTTGATAGATTCAGTTATATGTTTTGCATTATTCTAAAGGCCTACAGCAACTTGTAGCATGTTTTCGTTTCCCGTATAATAAATTTGATTAGTAATTCAGTTATAGTAAATAAAACAGTCCCGTAACAGCTTATTTTTACAAAGTAAAATGTAAAAGAGAATGGCATCAACCCAAAAGGCGCACGGTCAAATTATTTTCTGCTGATAAATAAACATAACACAAACACTATTGTCTTTCTGCATTAAATTAACCTCTTCAACCTCTGTATCAATTCAGTTAGGCCTAATTTAAATTCAATGGTGAAGTAAGGTGCACAGTTATTGCCCATTCATCCATTTGTCATTCATTCATTGAGGAGAGAGAGACGCGTTAGCGACTGACTGGGTACCAACATCCTAAAGCACATTGTCTTGGCGGGTTAAGTTGGGAATAGGAGTGTAAAAACTGGTACAAAGGCTCTAAATACTTTTCTGTTTTTGTGATTTCAAAATTCTGACAAATGAGCAGTGTAAAATAAAACATTTAGGTAAAGTCAGAAGTTTTTTGGCTGACTTTTTTTATTTACAATATCAAACGTCAGTGGCGGTTCTAGTGTTCTAGTGTTAACAGAAGTCCTAAAATTTCAGAAGCATCAATAACAGGGTTTAGAAATGGACCCCTTTTCAAAATTGACCCCTTTTGGCGCTTTTAGTGTAATGGCATTTCTTGCATTGTCCTGGATCTGACAGGCTGACGTGTTTCCTCAATTGTACTAGCAATCCATTGTCATCGTCCACATTTCTAGCTTTGACCTTTATTTTAATAGTTGGCCTCGTTGTTTATTGAGCTCTTAAAGCTGAGCCATAAGTGAAATTGGGCGACTTTTGTGGTGCATCTCCTTCATGCAATGCATTCTCCAGATGTTATGTGCATTGTGCATTGCACTTTACATGCTTTGAAGCACATTGAATGGTTCACTTGTAGGCCCTTGTGGCTGACTACTCAATTTACAGCTCTGTCTGTCAAGCTTGTACCAACATCCCATCAGGATTTTGTTTAGATGTTTTCTCATTTATCAGTCTTCATTGATACATTTTGCTGTAAATTCTGATTCTTCACCCTTCGGAGGAAAGTGTTGAGAAAACAGAAACAAAATAGAGCATTCTCTTTCTCGAATCGCTATGACCTTTACTTAATTCAGATAATGATTTATGGGTGACTGTTTTTGCTTTTCTCTCTTCCTTTTCACACGGCCTGTGCAGCTCTGGTTCATATCCTTGCACTGGAAGAGGGAATTCATTTAACCGTGTTAAGACTTGTGCTTTGAATCCTTTTCAGTTGACCCCACATTCCTCAAACTCTTCCTGCTCTCTTGGTGACCCAGGGTCAGTGACATCTTAGACCTGTAACTGAGGAGAAATGTGTCAATTTCCTGTTTTATGTTCTTCTCAGAGGAGTGGTGTGAATAGGTGGACAACATGTGAGGATGGATGTGTTTTTTGCTACATACCCCAAACCTCATACATCATATGGATATCTTCCATCATCCAGTAAGAATGAATACCAGTGCCACACCCAAAGACAAATAACTACACTCAAGAACCCCCAGCTGCTTTTCATTGTTTTGAGCCCTTCATTGGGCTCGGTTTGCATAATGAAGCTAATATAGAACTGCCTTCAAAGGGCACCGTGCTTTCCACAGAAATCCTTCTCCATGACTATTTGGAATGAACAATCATACTCCATGCAGCTCATATAATTTATTCTCAGATACGCTGGTTAATTCACTACAGCAGTTTTAGACAAACAACAGCAGCAGTCCCAGCTATGTTTATTTCCCGTCTGTCCCATTCACTCATCATGGTGACCAGCTAGAGCCCGTTTCCGCTGCCCCTTCATGAAAGTTCCCATTATCTTGGACAAGCTAAACAGTGCTGGGCAGATCCCGTGCCACAGGGCTTCAATGGGCGAGCCTGTGTTGCTGCTACATCAACATTTTTTTCTCCCTTTGACCTCTCTGGGTCTCAGTGCCATTCCGTACTCTCTGTGGCTACAGCTCAGGGCCAATCACAAACTGGAACAAGGCTTGGCCTGTGTCTATTTGAGACATCCCTGGCTGGATCGGTCCAGGGGGTCGGTCTCTGACTGTGCATCTGTCCCTGGCTGGCTCACAAAAAGAGCTCATCTCAGGCTGGCATTTACATTTGACATTTTAGTAATTTAGCAGACGCTCCTATCCAGAGCGACTTACAAATAGTGTATTCATCTTAAGATAACTAGGTGGGACAACCACATATCACAGTCATAGTAAGTAAATATTTCCTCAATAAAGTAGTTATCATCAAAGTCAGAGCTAGTAAGGGGGAAAAGAGTCAAGTGCGAGTGTTAGTGGCAGACAGTGAAGTTCTCTCCATGTTTTTCTGTGCTGAAGTGCACATTTCTGAAAAGCTTCTCGAATGCGGCTTCCTGCTATACATACACTGCGAGCATATTCTGTGGCTATATTTTGACATGCCTATTTGAGTGACCTCACGCTGCTGTTTACTAGTCGAGTATATATTGGAGCCGGGTTTTCTGCATGCTTAGTTTGCTACTGCAGCGAAGCTCTCATTTTTAAGATGTATTTCTATTGAAATCTCTGTGTGAATCCTGTTCTGCGCTTGCTATAAAATGACGGGGAGCTTTGACCTCGGTTCCCTTGCGGTTAATGGAATCTTGTTTACATACAGAGTTTGTTCTGGTGTGACTGCCAAAACATCCCACGCAAGTAGGATCTCAGCTTCGTCAAGGCTTTTACAGGTACTATCAAACAAGGATACAGTATTGTGAATGGGAAGGAAAGATGTGTCCTGCTCAGACTGAGCCGTGTTGATATCTTACTTATCGTCTGAGAATTGTTATTTAGCTCAGTCTATTTTGGGAGATGAGATCAGATATAAGAGGTCCTATGTTCCTCAGAACTCAGAAAGACTTGACTGGCTGTTACTCTACCATAAGTCATTCTCAGTGCAACCCTATGTCGCAGCATTGGTAATGTCCGGCTTGTTGACTAATGGGGTGGATTTCCTGACTGAATGTAGCTGGTGACAACTGCCTTTGTCTGGGTTGTTGGCAAGCTCGTCTGGGCTTGATCCCAAATTTGACATGAAAGCTGCTGCTGATGGATTAAAATGGACTTTTACAAGGCATCTATCAATAAAGCACTGGTGAGGTAGTAACCCAAATGATCAGACAACACATTTAAGATCCCTGTCAGCTACATTATGTGTGCTGTAGTGGGGCTGTAGTGGACTAATACATGATCATGGTCAACACACACCAACAGTCGTGAAGAAGGTACGACAATGCCTCAGGAGGCTGAAAAGATTCGGCATGTGCCCTCAGATCCTCAAAGTTCTATGGTTGCACTTTTGAGAGCATTTTGACTGACTGCATCAGCAGCTGGGCAACTGCTTGGCATCTGACTGCAAGACGCTACAGAGAATAGAGGGTACGGCCCAGTACATCTCTGGGGCCGAGCTCCCTGACATCCAGGAACTCTATACCAGGTGAAGTTAGAGGAATAAACATTTTGTCAAAGACTCCAGCCCACAAAGTCTGTTCTCTCTGCTACCGCTTTGCAAGTGGTACTGATGCACCAAGTCTGGAACCAATAGGACCCTGAACAGCTTCCACCCCCAAGCTATAAGACTGCTAAATAGTTTGTCCGGGTAGCTATTGGTTAACTCTGTACTGACCCTTTTTTGCTGTTTTTACTCATCACATACGCTGCTGCTATTGTCTTATCGATCCTGTTGCCTAATCACTTTATCCCTACCTACACTATACGTGTGTACCCCTGCACATCGACTTGATACTGGTACCCCATGTACAGTGCATTTGGAAAGTATTCAGACCACTTTACTTTTTCCATATTTTGTTACATTACAGCCATATTCTAAATGTTAAAAAAAATCCTCATCAATCTACACACAATACCCCAAAGCGAAAACAGGTTTTTAGAAAATGTTGCAAATTTATTACAAATAAAAAACAGAAATACCTATTTACATAAGTATTCAGACTTGAAATTCAGAGACTTGAAATTGAGCTCAGGTGCATTCTTGAGATGTTTCTACAACTTGATTGGAGTCCACCTGTGGTAAATTCAATTGATTGAACACGATTTGGAAAGGCACATACCTGTCTATATAAGGTCCCACAGTTGACAGTGCTTGTCAGAGCAAAAACCAAGCCATGAGGTCGAAGGAATTGTATGTAGAGCTCCGAGACAGGATTGTGTCGAGGCACAGATCTGGGGAAGGTTACCAAAAAATGTATGCATCATGTTCCAGAAGGACAACCATCTCTGCAGCACCCCGCCAATCAGGCCTTTATGGTAGAGTGGCCAGACGGAGGCCACTCCTCAGTAAAAGGCACATGACAGCCCGCTTGGAGTTTGCCAAAAGGCACCTAAAGACTCAGACCATGAAAAACAAGATTCTCTGGTCTGATGAAACCAAGACTGAACTCTTTGGCCTGAATGCCAGCGTCACATCTGGAGGAAAACTGGCACCATCCCTATGGTGAAGCATGGTGGTGGCAGCATCATGCTGTGGAGATGTTTATCAGCGGCAGGGACTGAAAGACTAGTCAGGATCGAGGGAAAGATGAACGGAGCAAAGTACAGTGAGATCCTTGATGAATACCTGCTCCAGAGCACTCAGGACCTCATACTGGGGCAAAGGTTCACCTTCCAACAGGCCAACAACCATAAGAACACAGCCAAAACAATGCTAGAGTGGCTTCGAGACAAGTCTCTGAATGTCCTTGAGTGGCCCAGCCAGAGCCCGGACTTGAACCCGATCAAACATCTCTGGAGAGACCTGAAAATAGCTGTTCAGCAACGCTCCCCATGCAACCTGACAGAGCTTTAGAGGATCTGCAGAGAAGAATGGGAGATATTCCCCAAATACAGGTGTGCCAACCTTGTAGCGTCATACACAAGAAGACTTGAGGCTGTAATTGCTGCCAAAAGTGCTTCAACAAATTACTGAGTAAAGGGTCTGAATACTTATGTAAATATGATATTTATTTATTTTTATATTTTATGAATTAGCTAAATGTTCTAAAAAGCTGTTTTTGCTTTGTCATTATGGGGTATTGTGTGTAGAAAAAAACAGTTTCATCCATTTTAGAATAAGGCTGTAAATAATAAATTGTGGAAAAAGTCAAGTGGTCAGAATACTTTCCAAATGCACTGTATATAGCCAAGTTATCGTTGCTCATTGGGTATTTATTCCTTGTGTTATTATTTTTCTATTATTTAAAAAAAAATATTTCTGCATTGTTGGGAAGGACCGTTAAGATTTTCACTGTTTGTCAACACCTGTGGTTTACAAAGCATGTGACAAATGACTTTATCATGATCGAAATGGTAGCTTCTCTTGGGAGGAAGAAAATCACTCAGAAATGAAAGCCTCATAACAATCTGAGGGATAGGTTGGGCCATGTTGTTCCAGTACCACTGAAGGGATGTCTGGTCCTAGTGTTTTCTTAAGGACTAAAACAATCTGTCTGAAGGGGATGAAGTGGGAGAGAGTATAGTGAAACCCCAAATAGAGTTTGGAAGATGAGCAGGCTTCGGGGTTTAAGTAGTGGACTTTTATTTAGCAGAGGCTTGAGGGAGCAGTTTCTTTGTGTAGCCTTAGATAACTAGTCAATCTTTCTTGAGAGAATATATTATTTCAGTGTTTGATAGGATTAATGTCTAACACTTGCCATATTGGGTTGCAATTCAACTTTAATGATCCATACTTAACCTATCTCTCATTATCTGAAGGGTGTTAGATGGCATTTATTTCTGTTTCAATAGCCTGCCAGCTAGCTGATGGCAGTTTTTGATAAACCTGGGTTTGATGACTTGGCTCAATGTTTTATCTATTCTAGAGGACCGATAGTTCCAGGTGTGGGTGGATCCCTCATTCAGGCTTCAGTATTCAGATCCTCTTGATCATGAAGCGAGATTTTAACTGGCTATAAAACAGGTTTATAATAATATACGTTTTGAGAAGTACCTCAGCATAATATGATATTTTATGGGGCGTTAATGACATCATGCTGTGGTGAAATTTAACAATACAACGTGGAACCTTCGGGCTTTAGGCTTCTCACTGGAAGAGACGGAGCCCATGTGAGCCAGTGAGAAGACGGGATGTTTGTGATCATGGGACTACCAGTGTCAACAGCAAGCTACAGAAGGAACGTGAATGGACATTACTGCAGGAGGCTCTCATCCATGCTCTGACCTCAAGATGATTTAGTCCCTACCTAACGTTCATAGGCTAGTCGTTAGCATCAATGACTTATCCCAGACAGAGGAGCTCACTGCTTATTGCCTGACCATTCCTACCATTGACCTCGCTGTGTACTCTGTTAGAGCAGGAAACCGTCTTATTTTTGTTTCAGGAAATCGTTGTTACCCCACATCACAGGACCTTATGATGTTCATTTGCAGTAGCAACACGTAAAGAGTATGAAAAATCCTTTGGCAATATGCTTATCTATTCCTTTAGCCAGCATAGTCTGACCCCTGTCCAATGTGAATTAGTAGCCTAGCTAATGCCTCTAGTAGGCCTAGCAGGGAAATTACACTTGTTCCAGACAGAGTTATTCACATGACCTAGTCTCTCTCAGAGCAGGGAACAGTCAGTTCCTGGAATGAGTTTGTTTTCTAGCCGGGATTTCACCCCTCTCTGTTCTCCTATCTAAGATCAAATTAAAGTGTATTATATGCACAGGATACACGTGGTGCACACAGTACAGTGAAATGCATACTTGCAAGCTATCCTCTCAACAGTGTGGCAACACAAAACAAAATGTTCAAAGAAAGACAATAAGTAGAAGATCATTGTTTTGTTAATTTCTATTCATTACAATAGCAACCAGAGTAATAACACAGATAGAAAAAGGAGCCAGATGTTTCACCGGATGTATAAATCTGAAACATCCGGTTGGAATTTCCACTCCCCACCAAATATGGTGAGGAGAGGAAGCCTAGTGGCCGGCAGTGGGAGAAGATGGAGCGAGATGGAACTGGGTCAACATTCAGCTGATTTTCTCATTAAAGAAAGTAAGATCTCAATAGAATTTTCTGTTTCCAAAACGAGAATCTGTTACAAACAGAGTGCAAGTTTTGTAGATGTGACCCTTTGACAAAGTTAAAAAAAAATTGCTTTCTTTACAAGGAGTGCAAGGGCGAATGGAGTAATTGCACACACTCAGTTCACAGAGAAGGCGTTCCCTAACGTAAATATGCAAATACATGCAAGATTGCACCAATAGGATCTCGCTAGCTCGTGCTTGGCTCTGCCCACCTTCTTGCTTGTTCTGCCCACTATGCTTAATTTGCTCCCATTGAAAACGACGCAGATGAACTATCTTCAGTTAGTTATAAATATCTTTGGAAATAATATAGTAAATACACCTACTTCTAGGAAATACCCTATGACAATATGTAACCTTGTCTCTGAGCCACAGAGTCTGATTTCTGTCCAGTGTTAATTAGTAGCCTTACTCAGTGGTTCCCAAACCTTTTCACTCAGTGTGACTAATGACAGACAAGGGAAGCTCATTGACAAGGCACAGCCATCTCTCCCTCAAGCCTCCGCCAGGCCGATAATCAAAAGCACCTTTGTGAGCTAGAAGAAAGGTTGGGGTTCTTGGCTAGGCTACCACACTATGGCAATTAAACATGTTGGTAAACATGGACCTCCTCGCTCTCTCTTTCTCGACTTCTCTACTTGTGTAACTCCTCTTAGCACCTGCCACAACACAACTCCACACTACCACCTGGATTTGGAAAATTCTCATTGGTTTTGACTTTATGTTTTTTTATTTTACGAGCCCAGATGGACTGGTCTGCTCTCTCTGACGTAAACTATATTCGACACCGCTTTAGTACAGTCATAAGTGCATCTGGAAGCAACAGCCAAGTCTCTTATTTCCCCTGCTGTCTGCCCCAACATTAGTTGAGTGGCTAGTGATGGGTCATTTGCCTTTCAATCTCACTTTGGTTCCCCTGTGTTGTTATTGCAAGTTAAACAAAAGCTCAAATCATATTACTGGTTCACTGACATTCACAATATGAAGCGAATGGACGCACTGATTATGGTGCTCTAAAGATGTGTCATGTCGGTGCTTTTCTTGGCGTATTAAGTGGATGTCCGTCTGATTTCCCCCCTAGCTTTTCCTTAAATAGTTGTCCTTGTATGACCCTTAAATAGATGTACTGAATGTCCTTCCCAGTGGTTTCACCAGGAAGTATCAATAACACACTCCTCTCAAACATCCGATTTGGTATGCAAATCCTCTTGTTCCATTTTCCTGTTATGTTGTGTGTGCGTGTGTCTGCGTGCGTGTGAGTGAGTGTATGCGTGCACGCATGTGTTTTTGTGTGTGCACGTCTATTACTTTCAGTGTTATTCCGAGCTCTAATATATTTTGTGTGACACTGTGTTTATCTTAGAAAAAACAGAGTGAGGATACTTATTCCTGACCTAGCACTTCCTCCCTGCTCTCTCATATGAGTGACCTCACATGCAGGAAGTAGAGTTCAATGGGCTGCCGGGACACCCAGGATGTGTGTTGATTTAATAAATGAACCGTTAAGCATTGTTCTCATCAGTTATTTCAGTTAAACTATTTATGTTTTCCTAAACCGACACTTCATTTGCATGCAAATAAGCTATTTGGTTCGTTTCATGTTGCTATTGTAAGCGTTTTCTTGCACATTTATTTCGATTATTTATCTTCTCCCTCACTAATAACATTATAAAGACTAGGAAATGTGTCTTCAAAAGAAAGGATTAATTCCAGTTAGCCTAATTAAATGACAGGAAGATGACTGCGTGACAGATTAAACTATTTAACTGTGAGCTTGCTCTGTTAGCATCCCCCATAGCACAGTTTCCCCATCACTGCACTCCAGCAGTGGGATCTACTGTTTATCCAGATAGAAGAGTGCCCCCTACTGGCCCTCCAAAACCACCTGCAGCATCAGTCCTGATCATCTCTCATCCAAAGTTGGCCCGACCCTGCGTAGCTTGCAGTGGTAACCACCAGAGGGGCAGTGTGGTACTAAGGGTGCTGCTGACAAACCAAAGCATTTAGCGAATTTAGCATTTCAGTCACTCTTTGAAAAGGGAGAATAGTAAAGGTTTCTTCAATTTAATTGCAATGGCCATTTCGATGTGGACCTTAACCCATAAGAGTCTAAGCCCTGGCTAAGCCGGTGGAGGGGTTCTACTAAGCCAAATGGAATTGTTTTAAGAAGGTCATACCAAGGATCATTTTGCTATTTGAATTTTAAGACCCCTTGAAGTATCAAAAAAATATGTAAAACAAATATTTGATGAAAATGTTTATTTGGCCTTACTGCTATTAGCCCATACAAACGCATTGAATAGATTCACTACATGGAACAACAGAAAGTCCTCCCAAAAAAATCAAAATGACGTTTGTTCTGAAGTGTCTGTCCTATATCTGAGAGATATACAGTAAGAAAGATCAGGAAACATTATTATTATATCTATATTTTTTTACATGTATTTAACCCCTTATTTTTGGCACTAAACAGTTTCTGGCTTAGAGAGGGCTTAGACGGTAGTGCAATTTATTAACATTATTTTGTGCTTACTAATGCAACTAAACAAAGTCAAATATTCTCTTCAAGCTAGCTACATTTAATGGATTTCTGACTGTTCACAGGAAGGACACGACCGTCAGCATTTCTCACATCCAAATCTTGCAGTCAGATTGTTTGCCTTTTGAGAAGGAGTTATTCAGTGATTTTGTTTTCATGGAAAGCAATGGGACAAGATGGTGGCCTTTGAATGTCTGGAGCTTTCTGCATATTGTTGTCCTGAATTTGTTTCTCCACTGAAGCATTATGCGTACTTGCCACTGCACAAACCAGCGCCATGCATTATTATCACTCAAACAATTATCACTCAAACAAGCAGGCAGATGGTTGGCTAAACATAACAACACTGTGGCAAGACGCAGAGAAACATTACATTGATAAAGACTTTTCGGACTATTGCAGAAATCCATAGACTCTAGAGTGACCTGTTAGTGTTGATGGTTGGTGTTTGTTTATGATCATGAGGTCCTGGTGCTCCGGTCCAGGGGCTGGCCTCTCCTCAGCTGAGATGACACAGACAGGCTGACCCATTAACCCCTTCCCTCCCTCTCTCTTTGTCCGCCTCTGAATGCACCACCTGGGAGCAGCAGTTGGAGCTGTTCGGTGCTGCTTCACGGTTGTTTAATGCAACGCATTCACACGTTTTGAGGGGTCCCCACTTAACATGGAAATGGGGTTGACCCCACCCATGCTGCGTAGCCAACTCTGGACCTAAATGGGACACCAGGAAAGTATCTGAATACACCAATTGTCTGGGGCACTTGATGAAGTTTGGGTTTGAAGGGTTTGATCCCATTTCAAACCGTTACAAAGTATTGGCCTATCTCTCCTTCCCCGAGGAGACCACTGGAAAACACAGTCCAGAGGATGCTAGTGGTTTCTGCCCCAAACTGGGAGAATCATTCAGAATCCATGAGATCTTTCGCAGAGGCGTTTCCATGAGCATTGTTCTTCTTTTAGAGACTGTGGTTGAGAATGATGTACCATGTGCAGATGTGACCACAGGACAGACATGGACACAGGGCATACTATAGCCTATCCTCAGTGCAGCTGTGGGACTGGGTCTGACTGTGCTGGCTTTTCCAACAGACATGTGGGAACTCTCACAGACAGGCTCAGTCAACTTATTGAACCCTACACAGGCACATGGCATGAGGCAAGACCAAGTGGTAAAACACGCTATCACAATTTTAGTTTGCTAGCTAAATAACACATACAATCTAGTAATGACCATAGTGTTACTGCATTCCAATGGTTAGCTACTAATTAGGAGATACTGTCTCACTGCTAGACACACATATATAGTAATTGGGCTTCTGGATGCTAATTAGTGTGTGCACGTTGTCATTTTTTTGTGGCTATACTGGTACACATAAAAGTACACATTTTATTTTAAAGTG
Organism: Brachymystax lenok tsinlingensis; assembly: GCA_030435695.1. Taxonomy (NCBI): domain Eukaryota; kingdom Metazoa; phylum Chordata; class Actinopteri; order Salmoniformes; family Salmonidae; genus Brachymystax; species Brachymystax lenok. The sequence goes on along the minus strand of CM059793.1, from coordinate 39,931,473 downwards.
TCCTTCAGCCTCACAGAGACCTCCATGCCAATTATGGGCACTGGCTCTTTTTCAAGAAGTCTCTTTTATTTGTAGGGGGATATTAATAAGTTTAATAACTGAGAAGCAATTAATGTGGAGACAGTTATCTTCAGTGTGTGAGAAGAATATGGGAGAATATTTTTTTTGTGGAAGGGCCATTCCACGGTAACAGAATGCAATCATTGGCCATTGTTTTTTGTTTGGCATACATTTGAAAAAGTGATAAATCTCATTCTCATTCTGTTACTGTGAAATTGCCCGAAAGCAATTTTCAGAACTGACCAAAACGAGTGTTCCAAGTGAAATAACCTCAAAGATGACGTATCATCATTTTGTTCTTTATCAGGTCAGTTTCAGATGAGGAATGTCAAGTGATTTCGCAATAAATTATGTATATCAAATCAATAACAATGAAATGACTTTCTGATGATGAACTGAAGATATGAATAATCTCATGATTGATGTGCTGTTATTGCACTATGGGAGCCAATATAGGATCCAAAGGTAATGAAGTTTCTATGAGGCTCAGTCTGTTTGTTTGGTGGCGTCAGAATCCAGCTCTGATGTGAAATCTGAAGGCCTGAAATTGAGGCTTGTGGTTCATGCATGAGCTAGCTGGTGTTTGACACTTCCTGATTCACTGCCGCATGGGTGATTGAACTAAGAATAGGCCTAATGAGTCTTACTAAAATCAACTGAGCTGACTTAACGCTTGTATGAATTATAATACAAGTACCTATTCTGAAATGGCAATTTAGAAATTAGGAAGTATTCGCAGGAGACCCATGAGGCGGCGCACAATTGGCCCAGCGTCGTCCGGGTTAGGGGAAGGTTTGGCCGGCCGGGACATCCTTGTCCCACTGCGCTCTAGCAACTCCTGTGGCGGGCCTGGCGCATGCATGCTGACACGGTCGGTGTTTCCTCCGACACATTGGTGCGGCTGGCTTCCGGGTTAAGCGAGCAGTGTATCAAGAAGCAGTGCGGCTTGGCAGGGTCGTGTTTCAGAGGACGCATGGCTCTCGACCTTCGCCTCTCCCGAGTCCGTAGGGCAGTTGCAGCGATGGGACAAGACTGTAGCTCCCAATTTGTATATGGAGAGAAAAAGGGGTAAAAAAAAGAGAAGGAAATCAATAATGAGGAAACATAAAATCCAGCAACAAGAGAATGAACAGACATGAGTTCCTTGGTTCTGAGATCTGTCAACGTAAAGAGGTATTTAATTGACCGTGCCAATTGGCAACGTCTAACATCCTCACTTCTCCTTAGCTTCGAAAAGTGTCAATTTAATTATATTTAAATGCACCTTGCCTAGGGGATGGGACCAATGTGAATCACAGACATAGGTTGGGGATGTCTGCTCTGTATCTTTGCATGTGTGTTTCTCACACTACCTTGTCTTTGTTGATGCCATTGTGATTGACCCAGCAGCTAAACTGTGAACTCAACAGCCTTTCATTCTGTGGAGCCTAACTAACTCCATATGAAGTCCCTCCCTCCCTCCCTCCTCATATCAACTCAGTGTAAAACTTTTCAGAAGCTCTCTTATGCCTGTCCAAGAACATCAGGAATCAAAATGATTTTTATTAGCAGCGATGGAAAAGCTTTGGCATTCAGCTCTGCCTGTTAATTTCCAGCGTGCAGGGAAAGCAGATGGAACTGGGTACTGCGGGCTGTGGGGAGAGATTATGTCAGTGTGTGTGTGTGTGTGTGTGTGTGTGTGTGTGTGTGTGTGTGTGTGTGTGTGTGTGTGTGTGTGTGTGTGTGTGTGTGTGTGTGTGTGTGTGTGTGTGTGTGTGTGTGTGTGTGTGTGTGTGTGTGTGTGTGTGTGTAGCTGGGAAAAGCTGTGCCTGTCAGAGGGTCCCATCATTCACTCTCAGGACTGGGACAAGACTATTGGACTGTTAGCACATTGCTGCTTCTGCTGCAGAGGAGGATAGGAGCTCTCATACTATGCAAGAGGAACACTGATTAGGACTGTGAGGGCAGTTGGCAAGAGTAGCAGGTGCATCATACAGGCATTTCCATGTAAAAAGCCCCATGAGTTCTAACATGTGAAGTTTATAGGAGCACATCAAAAACCCATGAGCACCTTCTCATTTACTGTAACCAGCCCTCTCACCCACTGAGTACCGTCTGGTCTTTCCAAAATCTGAACCAAACATAGATGTCTGTTTCACAAGTTTGGACAGCACAGCACACAGTAGAGGTCAGTAAAATACAGTACTGTAGGGTTTAGTACAGTAGAGTACAGTATACTTTACTGAACTCTACTGTGCTGTACTCTACTGTGCTGTACATGTCCAAACTTGTGAAACATAGACATCTATGATCAGTATAGATTTGGTCGCTCATTCGAAATACAGTGTATTCGGAAAGTATTCAGACCCCTTGACTTTTTCCACATTTAGTTACGTTACAGCCTTATTCTAAATTGTATTAAATAGTATTTTTCCCTCATCAATATACACACATTACCCCACAAAGCAAATTTATACAAAAGAAAAAATGTAAATATCACATTTACATAAGTATTCAGACCCTTTACTCAGTGCTTTGTTGAAGAACCTTTCAGCGATTACAGCCTTGAGTCTTCTTGGGTGTGACACTACAAGCTTGGAACACCTGTATTTGGGGAGTTTCTCGCAATCTTCTCTGCAGATCCTCTCAAGCTCTGTCAGGTTGGATGGGGAGCGTAGTTGCATAGCTATTTTCAGGTCTCTCCAGAGATGTTCAATCGGGTTCAGGTCCGGGCTCTGGTTGGGCAATTCAAGAACATTCAGAGACTTGTCCTGAAGCCACTCCTGTGTTGTCTTGGCTGTGTGCTTTGTGTTTTTGTCCTGTTGGAAGGTGAACCTTCACCCCAGTCTGAGGTCCTGAGTGCTGTGGAGCAGGTCTTCATCAAGGATCTCGCTGTACTTTGCGTCATTCACCTTTCCCTCAATCCTGACTAGTCTCCCAGTCCCTGCCGCTGAAAACATCCCCACAGCATGATGCTGCCACCACCATGCTTCACTGTAGGGATGGTACCAGGTCTCCTCCAGACGTGACGCTTGGCATTCAGGCCAAAAAGTTCAATCTTGGTTTCATGAGACTAGAGAATATTTTTTCTCATGGTCTGAGAGTCTTTAGGTGCCTTTTGGCAAACTCAGAGCGGGCTGTCATGTGCCTTTTACTGAGGAGTGGCTTCCGTCTGGTCACGCTACCATAAAGGCCTGATTGGTGGAGTGCTGCAGAGATGGTAGTGTTTCTGGAAGGTTCTCCCATCTCCACAGAGGAACTCTGGAGCTCTGTCAGAGTGACCATCGGGTTCTTGGTCAACTCCCTGAGCTAGGCCCTTCTCCCCCGATTGCTCAGTTTGGCCGGGCAGCCAGCTCTAGGAAGAGTCTTGGTGGTTCCAAACTTCTTCCATTTAAGAATGATGGAGGCCATTGTGTTCTTGGGGACCTTCAATGCTGCAGAATTGTTTCGGTACCCTTCTCCAGATCTGTGCCTCGACACAATCCTGTCTCTGAGCTCTACGGACAATTCCTTTGACCTCATTGCTTGGTTTTTGCTCTGACATGCACTGTCAACTGTGGGACCTTATATAGACAGGTGTGTGCCTTTTCAAATTATGTCCAATCAATTGAATTTACCACAGGTGGACTCCATTCAAGTTGTAGAAACATCTCAAGGATGATCAATGGAAACAGGATGCACCTGAATTCAATTCCGAATCTCATAGCAAAGGGTCTGAATACTTAAGTTATTTCTGTTATTTATTTCTTAAAACCTGTTTTCGCTTTGTCAATATGGGTTATTGTGTGTAGATTGATGAGGAAACTCTTTTATTTAATCCATTTTAGAATAAGGCTGTAATCTAACAGTATGTGGAAAAAGGGAAAAGGTCTGAATACTTTACGAATGCACTGTAAAATAATACCAGTGTAACTGAATTCAAGGTTTAGGTGAGGGTTATGGGATGCCCATCTACTGTGGGACTCTGATTAGAGAGCAGGCGGAGGCAGAGATGAGGTTCAGTTGAAGAGTCTTTATGTTTTCAGAGGAGATGGGTGATACAGGGCATGGACGGGTCATTCAGATGGATTGTATTACAATCTTGAAGAGTCTTGATCAGTGACTTGACTCAGTAACCAACTGGTTGGTTATGTAGGATAGGTAACGGGTAAGAATGGTTTGTCTAAAGGGAGAGACAGAGAGTACAAATAAAAGGCAATAATCAATGCAATAATCCTATGAATGAATAAAGCTATGCATAGATATAGCAGCAGTTAACAACAATGAATGGCAACAAATGGGGTGTAGTAGCAAGTGGCATGGAAGGCCAAAGATGTAGCGGGCTAACAGTAGCTACAGTTGAAGTCGGAAGTTTACATACACTTAGGTTGGAGTCATTAAAACTCGTTTTTCAACCACTCCACAAATGTCTTGTTTACAAACTTTAGTTTTGGCAAGTCGGTTAGGACATCTACTTTGTGCATGACACAAGTAATTTTTCCAACAATTGTTTACAGACATATTATTTCACTTATAACTCACTGTATCACAATTCCAGTGGGTCAGAAGTTTACATACACAAAGTTGACTGTGCCTTTAAACATCTTGGAAAATTCCAGAAAATGATGTAATGGCTTTAGAAGCTTCTGATAGGCTAATTGACATCATTTGAGTCAATTGGAGGTGTACCTAGGGATGTATTTCAAGGCCTACCTTCAAACTCAGTGCCTCTTTGCTTGACATCATGGGAAAATCAAAAGAAATCAGCCAAGACCTCAGACATTTTTTTGTAGACCTCCACAAGTCTGGTTCATCCTTGGGAGCAATTTCCAAACACCTGAAGGTACCATGTTCATCTGTACAAACAATCGTACGCAAGTATAAACACCATGGGACCATGCAGCTGTCATAGCGCTCAGGAAGGAGACACGTTCTGTCTCCTAGAGATGAACGTACGTTGGTGCGAAAAGTGCAAATCAATCCCAGAACAACAGCGAAGGACCTTGTGAAGATGCTGGAGGAACAGGTACAAAAGTATCTGTATCCACAGTTAAACAAGTCCTATATCGACATAACCTGAAAGGCCGCTCTGCAAGGAAGAAGCCACTGCTCCAAAACCGCCATAAAAAAGCCAGACTACGGTTTGCCAATGCACATGGGGACAAAGATCGTACTTTTTGAAGAAATATCCTCTGGTCTGATGAAACAAAAATGGAACTGTTTGGCCATAATGACCATAATTTTGTTTGGAAGAAAAAGGGGGAGGCTTGCAAGCCGAAGAACAGAATCCCAACCGTGAAGCACGGGGGTGGCAGCATCATGTTGTGGGGGTGCCTTTCTGCAGGAGGGACTGGTGCACTTCACAAAATAGATGGCATCATGAGAAATGAAAATTATGTGGATATATTGAAGCAACATCTCAAGACATCAGTCAGGAAGTTAAAGCTTGGTTGCAAATGGGTCTTCCAAATGGACAATGACCGCAAGCATACTTCCAAAGTTGTGGCAAAATGCCTTGACAACAAAGTCAAGGTATTGGAGTGGCCATCACAAAGCCCTGACCTCAATCCTATAGAACATTTGTGGGCATAACTGAAAAGGCGTGTGTGAGCAAGGAGGCCTACAAACCTGACTCAGTTACACCAGCTCTGTCAGGAGGAATGGGCCAAAATTCACCCAACTTATTGTGGGAAGCTTGTGGAAGGCTAGTTAAACAATTTAAAGGCAATGCTACCAAATACTAATTGAGTGTATGTAAACTTCTGACCCACTGGGAATGTGATGCAATAAATAAAAGCTGAAATAAATAATTCTCTCTACTATTATTCTGACATTTCACATTCTTAAAATAAAGTGGTGATCCTAACTGACCTAAGACAGGGAATTCTTTCTAGGATTAAGTGTCAGGAATTATGAAAAACGGAGTTTAAATGTATTTGGCTAAGGTGTATGTAAACTTCTGACTTCAACTGGACATAGCACTTGGCAAACAAACAAAGCTCGTAAGGTAGCAAGCATCGCAGGCAATAATTTAATCACGAAGGCAACAGCACAAAAGATGCATAAACAATGAACATGTATTTGTTACCAGCTACATGTAACAAAGAAAAACAGATAAATGACTTAATGGCTGCTTGGTTTGGCCATTAGCATGTGACGGCCATTAGCGTCCAAAATCCCACTTAAACAAAACAGAGGTGAGGAAGTCCTCTTCTTAGTCCTCTTCTATGCAATAAAGGCTGTTTGTACTCAGCAGTTTGTGAGAGTTTTTGGTGTGCTATTCAACTCTCAACTCTACTCAACACTGTCTGGGTGAAGGTATAAGGTATAAATACCTGGCCGTATAAATATATTGAGTGCACACCTGCCACAAGTGCACGCTTTCCTCACGTGACCATAAAGTTATGTGGCAGGGCTTGCAAACTATTACAGACTACAAAGGGAAGCACAGCCGAGAGCTGCCCAGTGACACGAGCCTACCAGACGAGCTAAATCACTTCTATGCTCGCTTCGAGGCAAGCAACACTGAGGCATGCATGAGAGCATCAGCTGTTCCAGACGACTGTGTGATCACGTTCTCCGTAGCCGACATGAGTAAGACCTTTAAACAAGTCAACATACACAAGGCTGCGGGGCCAGACGGATCACCAGGACATGTGCTCCGGGCATGTGCTGACTAACTGGCAGGTGTCTTCACTGACATTTTCAACATGTCCCTGATTGAGTCTGTAATACCAACATGCTTCAAGCAGACCACCATAGTCCCTGTGCCCAAGAACACAAAGGCAACCTGCCTAAACGACTACAGACCCGTAGCACTCACGTCCATAGCCATGCAGTGCTTTGAAAGGTTGGTAATGGCTCACATCAACAACATTATCCCAGGAACCCTAGACCCCCTCCAATTTGCATACCACCCAAACAGATCAACAGATGATGCAATCTCTATTGCACTCCACACTGCCCTTTCACACCTGGACAAAAGGAACACTTATGTGAGAATGCTATTCATTGACTACAGCTCAGCGTTCAACACCATAGTACCCTCAAAGCTCATCACTAAGCTAAGGATCCTGGGACTAAACACCTCCCTCTGCAACTGGATCCTGGACTTCCTGACGGGCCGCTCCCAGGTGGTGAGGGTAGGTAGAAACACATCTGTCACGCTGATCCTCAACACTGGAGCTTCCCAGGGTTGCGTGCTCAGTCCCCTCTTGTACTCCCTGTTCACCCACGACTGCATGGCCAGGCACGACTCCAACACCATCATTAAGTTTGCAGACGACACAACAGTGGTAGGCCTGATCACTGACAACGATGAGACAGCCTACAGGGAGGAGGTCAGAGACCTGGCCGTGTGGTGCCAGGAAAACAACCTCTTCCTCAAGACTAAGGAGATGATTGTGGACTACAGGAAAAGGAGGACCAAGCACGCCCCCATTCTCATCGACGGGGCTGTAGTGGAGCAGGTTGAGAGCTTGAGAGTTCCTTGGTGTCCACATCAACAACAAGCTAGAATGGTCCAAACACACCAAGACAGTCGTGAAGAGGGCACGACAAAGCCTATTCCACCTCAGGAGACTAAAAAGAGCATCCTGACTGGTTGCATCACTGCCTGGTACGGCAATTGCTCCGCCTCTGACCGCAAGGCACTACAGAGGGTAGTGCGTACGGCCCAGTACATCACTGGGGCTAAGCTGCCTGCCATCCAGGACCTCTACACCAGGCGGTGTCAGAGGAAGGCCCTAATAATTGTCAAAGACTCCAGCCACCCCAGTCATAGGCTGTTCTCTCTACTACCGCATGGCAAGCGGTACCGGAGTGCCATGTCTAGGACAAAAAGGCTTCTCAACAGTTTTTACCCCCAAGCCATAAGACTCCTGAACAGGTAATCAAATGGCTATCCGGACTTTTTGCATTGTGCTCCATTATTTCTTTACTTACCTATTGTTCACCTAATACCTTTTTTATTTATTTTTTAATTTTTGCACTGTTGGTTAGCATGGCATTTCACTGTAAGGTCTACACCTGTTGTATTCGGCGCAGGTGACAAATAAACTTTGATTTGAAGTTGAGTAGAGGGCACACCTGCCACGAATGCCCTCTGCCCAACTCCACGTCATCGATCAGGGAATTCTGTACAACCAATAATAGCAAAAGTGTGTTATAACAACTGTTTACTGATGTAATTCCTTGGAAAGTATCTGTTTAATTTGAACGGTTTCTTTTTATGTATCTCGTTTCACTTGCAGGGAAACTTTTTCCCATTAGAGTTATTTTGGTAATTTATGTTTTTATGTTTTATAATGTGATAGATGAGATCATAGGCTTGTAAATAGTTTTGGTCAGAATGGAAAACTTTCTTCCAGATTATTTCACTTGTGTTCCATTTGTGATATATGGCCCAATACTATCTGAAATATGCACAGATGGGCTAATTACGCAGTGTGTGCGCGCGTGTTTGTGCACACGGTTCGGTAACAATTTCAGACTGACTGCGTCTAGCGGCAGCCCTAGTGGAAGTGAAGTGACAGAATGTGACCGACCAGCCAGTGGAATGCAGAGTGAGCATCCACAGTGACAGACATGTCTGTTCAGCAGCTGCTTTGTTTCCTGGTCACCATGACTAGCCTAACTAGCCATACCCCACCAGTCTGTTGTCTCAGCCTGTTTAGTCTTCTACTATGCGCCCCTCGCTGCCCCCAATCCAATCTGTCCACACTGTCTGTGCTGCCTAGGTGGCCCCTGTTAAGTTATAGACAGACCCATGGGATGACTGGACTGAGCTATATGAAGACAGGGACATACTGTAGGTATTGTAAAGGAATTGTGGCATTTGATACACAATGCACATGGGCATCTGCTCGGTGACAAGCGCAGTATGCAAAGTGTTTTAGCTAGTAGCTTAATAGATGAAAAGGCTTTGATTTATTCTTTGATGGATCATTTGAATGGATTATTCTCGATAAAACACACGTAGGTATGCGTTCCGCCTCTGACACGATCACAGCAATGTATAAAGGCCTTGTAGCGATGTTATTGCAAGATATGCCTTGGGGATTGTCAAAGTGTCCGTTGCCATAATCTCTAAGTAGACCTCTCTGTTTTAAAGTGTATGGAGTCTGTAAGACTCCAAATCCATTTTTATGTTACTTTTCTAGTGTATAATACAGTGAATGATGGCTGCAATTTCTTTAGTGCTTTATAGACCTCAGCATAAGAAACAGGCTCAAAGTTAAAATGGTTCACATGAGGGCCTATATTATAGTTTACTGTAAAAGAGCTTACATTAGAGGCCTGGGCCCCACCATTATTAGCAGATATGAAATGCTTGTTAAAAACCCCAACAATATCGGCTTTGGGATGCTTGTTTGGGATGCTTTAGATCGAGTGGGACAACATTCCACAGGCCACAATCAACATTCTGATCAACTATGTGAAGGAGATGTGTCGCGCCGCATGAGGCAAATGGTGGTCACACCAGATACTGACTGGTTTTCTGATCCATGCCCCTACCTTTCTTTTAAGGTACAGTGAGGGAAAAAAGTATTTGATCCCCTGCTGATTTTGTACGTTTGCCCACTGACCAAAACAAATTCAGTCTATAATTTTAATGGTAGGTTTATTTGAACAGTGAGAGACAGAATAACAACCAAAAAATCCAGAAAAACGCATGTGAAAATTTTTATAAATTGATTTGCATTTTAATGTGGTAAATAAGTATTTGACCCCGTCTCAATTAGAAAGATTTCTGGCTCCCAGGTGTCTTTTATTCAGGTAACGAGCTGAGATTAGGAGCACACTCTTAAAGGGAGTGCTCCTAATCTCAGTTTGATACCTGTATAAAAGACACCTGTCCACAGAAGCAATCAGTCAATCAGATTCCAAACTCGCCACCATGGCCAAGACCAAAGAGCAGCTGGGACCATTGTCACCAAGAAAACAATTGGTAACACACTACACCGTGAAGGACTGAAATCCTGCAGTGCCCACAAGGTCCTCCTGCTCAAGTAAGCACATATACATGCCCGTCTGAAGTTTGCTAATGAACATCTGAATGATTCAGAGGACAACTGGGTGAAAGTGTTGTGGTCAGATGAGACCAAAATGGAGCTCTTTGGCATCAACTCAACTCGCCGTGTTTGGAAGAGGAGGAATGCTGCCTATGACCCCAAGAACACCATCCCTACCGTCAAACATGGAGGTGGAAACATTTTGCTTTGGGGGTGTTTTTCTGCTAAGGGGACAGGACAACTTCACCGCATCAAAGGGACGAATCTTGGGGACAAATCATGGGTGAGAACCTCCTTCCCTCAGCCAGGGCATTGAACATGGGTCGTGGATGGGTATTCCGCATGACAATAACCCAAAACACACGGCCAAGGCAACAAAGGAGTGGCTCAAGAAGAAGCACATTAAGGTCCTGGAGTGGCCTAGCCAGTCTCCAGACCTTAATCCCATAGAAAATCTGTGGAGGGGAGCTGAAGGTTTGAGTTGCCAAACGTCAGCCTCGAAACCTTAATGACTTGGAGAAGATCTGCAAAGAGGAGTGGGACAAAATCCCTCCTGAGATGTGTGCAAACCTGGTGGCCAACTACAAGAAACGTCTGACCTCTGTGATTGCCAACAAGGGTTTTGCCACCAAGTACTAAGTCATGTTTTGCAGAGGGGTCAAATACTTATTTCCCTCATTAAAATGCAAATCAATTTATAACATTTTTCACATGCGTTTTTCTGGATTTTTTTTTGTTGTTATTCTGTTTCTCACTGTTCAAATAAACCTACCATTAAAATTATAGACTGACCATTTCTTTGTCAGTGGGCAAACATACAAAATCAGCAGGGGATCAAATACTTTTTTTCCCTCACTGTATCTGTGACCAACAGATGCATATCTGTATTCCCAGTCATGTGAAATCCATAGATTAGGGTCTAAGGAATTTATTTTAATTGACTGATTTTCTTATATGAACTGTAACTCAGTCAAATCGGAGAAATTGTTGCATGTTGCGTTTATATTTTTGTTCAGTGTATGTAACGTTTATCTTTTTAAATTCTGTTTTCCTGTTGGAACTTGGAGCCCATGAAGTCTCCTCAGAGGGGTGAATGGCCGGCCACACTGCATGACTGACCCGGCTCCAGCATTCTCTGAATATAATTACAGAGTTAACAACTTGAGGCATCTCCCTCACTGGACCATACTGCACCAAACACCACAGGAAGAGCCCTTACTCGCTGACAAAAAGATCCCCATCGCTAAGGCCCGCTCGCAGGCTTCTCTAGTGAAAAGAGAAAGGATGGGAGGCCCCACTCCCTTTCACTGTGGGTCTGATTGACGTCAAACAAATGTAGGGCTGATTGCTGTGCCACTGAGGGGAGAGGAAGGAGGGGAGGCGGTGAAGGGGGAGGGGAGTACCAGGGTCTCTGCCAGGACCACTAGGGCTCTCCTCTCTTTCTCCCAAACTGCCATCCCAGAGCGGGGGGTTAAAAAAACTCAGGACGAATATACCACAGACCTGGCAACAAGCTCAGCAGAGGAAGAAGCACTCTTATTAAACGCAGTAGCCATTCTGGCTCTCATTGGATGTATTGTATAGAATCATTGCAACTTCACCAGTCTCCCTTCCTGATTGTTTAATCTTAAACCCCTGAATGCTTTATGTAAAATATGAAGCATATTTGTTTCCTTTTACTAGGTCCCCACTGGTGTTCATCCTTAGTGTGTAGGCTTGTGTGAATGTACAGATGGAGTAATTATAACAGGTTTTGGCAAAGACTAGCTCAGTCTGCTAAATGAAATCAGATGTAATGTAAAAAGCTTTCAGAACCGTTATTAATACATCCACGTGTGCAGTGTTTAAGCGTTGCCATCTGTTGAATACTTTACGAAACAGTACAAAGGTCAGAAAATTGAAAGAAAATGCCTTGAGGTGATTTGTTCCTTTTCTTTGTCGGCACACCTGATATTCTTTGAGTGTCGTGTAAGATCTCATCTCCTTTGATAATCCTCGAGATCTAACATCGAAGATGGTATTATCTCTCAAGGAAGTGAGTTTCTGTCTATAACCCAGTGTTTGTACATTGGCGCCTTAAAGGGAGAGTTTAAGTTAAGCTTTTGTACCATTTTCCAAGGATGATGAAAATACTTGCCAGGAGATTCTGGACATTGCTAAAGAACCAGCTAACCCGTTTAAAAACGGTTTGGAGGAAACAACTCTGGGGAGGTCGTAAATGAGCTAAAACATCCAAAAAGTGAACTGTCCCTTTAAGGTTTCACAGGAGAACAGGAAAACAAAAGCATTGGAGTGTGAAGTATGGTTTCCCGGAATGAAGGAAACACTTGGATCAGGGGGAGATTAATTTTAAGGAAGAAAGAAAAATACCAGTTGCCAGTTCATTGCCATCTTTAACTTATGTTCCACAGGCTTATGGTTTGGGAGCCACAACAAAAACAAAAACTAATGACATGTTGACTTTACGTTTGGTTTTAAATAAAAAAAAATTGCTCTATTAAAAATGCCACGTCCTCAGTTATCGTTTCTCTTTATTCCCTCCTTCCTTCTCTCCTCTCCTGCGACCTCCACTCGCCAATGGGAACTGAGTGGGACTGGAGGACTGGGGCTGGAAGCAGAGCACCCAGGCCCTGACTTTAGTCTGCTTTGTAATTGAATGAGTGCAGCGTGAGCTGCGGTTGGGGGGTCGGGCCTAGCAGCAGGCATGGGAATACATAACAGCTTTTAGAGAAAAAGCCCACAAGAAAGAGAGAGAGCGAGAGAGAGGCTGAGCAGCAGAATGGAGAAAGATGCCGCTCAGACTCTGAACTGCCTAATGCAACATGAGCTCACGGATTGGACTGGAGGTTCTCGGTCCACTCAATGTCAACCTGCACTCTTCCCACTTAGACACTCACTGACTCATTCTAACCTCAGATCCGACATATTTGGCATGCCCATTACCAAAAAAAACATAAGTCTGTAGTCATGCTATCACAACAGCTCTGCTCGATAGATTACTTATCAAGTCTAGAATAGCGTCGAGTGTTTAAGACATTTGGTCCATTTGATCATGGGAAAACGACTATGTCCAAAGACCCAAAATAGGCTGCGGTTGGCTGTGCTAAGTACTATGACATGCACAGTAAATGTAGTGTCTGTTCTGACTGTTCTCTTCAATGACTAAATTCACTCCTAAAAGGGATACGAGGTCCATCACACATGCATTGCTTCTTGTACTGCTTCCCACTGCATTATTTCAATGTGTTTGTGCTTGCATAATATGGTAACAATTACCATCTGCATTTAGAGGTGTTTTGTTAAAGGTGAATATACAATCACACACACACACACACACACACACACACACACACACACACACACACACACACACACACACACACACACACACACACACACACACACACACACACACACACACACACACACACACACACACACACACACACACACACTCACATGCACAGGCAGAGGAGCAGTTGATGTTTACCTTGAGTTGTGTGTGTTTCAGGCTTATTGCTGTTGTTTACTGGGGTCTCCCAGTCCTTTCATGGCCCCTGAATGACATTCCCCACACTGCTGCAATCTCTCTCATTCACAAAATACACAGCCTACCTTCACATTAGACTCCATTCAGGCTTCTACAAAACAACTACCCACAATGAACCCTTCACCGACCGCTGTGTGCCTGTTCTTTACAGTAGCTGTCTCTGTATATGGTTTGTATTGTAAAATGTCCCCATCCATGTTGTATTTCATCAAAAGAGCCAGCTTGTAGTTCAGCCCCTGTTTTTTCTCTTTCGTTTGACAGGCCGTCCCATTACAACCAGGGGTCCCACTGCTTCTGTTCTGTTTGCCTCCACCACATCTAAGCCGGTAAGACATGACATAACTTTGTATCCCTTTACACTCATACCAATATAATTGCAGATTTCTGCACTGATAAGTGCCTTTAATTGGGACGCAGTGGCTGTACAGTAACATGCTATACATGACGTCAGAGCTCTGGCTCTGCGCTTCACAGCGCTGTATGGGTTTTGACTGACAGCCGTTCTGAACATGGGCACCTCGATCAACAAGAAGGTGCCTCGCGCTAATTTGACAACTTTTGCAAATTTTTTGTTGTCTGAGGGAAATGCTGTAAGTTAAGAGGACTTAGAAAGATGCAAGCAAGCCGAACACCTGAGTCCAAATGCATAGCATAAAACTGATGTCCTATACAGTGTCAACATTTATGGTCATTATGTTTAATGTACAGTTCCAAGATGACATGACGTCATACCCTGGGTTGTTCTGAACAGAATGAGCCTGTTTGTCTATTGTGAAGAAAATTCATTCACGCACCTGAATGCAGTTATGTCTCCTTTCTATAGCAGCACACGTGCCCTGCCCACCTGAGGATCTGTCTTCTTTTTTTTCTATTTCCTGTGTTTGAAGGGCGCAAAATCCACTTGTCACTTGGATTGATTGCTTTCATTTTACTCTTGCAACTCTTTCATGCTCTTGCTTGTGCCTGTCGTTTTCTCCCATTAACGTTACCACCACAGAAATGTTTGTAAGGACCTGTCAAACACACCCCGGTAATGGCTGAAATGGGCTCAATGGAATACGTAGTCTTTCTGTTGAATCAATAAGAACACTTAACTCTATAAGAACACATGTAACACATCGTCTCGACACTTCTCACAAGAAATATCAGAAAATGACTATTTTGATGGGTGTTATTTTTTTGTGAAGTAATCATTTAATACAGTTGAAAGGTTTAGAAATTAGATGACCTGAAATGAAAACATCTTTGAAAAATAAACATTTGGATTATAATGATATTATGTCTGGCCTTAATGGCCATGTACTCTAATAATCTCCACCCAGCACAGCCAGAAGAGAACTAGCCACCCCTCAGAGCCTGGTTCCTCTATAGGTTTCTTCCTAGGTTTCTTGCCTTTCTAGAGAGTTTGTCCAAGCCACAGTGCTTCTACACCTGCATTGCTTTCTTTTGGGGGTTTTAGGCTGGGTTTCTGTATAACACTTTGTGACATCTGCTGATGTAAAAAGGGCTTCATAAATACATTTGATTTTATTTGATATTGCAAACAATGTAAAGTATGTGTAGATACAGTGAGGGAAAAAAGTATTTGATCCCCTGCTGATTTTGTACGTTTGCCCACTGACAAAGAAATGATCAGTCTATAATTGTAATGGTAGGTTTATTTGAACAGTGAGAGACAGAAGAACAACAAAAAAATCCAGAAAAACGCATGTGAAAAATGTTATGAATTGATTTGCATTTTAATGAGGGAAATAAGTATTTGACCCCTCTGCAAAACATGACTTAGTACTTGGTGGCAAAACCCTTGTTGGCAATCACAGAGGTCAGACGTTTCTTGTAGTTGGCCACCAGGTTTGCACACATCTCAGGAGGGATTTTGTCCCACTCCTCTTTGCAGATCTTCTCCAAGTCATTAAGGTTTCGAGGCTGACGTTTGGCAACTCGAACCTTAAGCTCCCTCCACAGATTTTCTATGGGATTAAGGTCTGGAGACTAGCTAGGCCCCTCCAGGACCTTAATGTGCTTCCTCTTGAGCCACTCCTTTGTTGTCTTGGCCGTGTGTTTTGGGTCATTGTCATGCTGTAATACCCATCCACGACCCATGTTCAATGCCCTGGCTGAGGGAAGGAGGTTCTCACCCAAGATTTGACGGTACATGGCCCCATCCATCGTCCTTTTGATGCGGTGAAGTTGTCCTGTCCCCTTAGCAGAAAAACACCCCCAAAGCATAATGTTTCCACCTCCATGTTTGACAGTGGGGATGGTGTTCTTGGGGTCATAGGCAGCATTCCTCCTCCTCCAAACACGGCGAGTTGAGTTGATGCCAAAGAGCTCCATTTTGGTCTCATCTGACCACAACACTTTCACCCAGTTGTCCTCTGAATCATTCAGATGTTCATTGGCATACTTCAGACGGGCATGTATATGTGCTTTCTTGAGCACACTACGCCGTGAAAGACTGAAATCCTATTCTTTTGTGTTTCTTCCATTTGCGAATAATTGCACCAACTGTTGTCACCTTCTCACCAAGCTGCTTGGCGATGGTCTTGTAGCCCATTCCAGCCTTGTATAGGTCTACAATCTTGTCCCTGGCATCCTTGGAGAGCTCTTTGGTCTTGGCCATGGTGGAGAGTTTGGAATCTGATTGATTGATTGCTTCTGTGGACAGGTGTCTTTTATACAGGTAACAAACTGAGATTAGGAGCACTCCTTTTAAGAGTGTTCTCCTAATCTCAGCTCGTTACCTGTATAAAAGACACCTGGGAGCCAGAAATCTTTCTGATTGAGAGTGGGTCAAATACTTATTTCCCTCATTAAAATGCAAATCAATTGATACAATTTTTCACATGCGTTTTTTCTGGATTTTTTTGTTGTTATTCTGTCTCTCACTGTTCAAATAAACCTACCATTAAAATTCTAGACTGATCATTTCTTTGTCAGTGGGCAAACGTACAAAATCAGCAGGGGATCAAATACTTTTTTTCCCTCACTGTAGGTGTAATCGAGAGCCAAGCATGTTGATTTTTAATCTGAGGGTATCCTGCTATTGACACACTTGTTGAATTGTACAACAGAATGTGACAACAGTAATTAATGAGGCAGTCTAGACAGCACAGGTGAGTGCAGGTAGGCTTAGACAGAGCAAGTTTTTGGTGGTTGCAGCCCTGTTTTACCCCTTTATGTTAATTTAGTCATATATGCAAATATACCCATTCTACAGTATTTATGCAAATTAAGCAGCTTTTCTTTGTTTTAGCTTAAAAAAAAATCCTGATTCCATTAGGAAATGTATATAAGTGCATTCTAAGAAGAAGAAAAAAATTGACAATAAATTGAATACCAGAATTCACACCAAAATCCCTGAATATCTGATGGCAAAAAAAAAAAATTGGAGTGGAGTATATTCAACCATTGTCCAACTGTTGCATTTATTATATATGTTTTAAAATATAAAAAATGTTTAATGGCTGTTGCTTCTTTCTACGCACACCAAAATTATGACCTGTTTCTCTGATGCCCACCTGACCCAGATTGCAATTTATCATGGACCGTTTTTGGATTGTGTAAACAACTGTAATTGTGTGATGGTGGGGTTGCAATCCAACCAAAATAACTACAAGTGTGCTTACTAAAAAAAACTGCTTATAGTTGACTCTTCTTTGATGCATTGAAATTACTTAGGAACTGTGCCCACTTAAGTGTCATTTTTGTTGCACCTACCCCAAATTTTCCAGGAATATTCTTATCATGTTACTGAATGTATCCAGAGTATTTTCAAATGTTGTCATCAACAAATGTGGCAAAAAGTACAGTAAATGTAAAATGCACATAAAATCAAGTGTAATGTTTGGATTCAGTCTCGTGTCAGGTGAACTGTTATGTCCTCACCTTTGGTCTAATAATTTTCCGATAATCTCCAAACTTTAACCTTTCAATTGCAACCATGGCTATTCAAATGCTTTTCTTATTTCTTCTGTAAGAAACATTTCAATTTAGCCCTGTTACGTACGCATCTTGAAGGAGGGAATGCAACATCCTGCTACATCTCGACAAAGGCAGAGAAAAATACTGTTTACAGGGAATGTATTATTCCTTAACACGTTAAAGTGGGGAAAAGGGTCTGGACGGAACCAAAGCAAAGAAAGTTAAAGAGTCCCCTCTCCTACCTTACCTGCCTTCCCACTTCTTACCTAACCTTTAGCACCACCTGGCGCGCTAACCAAAATACAGGGGGTGGTCCGCCCAGGTCTTACCTAGTGTGCATAGACAGACTAAATACTACAGGTTATGTATGCCCGCAGGCCTCTTGCCTAAACACTCCCAAGGTGCATTCCCCTTCCCCCCTGGGAACAAATGAAACAGAATAATTACTAATACTTAGTAAACAATTTCAATAACCAAAGACACCAAGTCCTATTGGCATACACTATACCTCGGAAGGAGCGCCTACAAAATAATATCCACAAACTTTTACTGACCGCCACAACAATCAACACAGGACATAAAAAGAGAAGCTCCCTTTTGACAAAGGAACACTGGCTTTTATCAAGCTGGAGAAGGGGTTGGTAATTGAAGAGAGCTGTTTCCCCTGATGAAAGGGAGGGGTCAGAGCTACAATCAGTGATGGGGCTGACCAATCAGCTGCTTTAGGATTCCAGGAAGCCATTTCCTGAAATACACACACATACAAACCCACAACAACACAGAAACTGGGGAACGTAACACGCCCTGTCCATATAGGCCAATTCCCACAAGTGTAAAGGGTTTAATTACTTACTTTCTTCCAGTCTTGTGATGGCCTAATTATGTGTACCCCAATAATTGTGAAGCATTTGTTAGTGTGTACCCCATCAAACTTGAATAATTGTGAATAATTTGTTAGTTGTATAAGTTTTTCAAGGGATTTCAGTATCTAGGTCATGGCGGCAGATAACCTAGTGGTTAGAGCGTTAGGCCAGTAACCAAAAGGTTGCTTTATTGAATCCCTGAGCTGACAAAATAAAAATCTGTCTTTCTGCCCCTGAGCAAGGTAGTTATTCCACTGTTCCCGGGTGCCAAAGACGTGGATGTCAATTATGGCAGCACCTCTCCGATTCAGAGGGGTTGGGTTAAATGCAGAAGATTTCACATTTCAGTTGAATGCATTCAGTTTTACAACTCACTAGGTATCCCCCTTTCCCTTTCTTTGAAAAATAATGACAACATGAATCAAATTATCTAGTTTCTTGACTTTGTTTTCAACATCCTCCATGAGCAAAATACCAGAAAGCATAAAATCCCACTGGGCAAAAACTGGTTTAATCAACGTTGTTTTCATAAATCCAATGACATGGTGAATTTGTGGGTTGATTTCACATTGTTATTTGAACAACTAGACGTTGAACTGACGTCTGTGCCCAATGGGATCAGATTTATTGCTTTTTAATCTGGTCAGGTTTAGGGATCCTCCTGTGTTTCATGATTCATTATGTCATTATGTGGTGGAAAATACCTTCCTGATTTGATTCCCCTACTGCTTTAGGACATTTTATACCCTCTCTATTAGGAGGGAAAACCCTTTTGAGTATTTGGGGTGGTTTACACACAAAGGCTCTTAATGAGCCTACCAGGAAGTACACTCCCGGGGCTAAATTAGAGGCTACCCAGAGAGGGTGGCTTGCTGCTGGTATGGGGTCTGCTTCTTTTCTGGCTGTCTCCAAGGCCCTGGGTTCAGTGGCAACAGGAAAGACCCCCCCTACTCCTATAGTCGTCTGTGAGTTTTCCCAATTTGCCCAGCATCACAGGGCCAAGGCCTAACCCCCAGGCAACTATGTGCACCAGGAAAATGTTCTGTTCTGTTCCAGCCCCAGCCCTGTCTCAGTGGTGTAGTAATTAATACTACCCCAAGAGGACAGTAGGCACACATGGAAACACACTAGGAAGCCCCGGCGGGGTCCTAAATGCACCAAATGGCAGCAGAAGCAATTTCTGGAACGCACTCAATGCATTCAACCAGCTAAGCCCCCATCATAGGAAGTTCATAAAGGTTACATGTAATAAGTTACATTTGGGGAATCTTTGGAGTCTCAAGCATCAAGGCTTCCTCTCCAGTCTTAATTCATGTCAGATCTAAATCTGAATTAGCCTCTTTGACATTAATAAGAGAGAAATTGAGGTTCAGGAGCTCCAATTAAAACTAGGTACACCAGGTGCTAGGACAACTTGTGAAACTAGGGTGCAGAGCAGAAGAATAATTACATCTGCGTCTTGCTGACCAAGAGCGAAGTGCCCCGTCAGCAATTACCAACAATAAGTCCCTCCAGCTCCCACAAACTTTGGCCTAGAGAAGCCCAGTGTTTTCATTAACTGAGCTGTGAACCCACGCTTGGTATGCCGGTCAAGCTGGCAGGTCTGAGAGTGTATGTGTACTGCCTAATGTGCCCAGTATAGTAGTGACCTCTGGCAGGTAGTTTCCATGCTGCAGTGTTCCCTATTGTGAACTCAGTAGCTTAGCAACATCTGCTACTTTCGTTAGCCCAGTGAAAAGGGGGTCACCCAGGGAAATTGCCATTTCTGGGGGGAAATTGTGGAGGGAAAAGCAAATAAAAGCCCAGCGTTGTCACCATAAATCCCCACAAGGAGGTAGAGCTGTGCTTGCTGCCTTTTGACTGAGCCCATTTTTTCATACTTTTTAAATTCTGCTTTTTATATCCTGCTCTGCCCACCTCCACTCCTTCCACTCTTGAGGTGTTTGAGGAAGAAAGTTAATGGACTTATCATCTTTCAATTATATTCTGCTCTGCTACTTTGCATATCCTCTCCTCCTCATGAGCCCTTATTAAAATGATTTGATTAACAAGCACGTGAAATTCACTGTGTAGCTACTATAGCGTATCACTGTCATAGATGCATGTAACTCTATGGTTGCAGTGTCAGCAATTGCTGTCAAGAGGTAACCAACTGTGACTTGTTCATATGTGTGGGTGTTTCTGTGGTATGTGTGTGGGTGCATAATATGCATGTGATGTTTTGTGAGTTGGGTATAGCCTGAAGTCTGACTTTTGTTGGATAAACACTTAATAAATTCTCAGACACAGGATTGATAAACGTTTGCCTGCTGACAGTACTTAGCACCTCTGAACGCAGTGTCGGCAGTCAATTTCCTCTGTGTTCACACATTAAACACCTTGGAAGTCGTCATTCACTCAGCCTTGTTAAAATACTCCAAACTAGAAGGGGGCAGTAGTGTTGTTTGGCAATGCATATCCGTGCGTATTGCTTATGGTCTAGATTCCAAACTATCTGTGCTAATGTTGCTATTTTGTAGAAAGCCCTTGTTGATACAAGCCAGATGGCCACAGGTAGATAACTACATCGCAAGATGACGAAGAAACAATTTAATTAAATCTCCATAATCCCATACTGCCAGTGCCAGCCCATTGCCAAATGTTTAGCTAGCTAGCGTTAGCATATTCGCTCGCTAGCAAAACATAGCTAGCTAGCTATGGACACTGCACTCGGCAGCTAACTAAGGCACTGGTTTCATGGAAACTAGCTAATCGGTAGGGATTTAATTATAATGTCAATACTAGCTACAGTGGTTAGCTAGCTTGGAGGAAACATTTAGTGTTGTGTGCATTGCGTCTGTGCACCTAGTTAGCTACCATCCCATAGCCTACATTGCATATGAAGTGTGACTGGCTCATCCATGGATGTACGGAAAAAATTGCCTTTTTTTGTTTGCTCCCCATGTGGGAGTTTGTGCTCTCTGATTGGCTCAAAGTCAGGATGTTGGCCAGTGGCCACTGAGGAGCATTGCGATTCTACAAGTAGAATCGGCAGGTTTGTTGCTACAGGGTCGACACGTAGCAGGTAACACTTTTCTTCTAGCAAGAGAAGGAATGGCCTCCCACTGTGATAAGTATTTATTGGCAGTGAGATTCTCGGTGTGTTTCATTTTCAAGGTTATGATCTTAGTCTAACTGTTATTTTCACACAGCACATCCCGTTGATGAAATGTTATTGTCATGCTAGATACCCACTTATCTCTCAAGTCTTTGTATGCCCAATGCCGTCTCTGTCCTGACACAACCCTTTGCACTGCACATGTTACAGCAGCTACACATTCTGCGATACATATTCTGTGGTAAATTGAGAGGGCTACCGAGAATAAGAGCACAGGTGCAGGTGAAGTGAGGGTGTATGAAGACATAGTTGTGTGGCTGCATCAGCATGGGCACAGTGCACGTTAAAGTCAAACTGAGTAGGGTGTCCTATTTCACAGGCTCAGTTGTGTGTTTTGTGTTATAACATCAAGGCCTTGCTTCACGGCATGCGCTGCAACACAAGGCCTTTCTGTGTGATGTGGTGGCTGGGAAAGAACAGAACAGAGCACAGTGTGAGGGTCAACAGGTTCAGGAATTATGTTGGCTCTTGACCAACATGTAATGCTCAAATGGGTTATTGACATGATATTAGAAGACAGGGAGTTCTTGTGTTCTTACTATGTTAAACTTACTGTGTTTAATCAATGTGCATACTGTGTATTCAACCAGACATCCCTATTGGTATTATACCGCCAAATACTGTATTGACCTCCCATTTATAAAGTATGCATTATAAATTCATTTTGAATGTGCCCTTGAAGTTACAGTGCCTTCAGAAAGTATTCACACCCATTTCTTTTTCCAGATTTTGTTGTGTTACAGCTTGAATTTAAATTGATTAAATTGAGATTTTGTTCCACTGGCCTACACACAATACCCCATAATGTCAAAGTGGAATTATGATTTTAGATTTTTTGAAACAAATTAATTAAAAATAAAAAGCTGAAATGTCTTGAGTCAATAAGTATTCAACCCCGTTGTTATGTCAAGCCTAAATAAGTTCAGGAGTAAACATTTGCTTAAAAAGTCACAAAATAAGTTGCATGGACTCACTCTGTGTGCAATAATAGTGTTTAACATGATTTTTGAATGACTACCTCATCTCTGTACCCCACATATACAATTATTTGTCAGGTCCCTCAGTCAAGCAGTGAATTTCAAATACAGATTCAAACACCAAGACCAGGGAGGTTTTCCAATGCCTCGCAAAAAGGTCACTTATTGGTAGATGGGTATAAATAAAAGAAATCTGACAATGAATATCCCTTTAAGCATAGTGAAGTTATTAATTACACTTTGGATGGTGTATAAATACACCCAGCCACTACAAAGATACAGGCATCCTTAACACATTTGCCGGAGAGGAAGGAAACAGCTCAGGGATTTCACCATGAGGCCAATGGTGACTTTAAAACAGTTAGAGTTAATGGCTGTGACAGGAGAAAACTGAGGATGGATCAACAACGTTACTCCACAATACTAACCTCAATGACAGAGTGAAAAGAAGGACGCCTGTACAGAATAAAAAACATTCCGAAACATGAATCCTGTTTGCAATAAAGCACTAAAGTAAAACTGCTAAAAATGTGGCAAAGAAATGTACTTTATGTCTTGAATACAAAGAGTTATATTTTGGGCAAATCCAGCAGAACACATCACTGAGTACCGCTCTTCATATTTCCAAGAATGGTGGAGGCTGCATCATGTTATGGGTATGCTTATCATCAGCAAGGACTTGGGAGTTTTTTAGGATAAAAATAAACAGAATAGAGCTAAGCACAGGCAAAATCCAAGAGTAAAACCTGGTTCAATCTGCTTTCCAACAGACACTGGGAGACAAATGTACTTTTCAGCAGGACAATAATCTAAAACAAGGCCAAATTTACACTGGAGTTGCTTACCAAGGTGACATTGAATGTTCATGAGTGGCCTAGTTACAATTTTGACTTAAATCGACTTGAAAATCAATGGCAAGACTTGAAAATGGCTGCCGAGCAATTATCAACAACCAACTTGACAGAGCTTAAAGAATTTTCTAAAAGAATAATGTGCAAATATTGTATAATCCAGGTGTGCAAAGCTCTTACCCAGAAAGACTCACAGCTGTAATCACTGCCAAAGGTGATTCTAACATGTATTGACTCAGAGGTGTGAATACTTATGTAAATTTGATATTTCTGTATTTAATTTTCAATAAATGTGCAAAGAATTCTAAAAACATGTTTTCACTTTTGTAATGCATCTGTGTGTTGCTGGTGTAGAGGAGTCAGGCGCAGGACAGCAGATATGAGTAAATATAGCAAATTTTACTCACTATATAAACAAAAATAAAAAATATCAGTTAAGGTTCTGCC
This sequence comes from Brachymystax lenok tsinlingensis, assembly GCA_030435695.1. Lineage (NCBI taxonomy): Eukaryota > Metazoa > Chordata > Actinopteri > Salmoniformes > Salmonidae > Brachymystax > Brachymystax lenok. Next base: position 39,907,673 of record CM059793.1, on the reverse strand, counting down.
TGTGCAAGAGTTTAACTACTGTCGACCCTCTGACGTTTGAGCAAATTGCTCATACTTTTTAAGCCGATCTTGTACTAGACTGTCCTCAAAATACCAATGTAATTGGTGGTATGCCTCTCAGTCTCTGTAGTTATCCTGTTATTGGCTGGTGAACTTAACCCAGTGGTTCATTACTGTTAGTGGTTGCAAGAGGAGATACAAAGCCTAAAGAGAATTTTATGTCAAAACTTTGAAATGTATTGTTTGCAGGGTGTGTTATTTATTGTTTACATATTATTTTCACGAGGATCCAGCACTCTTTACTAAAAATAAGAAGTGAGTATGTTATTTGCCATTATAAATAGTTTTATCCATCTACACACCACTGTGTATTTGACTGCAAGATGTGAAATTGAGGTTGAAATTGAAAAGTGAAATTTTGTTGTTTATAATTTAGAGCTGCAATGTGAAGAAGATGAATACACTATCTTCTTATCTTTCTTTTATTAGACCCTTACATCGCTAGTTAGAGGATAATTGAACTTCAAAACTAGGCAAATCACTACAAGTTTCTATTCCATCCCATCACTGGCATACTGCCAAAAGCTCATGATAGGGGAAATCTGATATGAGTTTTAATTTAGTATTTTCATGCACGACAGGCTAGATAGGCAAATAGAAGGGACACAGTTGAGCAGGTATTAATCTCTGCTACTTTTCCTTACTAATTTTGGTTTTATCAAGACGGCTGATTATTTTGCCTCTCCTCTGCAGTGCTCTTCTGAGGTTTGCCCTTGAAGAGAGGACAAACCTTTAGAGTGTCTTTTGAGTGAGTGAAGATTAGTGGGACTTCTTCTTTCATTTAATACATTTACAGGGTCCAAATTACTCCCTAAGGGTCTATGTTATAGTTTGTGTTATATGCAGTCTCACATACTCTGTTATGTTCAGTTTAACATATTTTAATCACACATGCTATTTTTAAATGAATATCTGATTTCAAACTGTGTGTTATTATTTTCACAGTGGAGCCCACTGTGCACCCCACACCAACTCATTCTAGTTACCACTCTCTTATTCTCACTCCATGTGAATCGTCAGGCCCTTGGCCCTAATTCTCTTTGCACTGGTTGTTGTGTTTGTTTAAAGTTTGGATTGTGTTTGGTCTTCTGTGAGCAGGGGAATAGAAATAGAGGCATGCGAGTCAGTCAGGGATGAGTGAGTCGGGTTAGTGGGCAGTGAGGAGTTAGCAATAGAGACTCATAACAATGCCTCTGCCCTAACCGCTACTCCACTCTCTCCCGTCTCTGTATCCCCTCTCTCCACTCTATCTCTCATTATCACCTTGGCTGTGTACATTATCTCATTAGCCCTGTAAATATGGGGGAATTGTCTTGTGTGGTGCCGGTGCCGGCTTGGCTGAAGGAATATTCACACAGCTTGATTGTGCCAAGCCTGCTGCTGGTGGTGGGGCTGACGTGGGCTACTAACAGTTCACTCATATCTCCCATCAGGCCTGCTGAGACAAGGGTCCACAGTCACACAGTCTACACTAGTAACCATCCACATAAATTGTAGAGCAGGAGTGCTGATCAAGGATCAGTTTTGCCATTTAGATCTTAATTAATTACTTAATTACTGATCTTAATTACCCCTTCCCTTTTTCCACATGTTGTTATGTTACAGCCTTATTCAGGTTTTTATACATTTTTGCAAATGTATAAAACATTTAAAACATACATTATTTATATGTATTCAGACCTTTTGCTATGAGACTGGAAATTGAGCTCAGGTGCATCCTGTTTCCATTGATCATCCTTGAGATGTTTCTACAACTTGATTGGAGTTCACCTGTGGTAAATTCAATTGATTGGACATGATTTGGAAAGGCACACACCTGTCTATATAAGGTCCCACAGTTGACAGTGCATGTCAGAGAAAAACCAAGCCATGAGGTCGAAGGAATTGTCCGCAGAGCTCCGAGACAGGATTGTGTTGAGGCACAGATCTGGGGAAGGTTACCAAAAAATGTCTGCAGCATTGAAGGTCCCTAAGAACACAGTGGGTTCCATCATTCTTAAATGGAAGAAGTTTGGAACCACCAAGACTCTTCATAGAGCTGGCCGCTTGGCCAAAGTGAGCAATCATGGGAGAAGGGCCTTGGTCAGGGAAGTGACCAAGAACCCGATGGTCACTCTGACAGAGATCAAGAGTCCCTCTGTGGAGATGGGAAAACCGTCCAGAAGGACAACCATCTCTGCAGCACTCCACCAATCAGGCCTTTATGGTAGAGTGGCCAGACGGAAGCCACTCCTCAGTAAAAGGCACATGACAGCCCGCTTGGAGTTTGCCAAAAGGCACCTAAAGGACTCTCAGACCATGGGAAACAAAATTCTCTGGATTGAACTGCTTGGCCTGACGTCTGGAGGAAACCTGGTGGTGGCAGCATCATGCTGTGGGGATGTTTTCTGTGGCAGGGACTGGGAGACTAGTCAGGATCGAGGGAAAGATGAATGGAGCAAAGTACAGTGAGATCCTTGATGAAAACCTGCTCCAGAGTGTTCAGGACCTCAGACTGGGGGCGAAGGTTCACCTTCCAACAGTACAAAGACCCTAAGTACACAGCCAAGACAACGCAGGAGTGGCTTTGGGACAAGTACCTGAATGTCCTTGAGTGGCCCTGCCAGAACCTAGACTTGAACCCGATCGAACATCTCTGAAAGGACCTGAAAATAGCTATGCAGTGACGCTCCCCATCCAACCTGACAGAGCTTGAGCGGATCTGTAGAGAAGAATGGGAGAAACTCCCCAAATACAGGTGTGCCAAGCTTGTAGCGTCATACCCAAGAAGACTCAAGGGTTTAATTGTTGCCAAAGGTGCTTGAACAAAGTACTGAGTAAAGGGTCTGAATACTTATATAAATGTGATATTTCAGATGTGTTGTTATTTATACATTTGCGAAAATGTAAAAAAAAAAAATGTTTTTGCTTTGTCGTTATGGGGTATTGTGTGTTGATTAATGAGGGGGAAAAAACAATAAAATACATGTAAGAATAAGGCTGTAATGTAACAAAATGTGGGATGCTGGCCTTCTAGGCAGAGTTGCAAAGAAAATGCCATAACTCAGACTGGCCAATAAAAATAAAAGATTAAGATGGGCAAAAGAACAGAGACACTGGACAGAGGAACTCTGCCTAGAAGGCCAGCATCCCGGAGTCGCCTCTTCACTGTTGACGTTGAGACTGGTGTTTTGAAGCTAATGAAGCTGCCAGTTGTGGACTTGTGAGGTGTCTGTTTCTCAAACTAGACACTCTAATGTACTTGTCCTCTTGCTCAGTTGTGCACTGGGGCCTTCCATTCCTCTTTCTATTCTGGTTAGAGACAGTTTGCGCTGTGGGAGTAGTACACAGCATTGTACATATCCTACTTCAGTTTCTTTGCAATTTCTCGCATGAAATAGCCTTCATTTATCACAACAAGAATAGACTGATGAGTTTCAGAAGAAAGTTCTTTGTTTCTGGCCATTTTGAGCCTGTAATCAAACCCACAAATGCTGATGCTCCAGATACTCAACTAGTCTAAAGAAGGCCAGATTTATTGCTTCTTTAATCAGAACAATAGTTTTCAGCTGTGCTAACATAATTGCAAAAGGATTTTCTAATGATCAATTAGCATTTTAATATGATAAACTTAGATTAGCTAACAACGTGCCATTGGAACAGAGGAGTGATGGTTGCTGATTATGGGCCTCTGTACGCCTATGTACATAGATATTCCATAAAAAATCTGCCGTTTCCAGCTACAGTAGTCACATTAACAATGTCTATACTGTATTTCTGATCAATTTGGTGTTATTTTAATGGACAAAAAATTAGCTTTTTTTTTTTAAACAAGGACATTTCTAAGTGATCCCAAAACTTTGAACGATAGTGTATGTTAGAATCACCTTTGTCAGCGATTACAGCTGTGAGTGTTTTCTTAGGTTATTGTCCTGCTGAAAGGTGAATTCTTCTCCCAGTGTCTGGTGGAAAGCAGACTGAACCAGGTTTTCCTCTAGGACTTTGCCTGTGCTTAGCTCCATTCCGTTTCTTTTTCTATCCTGAAAACTCCAGAGTCTTTAACAAGCATACAGATAATTATATGTGTGTGGTACAGAGATGAGGTAGTCGTTCAAAAATCATGTTAAACAGTATTATTGCAAACAGAGTGATTCCACTGTATGTCCAAAAAGCAGTGGATGTAACCCCAAACACATACATCACACTGAACAAAGAGCTCTCCAGCTCAGGATAAAAGGCCATGATGATGATGATGATGAATGGCTCATATTACACGTGGCTGGTAGGTAACAGGACCCACCTAGATTGGGATGGTTTTTATTATAGATGAATGGATGGAGAGTGTGTGGAGCATCAGAGCATGTGGTGTGGTCTGTAGAAGAGCTTCGGGGACTATCTAAAGAAGGTTATTTAACAAGGAGGTATTTGTTTTGATGGGCTGAATCACTACTCTGAGGTAAACCACCCTTCCACTACATGGACAAATACAGCTTCTACCCCTGAGTAGATGGCTGTAACATATCTATTTTCCAACCTGATAATTGTGTGATAGTGCTCATGTTTGTAGCAGTTAGTATATTTGATTACGTTATCGAACATGCAATCGACTAGTCTGTGACTCTTGTGGTAGTGAACATCCTGGATAAGATTGGAGAAATCAAAGGAAGCGCAATCTCTGATTGTGTTTCCTTGCAATGAGCGCCATCTGGTGAAAGTGGCACAGAACTACATAGGATTTTATGTTGTCTACTCTAGGGAAACCCATGGGTTGCTTTTCTGTGTGTTGCCGTTGCTTCACCCGGTTACTTCTACATGATAATAATATATGCCATTTAGCAGACACTTTTATCCAAAGCGAATTACAGTCATTTTTCATATGGGTGGCCCTGGGGACCAAACCCACAAGCCTGTCATTGCAAGCTCCACGCTCTAGTAACTGAGCCATATAAGTTCTATTTGTGGTTGTAGACCAACTGAGTGCAGTCAATTCCATTGAAAAGTGTTTATTACACTGTCACCAATACTACAGTGTTTGTTTGGGAGATGAGACTGCTGTTAAACCACGCTGTTCAATCATTGCAAAACAAAGTGCATTGAAGAAAACAATCTGAATGTACTGCGAATATTATCACTCAGCCAGGATAGATCACACTTTTTCAAATCAGATCCAGGGCCAGTGGATAATTGGAAACCTGGGAGGCTGAGACGGAACATCAGAGATGCTGTCTGCTGAAGAAAAGCACTCCCCTGGGCCATTCAATCATATCCTACTAAGAGCCACTGGACCTACCTCCATGACTCAAAATCAATGTTCTGAGGACAAAATGATCACTCAGTTGTACTGTATGCAGTATGAATGATACTCCCGACTGTACCACTAGAGGGTAGTGGTGTAGTCTCGGTGGCAGAGTCAGTGAAGGCGTCATATTAGATTGGGTGGTTTGCAGCACTTGCCTTGTGTCTAGGGTGTAGTTGAAGGCTTTGGATGTAGTCAAATTTTAACTATATCACTTCTGTGATCACATTTGAACAAGAAAGCTGTTAAAGTTAAGTATGCAATTTGCATAAGAAAACTTCTGAACACTGTTCAATTGGAATAACTTATGACTCTGCAGTACTGACTGACGGGCAGAGAGGCCATGAACAAAGGCCCTGACTGCAGATTGATTGGGGTCTTTAAGTGACTCAGCCACTCTATTTCAGGGTTCCCAATCAACCGTCTCATGTGATGTGTGAGGCCAGAAGATCTACTGGTGATTTCCATCATAGATCAGCATTACTTGCGCCAGTCAGTCAGTCAGTCAGGGGCAATCAAACCATGATGAGATCTGATCTGCCAGTGGCATTCCGTGAACCCCTGCCCTGCCCAAATCAGGAGAAGTGAGCCATCCACCATCCCTTAGCTCTCTCTCTCTCTGTGATCCGTATCGATCCCAGTTTGGTCTGAGTTCATTCTGTCCTCGATGCCCTGTCATTAATCTCCGTCCCCTCCCTGGTACGTCCCCTGCTGACCCCCTGTCTCAGTCCGGAGGGGCCAGCTGGGTGGGATGGCGTTAGCTGGAGTGAATGCAGGCAGGCGCAGGCAGCCGGCGAGGCTTGTGACCGACCCAACAGGCTTTCACATAACTTGCAGTGTATATGCCGGGGCGCGAAGGGGGTAACAGAATCTCAACGTGATGTGCTGGGCCGCTTAGAGGGGTAAATATAGCAGCACGGGGAGCAGCAACGTTACTGTGGGCTGTGAGCTGTGGGCTGAAGCTGAGGCCCACGCTGCCTCTCTGTCTGACTGTACCTCTCTCACTGCCCCTCGCCCTTCTGGAAGAGTGCAGAAGGATAGAGAGAGCACTTCTGCAATCACAATATGAATCTCCCAGCTTGCCCCATTATAAATACATTGCGGTAGGGTTACTGGCCAAATGCCAGGATGTATCACGTTGCGCTGGGCAGTGGAGATAAGACCTCTATATTTCCCAGGCATCATGAAGCATGGAGCATCTGTTGGCACATCTTTTCTCTGCACATAATGCACTTATTCGATTTCAAGTACAATACCCTTTCCCCATGAATAGAAGTGCTGTGGTAGAATGTATTTTCCATATTTCATATAGTTTCGTTTTTTTACCCCCAGTAAGGCTGTAGTATAGTATATAGTGTGACTAAACAGACCATATATAACCGTCCTGAGGACTGGCTGACCTGCCCTTGGGAGAGTAAATCTCTCCACCCCTCTGAGTGGGGCTTAAACTGCAGCCACCCTGCATCTCGCCCTGCAGTACGTCAGCAGGCTATACTAGTCCAATATCAGAACAAAGGCCATGACTGTAGATTGATTGGGGCTCTTTAAGTCCAAACCATGATGATGATGCAAATGTTTATTATTACCACGCGCTGGTATGGTTACCCTTCCTTTTATGGGGCCATTAAATGTGTTGGGAAGTGATCCTCTTACATCAGGGTGTCATATAATAGGCCTCGTGCTTTCTCATGTGCCATTTTGTTGTGGTAGAGAAAGCTAGTTTGCCCTCTAATATTGTCTGGCAAAAAGACAAAAGAAAGTGTTGCCTGATGTTGTTTTGGAAATAGATCCAGGAGTGTCCAGGTGTGACATGTCACTATAGTTACCTCTGTCTCATTATCAGACGCTTGGAAGCGACTTCATGAGCCCTGCATTCAGACTGGCTTGGTAAACAGCAGTCTCCTCTATGGTGTTCATGCTGCAACATTCTCAGCCATTCAAAGACTCAAAGGATTACAAATGTGTCTTCAAAGTGCTACTCTGTGGTAACGGTAACCTTTATCTGCTTTTCACCGATCAAGTAAGCAGAAAACAATAGCAGTTTGCTTTGTAGATCAACGCAATGTCTTTGTAGTCCCAGTTAAAAAAAATGTTTTATATCTTTCCCAATCTGTTCCCTGCTTAATCACCCCCAGCTCCCTATTGGCTCATTCATCCCCCCTCCTCTCCCCTGTAACCATTCCCCAGGTCGTTGCTGTAAACGAGAATGTGTTCTCAGTCAACTTACCTGGTAAAATAAGGGTTTCATTTTGATATGATAGACCTATTACAACTGATCAGTTGTTGTGGTGTAATCGTTATATCTCACGTTTAATAGTTCTTTATTACTGGGAGCTTTTGTATAAATTGTCTATGAAGTCATGTCAAATCTCAAAATATGTAGAAATCTTTTATCATTATTGATAGGAAATATGAGAATATTACCTTTGCATTCAACCTCAAGAGACACTTTCTTACATTTGTATATTAGCCTAACTATGACATTATTGTTGTATTTTGATATACTTGTAATTACAGTAGCTAATTGTATTACATCTCCAAATGGTAGACATTATGCTATTTATAATACCAATATGCTAAAGTTGTATCATTACAGCTGGGTGCAGCAGTGTTGAATACCAATTTCTCCCAATCTGACACAAATCACATCGTTTCCACACCCGTTCCATCTCAAGTTTCACTTGGTAATAATCCTCACGCTAAGAAAATAGTGTGTTATGTGCTCCCCGTGAAATGTTATGTGCTCCCCCCTTGGAAGTTTCAAGTAACCTTTTAACTTGAGATCTTGTCACTGAAATTGAGTGCAGATGTTGGATAAGACCTTACTAATCTCCTTGTAAAAATTCAGTGGACCCCGCGCTGGTGTTAAGTTATACAGAGTGACCGTGTCATTCCAATCAATATCAGGAATTCCTTGTTGTTTCCTTGGGGTCAGAGAGCATTCCTTTTGTAGATATGGGCTGGAATACTACACCAGCTTCCCAAATGGTAATTCAATTCAATCAGAAAATTCTGGACCTTTGACTTCGAAAAACTTACCATGCATGCTATGCCATCAACGGAATTTCATTGTGATTGTCAATTGTCAATAGTCAAATGTTCGTCATAAGGAATTGTGTAGTGTTTTTACACAAGCAAAGTCGTCCAAACCTTACTATACAATTGAACATCATTATTGTCATTCAAGATCCATTTCGCTCTTAGATCCCAAATGTTCATTGTTCATGTGACTATATTCAACACAAGGTCATCATTGACAATCGGAATCCAATGCATAATTAGCATTGAACTAAAACCCCAAATACACACGAGCACAGCATCTTTCTCCGTCGTTATTCAGCAAAGGCTGCAAGATCTTTGGTGGCTGTGATGAATATAGGAAATTCAACAATATGTACAAATATATCAAAGCAATGCTAAAAAACACTGCAAATTATTCTCCATAATGGACATTTACATGTACCTGCAATACACAAAATAAAACCGTTAATGTTCCTCTACAGAGGGTAGTGCGTACGGCCCAGTACATCACTGGGGCCAAGCTTCCTGCCATCCAGGACCTCTATACCAGGCAGTGTCAGAGGAAAGCCCTAAAAATTGTCAAAGACTCCAGCCACCCTAATCATAGACTGTTCTCTCTGCTATCACACGGCAAGCAGTACCAGAGCACCAGGTCTAGGTCCAAAAGGCTTCTAAACAGCTAACACCCCAGCCATAAGGCTGCTGAACAGCTAATCAAATGGCTACCCAGACTATTTGCATTGCTGCTGCTAATAACTCTACCTACATGTACATATTACCTAAATTACCTCAACTAACTGGTGCCCCCGCACATTTACTCTGTACCGGTACCCCCTGTATATAGCCTCTCTATTGTTATTTTACTGCTGCTCTTTAAATATTTGTTACTTTTATTTCTTTTTTTTTTTGTTGGTATTTTTCTTAAAACTGCGTTGTTGGTTAAGGGCTTGTAAGTCAGCATTTCACTGTAAGGTCTACACCTGTTGTATTCGGCGCATGTGACAAATAGCATTTGATTTGATTTAATGTTAACATTTGAACAGGAACCCATTTAGCTTTGCCTTGCTGTAAACTGTCAATCAACTCAGGATTCAATATATCAATTTGCAATGCTAGTCCTCTCCAAAGCCCAGTCTTTCAGTCCCTCACCTATTTCCTCACTCAAGCTTCTAGATGGTTGCTCACTCTATCAATGGCTAACACAGCCTGTCCTTTCTCAATTAGGCCTGTTCAACAGCAGCCATTAGCCTATGGATCGTTGTGCTTATAGAGCTCTAATCTGTGTGGTACCTCACCGCCAGCCTTGTCACAGTTGCTCAGTGACCTTTGGTGACCTTAGGAAAGACAGTTCTGGAATCCCCCTGGTTTGGTTGTGTGTTCATTCAGCTGCTCTCCTGTTGTCTCTCCCTATAGATAAGACTGACTAATACTAATCACTGGCTGTCTAGACAGGTATGCATGGCTCACTGTGGGATCCATCATGGCTGCCACTGCTGAGTCACACGGGTGGTGGCTTCACTCTTTTTGTAGGCGTCTCCGGGATTCTCTAGATAAACACACTCCAACCAGACAATGCCTGGGTGGTCACTGACTCACTGCGGTCGTGATCTGAATCCCGTCATGTCGGCCGCCGCTAACTTATTTGCATGCTCGTTGATGTCATTGATGAAGTTTCTGTGAAAAACTCTCTTTTTTTTTTTTAACAGTGTTGGCTAGCTCCCGGTGTGTCTGAATGAATATGCGTTAAAACTAAGCACTCAGGTGTGGAGGATGGCTGGTATTTGACGGAGACTGTGGAGAGTAGCGCTCAGAAGGTGGGCTCTGAGTGATGAGGGATGGGAGGGATCCTGACACTTTGAGTCAGCCCTTATTCAGTGTGCACTGCCTGTCATGATGTGCCCGCTGTACGTTTCATCACTGTCGCACAGAGAATGCCACAGCTCGGCGAATGGGGAGAAGGAGCGACACCCACAGTAAAATACACCGTCTTCAGCCGTCTTCCCCACAGTACAATACTGCACTTTCACCCCCAGGTTATGATTGCTTCCCTCGGTGCATATAGCAAGTGTGATTTATGTTCCCATGTTCAGTTGGTCACCTTGAAACGAGCATTCAAGAAGTCCTCTGATAGGGAATGAATATTTCCCGTAATCCTGCCTCTGGAAAGTTTCACTCATACCTCTTTTCCTGGATTTTAACAGTGATTTTAGCACACTTTTACGATTTCATTCCTTATGATTCCAGTATTTGTAGGTTGTTTCTTTTAACGGTTCTCATGAAGGCTTTTTTCACGATTGCGCTGTAGGTTTTGGAGGATTCATGCTTGGACTAGTGGAGTGGATGATGGAAATCACGCCTGGGGAAAGTGTGAATCCTGCAATGAGAAAAGCATACAGCCGACACTACCTGCTGTGTCCTTTCCCATCAAACAACGCACGCACACACACATCTGGAGGACGTATTGATGACACCCCAGCCTCAGGCAGAGGACGTTTTTCGGGCCTTAGTGTTCCCCTGCGGAGAGCCCTCAGTGAGCGCACGCAGACATTATGGTCACTAGGACACCTAAAGGACAGTGGCCAGGTGCCAGTGAGTCTGCGAGGCGCCTGACTCATCGCCCCCCCCACTGACAGACGCAGAGGGCATCATGACGCACACACACACACCACAGCCTCACTACCCCGCTCAGTTATGCGCTGCTCCCAGAGCGCCACCTCTAAATATTATGGAGGGTTGCTTGAAAGAGGCCAGCACATCCATCCTCTGAATTTCGGGTGGACATTAAAACCCGCAAGCCACTTCCATGTTTCCATACTGCCATATATGTGAAAACAGAACCCTCTTCCCCTGGTCTGGATTTATCATTGCCCCATCGCTGAGGTGCTACTGGCCCCATAAGGAGATGTACAGCACCCATGGAACCCTGTCCTGTACGGGATCAGTTACACTGTCAATCCCCTGGGCACTGCACCAGTCCCCGTCTTCCCCATCTCCTGCCTAATAAAGCTGTCAGGGGAAGAAAATCCAGAGATTTCTGTTCATCAACACTCCTGTCAGCTGACGAATAAATAAGAATCAAGGGCAAGGCAGAAGGCAGAAGGCATAAAATGCAGTGTACATAGGGCGAGCCTCAATGGCAAATATCATCAACTAGATTCAGACGTAAAAGAAAAAATCTGTGGGGGGGTGGTCAGGGGGCCGGAACATAATTATAAATAAATTGTAGATTGCAAATTGACAGCAAGAAGACGAAACAGATATAATATTTTACGGAGACATAATCATTTCAAACCTTGCTTGAAATTGTATACGATCACATACTGTATATATTTATGTGTGGGAATACTTTGGAACAGATTTTCAAAATGTAAATGACATGGAGCTGATTTTCTGGTGTTTTTACAGTCTTTTATGTCCAACAATAAAAAAAATGAATAACAATGTATTTCTTTTTTACTCAGAAAACTTTAGGGGCCAAATAAAAGGGAGGAGACAGAGATCACTGGACAGGTTGTGTGTAATGTCTGATTCTATTGGGGTGAGTTGTGTGGAACACCAGACCGTTCGTATTCAAGAAGGAGTGGCTGAATCTACAGTCCCGATCAGTTGATCTGTCACAAACTCCTCATGAAACGCATGTTAAACACCCCATCCCCACACCAGACTTACGATTTTCCTACAATTTCCTGTCATCTTTCAGACTTGCTTTACTGGACTTTTTAATTACCAGCAGACAGTCCCATGTATCTCCTACCAGGACTTCCTGTATTAATTCCTCTGCTTGCTCACCCTTCCTCCTCCAGACAGATCTAATTTCAGCCCTTATCAAACCGCAACCTTAATAATACCGGAGGATAGATTCTCTTGGGAGCCACAAACAAATCGCATGTGCACGTGTGATTTATCAGGCAGAAGTTTCTTTCTCGGGAACTAATGGTTGCATCTGGGAGTCTGGTTCACTGGACTGAGACTGCGCCCCAAATGGCAATCTATTCCCTGCATAGTGCACTACTTTTGGGTGCCATTTGGAACGGGCCAGGGGTCTCTCTCTATGGATTCCTCGCCTGCGTTTATAGCCAGCTTTATGGTATCCGGCACTCTATGAAGCTGCTTACGGAATCCACGCTATTATGGTAATGTTGGGCGTTGGAGTTTGTGGATACATTAACTTTTTAGTCATTTAGCAGACTCTCTTATCCAGTTAGTGCGTTCATCTTAAGATAGCTAGGTGGGACAACCACGTATGACAGTCATAGTAAGTACATCTTTCCTCAATAAAGTAGCTATCATCAAAGTCAGAGCTAGTAAGGGGGGGTGGGGGAGTAAAGTGCGAATGTTAGTTCACGAAAGGGGTTGGAGAAGAAGGTGGTATGGAGGGGGTGCTGTGGGATTATTTTTATGATACTCTTTGAAGAGGGAGGGTTTCAGATGTTTTTGGGAAGATGGGCAGGGACTCTGCTGTCCCAGCTTTAGGGGGAAGCTGATTCCACCATTGGGGTGCCAGGACAGAGAAGAGCTTGGACTGGGTGTAGAGGGAGCTGCCCTCCCGTAGGAGTGGGAGGGCCAAGAGACCAGAGGTGGTTTGGTGTAGAGTTTGAAGGCGTTCCTTTTGCTGCTCCATAGGCAAGTACCATGGTCTTGTAGTGGATGCAAACTTCGTCTGGAAGCCAGTGGAGTGTGCAAAAGAGCGGGGTGACATGGGAGAACTTGGGAAGGTTGAACACCAGGTTGTGTGCCGCTTACTGTGTGAGGTAGGGTTGTACTCTACGGATGTTGTAGACCAGTGGTGAGCGGTAGGCATGGGGGGCTTAGAATTGCAGGAATTGAGCTTTAAACCTGCAAAATATTCTCCACCAACAAGAGGGGTGTGAACAGTTTGGGCATGAACAGTGCTTGTGCCCATAGAAATATGGGCACATATTTACTCGGGTCCAGAGTAAAAAGTTTGGGAACACCTGTTGTAGAACAATAACATGCACTATAGAGTGTCAGACAGTAAAAAAGGGCATGGCTGCCATTTGTTTTAGAAGGGATCAATGTCGGAGTATGCCCATAAAAGCCTCTCCATGGAGCTGAGTTGGCCACGCTGAGCCCATTTCTGAGTCAAAGGTCTCTCTCTGTCTTTCTCTCTCTGCCACTACTTCTATTTGCCTCTAATGGCTCTCTCTTTTTCTCTCTGTCTGTCGGTCTCTCGTCTGTCTCTGCCTCTCCCTCTTTCTCTGTCTCTGCCTCTCTCTCTTTCTCTGTCTCTGCCTCTCTCTCTTTCCACCCTCCCCTCTCTCTCCCTTCACTTTCTCCTATGTCTACTGACACAGTGCCCAGTGAGTGGATGCCATGCACTAGGGGCTGGCAGCATTCCTTATCCTGCCCATGCCTGAGAAACGGGCCGCAGCCTGGCAGGCCCTGTGTTCCCTTCATCAGGGGGAAATGGGGATCTGTGGTAGAGTATGTGTAGAGGGGAGCGTGAACGGTGGGTTCTGGTCAACACACACACACACACACACACAGGAAGGACAGATCCACGATAGGAAACACACATGCTATGTGGCTCTCCCACCTGAAGGTTGTTCAACACAGGGAGCTACAGTAGAACTAGTGGGTTGCTAGAAGCCATTTATGGAACATTGGCTGCTAGTCTTCTATCTTCACACCGTGGTGGAGGAGATGTACTCTGAGGAATAAAACAATGTGTGCAAAATAATGATCAATGCATTAGCTGTCCTCTACCCTCTTCATTCCTGCGGTAGCACTGGATGATGAATATTTTTATAGATCTTCATGTTTATATAATCCCATATGAGTTGTTGAGAATTAAAGACGGGATGTCGGATTTGGGAGCCTACATTATCTGTAAAGACAGACCATCTTTGCATATTCCCACTTTGCCTTTGACGTTGTCTCTGGTGAGGCTGAGTTTTCACTGCACAGTGCTGCGGTATAAGAGCGAGTGACAATGCTTGCTAATTGTGTTTTCCAAGCACATATTTCATCTTCTGCTCGCAATCCCTCGTTTTTCTCCATCTCTCTCTTCATTCGGCCTCACTTTATTCTGTAAAAAAAGCTTCTCTATTAGCTTCATTTAAAACCCGAAGAGAGAGAGAGAAAGTAAGAGGTTTTTATCTCTCATAAATACAGTGTGGCGTTACTCTCAATAGACACTATAACATTTGCATGAAGGATAGGAGCCCCTATAGCCCGGTCTAACTGATGCGTAGCCTAGTGCGGCTCAGTCAATGCGATCTGTTATTCCTCCCCCCTCACTCTCCTTTGTCACTGTAATGCCAGAGTCTAATGGCCTGATGCACCACAGTTCCAACAGAACGGTATTAGCTGCAAGGTTGTGAACTCTACCCAGCCGATTATGTCATGCCTTGCAGATGATTTGCAAGATTATGCTGGGGTTGCGGGTGATGACAGTTCATTCTGTAGCTATGCCGCACTTGTTGCCCCCTGCCCTTCCACAATAGGCTCCGGTATCTGTATGGCGTTTGGAGAGGCGCACAGCTGCACCCCTCCCCAGCATATCCCAGGCAAATGCTGCATTACATTCGTAAACGTTTCGGGAGACAAGAATCTTGGCTAAGTGGACTTTGCAGATGCCTCCGATTGCATGGAGGATCAGGAAGGAAATTCTTTGTCAAAATGAATAGACAAGAGGCAACTAGGCAGCCAGTCAAGGCCAGGGGCTTGTTGGGGCAAAGAAGACCAAGGCTGCCCATATCCTGCCAGCCAGGTTCCTAGGCCCATGGCACGGCTTCAGCGGAGGATCCAACCCAGACCTATAATGACAGGTGGACTTGATGAGTGCTGTTTATCTACTGACCAAGCTGCTAATCTCCTCACGTCTCCTGGGACACAAAGCATGTCTCCTGTCAGTCAGTTTCAGAAGTCAGGCTGCAGCTGGGGCTTGGGCTGCTGAAAGCCAGAGAGGAGGTAGCTAGCTATAGGAGATGGATGGCCATGCTAGCTGTTGTCATCAGCAGGCTGCATGCATGGCAAGAAATCCAACCCATGTGAGATTGCAGAGCTGTAATTGAAGTACATTTCTGAAGTCATTAGATTCATTGGATTCGTTAGATGGTGCTGGACTGTGTAAACCCTTGCATTATTTATGCACCCTAGTTCTCGTAAGGTACATATGGGATGTAAACATGTGCTGCATAGATGTGCCGTTCAGAAAACTAGAGCCGAGATTGGAATTTTGAAATTGGACACCATCACCTCCGGACTCATAATGTTGTATTATTCAGTAGGGAGATATTCTACTGTAATTGTGTCTCCCCTTGGATTCTAGTTTGTTTATTTGACCCGAACATTGAAACAATGTGTGTGGGAGAGTAGGACCATGGGAGGGCTCCAAAACAACAACCTGAAAACACTATTTATTTAATATCGAAGCCCATGTTTCCCACAGCTTGCATAGAATAAAAATGTTGGTCAATGTCAGAGGTGACTTTCTGTTTTGTGTCTCAATAATTATGAAACATAAGTGTTGACCAGAAAGGAAGGCCCTTGGCTTACAGTCAGCTAGCACTGCTTCCCCTTATTACAGATGTCTTGCTAATGAATCCATCACAGTATGCCCGGAGGGGGGTTCTGTGGTTTGGAGAACACTTTTTCAACAAGAGGCTAATCATAGATGATCACACCCCAAATTCCCTGAGGGTCTTCATATCTCCCCACCTCTAACTATTGAATTTGTTCAATTTCGGGTTGAGTTGATTTTCGCAATCAGACAACCCATCTGTTCCTCATATGCCAGAGGTACTGTTGTCTTCTACTTCAGCCCCAAAGCTACGAGAATGGGTCTGAATTAATTCAAGAGACTTTTGAAGGACAAGTGTCTCCCTTAAAAAATCTTGCCTATGCCACAAGGTGCCACAAAAAGTAGAAAGTAAAACAATTTGTTGGCTCAGCCAACCATAAAAAAGTTCCAGCAGATTAATTCCTTTCCCTTGTGTGTATTTATTGCTAAGCTTTCGTCAGAGCCTGGTCACGGAGTAGGTTTTTATTGGTTCTTTTTAATTTAATCTTAAATTTGCTGCTTGCCTTGTTTTCCCGACAGTTGCTGCATACATTTTACAGAAAATAACATTGTTACAGCCTTATGGGACAGGGACCTAACTTTACAAAGCCCATTATGTTTACAGTTCAATGGCAAGGCTTTGGAGAGATACATAATGTCCTAGTACGTCTCCATCTGATGCCATGGAGAGATTACATGATGGGGATGAGACAACCCAGGGCTGGAAACAACAGGCTGACATAGCTCTCTGCACTTTGACTTATAGACTAGTTAACTGATATACTGCATACGGTTTTCTTTAATGGAAGCTTCTCTAATGTCAAACACATATGGTGTGGTGTACGGCAGGGAAGTTCTCTAGGCCCTCTACTCGCATCTATTTTTACCAATGACCTGCCATTGGCATTAACCAAAGCCTGTGTGTCATTGTAAGCTGATGATTCAACCATATACGTACGTGTCAGCAACCACAGCTAATGAAGTCACTGAAACCCTTAACAAAGAGTTGCAATCAGTATTGGAATGGGTGGCCAGTAATAAACTGGTCCTGAAGATCTCCTAAACTAAGGGCATTGTATTTGGTACAAATCATTTTCTTAGCTCTAGACCTCAGCTGAATCTGGTAATGAATGGTGTGGCTGTTGAACAAGTTGAGGAGACAAAATTACTTGGTGTTACCTTAGATTGTAAACTGTCGTGGTCAAAACATATAGATTCAATTGTTGTAAAGATTGGGAGAGGTCTGTCCATAATAAAGAGATGCTCTGCTTTTTTTTACACCACATTCCAAAAACAAGTCCTGCAGGCTCTAGTTTTATCCTATCTTGATTATTGTCCAGTCATGTAGTCAAATGCTGCAAAGAAATACCTAACTAACACCTAACTAGGTATTTCTTTGGAGCATTTTACTACGACTTATTGAGAGAGATGATCTACATTTTGTGTCTCAAAGCAGTTATAGTTCATTAGCTAATCACTGATCATAATCTTGATGTGATTGGCCTGACTGTGTTAAATGAGGCCTCTCCACCTGGTTACACTAGTGACCATATCCCCCGCGCATCCCGCAAAGGCGGAGGTGTTGCTAACATTTACTATAGCAAATTTCAGGAGGAAAGAGGAGAGTGAAGAGGAGGGAGAGGAGAGTAGAGGGAGAGAAGAAGAGGAGAGTGAAGAGGAGGAAGAGGAGAGTGAAAAGGAAGGAGAGGAAGAGGAACAAGCAGAGGGAAAGTAGAAAGCGGAGGGAGCATAGGAAGCAGAGGGAGAGGAGGAGGGAGAGCACACCCGATAGGGGAGTCTACGTTTCCACCATTCACCCTTGTACCACACAGCCTGGACCTAAAGTGACAGTGGCAGGAGTTTTGTAGTTGTTTGTAAAAGTGGTAGGAGTCTGTTTTTCTTTCAGATCTGGTGTTTAACACCAACCTGTCCGCCACCACACCCAATTCACTGAATTGTTGTGAAAGTAGGCTACTATTTCTACATTTTTTGTCAGGCCTGGTCTGTACTAAACCTTTTTGAGAGAGGTGATCTACATTTTGTGTGAGGCCTGGTCTGTACTAAATCTTATTGAGGTGATCTTCATTTTGTGTCATGCCAAGTCTGTACTAAATCTTATTGAGAGAGGTGATCTACATTTTGTGTCATGCCTAGTCTGTACTAAATCTTATTGACTGAGGTGATCTACATTTTGTGTCAGGCCTAGTCTGTACTAAATCTTATTGAGAGAGGTGATCTACATTTTGTGTCATGCCTAGTCTGTACTAAATCTTATTGCGAGAGGTGATCTTCATTTTGTGTCAGGCCTAGTCTGTACTAAATGTTATTGAAAGAGGTGATATACATTTTGTGTCATGCCT
This sequence comes from Brachymystax lenok tsinlingensis, assembly GCA_030435695.1. Taxonomy (NCBI): domain Eukaryota; kingdom Metazoa; phylum Chordata; class Actinopteri; order Salmoniformes; family Salmonidae; genus Brachymystax; species Brachymystax lenok. Next base: position 39,889,432 of record CM059793.1, on the reverse strand, counting down.
AGTCTGTACTAAATCTTGTTGAGAGAGGTGATCTACATTTTGTGTCAGGCCTAGTCTGTACTAAATCTTGTTGAGAGAGGTGATCTACATTTTGTGTCAGGCCTAGTCTGTACTAAATCTTATTGAGAGAGGTGATCTACATTTTGTGTCAGGCCTAGTCTGTACTAAATCTTGTTGAGAGAGGTGATCTACATTTTGTGTCAGGCCTAGTCTGTACTAAATCTTATTGAGAGAGGTGATCTACATTTTGTGTCATGCCTAGTCTGTACTAAATCTTATTGACTGAGGTGATCTACATTTTGTGTCAGGCCTAGTCTGTACTAAATCTTATTGAGAGAGGTGATCTCCATTTTGTGTCAGGCCTAGTCTGTACTAAATCTTATTGAGAGAGGTGATCTACATTTTGTGTCATGCCTAGTCTGTACTAAATCTTATTGAGAGAGGTGATCTACATTTTGTGTCATGCCTAGTCTGTACTAAATCTTATTGAGAGAGGTGATCTACATTTTGTGTCAGGCCTAGTCTGTACTAAATCTTATTGAGAGAGGTGATCTACATTTTGTGTCAGGCCTAGTCTGTACTAAATCTTATTGACTGAGGTGATCTACATTTTGTGTCATGCCTAGTCTGTACTAAATCTTATTGAGAGAGGTGATCTACATTTTGTGTCAGGCCTAGTCTGTACTATATCTTATTGAGAGAGGTGATCTACATTTTGTGTCAGGCCTAGTCTGTACTAAATCTTATTGACTGAGGTGATCTACATTTTGTGTCAGGCCTAGTCTGTACTAAATCTTATTGAGAGAGGTGATCTACATTTTGTGTCAGGCCTAGTCTGTACTAAATCTTATTGAGAGAGGTGATCTACATTTTGTGTCAGGCCTAGTCTGTACTAAATCTTATTGAGAGAGGTGATCTACATTTTGTGTCAGGCCTAGTCTGTACTAAATCTTATTGAGAGAGGTGATCTACATTTTGTGTCAGGCCTAGTCTGTACTAAATCTTATTGAGAGAGGTGATCTACATTTTTATATTGTTTTTGAATAGTTGTTTGCAGAAGTAAGAATCGCTGTCAGTCTACTTTGTCTGATTTTTGAAATACTTTCCGAATATTGTCCTCTGGTCACATTTTGTATTATTTTTTTAAATCTTTATGTAAATAATATTTATAAGTATAATATATTATTCATTTTGAGTGAGTAATTTAGTCAAATTTACTACAGTTGAAATATTCTAGGGTTTTTTGTCGTGCTGAGTGTTAATCGTTTTTTGAACATTAGTGTTATTCCTATTGACATGAATGTAGTGTCATATTAAATAAGAGGTTTTGCTCTTTAAAAGTAAGTTCACTTGTAATTGTAATTTGTTCTTTGTTTTTGAGCTATGTCTGTTTGTTTGAAATGTGTGAGACAATTAGCTTTATCTTGAAAATTCTGAGTAATCTACCGCAGCATTCTAGAATTCTATTGGGGTCTAAAGGGTTAAGACAGACAAAGGAAGCCAATGATAGATCTAGATGTATGATTACATTTGATTTAACCTGCATGTACACAAATCCAACAAATTTATAACATTAGCAAATACAATGCAGAAAAAAATACAATATTTAGATGCAATTTAAGAAAAGCAATCACATTCCTCAACACGAGGGCTTCCATCAACAGCCTGAACTGCCCAACAGGCACCAGAGCATCAAGGTGCAGAGAACTCTGCAGCTCATTCCATAAACGGGGCCCAAAAACCTTAAATGCTGATTTATCTAATTCCGTAGTGATCAACGGGACCTTTAGTTAGCCATCCTAGTGAGCTGATCTGGACACTTGTAAGTCTGTAGTTTAACAATGAAGTAAGATTCTGGCAGAGGTTTCTGCAAGAAGGCTTTATAAACAGAACAAGGGTAGTGTATTGATCTACAAGACTTAACTCTTTGACACGTACCAAAAAACGAGTGTGATCATTCTACAGTGGTCCCTGCAGCTTACGCTCAAACTGCCGTGATTAGAACGCTTATTTAGAACGTCCAGTTTCGATTGACGCAACAGTTTTGTTTGAGCCGGCCACACAGTTTTTTCACAGAAACATTTTGCACGAACACAGTCCTTACAAAGTTATGTCCTGAATGTGACCAGTTTATTTTTGTGGAGAGTGGGGGGATTTCATGACGCCTGATCCAGTCCAATTTCAGACGGCCTTTGAATTAGTGAATAGAGCAGCACAGTGTTTCTTCCAATCCAAACAATTGATCACATAATTTGTTGCTGCGAGCGCCAGAGGAACTATCGCTAATCACTTAAGTACATTTCTGAACATTGATCAGCACATTTACACAATCAAATATCAATTTCCATGCACCGTAGTAGTGCACTGCCCAGTTTATGATTGCCATTGTAGAATGCAATAGCATGGTTAAGGTTTCTCATTGATTTCTGTTCTAGCTCCTAATGCTCCTTGTGCAGAGACCTCCAGGCATGTTTCCATTCCACGTCCATTCTACCCAGATAAGTACCTGGCCACAAGTCATGGTGTCTCGTTGTCATGGAGCTCTGTTGACGAGGGTTTTCATGGCAGGGTAAGGAGCTACAGTAGAAGCTAAATTGATCGTGGCACATGTGATCATGGGATCCCTCCTTTCCACTGCCTCTGCCTCCCTCAGCCCTCATAGCGTTCCGTGGAATGGGATCTGCCGTTGCTTCTTCTCCGTGGCATTCCTGAGCGGTGGCGTCATGCCCCGTGGCATGCCCCGGTCCACGTCCTCCACTAGGCCTCTGTGTGAGGAGAGGTGGGTAGTGAATCTGGCATTGGGTCTGGACCGCTGGAGGGGCTGGAGGGGCCACAGCACCAATGCAGCTGTTGGGGATTTGTGGACTGAAGTTATTCTCCTGTACTCGGAGCAGGATTAAGCAGGGACAACAGCAGAGTAGCCCTGGCCTCAGAGACCCTGGAGAGAGGACACCGCTGGGCCCTGATGATGAGAACGGTGGAACGTGCAGGGTCGTATTGGAAAGGACAGGCGAGGAAGGACAGCTGTTGAACCCAATGCCCGCTACTTGAGGAGAAGGAACCCAGAGCCCTGCCTCCAGGCTGTGTTAACCCACTGTGATGAAGGCCCTGTAGTACAGACATTTGGTTCTGACCGGACGGCTTATTCTGAGAGCATCTCAGCACTCTGAAATTAAGAAATGATCCCCTCATCTCATCCAGCTGTGCTTCGTTCCATATCCTGCATATTTTAAATGGGACTGGAATGGAGTTTGGGCCTGTACGTGTGTGCTTAATTGTGCACGTGCACGTATGTGTGTGTGTGACCCAAGACCTAGTTAGAGGCCCAGCTGACTGCCCCCCTGTGCCACAATGACGTCCCCCTGCTGCCACCCTCACAGCTGGAGGGGCTCTGTGACAGGGGCAGCTGCCTGCTTCCCCTCTCTCCCCTTGGGCTAATTATACCACAATACAACCCACAACAGGCCATGGTCCAATCAACACCTCCTTCCAGCTTTCTTATTAGAACAAGGCTACTTTCGCTCCAGTCTCCAGTGATTCTCTACGGCTCTCCACTGCTAGCAGGATCACAGCCCTTCTCCCAAGGCACGACCACTGCGCCAAAGCATTTGCCACTTCCGGCCCTTTCACTTGCTTGGAGAACCACCACACACTTATGCATACACACGTGCTATCACACACAAGCATGTACACACACACACACACACACACACACACACACACACACACACACACACACACACACACACACACACACACACACACACACACACACACACACACACACACACACACACACACACACACACACACACAGACGGTTCAAATAATACTGAGGGTGAGTGATCAGGGCCATACGGCTTATATAGTAACATCTCCTCAGTAGATCTCTACTCCTCAGAAGGCTGACCGGCTGACCTTACCACCCCCACGTCATTAATCTCCTCTGGTCACACACAGGGGAACATGCTACAATGCCGTGTGGAAATGTTGCTCTAGCAGTTTCTTAAACATGTGCTGATGGCCATCCTTTTCCTAGGTTTGTGTTTATAGCTGGATGTCCAGTGGCTGTCCACACTCTCTGAGGAGGAAATGGGCTGCTCCAAGTAATTGCGAGTAATTACATGAGTCTTATTAGGTACTGTCATTGAAGCCAACATTAATTTGGGTCACTAATGGGACAGACTAACTATTTTGTTATGCAGACTCTCTTGTGCTCCTATTGCTGTCTCGCTCTCTTGCTCTTTCAATCTCTTGCTCTCTCGCTCTCTGTATTTCTCTCTCTATCTGTCTCTCTCACACACGGGTATGCACGCACACAAACGCACACTTTTTGAAATGCCAGTCCATGAACTCTAAGACCTTTTAAAGTTTATCCTCTTGATTGAGAGCTAAAGCTGGTAGAATGCAGCCTTGCCTTCACTTTTACTTCATCAAAATAATAAGTTAACAATTTAAGAAATTCAAACTCAAATGGCGTTATATCTGTGTGTGTGTGCGTGTGCGTGAGGGTAGTCTATAGCTCCATATCTGACTGTTAAGAAAGAGGACCAGGCAGCCTAGTTGGTGTGGAGCAGCAACAGTTGAGACGAGCACAAGACGAGTCAGAGGTTCATTCCAATGGTGGAATGTATTTTACAGTGCAGCCAGGTGATGAGAGAAGACTAGATCCAGAGTTAATAAATATACAAATGATTAAAAATACAAAATATTGGGCCTCCCGAGTGGCGTAGTGGTCTAAGGCACTGGGTCTCAGTGCTAGCTGTGCCAGCGTCTACCCAATCTTTTGACAAAAATACTTGATTGAAAAACAATAATTACTTGACCAATAGCAAAATTACCTTGACTCAAGGACTAATTCAAAACACCTAAAGCACAGGGAAAAACGTCCATACACTCACACATCTGAGTAATTATTTGTTACTTTTATTTCTTATTTTTTACTTATCTATTTTTCATTTAACACATATTTTTCTTAAAACTGCATTGTTGGTTAAGTAAACATTTCATTGTAAGGTCTACACCTGTTGTATTCGGGAGCATGTGACAAATACATTTTGATTTGAGTAAGCAAAATTACTTTGAAAATACGTATTTTCCAGACGTTGAAGTTAGGTTCATTTTAGGTTCTCAATGAAAGGTGAAAATAACTATTTTGCGGACCTTTAAAGTTGTATTTTCCGTCCGTGTAAAATATTTATTTTCCCAACGTTGATTTGATTTGAGTAAGCAAAATTATGTCGAAAATACGTATTTTCCAGACATTGAAATCAGGTTTATTTTCGGTTCTGAATTAAAGTTGAAAATACCTATTTTCCGGACGATAACAATACATATTTTCCAGATGCTTAAAATACTTGTTTTTCTGGACATTGAAATCTGGTTAATTTTCTGTTCTGAAAGAAATTTGAAAATACATATTTTTTTGGTCATTGATTCTATGGCCAAATTTCTACTACACATACATTCTCAATGAAGCAAGCATTATATCACAATGATATTTTTTCTATACATTTAATATTGGAAAGAGGAACCAACTCCTAGTACGCAAAAATGTCCTCCAGCTTGCTATTTTGCACTTTCCCTACAGCCAAGGCGAGTGGCGTTTGCCGTTTAAGACGTGAATTGCATCTCTGGCAGGTAGTCCTCATTCAGAGGACCGCTATAAGCCCTCGGCAAGCAGCTTTTGCATCTCTCGTGGGTTGCCTCAACTCAGAGGATCACTAAAAGCCCTTGGCAAGCCATCTAGCCATGAGTTCATTTGAAAGACAAAAGACTAAAGGAATCTCTCTAATTCTGCCTGCCACCTTCCAGCTAACCATGGCCAAACAGAAGCTGCAAGCTGTTTTTGTTGTTATAAACACCTTACTTACTTACATTTGTTGGGATTTTAATTTGATTTGGTTTGTTTGCCAATTTCAAAGCAATGCATTTAAAATCATTGAATATAGCACAGAAAAGTGATACACCTATTAATTTACAGTTTAAGTAGATTAATTATATATTGATTATGCCCCAAAATAGTTTCAATTTTTATTATTGATTTAATATAGGCCATTATATTTCTGAAAAAATACAAACTGTTCCTTTCTAGCAATAAAGGTATTTGCTTTGTTAAGAGATAGTGCTCCCTAAACCACCTCACCCATTTGAAGAAAAGTGTCGGTGAAAGTGGCCGTGTCCGAATACCCATACTAGCATACTACCTACTTAAATTGCATAGTATGTACTCATTGTCGTATACTATTTAGCACGTACTGTTTAGTAAAAAGTATGCAGTATGCAATGGCTGCCAACCGTACCCTCTCACTGCTACAAGATCGCTTCTGGTGGCCCAACATGGCCAGGGATGTGAGAAGGTTCGTCCAGGAATGTCCAGACTGCGCTATCTCCAAGAACCCACGCCATCTTCCATCCGGCAAGCTCCTTCCGTTGCCCGTTCCCCGGCGCCCCTGGTCACACCTAGGAGTAGACTTCGCCACCGACCTACCTCCATCTGAAGGTAATACATGTATCCTAGTTATTGTTGACTGATTCTCAAAATCCTGCCGTCTGATTCCTTTGAAATGTCTACCTACTGCTATGAGCACTGCGAGCTACTCTTCACTCACGTTTTTCGATACTTTGGGATTCCTGAGGACATTGTGTCGGATCGAGGCCCCCAATTCAACTCTCAGGTTTGGAGGGCCTTCTTCAGACTCCTAGGTGTGACCGTCAGTCTCTCTTCTGGTTACCATCCTCAGACGAATGGGCAAACGGAGAGGAAGATCCAGGAGATTGGACGCTTTCTGAGAACCTTCTGCCACGGCCACCAGAACTCTTGGAATCAATTCCTAGGCTGGGCCGAGTACGCTCAGAACTCCCTCCGGCAGCCTGCCACTGGACTCACTCCCTTCCAGTGCGTGCTCGGCTACCAGCCTCCCCTGTTCCCGTGGTCCGGAGAATCCTCCGACGTCCCCTCTGTCGATTTTTGGTTCCGAGAGAGTGAGAGGGTCTGGGACGATGCTCATCATCATCTTCAAAGGGCAGTGCGCAGACAAAAGATCCAAGCAGACACTCGGGAGAGCGGAACCACCTTCCAGCCAGGACAGAAGGTCTGGTTTTCGACATGGGACATCAAGCTGCGCCTGCCCTGCAAGAAACTGAGTCCCAGATACGTTGGCCCCTTCACCATCATCCGACAGATCAACCCAGTCACCTACCAGCTGCAATTACCCGCACACTACAGGATTCCCTCTACCTTTCATGTTTCACTCCTCAAGCCCTATCACGCACCTGTTTCTGTTCCCTCCACAGAGCCTGTCCCGACAGAGGAACCCCCCCTCCGTTAGTGCTGGAGGATGGAACGGTCTACACCGTCCGTGAAATCTTGGACTCCCGGCGCCGTGGTGGTCATCTGGAGTACCTGGTGGACTGGGAGGGCTATGGACCAGAGGAACGTTCATGGACACCCAGGGAAGATATCCTAGATCCAACCCTCCTTACCACATTCCATGAAACTCACCCAGATCGTCCAGCACCCCGAGGTAGAGGCCGACCACCGCGACGTCGGTGTCTTGAGTCTCTGTTTGTCTTGAGTCTCTGTTCCATAACAATACTAGCAAGAGCAGTGTGTTTCTAAACAATGAATTCTAAAAAAGAATTAAAAAGCACTAAAAAGTCATTTTTTGTTAAATTTGTTTTTATTCTAAGTAAGTCACAGCCTAAATGCGCAACTTATAGACTATAATGATTTAATACAGCAAAATGTTGTTTAAAAGCTGAGGGCTTTATGTCCGTACCAGCCTATTGTGTCGCACTCGCAAATGCTTCACAATGTATTTCTTTGTAAACTATAGCCTTGAAATAATTGAAATAATAAAGCCTAAATAATTAATTTTAGGCTCCCTGACTGGCTTCTGACCTATTTAGAGTGTTTATATGTGGTTTATTATGACATGTGGCCTATTTGAAATATTGTGCGCTTCTTACGTTCACATGTTCATGTTCATTCAAATACTTTTCATTAAAATCATATGGTTTGGTTTCAATACTTCAAAACCAAATGGTAGGTCCAGTTAGTCATAAAAATTAGATGTTGGTTAAATTGGGTTTTTGGAGTGTTTTTTTCCTTCTGGAGTGTTTGGAGTGTTTTTTTCCTGTTTTCCTGACATATGTTCCTCCCACATATTCTTCACGTAGATCCTGAAAAGACATAAGATGAAGTACAACATTAACCAAAACATGAGCAAAGTAGATTTGTGTGAACTTTCTCTAGATAGATAGACAGACTGCCACACACTGTATCAAATTGGAGTGCCAAGGTTAAACAGTAATGAGTGCAGCTTACCATTACTTTCACCATAACAGGTTACAGTATGTGGAATGAAACTAGCTAGACCCATTCAGGTTGTAACCGTTCAGGTAGAAACTAATATTGCATAGCATGAACATTACAATCAGAATCCGCTCAACACAGATAAACCAACGTGACAAATCAGGAGAGCTAGAAGAAAAGAGAAGTGTTAGGACCACGGTGGAAAATAGGAATGTAGGCTACCGCTGCGTTACTAATGTTAGCTATAGCTAACAAGAGAGTTAACTATAACCATGACTTACTCAACCATTTTTTGCAGCATTTCTCCTCCCGTATTCACCACTGAATTAAATGCCTGTTATTGTCATCAGACCCTGCAACAGTTTGAACACAAGTCCTGGTATTTACAACAAGTACCTAGTTAGCTAGCTAGCTAGCTAGGCTAATGTTAAATATGAAGTTGTCGCTGAACAGCAAGCAAGTAACCCTGTAATGTTAGCTGACATTACCGTTGGAAACAGTTATAACTTCTAGTCTTATTAAAGCACCTAGCTAGCTAAAGGCATGGCTGGCAGCAGGCTGCAGATCTGTTTTCGAAGATGAAGATGTAATGTTACGATGAAACGTTTGTGATAGTTTTAAGGAGAACAAAAATACACCACCGCAGATATTTCGCTATTCGCCATCTACCCAGTTGTTTTGTTGTTTACTTGAAGAGATCTCGCTATCAAAACTCGCAGTCCTCCTCTTCCAATGCATTGTGGCTGTGAAATTCATGAAAAGTGTGTAGCGAACACTACTAGATGCAAAGCAAAATTAGTATAACATTTTGGCATTTAAATCATACTCGATTTTAGAAAATTCACATCGCATATAACATTTTATTTTTGCATACTCAAATGGCCTACTATTTAGAATGGTTATTCGGACACGGCCAGTGTCTGTAATCATGAAACCAATTCTAGCCTATTAGGCCATTAATTCATAGCCTACATGCACGTGTCATTAGTAAATTGCATTGCTTCAAACTGTGTTCAAATCGAAGCCACATCCAATGTTACAACTTGCAATGTAAATCATTTACAGGCAAGTCTTTCAATGAAGCCTGCATTCCTAAACTGTTGGAATCCATAGCCATTGGAAGGATGTTAGGCTTTTGAACTGTGATCAATAATAGTAATCTCAATCTTCCCACTTTTGACCCTACTTTGCTAAAGTAATGTTATTTACATTAAGGTTTTTGATATAGGCTACAGTCTGTGATTCAAACTCTCAATCCTGCCAATAGAGAAATGCACACTACGTACAATAGGTGGCAGCACCTCTTAAACCCCACAGAAGAAACCGAGAAGCCCAACTTCAACAGGACATTACAAGTTACCATTCTCCACAAAATGTTTTGTACAAATTTGTGTAAGAAAAATCCCTGTTAGTGAGCATTTATCCTTTTCCAAGATAATCCATCCACCTGACATGTGTGGCATATTAATAAGCTGATTAAACAGCATGATCATTACACAGTTGCACATTACACAGTTGCACCTTTTATTGTCCCCAGGGACAATAAAAGGCCACTCTAATGTGCACACACAACACATTGCCACAGATGTCTCAGGGTGAGGCAGCATGCAATTGGCATGCTGACTGCAGGAATGTCCACCAGAGCCGTTGCTAGAGAATATAATGTTAATTTCTCTACCATAAGCCGCCTCCAATGTCATTTTAGAGAATTTGGCAGTACATCCAACCGGCCTCACAACCACAGACCATGTGTAACCACGCCAGCCCAGGACCTCAAACATCTGTCTTCTTCACCTGCGGGATCATCTCAGACCAGCCATCCAGACCGCTGATGAATCTGTGGGTTTGCACAACCAAAGAATATCTGCAGAAACTGTCAGAAACCGTCTCAGGGAAGTTCATCTGCATGCCACTTGAAGTTCATCTCGATGGCCACTGGCACGCTGGAGAAGTGTGCTCTTCACGGAAGAATCCCGAGTTTCAACTGTACTGTGCAGAAGACAGACATGGCGTATGGCGTTGTGTGGGCGAGCGGTTTGCTGATGTCAACGTTGTGAACAGAGTGCCACATGGTGGTGGTGGTGGGCATAAGCTATGGACAATGAACACAATTTCATTTTATCGATGGCAATTTGAATGTACAGAAATACCATGACGAGATCCTGAGGCCTATTGTTGTGCCATTTATCCGCCTGCATAACCTCATGTTTCAGCATGATAATGCAGTGTCCCATGTCGCAAGGATCTCTACACAATTCGTAGAAGCTGAAAATATCCCAGTTCTTTCATGGCCTGCATACTCACCAGACATGTCACCTATTGAGCATGTTTGGGATACTCTCGATCGACGTTTACGACAGCGTATTCCAGTTCCCGCCAATATCCAGAAACCTCCACATACCACAGGCCACAATCAACAGCCTGATCAACTCTATGCGAAAGAGATGTGTCGCGCTGCATGAAGCAAATGGTGGTCACACCAGATACTGACTGGTTTTCTGATCCACGCCCCTAACCTTTTAAAAGTTATCTGTGACCAACAGATGCATGTCTGTATTTCCAGTCATGTGACATCCACAGATTAGGGCCTAATGAATTTATTTCAATTGACTGATTTCCTTATATGAACTGTAACTCAGGAAAATCTTTGAAATTGTTGCATGTTGCATTTAGATTTTTGTTCAGTGTAATTATAGGCTACTAAAGCCTACAACTTAGAACTGTGCCACAAAGTTTTAATGAAAACAGTGTAGAAAAAAGTATATTTTATAATCACATGCAGCTATTTATTTCTGACCAGCAGATATCACTAATGTGCATTGTGTACAGATAATAAAGCAGAGACTGGCAGCTATAGTGTCAGCGGTCCGGGGAAGGCAGTGTGAGAACAATAGCTTGTTTTGCAAAATGCGAGGTCCCACTGATTTCGCAACATGTAAATCTATTTACTATATTGCGGACCAGATGTCACTAATGTGCGATGTGAACAGATAATGATGCTCCGAGTAATTAATTTTTGGGCACAATTTGGTGGAAGCACCAAAGCCTTCAGATAGCCTCGGTTTCCCACCACTAGCTCAGAGTAATTAACCATTTTTAAGCACAGTTAAGTGAACACGCCGTAGCTTCCAGAAAACCTTGGGTTCTCATCACTAATTAAATGCGCTTATGTTAACTTTCAAAAGCTTTAAATCTGGCAGCAATGATATTCAATTAGTCATATTTACAGACTTAACCAACAGACCACTTCAACTACAATAACATTCTCAGTAACGGTTACAGAAATATTATTTTTCTTGCTATGACTGATATTGAGTTGTTTATCTACCTTAGTTGAATGCACTGACTGTAAGTTGCTCTGGATGAGAGCGTCTGCTGAATGACCAACATTTTTGTGTAAAAACAAACATGTGTAGACCATGCTGGTTATTATTATAATGAGCTCCGCCCCCAAACTAGTACACATTTGGTCGGTCCAGACCATACCAAATCTGAACGAATCATAGATGCCTAGGTTATGTTTCACAAGTTTGAACAGAACAGTACAGTACGACACAGTTCAGTGCACTAGAGTACAGTAAAGTACAGTATGGTAGGGTGCGTACGGTACTGTAGTTAAATTCAGTAGAGTACTGTACAGTAGAGTTCAATTCAGTAGAGTACATTAGAGTACCGTAGAGTACAGTACGGTATAGCACAGTAGAGTTTAAGTCAGTACAGTACAGTAGAGTTCAGTAGAGTACAGTAGTACTGTAGTGAACTATACTTTACTTTTCTTTACTTTATAGTACTCTACTGCTATTATATTGTACTGTATTGTACTCTATTGTACTGTACTATACAATTTTTTTCCTGTACTGTATTTTATTGTACTGTACTCTACAGTGCTCTACTGTAGTGTGCTGTCCACATTTGTGAAACATAGATGTCTATGTTTGGATCAGATTTGTTCGTATCTGGACCAAAACTGAACTGAACCAATCACCAACTGATCCAATTGTTTTATGTACACTATGTTTTAGCCAAATCAAGGCTGGTCCAAACTGGACCAAATCTGAACCAATCACAGACGTCTATGTTATGGCACACAATAAGTCCACCATCCCAGACACCCTACACCCACTCCAATTTGCATACCGCACCAACAGATCCATAGATGATGCAATCTGAATTGCTCTCTACACTGCCCTCACCCACCTAGATAAGAGGAACACCTACAGTTGAAGTCGTAAGTTTACATACACCTTAGACAAATACATTTAAACTCAGTTTTTCACAATTCCTGACATTTAATCATAGTAAAAATTCCCTGTCTTAGGTCAGTTAGGATCACCACTTTATTTTAAGAATGTTAAATATCAGAATAATAGTAGAGAGAATGATTTATTTCAGCTTTTATTTCTTTCATCACATTCTCAGTGGGTCAGAAGTTTACATACACTCACACGCTTTTTCAGTTTTGCCCACACATTTTCTATTGGATTGAGGTCAAGGCTTTGTGATGGCCACTCCAATACCTTGACTTTGTTGTCCTTAAGCCATTTTGCCCAAACTTTGGAAGTATGCTTGTGGTCATTGTCCATTTGGAAGACCCATTTGCGACCAAGCTTTAACTTCCTGACTAATGTCTTGAGATGTTGCTTCAATATATCCACATAATTTTCCTCCCTCATGATGCCATCTATTTTGTGAAGTGCACCAGTCCTTACTGCAGCAAAGCACCCCCACAACATGATGCTGCCACCCCCGTGCTTCACGGTTGGGATGGTGTTCTTCGGCTTGATGGTCATTATGTCCAAACAGTTCTATTTTTGTTTCATCAGACAAGAGGACATTTTTTCAAAAAGTACGATCTTTGTCCCCATGTGCAGTTTCAAACCGTAGTCTGGCTTTTTTATGGCTGTTTTGGAGCAGTGGCTTCATCCTTGTTGAGCTGCCTTTCAGGTTATGTCGTTATAGGACTCGCTTTACTGTGGATATAGGTACTTTTGTACCTGTTTCCTCAAGCATCTTCACAAGGTCGTTTGCTGTTGTTCTGGGATTGATTTGCACTTTTTGCACCAAAGTACGTTCATCTCTAGGAGACAGAACGCGTCTCCTTCCTGAGCGGTATGACGGCTGTGTGGTCCCATGGTGTTTATACTTGCATGCTATTGTTTGTACAGATGAACGTGGTACCTTCAGGCATTTGGAAATTGCTCCCAAGGATGAACCAGACTTGTGGAGGTCTACAGTTTTATTTCTGAGGTCTTGGCTGATTTATTTAGATTTTCTCATGATGTCAAGCAAAGAGGCACTGAGTTTGAAGGTAGGCCTTGAAATACATCCACAGGTACACCTCCAATTGACTCAAATTATGTCAATTAGCCTATCAGAAACTTCTAAAGCTATGACATAATTTTATGGAATTTTCCAAGATGTTTAAAGGCACAGTCAACTTAGTGTATTTAAACTTCTGACCCACTGGAATTGTGATACAGTGAATTATAAGTGAAAACATGTGTGTAAACAATTGTTTCAAAAAATGACTTGTGTCATGCACAAAGTAAATGTCCTTACTGACTTGCCAAAACAAGAAATTTGTGGAGTGGTTGAAAAACTAGTGATTCAAACCTAAGTGTATGTAAACTTCCGACTTCAACTGTATATGCGAATGTTGTTCATTGAGTACAGCTCAGCATTCAACACCATTGTTCCCTCTGAGCTCGTCACCAAGCTTAGGACTCTGGGTCTGAACACCTTCCTCTGCACCTGGATCCTGGACTTCCTGACGGGCCGACCCCAGGTGGTAAGGGTTGGCAACATCACCTCCACCACGCTGACCCTCAACACAGGGTTAGGAAGTCCGGTCACGTTCTGTGAGCTTGTGTGGCCTACCACTTTGCGGCTGAGCCGTTGTTGCTCATAGACGTTTCCACTTCACAATAACAGCACCTACAGTTGACCAGGGAAGACATTTGACACTTGGAAATGTGGCATCCTATGACAGTGCCACGTTGAAAGTCACTGAGCTCTTCAGTATGGGCCATTCTACTGCCAATGTTTGTCTATGGAGATTGCATGGCTGTGTGCTCGATGTTATACACCTGTCAGCAACAGGTGTGCCTGAAATTGCAGAATCCACTAATTTGAAGGGGTGTCCACCTATATTTATATCGACTCTACTTACATGTACACCCACTCACATACAAGCTGCTTCTACTCTGTTTATCTTATATCCTGTTGCCTAGTCACCTTTACCCTATACATACTGTATTTACCTCCATCACTCCAGTATCCCTGCACATTGTAAATATGGTCTTGGAACTGACCCTGTATATAGTATGCTTACTTACATACTTATAGTGTTTTTTGTATTTTTTCTTATTTCTCTGGTAATTTTTTTCTAGTATTACATTGTTATTGATTAAGGCATTGTTGAGTTTTGAATTTGAAAGAAAGGCATTTCACTGTACATGTGCATGTGACATAAAAATTAATATCTTGAAATCACGTCTATGATTGGTTCAGATTTAGTCCGTACCAAAAATCCGTACCAAAAATCCAAGGCCAGTCCGGACTTCACCCATAAAAGGCGCCCAAATGACGTTGGGTCGGTCCATGCTTAGTGGGATAGTAACAGACAAGCAGCTCTCTTTTGCTCCATTTACACAGGCAGCCCAATTCAGATATTTTTTTCACTAATTTGTCTTTTGACCAATCAGATCAGCTCTGAAAAATATATTATGTAAAAAGATCTGATGTGATTGGTCAAAAGACAAATTAGTGGGAAAAAAAATGAGAATTCGGCTGCCTGTGTATACGCAACCCATGAGAATGAGAATCCTAAAAGGACCTGCCCTAATCAGGTATAGACCGTTCACAACTAATTTCACAAGTACATTCTCAATGAACAGTGATTAACACACTTGAATAGCAATACGATTGCACAATTATCATTACAAATGGCCAATAAATATCAGTGTTTCTGATGAACATTGAACTTGAGCCGTGAACTTGACCGGCGTGCTCTCACCTATAGTAAGCCAGCGCTTACACATGGGCCTTGGTAAACAGCAATTGAACTACAAGAAAATCCACCTACCTTGTGTAGAGACCAGCGGTCCCAGTTGTTGTCATCAAAACATTGTTTCATTGGTTGACAAGATGAACTCTGCTCATTGGTCAGCCATGAGAGGCCGCCGTGCATGGTGCTCGCTCCCGTGCGCCGCTCACCACGAACCGCGCCTCTTGCAAAACTGCTTGCTTTTTTGCAGCCCGCCACACTGAAGTCTTACCGCGGCCCATCTGTAAGCAACTTTAAGTAGAACATGTTATATGATAACCAGACTCTGGCTTTCGTGTAGCCTACTTTACATGATTACATTGCAAAATGTTTAAAAGTAGCGAAAGCATAGTTAATTTAGCAAGTTGTAGGCCTACCAAACAATTAGGCCGTTTGTGTGGCTCATCAGTGCATCATCACAGAGTCTTCGCATTTCTGTATGGCTGTGTATAAGTATGTGTATAAGCCAGATGATGCAGGGACTTCCATTCCGATATCGACCCATATTGTCCCTGGAATAGTTTGTTGGCACTGCCGAGGCTGTTGCCATTCTGCTGCTATTGTAGAACAGCCCTCCAAATGATAAAAGGAAACTGGAGATGCCATTGCTCATCATAAAATGGAAATAAAAGGCGGTGGCTGGGCCATCATATGTCATCATACAGGGGGAAGAAACCTGGCCTGTGTATATGATTGGGGCTGTAGATCAGCCTGTAGACTCCTGCTGCACTTCTCATATGAAGGTGTTCATGGAGTGCCATCATTCATTCTGCAGAGCAAGTGCTGGCCTTTGATATTCTTTGTGTTTTGCCATGCCTGCTGTGTGTGTGTGTGTGTGTGTGTGTGTGTGTGTGTGTGTGTTTGTTAGAAATTAATCAAATACAGAAGCTACAGTATTGGTTTACGCTATATGTGTACATGAGTGTGTATACATCTTGTTATCCAATCCAACACGTCGCTCTTACTTCTCCCCTTGTCAGTATTTTGCCGCAGTGCTCAAGGTCACACACGCAGCACCTGGAGTTTTGTCTGGGGAGCTTAGTTGAAGTACTGTCCACTCTGCTCTTTGAAAAACAACGAGCGGCTATTTACTGTTGTCTCTCAAGCTGTGGTGTTGATGCTCTATAAATTTGAAGACTAGCCTGTGGAATACATCTACCCATCTAGCCATTTTTATATTCTGGGTTTTATTGTGTTTTACTGGCCTGGCCCTCTTTATAAATAGGATGTTATTATTAATGGGCTGTGGTGTGGAAGAGCAAGTACTGTAGAGGGCTGACTGAGTTTGTGTATTTGGCAGGCTTCAGGGCTGTCTGACCTGTGACTGAGGAACAGAGGAACACACAGTCTTCATCTCCCCCCCAGAGGAAAGGTAAGACCATACGCACACACACACACACACACACACACACACACACACACACACACACACACACACACACACACACACACACACACACACACACACACACACACACACACACACACACACACACACACACACACACACACACAGCTCTCATCTTTTCAAAGGGAACAAGACTTTGTAATTACACCAACCAGAGATGTAATGTCACTGCTCTCGCCGCGTTTCAGTCTCACGTGGACATGTGTGTTCAATTAATACTGTAGCCAGCATTAGCTTCTCTAGCTCAGCCCCCTCTGCTCTGATATCACAGTGCGCCTTTGACAGCCCTACTGCTTGCTCTGCAGTGTGTCTTACAGAAATAGCATGGTATAATCTTGTTCAGTTTACAGCCAACACTCCCCAGTCAGTTGTGCTCTGATTCCCCAGGCCTTCCAAGGTGTAAGGTCCTCTCTGATAGCCATTCATACCCCGTTCTCGGTGGCTCCCCACTCCAAAGTCACTCAAATTAAAGCGTTCAATTTAGTCACGCCGGTGCTCGGCAGATAGGCCAACCTGTGTCCGGCTAGATCAATCAAGAGGGTAGCTGAACTGTCCGGCTCGGCGGCTGCGGTGCCATTCATGTGACGCAATGCGAGGCCCTTAGCCCCGAGGTGTCAGTTCCATAGCAGAGATCAGCAGAATGGGGGGATAGGGGGTTTGGGGATGAAGGGGTCAAGGATCTGTGCATCACTCTTGCTCCCACACTGTCCCTGGTAATGCATACAAACGTCCCCTTCTGGGCTTGGTGGTTTGCAGGAGGTGTGTGTGTGTCCGTGTGCGCGTGCATGTATGTGCGTGTATGTGCATGTGCGTGTGTGTGAGGCAGAAAGAGATAGTGAATGAGTGAGTGAGTGACTGAGTGTGACTGTGCAATCCATGTACTGTATGTACAGGTAACTGCCAAAATAAAGGAAACACCAACATAAAGTGTGTTGGGCCTCCACGAGCCGCCAGAACAGCTTCAATGCACCTTGGCATAGATTCTACAAGTATCTGGAACTCTATTGGAGAGATGTGACACCATTTATCCTTGAAAAATTCCATCATTTATTGATGGTGGGGGAAAACGCTCTAAGGCACCTCTGCAGAAGTGTTCAATTGGGTTGAGATCTGATGACTGAGACTGCCATGGCTTACATCGTTTTCATGCTCATCAAACCATTCAGTGACCACTCGTGCACTGTGGATGGGGGCATGGTCATCCTATGGGGGCATAGCCATGGTATACACTATCAAAATAAAGAAAGTCTCACACTACATATATATACTCTCCCAACAATTTAATGGGTATTTACCAACGTTTTGGCATCACTGTGCCTTCCTGACCCTGAAACGTTGGTAAATACCCATTAAATTGTTGGGAGAGTATATATATGTAGTGTGAGACTTTCTTTATTTTGATAGTGTATAGTTTATTCGCCGTTAGTCAGCACCTCCACATAAACTTTGTTCTGGGTGTGTGCCAGCTCATGTTAGCCATGGTAGCCAAATAATGGCCTGCCCAGCATTTTTATACATGACCCTAAGCATTCTGGGATATGAATTGCTTAATTAACTGTGTGGAAGCACCTGCTTATCAAAAGGGGACCGTGGCATTCTCCCAGTGAAAAAGTACGCTTTATGCAACATCTTTTTGAGTGCCGACCCATCAGACCTTTTTCCTTGTCTAGAAGCACCTACATTCAATATATTTTGTATCCCTCATTTACTCAAGTGTTACCATTATTTTGGTAGTTACCTGTATGTATGTGCAGATACACATAATGTGAGCTCATACTGTATGTGTGTGAGTGTGTGAAGAATGTCCCACCCCTCTCGCACTCAATCAGGGAGCCTTCAGCTGGTGGATCATTCAGGGATATTGACAGATGAGGTCATTGAAATATCAGCAGCCCCCCCAGCCTCCCAGGCCTCTTTGACCACAGGCATGTGGGCCAGTGTGAGGCGCAGTGCTGGGAGGTCAGGAGTAACTGAGACCGGTGGAGGACGAGGGAGGACGGGGCGGGCCTGCCCAGAGGATGTCCAAATAAGGCCGCATCACCCACCTCAAACCCCCCCATCCCGGGTCTTAGAACACCTGACCCTACTCCTCCAATAGAACCATTTACATATTTATTTCCCAGGCCGAAGCAGCAGCAACACGCACCGCTGGCCACCAGAGATATGCCACGCCTCTGTTTAATTGGCTATTGATTGACTTTGCTTTGGCAACGGGAGACAATAAATTACCGGCTGCTCACTGTGGTGGTACTGCTGCTCGAGACAGAGTAGTCTGTCTCGGTTGACTTATTTATCTATAGTTTTTTATTTATGTTGCGTGAGATGGTTAATGATGCAATATGAGATGGAGGGATGGTAACATGGAATCTTCCGGTGTTGTTTATTTACATAGCGGGTCAAGACACGGACACGGGTTCTATTCTGTGGAGAGGTAGCGCTAAGCCTCTAGCATAAGGCAAGCTATGTCGGTGTGAAAGGACGAACGATACAGTTTGGCCCTCTGAAGGCATCCATTTGACATTTAGTTCCTGCACCTTGGTTTCATTGTCCAGGAGAGAATGGTTCATTATGTATGCATGGGTGTGCATGTGTCTCGGAGGAACCACCCATGAGCAAACTAATGAATGACTATAAATAATGATTCGGATGTATTTCCCATCCTCTGCATTTGCAACACTCTAATAAAGGAGTTGTATAATGATGTTATAAATGTTCAAATCTCCTGTTGTAGGCAGCTTAATTAACATGCCTGGTGTTTGAGAGGAGGCTGATGTCTTCTTTGAGCCTCTGCTCTACTGGGAGAATTTTATTCCCGTTACACAGGCTGAACACTGTTTGGACTGGCTGACTGGTTGACTTTCATTGTGTGGGAAGAGTAGCTACATGTTCTCATAGTCATCGGCAATGACTGTACAGTATGTTTTCTGGAAGATGTGAGCTTATGTATGCACTTCGGGTAGCTTTGTGTTCAGAAGTAGTTTCATATCAGTTAAATGCAGGGGCACAACTTTGGTTTTAAAAGTGTGGGGGCATAACATAAATGTTTTTATCCAGTCAGATAAACACTCCAAACCGTTTACCCAACTGCTCGTCTTGTATCACATTCCAATGATAAAACTGGGGGGGACAAAAATGCAATTTCAAAATGCGGAAATATTTATGTCCACCGTCCCCAGTGAAATTTGTGCGGCTGGTTGAATGAGCTAACACTACTGTGACATAAATATAATTTTAGCTGTTAAGATGTATTATCTCTCTTGCAGTATTGAGAAGCAAGGAATGCAGTACTGTACTGTTTTGGCCCTCTGGCAGATTCATAAAATCAATGGATATTCTACAACGGGTAAATAATATATTACAGAGGAGTACTAAGCTGCTCTCTACTCAGCATTGTTTCGTAGAAGGTCCACAGATAACCACACACACACAAGGTTTTGTCTGAGGTGAGCCGGTCACCACACACTCACCACACCGGCTCTGAGTGACGTGTTGTTCTTTCTTCTTCTCTAAAAGCGCCAGCCCACCCTGATAAGTTTAACCAGGAGACATTCAATTGTACATTTTAGTCATTTAGCAGACGCTCTTAACGCTCTTATGCTCAATGGTACATTAACAGATTTTTCACTTAGTCAGCTCTGAGATTCGATTCAGCGACCTTTTGGTTACTGGCCCAATGCTCTGCTAGGCTACCACTTATAAGGGAGCCGAGGAGTTTTGGGGGGAAATTCCTTCCTCGGCTCCCTTATAAGCTGTGTTCCCTGGGAAGCATCCCGGGAATGTCCCCCCTGCTGTGTCGGACAAACATCCAGGTCCTGTTCCTGTAAATGCCATGGGGCTCAGATGGGGTTTGATCCTGCCTGCCTCCCCCCGCAGCACGTTTGGGCCTACTGATGACATGCACGGTATTGATCTGTGGATGGCTCTGGCTGAAGCCCAAAGGGCATGCTGTATCATCTGTCCACAAGGAGAAGGGCATTACCTCAGCGCCCTGTACTCTATCTCTACTCAGATCACTAATCCCACTCAGTGTGTGTGCGTGTGCGCGTGTGTGTGTGCTTGCATGTAAGTGAGACAATACTGCCCTCCACTTGGTTGTCTTGATTGAGACAAACAGACCCTCTTTTAGAGCTGCGGGAACGAAGACATTCAAAGCCTGAACCCCTCACCCCTTTCTCAGACCACCAGAGAGTATTCTCTCCACCCCTCTCACCCCTCTCAGCCGCTCAAAGCACACCTATCTGACAACATTATTACACACACATGCACACAAACACAGGCACAAACACACACACGCATGCACAGTACTGGGGATAAATCTGCTGCCTGTGGAATACAACTAGATTCATAATACGGTGCTTATGTGTAGACAGAGCTCATAATGACTGGAAAAGGACTTCAAAGGTGAACAAATCTCATCTCGAGAAGAGATGCCTGGCTATAACAATATTCCCAGTGCTTAATCTTGCAGTATATTTTGACTTTTCGTTTTGTTTGTGTAAGAGGAATTTTGCTTTTGAGCCCAGTCTTCACTTATCATTATAACAGAAATCTGATTTCATCTGAATGTCAGAATGTTTTATAAAGTGAATAGAGATGTTGAATCTGTGTGTTGTAGCCAAAGTCACCTAGTTTCCCATGATTCACTGTACTCCTTGTCATGGAATGAAAAGCGCACCCAGAGAGAGAGAGAAAAGCGCACCCAGAGAGAGACATTGCACTAAATAAACATCATAATTATCAGTCTTCAATCATTTGGCTGCTGGTTTCATCATTTGATTCAGGTCTAGTGTGAATGAGGCAAAAATAATACATACATCAACTGGCGAAAGCTAGCTATGTTAATTTACTTCTATGGAAACGGGACAAAAAGGATACAAAACATTTCCATACAAACAACAACTGTTATATAGTGATATGAGGTGGCTCCTATTATTACTATCTGACAGAGAGCTACAGGCTAGAGATGAACTGGCTGTGGTAGCTACTAGCTAGCTAATTTCTTCACCTCAGTCAAGAGTGGATGAAACATTAGCTACCAATACATGTCAGTTACACTACTAGCTCAGCACTGGGAATAAACACTAGTTCATTTTTTTTCTGTTAAGTTAAACAGCAGTTACCTTGCCAGCTACATCAGTCAACATAAGAGTAGCCAGTTTCTTCTCTTCTTGCTTTTACAACTCGGAGAAGGAGCGCAACGCGTACACAATGACAGCAGCTGCCTCTGCAGCTGCCATGCTGGCCCAGCCAGCCTTTTAGAAGCTTTGCCTACACACAGCATGTCCGGCCTCTCTGTGGTGTCCGCACAGTCCTAAATCCAGCAGTCTGAAACCGCCAAACAGTCTACCTGACCGCTCTAAGGTGTCCGCATGGTTCTAAAGCACACCATTGTCATTTTTGGTATCACAGTGCAACGATAAAACTCGGGGGGACAAAATGCAATCTCAAAATGCGTGGGGGCTAACTGTGACGTTAGCTAATATGGTGACAACTATGTAGGCTATGTGTAGCCTGGTCAGACAGCTGTTCCGTTGTTCCCTGAAGTCCACAAGGAAAGAGGAAAGGTGAGAGGAGGACAGCCTGTAGATTCGAGAAGGAATTATACAATGAGCAAAGTGATCATGCTGTTTGTATGCGGCTGCTAAAGTGAACTTTGTTTGCAGGTGATCAGGGGTGTATTCATTCCGCCGATTCTGTTGAAAAACATTTCTTAAACGGAAGCAAACGGAACGAAACAGGGATAAACATACCTGCATTTCTCCAATAGAAACTCTCATTTCACCTAGTTGGCTCACTTAACACTAGAAAATCTGAGCCTCGAGGTACCCCCATTTGAGCCAATGAGCAGCATTGTGACCGAACGGCTCGATTCAGTCGTATGTAGCAGCATTTTAAATGGTGTTCTTTACATTGGATAAAAGTAGCGACTCAGAGCTAT
This sequence comes from Brachymystax lenok tsinlingensis, assembly GCA_030435695.1. Lineage (NCBI taxonomy): Eukaryota > Metazoa > Chordata > Actinopteri > Salmoniformes > Salmonidae > Brachymystax > Brachymystax lenok. The sequence continues at coordinate 39,866,724 of CM059793.1, read as the reverse complement.
AAAATTGTATATCATACACTACAGTTGATGAACAATGGGAAAGTAATTATGTTTTAACTACTTAGGGAGCAGTGGTGCGCTACCCGGTGAAATTTAAGGCGCCAAATTCAAAATCCCAAAGTTTAATTATTAAACATTCATCAATATACAAGTGTTGCATAGTCATCAAAAGCTCTGCTTCTTGGCAATACCACAGCGTTGTCAGATTTCAAAAAGGCTTTACGGCGAAAGCACAACATTTGATTGTTTGAGGATAGCACCTACAATATTTATCCATTTCACAGCGAAAACAAATCCCTTACCTTTTGAAGAACTTCTGCTGAGGGCTTCCCAAGTGTGCAACGAAGACATCCAATGGTTATTTTGTTAGAAAAAGTCATTTATTATATCCATAAATCTCAGTTTGGTTGGCGCGTTATGTTCAGAAAATCCAACGTCGAATCGCCCATTGAAACGTGAAGAGAACGCGTTCAAAAATACCTATAAACTTTTCCTACACAAATCAAATACCAGTTATAATGCATCCTTAGCTATCCTTTTATGAATATTTGCGATAATATTTCACTCGCATGGTCACCTAAACGTTATATAAGTAAAATAAAGTGGGGCGCGCACCCAGACTCGCGCCCGAGAAAACTTGTTGACATTTCAAGGCCCCTTACCATTTCCTGTTCCTATCCGTTCCTCTTACTCCAATCACTCCCAGCCTTTGTATATAGACTGATGACATCTAGTGGAAGCCATAGGTACTGCAATCCAGGAGCTGGATTGCCTTGAAGTCAATGGGGAGAGTGTCAAACAGAGTTCACCAAAGTTCACCAAAAACTGCATTTCTGGATGGATTTTCCTCTGGTTTTTGCCTGCTATATCAGTTCTTTTATATTCACAGACATTATGTTAACACTTTTAGAAACTTCAGAGTGTTTCCTATCCAATAGTACTAATTATGTGCATATCCTATTTTCTGAGCCTGAGTGGCAGGCATTTTACTTTGGGCACGCCAGACTCTCCAAAACCGTCACCTCTAGTGCCGCTCCCTAAGAAGTTAAAGGTTGATCAACTTGTAACCTCACTTTTGAGAAAATGGCCCTTGAATGTTTTGGTACACCTGCTGGAGAGCTATTCTTTGTCCACACTCATTCAGCATCGTTCACACCCTCTTAAGCTTTAGCCCCACCCATCTCTCTAAGGATTCACATGTGAAGCAATGTACTAAACAACCAAAGATTTCAAGACTAAAGGCTGGTTTATACTACGGGTGTGTTCGTAAATTTTATCTGGAGTGCCAGACTGAGCTCTGGGCGTTCGTAAACTCAGAGCGTTGTCAGATTGTCCGTTAGTAAATTTAACTGGCTAACTTTGGCTAGCTTGAGAGCTACTAGAAATGTGTAATATATGAAAATGTAGCTAGTTAGACAATCTTACCCATGGATGGACGTTTCTCCCTCTCTGTCACGGATGCCATGGTTGCCCTTAGTTTAAAGATGTAATCTGGAGACGGGTGTTTTATACAACAGCCTTCTGTGTTCTCTTTTCGACTCTGTCTGCATATTTGCAATCAAAAGCCAGAATTCTCTCCACCTCCTTAGCTATCATACTCTAATCCCACTGATTTCAAAACTCGGTCCTCCATAAAGTGGAGAGCAACACTTGTGAAGTTCTACTATGTTATATCTTTCAAATAAGCCACTTTAGAATGGACTGCCTACACATACTGACCAGCTCATGTTATAGACAGAAGCGTGCTACATTGAAGATCAATCCGAAATCGTCTCTCGGCATGTCCAGCCAACTCATTATCTCAGCCAATCATGGCTAGCGGTGAGGTTGCTGGTTTTTTCCATGGCTAAACCAACTAGGCTTGTAATTTAACAATTTTATTTGTATTTACATATGGCATACAAGTTTGTTATTAAGGCACATGAAAGTTCACATGTTCCAGAAGGCATTTCTGCATTTTGATTAAGAAAAAAAGTTTACGTTCAAATGTCTCTCCTGTGAAGTAGTGACGCGCGACATATGCCTAGTTTCCTGAAACGAGTCACAATTAATGATGTGGTTAAATGACACTGATTGAAACAAAATGTTTTTTTACATTGAAGCCTATGCATGACTCCACCATCATTAAGTTTGCTTATGACATGACGGTAATAGACCTAATCACCAACGGCGATGAGACAGACTACATGGAGGAGGTCAGAGACCTGGCAGTGTGGTGCCAGGATAACAACCTCTCCCTCAAAGCCATTGAGACCAAGGAGCTGATCGTGGACTACAGGAAACAGGGGGGCAAGCACTCTCCCATCCACATCAAAGTCAAAAGTCAAAGTCACCATTATTAGTCAGTTGTACAACCGAATGCCTTCAACCGAAATGTGTCTTCCGCATTTAACCTAGCCCCTCTGAATCAGAGAGGTGCGGGGGGCTGCCTTAATCGACATCCACGTCTCCGGCGCCCGGGGAACAGTGGGTTAACTGCCTTGTTCAGGGGCAGTACGACAGATTTTTCCTTGTCAGCTCGGGGATTCAAACTTGCAACCCTCCGGTTACAAGCATACACTCTAACCACTAGGCTACCTGCCGCCCCCATATATGGGGCTGTAGTGTAGCGGGGCGAGAGCTTTAAGTTCCTTGGTGTCCACATCACATAGGACGTAACATGGTCCACACACACCCGCACAGTCGTGAAGAAGGCAGGACAGCATCCCTTCCCCCTTAGGAGGTTGAAAAGATTTGGCATGGGCCCCTGAGATCCTCAAAAAGTTATACAGCTGCACCATTGAGAGCATCTTGACTGGCTGCAACACCGCTTGGTATGGCAACTGCACCACCCTCGATCACAAAGCGCTATAGAGGGTGGTTCCAACGACCCAGTACATCACTGGGGGTGAGCTCCCTGCCATCCAGGACCTCTATATCAGGTGGTGTCAGAGGAAGGCCCGAAAAAATTGCCAAAGACTTCAGCCACCCAAGCCATAGACTGTTCTCCCTGCTATCGTTGGTACTGGAGCATCGGATCTTGGACCAACAGGCTTCAAGACAGCTTCTATCCCCAAGCCACAAGACTGCTAAATAGTTAATCAACGGTTACCCAGACTAGCTGCATTGGCCCTATTTTGCACTGACCCTATGCATACTCACAAGACACTACCCACAATCTCACACTCACTACACTGACACTCTCACACAAACACACTCACGTACACAAACACACACTACATACACACATACACGCATAGTGATGCCACACACACACACACACACACACTTTCACGCTAATTATATACGTTGCTACTGCTCTGTTCCTTTTTTACTCTTACTATTATCGGTCCAAATACCTAGTCACTTTACTCTGCCTATATGTGCATATCTACCTCAAATACCTCATACCCCTACACATTGATATGGTACTGGTAGTCCCTGTATATAGCTTCAGTGTGTATGTTGAGTACTAAGCCTATGTTTATTTTGAATATCTTATGAACTGATAAGGTGTTCAGCTCTATGGCAAGAGATGAGATGTATAGGCTTAGTAGGCTACGTTTGAGTTTTTCATGTGCTTTGTGATAAATACCACAAAAATGTAATGACATGAAAATAATGCCAGTCAGTCAGTCAGTCATTTGTTGTGCAGTTTCTTTGACCTTGACCTCAATCTTCAACTGGGTTTTTCTGGCCTTGGCCTTCTCTTCCTTCCTGGCTTGCTCCTGGGCCTTCTCCATGCCCTTCCAAATGTTGAGGAGGGCAGTTTTGGCCTCCTCCCCTTCTCTCAGGAGAGCCTTTAGAGACAAAAACAATACATTATGTGGTTACAGGATCAAAATAGCTTTTTTGACATTGAAAGCTATGCATTTGCAGGATATTAAAGAAAAATAACACCCAAAACGACATTTTGGTATTTGTTTCATTAGTCCATTGTTGACATAGTCCTAAAATGTTTTGCTTGTCAATTATCAGCAATCAAGTTGTCAAGATATCTAACTTTCAAAATACAGAAATCATCACCGTATGAGGCATTTTGCATCATATGATGCAAAACGCAGCATCATATATCATCATATATATATATATATACAGTTGAAGTAGGAAGTTTACATACACTTAGGTTGGAGTTATTAAAACTCGTTTTTCAACCACTCCACAAATTTCTTGTTAATTAACAATCTATAGTTTTGGCAAGTCGGTTAGGACATCTACTTTGTGCATGACACAAGTCATTTTTCCAACAATTGTTTACACACAGATTATTTCACTTATAATTCACTGCATCACAATTCCAGTGGGTCAGAAGTTTACATACACAAAGTTGACTGTGCCTTTAAACAGCTTGGAAAATTCCAAAGAATTATGTCATGGCTTTAGAAGCTTCTGATAGGCTAATTGACATAATTTGAGTCAATTGGAGGTGTACCTTGGATGTATTTCAAGGCCTACCTTCAAACTCAGTGCCTCTTTGCTTGACATCATGGGAAAATCAAAAGAAATCAGCCAATTTCCAAACGCATGAAGGTACCACGTTCATCTGTACAAACAATAGTACACAAGTATAAACACCATGGGACCACGCAGCCGTCATACTGCTCAGGAAGGAGATGCGTTCTGTCTCCTAGAGATGAACATACTTTGGTGCGAAAAGTCCAGATCAATCCCAGAACAGCAAAGGACCTTGTGAAGATGCTGGAAGAAAACAGGTACAAAAGTATCTATATCCACAGTAAAACGAATCCTATATTGACATAACCTGAAAGGCCGCTCAGCAAGGAAGAAGCCACTGCTCCAAAACCGCCATAAAAAAAGTCAGACTACGGTTTGCAACTGCACATGGGGACAAAGATCGTACTTTTTGGAGAAGTGTCCTCTGGTCTGATGATACAAAAATATAACAGTTTGGCCATAATGACCATCATTGTCACAAACGAGACTCCCGCGGTTCCTCCTGCTCACCACCAGAGGGAACCCTCTCCTGAGTATTAAGCCCTGAACTACAATTCCCACATACCTGGTTCTGATTACCGTTGCACCTGACTCCCATTAGTAGACTATTTAGGTACTCTCTCTCTCTCTCTCTCTCTCTCTTTGCGAAGTCTTGTTATCCCTGGTGATCATTTCTGAGTGTTTTCTCCCGTGTCTGCCTACCCGTGGTTATACTCTGGACTGTTTTCCCTTCATTGATTCTTTGCTGCCTGCCCTGGACTACATTCTTTACTGGACTGATTTTTGTAAGCTTGCTGCCTGCCCTGACCTAATGCCTGTACCTGGATTACGATTTGCCTTACCCCTGCTGTTGTGTTTGCTGGCGATTGACCCTGTTTGTACGACCAAGATTGTAATAAAACTGCAAATGGATCCTCACTCTCATGGTGCGTCATTACAGAAGACTTCGCCAACACACGATCCAGCAGCTCTGGTTCAAATGTCCACGGAGATCTCCACTCAAGCTAACCAACTCGCCGTTCATCAACAGCAGCTAACCCATTTAACTACGGTAACAGAGGAACTCGTCAGGACGCTACAGAGGTTGCAGATGTCGCTCACGAACCCAGCCCCTTCTCAACCGAACGCAAGTACGGGCGCTTCTCCACCACCTGCACCCACAGTTAACCCACGTCTGGCTCTCCCTGATAAGTTAGACGGTAACCCCACTAAAAGTAAGGGATTTCTACTGCAATGTTCATTATTCATTGATCAACAACCAGCTATGTATGTCACTGATGCCAGCAAGATTTCCTTGGTATGTTCACTCCATACTGGCAAGGCGTTAGAGTGGGTAACGGCGGTTTGGAGAGCGGATGGCACGGCTTTCCCATCGTTTGGTACCTTTCTTCAACGCTTCCGGGAAATATTTGAACACCCGGAGGGAGGCATGAGAGCTGATGACCGACTACTCGCGTTGAACCAGGGCAGGAATACCGCAGCAGAATATGCCTTGACATTTCGCACTCTAGCAGCTCAAACCGACTGGGAGGAGAGCACGCTTAAATTGCTCTTTCGCAAGGGACTCAGCTTGGAGTTACAATCCGAACTGGCCTGCCGAGATGAAGGGAGATCGCTGAATCAATTCATCGAACTAACCATACAGATTGACAATCTGATTCGATCACGGCGCCCACTCAGAACGGGACCCACCAGCACACAATGCCCAGTCACTCTGCCTCAAACCGAACCCATGCAGCTCGGATATACTCACCTGACTCCGGAGGAACGAGAACGCCGCATACGTCAACATCTCTGCCTCTATTGTGGTCAACCGGGCCATCTGAGGGCGTTTTGCCCCACAAGACCACCTCCTCGTAATCCCTCTTCGGTGAGTCCTTTTGTTCAAGCACATCACTCCAGTTCTTGCATCAAAGTACCGATAGTATTATCTCTAGAGGGCAATCATATAACCACATCAGCGCTATTAGACTCCGGAGCAGCCGGGAACTTTATGTCTCATGAGTTTGCCCAACAACAACAATTCCCATTAATCACCTGTAACTCTCAATTGGCAGTGGAGGCGCTAGATGGACGGCCTCTCGGCGATGGGAGGGTCCTGCACACCACCGTGGACCTTCGACTACAGACCGGGACCCTCCACACTGAGGTAATTCGTTTCTACGTCATCACATCACCCCATAACCCGGTTATCCTTGGACTCCCCTGGCTACGTCAACATAACCCGCTCATCTCATGGAGGGAGGGTCGTATCATCAAATGGGACCCGTCATGCCACTCCAACTGCCTAACTGGCAGCCCTTCACTCTCCATTCAAACCGTTACGCTAAAGGACGAGCCGGCCCTTTTCCCCACTCTACCCATTGAATACTCTGACGTCATCGAAGCTTTCAGCAAGACCAAGGCGATGGAACTACCCCCTCACCGATCAAGCGACTGTGCCATCGAGCTACTACCAGGTACAAAACCACCTAAGGGCCGAATCTTCCCCCTATCTCAACCCGAATCAGAAGCCATGAATAACTACATCGAGGAAGAACTGTCGAAGGGGTTCATTAGAGCATCGACATCACCTGCAGCCGCTGGCTTCTTCTTTGTTAAAAAGAAAGACGGTGGTTTACGCCCTTGTATCGACTACCGGGGTCTCAACGACATCACTGTCAAGTTTCGATATCCTTTACCGCTGCCCTAGAACAACTCCGCCAAGCCAAGTATTTCTCCAAACTGGACCTCCGCAGCGCCTACAACCTCATTCGCATCCGGGACGGTGATGAATGGATGACAGCCTTTTCTACCAGCACTGGGCGCTATGAGTATTTGGTTATGCCTTTCGGGCTGTCTAATAGTCCTTCCGTATTTCAATCATTTATCAATGACGTCTTTCGGGACATGCTTAATCGCTGGGTAATTGTGTACATCGATGACATTCTCATCTATTCCAACACCTCTGAGGAACACGTGCAACATGTGAGAACAGTATTACAACGACTCATTGATCACCAGTTATACGCCAAAGCAGAGAAGTGCGAATTTCACCAGACTTCCACGTCTTTTTGGGCTACATCATCAACCAGGAGGAGTCGCCATGGGACGAGAAGAAGGTCAAGGCCGTTCTAGACTGGCCACTGCCAGTAACCTTAAAGGAGTTACAACGCTTCTTGGGATTTGCTAACTTCTACCGACGCTTCATCAGGAATTTCAGCTCGGTAGCCGCCCCCTTAACCTCTATGACTAAGAGAAACTCATCACACCTCACCTGGTCAACTACAGCACAGGAGGCTTTCGCAGAACTCAAGGCACGTTTCACATCGGCTCCCATCCTCCACCACCATAATCCTGAACTCCCGTTTACAGTTGAGGTGGACGCTTCTAATACGGGCATTGGAGCTATCCTTTCACAGCGGCACGGATCCCCACCCAAGCTCTATCCGTGCGCCTATTATTCCCGCAAGCTTAGTCCAGCCGAACAGAACTACGACGTTGGAAACCGGGAACTGTTGGCCATGAAAGCAGCTATGGAGGAGTGGCGTCATTGGCTGGAGGGATCTAAACATCCGTTCGTGATTCTAACAGACCACAAGAATCTGGAATACTTGCGGTCTGCCAAGAGACTGAATCCCAGACAAGCGAGGTGGGCGCTCTTCTTCACACGATTTGACTTCACCGTTACCTATCGTCCCGGTTCAAAGAACACCAAAGCAGACGCATTATCACGCCAACACGACGGTGTAGCTCCCACTGAATCCAAGGAAACCCTGCTTCCAGAGTCATTAATCGTGGCCCCTATTCAGTGGGACATCATGACAGAGCTCACCCAAGCCAATTCACAAAAGACCCCTCCGCCCGAATGCCCCCCCTAACAAAACGTTTGTACCTCAGGATCTCTGTCAGAAAGTGCTAAAGCAAGTTCACTCCGTACTCAGCTCCGGTCATCCGGGAATCGCTGCCACTGTTCACCGGCTTCAGAACAGCTTCTGGTGGCCAACCTTGCGGGCAGACACAATAAAATTCATTAACGACTGCACCACCTGTAACACAAATAAACATCTCAGACAATTACCATCGGGCCTACTGCAACCACTGCCAGTTCCCCACCGGCCATGGTCCCACCTCGCCATAGACTTTATTACCGATCTCCCCAAGTCCAATGGGAATACCACAATACTCACCGTCATAGATCGCTTCTCCAAGGCTTGCCGGTTGATTCCACTCCCCAAACTGCCTACAGCATTGGAAACTGCCGAACTCATGTGCAACCTGGTGTTTCGCTTCTATGGCCTGCCAGAGGACATCGTGGTCGGACCGAGGGCCCCAATTCACATCCAGAGTATGGTCAGCATTCTTCCATCAACTCAACATCAACGTTAGCCTCACTTCAGGGTATCACCCACAATCTAATGGTCAAACAGAACGCCTCAATCAAGAGATCACCCGGTTTCTCAGATCCTACTGTCATCAGAACCAAGCAGACTGGAGTCGATTCCTCATGTGGGCGGAGTATGCACAGAACTCACTCCAGAAACCCTCCACCGGTCTAACCCCATTCCAGTGTGTAATGGGCTTCCAACCCCCCCTGTTTCCATGGTCAGGGGAACCCACCGAGGTACCCTCTGTCAACGACTGGCTCCAGAGAAGCGAGGACATCTGGAGTCAGGCCCATACCCACTTGCTACATGCAGTCAGGAGACAGAAGTTGCAGGCCAATCGCCACCGCCGCCCCAATCCCGAATATACTCCAGGTCAATGGGTCTGGCTATCCACTCGAGACCTACGCCTCAAACTCCCTTGCAAGAAACTCAGTCCCAGGTATGTGGGTCCCTTTCAAATAGTTAAACAGATCACACCAGTTTCCTTCCGTTTGGCATTACCCTCTAATTATCGTATCTCTCCTACTTTTCATGTATCTCTTCTCAAACCCGCTGGTGGTCCGAGAGCGGAGGAGGAGGAGCAGACCAATGAGCAGGGCCCCCCACCCATCTTGGTGGACGGCGAGGAGGTATATCAGCTTCGAGATCTACTCGATTCCAGACGCCGGCAGGCTCCTCCAATATCTGGTGGATTGGGAGGGGTGCGGACCGGAGGAGCGATCCTGGGTTAATGCAGAGGACATACTCGACCCGCACTCATGACTGAGTTCCATAGGACGCACCGGAGAAACCGGCCCCGACCTCGAGGAAGACCCGGCGTCGTTCGCCTCTTGGCGTCAGGAGCCGCTCGCAGGGGGCTCTGTCACAAACGAGACTCCCGCGGTTCCTCCTGCTCACCACCAGAGGGAACCCTCTCCTGAGTATTAAGCCCTGAACTACAATTCCCACATACCTGGTTCTGATTACCGTTGCACCTGACTCCCATTAGTAGACTATTTAGGTGCTCTCTCTCTCTCTTTGCGAAGTCTTGTTATCCCTGGTGATCATTTCTGAGCGTTTTCTCCCGTGTCTGCCTACCCGTGGTTATACTCTGGACTGTTTTCCCTTCATTGATTCTTTGCTGCCTGCCCTGGACTACATTCTTTCTGGACTGATTTTTGTAAGCTTGCTGCCTGCCCTGACCTAATGCCTGTACCTGGATTACGATTTGCCTTACCCCTGCTGTTGTGTTTGCTGGCGATTGACCCTGTTTGTACGACCAAGATTGTAATAAAACTGCAAATGGATCCTCACTCTCATGGTGCGTCATTACAATCATTATGTTTGGAGGAAAAAGGGGGAGGCTTGCAAGCCAAAGAACACCATCCCACCCGTGAAGCACAGAGGTGGCAGCATCATGGTGTGGGGGTGCTTTTCTGCAGGAGGGACTGGTGCACTTCACAAAATATATGGCATCATGAGGGAGGAAAATTATGTGGATATATTGAAGCAACATCTCAAGACATCAGTCAGGAAGTTAAAGCTTGGTCGCAAATGGGTCTTCCAAATGGACAATGACCCCAAGCGTACTTCCAAAGTTGTGGCAAAATAGCTTAAGGACATCAAAGTCAAGGTATTGGAGTGGCCATCACAAAGCCCTGACCTCAATCCTATAGATAATTTGTGGGCAGAACTGAAAAAGCGTGTGCGAGCAAGGAGTCCTACAAACCTGACTCAGTTACACCAGCTCTGTCAGGAGGAATGGGCCAACATTCACCCAACTTATTGTGGGAAGCTTGTGGAAGGCTACCCGAAACGTTTGACCTAAGTTAAACAATTTAAAGGCAATGCTACCAAATACTAATTGAGTGTATGTAAACTTCTGACCCACTGGGAATGTGATGAAAGAAATAAGAGCTGAAATAAATAATTCTCTCTACTATTATTCTGACAAAAATTCCCTGACCTAAGACAGGGAATTTTTACTAGGATTAAATGTCAGGAATTGTGAAAAACTGATTTTAAATGTATTTGTCTAAGGTGTATGTAAACATCCGACTTCAGCCGTACATGTACTGTACATGTGAGTGAAAATGGCTGTAAGTAGCAGTAGAAGAATTGTTGTCTGTTAGTTTACTCCAATCAGGGGAGGCGTGATAGGGTTTGGGGGGAAAAATAAAGTGGATTAGAAACTATGCAAACAATTAAATTGATAGAACCCAAATCTGTCTGAAATATTAAAGCTGATCTACAAATAAATATAAAAAAATAGCAATTAAATAAAAAAGGAAGAAAAAAATATGACTTTCATTATCACTAGTTTCCCATGAAAACCCATCAATGGGTCAGCCTTTGCTATGTCAACGCCTTGGCAATAATAAGCACTGGTAATGTCACCCTTGCACCCACTGATCTAATTACCATGACAACTCAGGTACCCACTCAGCATCTCAAATGGCACGAATATTCCCTATATAGTGCACTATGTTTCAGCAGAGCCCTATCACAGTACCCTTTAATCAATGCTTACATATTTTAGTAACTCAAGGAGTGTATCTCATTAAACTCCAAACAAAACAGTCTGCGAATCCACCTTAATCATATATATTAGTCAGACAATTTCTTTTGCAGGCATACTGTTTTCAGACACTTCTACATACAGTGCAACACAGCATTGAACTGTACAAGACTTGAGAGGCATTGATTGCTTCTGAGAACATACAATGAAACGAAATAGAGGACTTACCGTACAGTGTTGCACAGATGAAGTACATCTATGGAACCCGAATGGATATAAAAATGTTGGGATCAGATGGAAGTGCCTTCAGAAAGTATTCATACTCCTTGACTTTTTCTTGACTTTTAACATTCAGTCGAGCAGGGAATTTGAAACCCAGATTCAACCACAAAGACCAGGGAGGTTTTCCTTGCAGAGAAGGGCACCTATTGGTAGATGGGTATAACATAAAAAAACAGACATTGAATATCCCTTTTAAGCATGTTGAAGTTATTAATTACACTTTGAATGGTGTATCAATACACCCATTCACTTCAAAGATACAGGTGTCCTTTTTAACTCAGTTGCCGGAGAGGAAGGAAACCGCTCAGGGAATTCAATGGTGACTTAAAAACAGTTACAGAATTTAATGGCTGTGATCGGAGAAAACTGAGGATGGATCAACAACATTGTAGATACTCCACAATACTAACATAAATGACAGTGTGAAAAGAAGGAAGCCTGTACAGAAGATAAATATTCAAAAAGATGCATTCAGTTTGCAACAAGGCACTAAAGTAATACTGCAAAAAATATAATACGCAAATGTTGCACAATCCAGGTGTGGAAAGACTCACAGCTGTAATCACTGCAAAAGGTGATTCTAACATGTATTGATTCAGGGGGTTGAGCACGTATCTGGTCAAGATACTGTATATTAGTGTTTTATTTAAATTTTATTTTAACGAATGTTAGAATTATTTTTCCACTTTGAGTATTTTGTGTATATCATTAAAAAAAAAGACAATTAAATCCATTTTAATCCCACGTTGTAAACAATAAAATGTGGAAAAAGTCAAGGGTGTTGTCACGATCTTCGTATTGAGCAGACCAAGATGCAGCGAGGGTTCCAGTATACATACTTATATTTACGTAATGCAACTGACAAAACAATAAACAAATAAAGATCGCAACGCAGGTGTGGCTCAACACAGGCACAAATACAACTTCAAATATAAATAAATGACCCACGAACTCAGTGGGGAAAATAAACAAACTTAAATATGGTCCCCAATTAGAGGTAACAAAACTCAGCTGCCTCTAATTGGGAACCATCAACGAAACCAACAAAGAAATACACAACATAGAACAAACAACCCCTGATCACGTCCTGACCAAAACCAAACATAAAGCAGCCAAAAAGGGCTAACTATGGCCAGGACGTGACAGGTGTTAAAACTTTCTGAAGGTCCTGTATATATCATAGTCATGGACAGACTAATCCAAATGTAGAGCGATTCTTTCTGAAAGTGCATTTGGGAACACTGTCTCATCTGTGATCCTTTAGAGAACAGCGTGTCAGGCATTGAGGGATTACATCCACTATTCCGTGTCCTGTCTAAGCAGATCTGTGTGTTGCCGGGGCACTAAGGGAGAGTGGTAGGACCGGCTGGGGAGAGAGCGGGAGAGCTGAGAGACAGAGCGTGTGGAGCTGGATTTAATGTACTGGACCAGTGCGATGGTAAGAGTTAGGATTTACAGTATGTGAGGGTTTCATTCCCGTACGATATGTGGCATTTCACCGTAGGGGCGCCCTCTATTTTGTCAAGCCATTGGAGGTCCCAGTGCAGGGCTGTCTCTCACTGTGCGTGTGTGCGCCCTCTGTGTGACATACTGTCTATTGCCCTGCTGTCCACAGCCTCCTATAATTCTGTCAGAGCTTATCACTGGACAAGAATCTTACCCATGTCTACCTTGAGGGTGTGACCACAGGCCTATCCGGTATCCAGGCTGCAGTAGCAGCAGCTCTATTAATACTACAATGTTCCATTGACGTAAACCGACGGTCAACCTAATCATACTCAGTCGTACCTCTTCTTGTATGCTTATATTGAAAGGTTACATGATATCTAGCGATATGCAATTTACTGGACCATTGCATCTCTGGTTATTATGTCAATGTCATTCTCTAAAGGAATGGTTGTCACTGATATGATATGGTAGGTTGACATTCTTTTAAACTAATAATAATGGCGGCGGAGGGGATGGCTGCCGTTTTACGGGCTCCTAACCAACTATATTTTGTGTGTTTTTTCACATTGATTGTAACTTATTTTGTACATAATGTTGCTGCTACCGTCTCTTAGGACTGAAAAGTGCTTCTACATATCAGAACAGTGATTATTCACCTCGAACCGTACAAAGATGTTTTCTTTAATGTAATACTGCTTCTCCGAGATCAGGCCCAAATCCCCATCATTCGCCTGAAGAAAAAACGGAAATATAGTGGGCGAGATCGGGGTGCCTTGTGAGAATGTGTTGGCGAGTGGGTAATCCGCCTCTACCATCCGTTCTATTGGCCAACGTCTGGACATTAAAAACTATAATATTGGGCCTCCCGAGTGGGGCAGCGGTATAAGGCATTGCATCGCAGTGTTAGAGGGGTTCGATCCCGGTCTGTATCACATCCGGCCACCTAGTTAAATAAAGGTTAAATAAAAATAAAAATCGGGAGTTGTGTGAAGAAGCACGGTTTGGCGGGTCATGTTTCTGAGGGTGCATGACTCGACGTTCCGTTGGGGAGTTGCAGCGATGAGACAAGATTGAAATTGAAGAGAAAAAAGGGGGTTACATTTTTTTTATGTTTCACCGAGTCATGGCTGAACGACAACACGGAAAATATACAGTTGGTTGGATTTTCCGTGCATCGGCATTACAGAATAGCTATGTCTGGTAAGACAGGGGTGGTGTTGTGTGTCAATAACAGCTGGTGCGCGATGTCTAATATTAAGGCAGCCTCGAGGTATTGCTTGCCTGACGTAGAGTACCTGATGATAAGCTGTAGACTACACTATCTACGAAGAGAGTTTTCATCTATATTTTTCATAGCCGTCTATTTACCACCACAAACCAATGCTGGCACTAAGACCACACTAGTGGCCGGGGACTTTAATGCAGGCAAACTTAAATCCGTTTGACCTAATTTATACCAGCATGTCACATGTGCAACCAGAGGAAAGAAAACTCCACCTTTATCCACACACAGAGATGCATACAAAGCTCTCCCTCGCCCTCCATTTGGCAAATCTGATCATAATTCTATCCTCCTGATTCCTGCTTACAAGTACCAGTGACTCGCTCAATATGGAAGTGGTCAGATGACACGGATGCCACACTACAGGACAGTTTTGTTAGCACAGACTGCAATATGTTCCAGGATTAATCTAATGGCATTGAAGAGTATACCACCTCAGTCTCTGGCTTCATCAATAAGTTCATCGACAACGTCGTCCCCACAGTGACCGTACGTACAGTGGGGCAAAAAAGTATTTAGTCAGCCATCAATTGTGCAAGTTCTCCAACTTAAAAAGATGAGAGAGGCCTGTAATTTTCATCATAGGTACACTTCAACTATGACAGACGAAATGAGAAAAAGAAATCCAGAAAATCACATTGTAGGATTTTTTATTTATTTATTTGCAAATTATGGTGGAAAATAAGTATTTGGTCAATAACAAAAGTTTATCTCAATAAACGTTTTCTGTATGTCTTCACAAGGTTTTCACACACTGTTGCTGGTATTTTGGCCCATTCCTCCATGCAGATCTCCTCTAGAGCAGTGATGTTTTGGGGCTGTCGCTGGGCAACACGGACTTTCAACTCCCTCCAAAGATTTTCTATGGGGTTGAGATCTGGAGACTGGCTAGGCCACTCCAGGACCTTGAAATGCTTCTTACGGCCACTCCTTCGTTGCCCGGGCGGTGTGTTTGGGATCATTGTCATGCTGAAAGACCCAGCCACGTTTCATCTTCAATGCCCTTGCTGATGGAAGGAGGTTTTCACTCAAAATCTCACGATACATGGCCCCATTCATTCTTTCCTTTACACGGATCAGTCGTCCTGGTCCCTTTGCAGAAAAACAGCCCCAAAGCATGATGTTTCCACCCCCATGCTTCACAGTAGGTATGGTGTTCTTTGGATGCAACTCAGCATTCTTTGTTCTCCAAACACGACGAGTTGAGTTTTTACCAAAAAGTTATATTTTGGTTTCATCTGACCATATGACATTCTCCCAATCCTCATCTGGATCATCCAAATGCTCTCTAGCAAACTTCAGACGGGCCTGAACATGTACTGGCTTAAGCAGGGGGACACGTCTGGCACTGCAGGATTTGAGTCCCTGGTGGCGTAGTGTGTTACTGATGGTAGGCTTTGTTACTTTGGTCCCAGCTCTCTGCAGGTCATTCACTAGGTCCCCGTGTGGTTCTGGGATTTTTGCTCACCGTTCTTGTGATCATTTTGACCCCACGGGTGAGATCTTGCATGGAGCCCCAGATCGAGGAAGATTATCAGTGGTCTTGTATGTCTTCCATTTCCTAATAATTGCTCCCACAGTTGATTTCTTCAAACCAAGCTGCTTACCTATTGCAGATTCAGTCTTCCCAACCTGGTGCAGGTCTACAATTTTGTTTCTGGTGTCCTTTGACAGCTCTTTAGTCTTGGCCATAGTGGAGTTTGGAGTGTGACTGTTTGAGGTTGTGGACAGGTGTCTTTTATACTGATAACAAGTTCAAACAGGTGCCATTAATACAGGTAACGAGTGGAGGACAGAGGAGCCTCTTAAAGAAGAAGTTACAGGTCTGTGAGAGCCAGAAATCTTGCTTGTTTGTATGTGACCAAATACTTATTTTCCACCATAATTTGCAAATAAATTCATTAAAAATCCTACAATGTGATTTTCGGGATTTTCTTTCCTCATTTTGTCTGTCATAGTTGAAGTGTACCTATGATGAAAATTACAGGCCTCTCTCATCTTTTTAAGTGAGAGAACTTGCACAATTGGTGGCTGACTAAATACTTTTTTGCCCCACTGTACATGTCCCAACCAGAAACCATGGATTACAGGCAACATCCGCACCGTGCTAAAGGCTCAAGCTGCCACTTTAAAGGAGTGGGACACTAATCCAGACACTTATAAGAAATCCCGCTATGCCCTCAGACAGGCAAAGCTAAAATACAGGACTAAGAATGAATCCTACTACACCGGCTCTGACGTTCGTCGGATGTGGCAGGTCTGCAAACTATTACAGACTACAAAGGGAAACCCAGCCGTGAGCTGCCTAGTGACGCAAGCCTACCAGAAAAGCTAAATGCCTTTTATGCTTGCTTTGAGGTAAGTAACACTGAAGCATGCATGAGAGCACCAGCCAGACGACTGTGGGCAAGACCTTTAAACAGGTCAACTTTCACAAGGCTGTGTGGCCAGACGGATTACCAGGATGTGTACTCAGAGCATGCGCAGACCAACTGGCAAGTGTCTTCACGGACATTTTCAACCTCTCCTTGACCGAGTCTGTAGTACCTACATGTTTCAAGCAGACCACCAAGGTCGCTGTGCCAAAGAAAGCGAAGGTACCGCCCCAACAGATCCACAGATGACACAATCTCAATCGCACTCCACATTTCCCTTTCCCACCTTGACAAAAGGAACACCTATGTGAGAATGCTGTACATTGACTACAGTTCAGCGTTCAACACCATAGTACACACAAAGCTCATCACTAAGCTAAGGACTCTGGGACTAAACACCTAACTCTGCAACTGGATCCTGGACTTACTGACGGGCCGTCCCCAGGTGGTAAGGGTAGGCAACAACACATCTGCCGCGCTGATCCTCAACACGGTGGCCCCTCAGGGGTGCGTGCTTAGTCCCCTCCTGTATTCCCTATTCGCCCACGACTCCAACACCATTATTACATTTGCTGACGACACAACGGTGGTAGGCCTATTCACCGACAATGATGAGACAGCCTATAGGGAGGAAGTCAGAGACCTTGCAGTGTGGTGCCAGGATAACATCCTCTCCCTCAACATGAGCAAAACAAAGCTGCGGATCGTCGACTAAAGGAAAAGGAGGCCCGAACACGCCCCCATTCGCATCAACAGGGTTGTAGTAGAGAGGGTCGATAGTTTAAAGTTCCTTGGTGTCCACATCACCAACAAACTATCATGGTCCAAACACACCATGACTGTCGGAGACTGAAAAGATTTAGCATGGGTCCCTAGATCCTCAAAAAGTTATACAGCTACACCATCGAGAGCATCCTGACCAGTTGCATCACCACCTGGTATGGCAACTGCTTGGCATCTGACCGTAAGGCGATACAGAGGGTAATGCGTATGGCCCAATACATCACTGGGGCCAAGCTTCCTGCCATCCAGGACCTATATACTAGGTGGGGTCAGAGGAAGACCCCCCTTTGTTTTTACACTTCTGCTCATCGCTGTTTATTATCCTTGCATAATCACTTTACCCCTACCTACATGTAAAAATTACCTCTACTAACCTGTACAACCGCACATTGACTCGATACCGATACCCTGTGTTTATAGCCTCAGTATTGCTATTTTATCATGTTACTTTTTTTACAGTCTTGTCCCATCGCTGCAACTCCCGTACGAACTCGGGAGAGGTGAAGGTCAAGAGCCATGCTTCCTCCGAAACACAACCCAACATCTCGCACTGCTTCTTGACACAATGCCCGTTTAACCCGGAAGCCAGCCGCACCAATGTGTCAAAGGAAACATCGTACACTGGCGACCGTGTCAGCATGCATTGCACCCGGCCCGCCACAGGAGTCGCTAGTGCGGGATGGGACAAGAACATCCCTGACGGCAAAACAAAGACTACGCTTGGCCAATTGTGTTCCGCCCCATGAGTCTCCCAGTCGCAGCCGGCTGTGACAGAGCCTGGACTCAAACCAGGATCTCTAGTGGCACAGCTAGCACTGCGATGCAGTGCCATAGACCACTGCGCCACTCAGGAGGCCAATACTTTAGTTTATTTAGTAAATATTTTCTTAGCTCTATTTTTTGAACTGCATTGTTGGTTAAGGTCTGTTGTGTACTGAGAGAGATTTGGTCATTTCTTCAAACAATCATATTTATTTAATATCGATTTATTATTGCAATAATGAGGTTTGTCGACGCCCCCATCCTTGAGTGTTGGACCAAGTAACCTAACCGTTATACAAATGCAGAGTCCTATATATAGCTGACACTAACAATGCTCAGTCATGGTTGGTTCAACCCCCCTCATGCAGACCAAGGAGCATCATAAGCCACTCTGGGTTCATCCAGTCATTATCTGCATGTGGGTTGTTGTCTTAACCCCACCCTGGCTTTGTTTCCCAGATGCAAGGATGATTTAGAGACAATGAGGAATTGCTCTAAACTCCTCCTGGCTAGCTCGATCTCGGTTACAGCCACCACATCTTGTCTATTTAATGCAGTCTTTAACTCATTTGTCAGCTCACGCCATCTCCAATGACCGTCCGTACTCCCAGATTAGCTGCAGGGAACTAGAGTGGAGACCATAAAAACACAGACACTAACAGGAAATAAATATCCTCCTATTTGTTAAGTATTAATTGCTAACTATTAATATCAAACAAATCAGGTAAATATGTAATTTTTCTATCACAGGGCAAGTGGGTAAGCATTTCACGGCGCATGTGACAAATACAATTTTATTTTATATCCCTCAATGATAGCTTGCATATTTGATATCCAATTATATTTTTATACTGTATCTTCCATTGTGTCTCTGGTTGCACTATTACATGTACACTACTGTTCAAAAGTTTGAAAAGAAAAGAAAAGAAAAGCAATTTTTTTGGGCCCATTAAAATAACATCAAATTGCTCAGAAATACGGTGTAGACATTGTTCATGTTCTAAATGACTATTGTAGGCGTACCCTTTTGCAATTATGTTAGCACAGCTGAAAACTGTTGTACTGATTAAAGAAGCAATAAAACTGGCCTTCTTTAGTATCTGGAGCATCAGCATTTCTGGGTTCGATTACAGGCTCAAAATGGCCAGAAACAAAGAACTTTCTTCTGAAACTCGTCAGTCTATTCTTGTTCTGAGAAATGAAGGCTATTCCATGTGAGAAATTGCCAAGAAACTGAAGATCTCGTTCAAAGCTGTGTACTACTTCCTTCACAGAACAGCGCAAACTGTCTCTAACCAGAATAGAAAGAGGAGTGGGAGTCCTCGGTGCACAACTGAGCAAGAGGACAAGTACATTAGAGTGTCTAGTTTAAGAAACAGACGCCTCACAAGTCCTCAACTGGCAGCTTCATTAAATAGTACCCGCAAAACACCAGTCTCAACGTCAACAGTGAAGAGGCTACTCCGGGATGCTGGTCTTCTAGGCAGAGTTCCTCTGTCCAGTGTCTCTGTTCTTTTGCCCATCGTAATCTTTTATTTTTATTGTCCAGTCTGAGATATGGCTTTTTCTTTGCAAATCTGCCTTCTTTCAAACAAAGGATTAAGGATGTATAGGTCTTGGTTTAGGCTAAACTGCAGAGGGGATTGGGGTTGTGATTGTACTGCTGGGAATATCATAGTCATATGTTACAGTCAGACAGATGGCATGCCTATATTTTCAGTGATGTTGCAGAACTTTATGACACCAATGCCAGGATCAGAGGAGTTAAGGGATGACCTTTCACCCCAATTTGCTCCCTACCCCTCCAACTTGCTCTTCTATGTTTGCAGATCGGTAAGGTGTAAGCAATATGATTGTAATCGAGCTCCGCCACTACACCTTGTATACCTATCCAGACCCTTCAGATCTGCAAACTTTGAAGGGTTTGGACCAAGCGTAAATTGAGAAAGATTGTAACTGTCCTCCAGCATCCATTTTACAGAGGACAACCTCTCAATACTGGCCCGGACAGATTTATACAATACTGTCACCCTTTAATATGGAGATTATGGGGGGAAGGAAGGTGGGTACTGTCTCTCTATCCCACCCCCCAGTACAGTACCTGCTCTGAGGGGTGCTGTTCTGGTCTGTTAGTGTCCTTGGGGGGGTGATGGTGGCGGATGTATGGATGATGGTTGGGCCGGGCTCCCTTTATCTGCAGATCATCTACCAGCCTAAGAGGATTAAAGCATGTTATGACATTAAACTAGAAGAATGGTTATCATGGATGACCAGGCTTTCCCTACTAAGCAGACTAGAGACGGGGGAGGCATTACTGAACGCAGTTCTCGGTGGCTACAGTAGAAGGTATTGACTGTTAGTTAGACGTAACACTGCAACACAAGATTCCTCTCCTGTGCCCCTGTGTGTTGTGTCTCAGCTCTGTGCATACCAACACATCTAGTTTGGTAACTTTTCCCCTGGAGCTGTTAGAGAGGGAATAAAAAAAACAATGTCCCAGCAGGCTGTTGTTGAAGACGAGTATGTGTTCTCCATCTTGCAATCAGCTGGCTTTAAAATTGGAATTTAAAGCACAGCTGGTCAGAAGAAAGGCTTGGAGATATTGTTAGGGCTTACTACCCTCCCCCCTCGTCACATCATGTCCTCCTCAAACCCAGGTGCACTTATTCATTTCCCCTTTTCAAACAGAACACTTTAAAACGTTTCCACTCTCACCTTTAAAGTAACGGTCCAATGAAAATCTCACATTTAAAAGCTCATGTTCTGTTAACTCATACTTTTTTGTAGAACAACTGTGGGAAAGTCACTTCTGGTGATTTTTGAAAAGGACATTCTACTCCAAAATGCATGAACATCTTGTTATGTTGACACCATCTGAAATATGTCTCAAGGCCCTGGGTATGAACACTCCCTCTGCAACTGGATGCTGGACTTCTTGACAGGCAGACCCCAGGTGGTGAAGGTAGGCCACAACCCCTGTACTCCCTGTACACCCAGGACTATGTGGCCACGAACGACTCCATCATCATCATTAAGTTTGCCGACAACACGACGGTGGCGGGATTGATCACTGCCTGCGACTAGACAAGCCTACAGGAAGGTAGTCTTTCTAACATCAGCCTTTCTACGCCCCTGACTGCTTTGATGTGTCGGCACGAAGCGGCAGTAGTGAAGGGGCTGTGCCCTCAGACTTCTAGGGGGCACCCTACGCTGGTTGGATATCCCATTTCGATTTGAACAAATCATGATCTATTGTTTTACATAGGACCGCCCCTGCCCTTCAGCTTCCAGACAGCCCTTCCAGGATAAGCAAACACACACAGTAGCTAGCTAGCTAGCACAAACCTTCGGAGTTTGGATATCAATTGCAGCTAACATCATGAATAGGGCGCATAAATCATCAAACACATTTTCTAAACATTATAACAACCCTTCTAAACTAAAATGAGTGACATGTTAGACAACTGCAACGAGTTAATAAGCAACTGTCCCTAAAAACAACTTCTCATTTAGAAAACAGCTTATTTGATGCTATTTTTGAGTTTTGTGACACCTCTGCTGGTTATGTTATTATGCTAATTGAGTTTTTGAGTGGGGCGCTGTCCTCAGACAATCAAATGTTCTGCTTTCGCCGTAAAGCCTTTTTGAAATCTGACAATGCTGTTAGATTAACAAGAGTCTAAGCTTTTGAAGGGTGTGCAGCATTTGTATTTTCATGAATGTTTGAAATTTGTATTTTTGTCATTTGAATTTGACGCTCTGCATTTCACCGGATGTTGTCAAAATCGATCCCATTCACGGGATTAGATCCGTAACAGGTTAAAAACCTCAAAACAACTATAAATTGTAGAAATTCATATACACATTTTGAAAGCATTTAATCAGAAAACTAAAAGGTGTGCAACATGAAAATATTGTCTCATTTAGATTGTGTAATTTAGCCATTGAGTGAAAGGTATTTCACTCATATTGTAATTAATGATCAGTCATATTTCATAGCAGTCTGGAAACACTGAACAGTTACTTTTAGAAAAGAGACGTGAGTGTTTTGTGTTGTGGAGAGCTGATTAAACAAATGTCACGTTTTCATAAGTAATGGTTTTGCACGTCTGTCGCAACCTTCAAATTGTGTTGTTCACATACACATGGTTAGCAGATGTTAATACGAGTGTAGCGAAATGCTTGTGCTTCTAGTTCCGAAATGCTTGTGCCTTACGTCCTGTGCACCGTGCACAATACCCTCCCCCCTAAGGTGTCCTTTAGAATTTATCCGGTTCTACACAGAAGAGTATTCATCAAAATGTAAAACAGCCACTACATCCCAGTACAGCCATGGGGTCGCTGTAAATCAAAGCCACAATGCCATTGACGTCTGCATTAGACCCATAAACTGGTGTATTTTTATTTGGCATGATGAAATCCCCAGCCTAGTGACTATAGTGAGCGTTCCAGCCAGGTTTAAGAGACAGAGCAGAGGGGGATATTGTGATGGCAGGTGGGCCTGTCTGGCCACACTGAATTCTGATTTATAGAGTACCTGCACAATGGTTTTAAACCAGGTTTAGGGTGGTCTGCAGTATGCATGGAGAGTGTCTTCCTGTCTGTCTGTCTTCCTGTCTGTCTGTACAGCACTATAACAGGTGTACCTCCCACACGCTTGATGCAGGCATGCACTCACACACACACACACAAACACACATTCACATGCTTCTCATTTTGGGGGGCTGGGGTTTTAGTTGAAGACGGACACCAGGCTGTAACTTGTTAGTACTAAAGAGCGTGATATGAGGCACGGTTGACTTTCATATTCACTTAGCAGTTAGAGATCTTTCGCCGGGCTTTCGGGGTCCAGCTGGTTTTCAGATAGTCTGAGGTTGTCAAAACCACACTTTGTTCTCCCCTTTCATAACCATTGAAGTATGTTGAAGTCTGTTGACTGAAATTGATGTTTTATGAAATTCACTTTGAACACAAGTCCTTGACCTCACATGGATGGAGGACATAACTTTTTTTCCTTGTTAAAAAGTAGTGATTGGAACGTGCTAGAAACCAAAAGTTCAGACCCACCTGAGAATTTTTTTATGCCTGCATCGTTCTTTTCAGTCAAAAGACTCCCACTATCTACATTCCTCATGTAGTCCACAGGAACAACCCACGGATATCCAACAGGCTAAACAACTCCAATGGATTAACAAAAAGCAGTAGCTAAACAAGTAGATGAAATACAAATAAACCTGAGCCATTAAAAAAATACTCGAACTTGATTAGTGTCCCATTTGCCTAAGACTACTGCTAATATGTTTCCATTACTACAGGTCTGTGCCTGCCTCATTGTTACAGTCCCTTTAGACAGTATGTACAGAGGTCACATTATACAAATGAATAAGAGGGGAAGATGATTGTTATTGCAAAAATGGTTGGATCATTTGCATTGAGTTGCAGTCTCAGGTTTTGACGTAGCGATATCTTATGTTAGCCGTTACCATTAAACGAAGCCCACGCTGAGTCTCATTTCTGCTCATCTCTTTTATTGCATATTCACATTTCACATGCAACGCTCTGAGAGAGTAACTTCAGGGGGCCTGTGTGTGTGTGTGTGTGTGTGTGTGTGTGTGTGTGTGTGTGTGTGTGTGTGTGTGTGTGTGTGTGTGTGTGTGTGTGTGTGTGTGTGTGTGTGTGTGTGTGTGTGTGTGTGTGTGTGTGTGTGTGTGTGTGTGTGTGTGTGTAGTCAGGGCAAACGAGGGCAGATGAGGTAAAGATTCTCACTCTCGAACACATTACACAAATGTTCCTTGGGCCTCTGAGGCCCTGTTTTAGACAAGCAAAATCAGCAAAGTAGACAGGAAATATTTATATCAAATCCCCTTAATGGGCAAGTCCCCTTAATGTACGATGTGATTGCGTGGTGAGTACTGTGGTGGTGATGGTTCGCCTCCACAGCCCATTCATGTTCAACCCTCATAGACTCAGTATCAGCCAGGCATGGCCGTAACTACATATGAGGATTTTTTTTATATACTGTATTATGCACTGTATATGTTTTATACAATAAAGAAAATCAATTATGGGTCAACATCTAAATATTGCTCCCAGCGTTGATCAATGCTCCGAACGCTTATATTTGATAGTTGTAATCGCACCTGCCTCTTTGCGAACGAGTGGAATCATGAACAGTGTTTTGTTTGTTATGTTCGTCTGCGTCCCCTGGATTTGCCTCACGGATTTGCCTTTTTAGCAGCATATTCACCTGAGACGTGAAATTAACTACCCCAGCTCGGAGTCGGCTCGCTAGAGAAGTACGTAAAACTAGAGAGCTGTTGACAGTGCGAGATCCCAGACAAAATTGTCCCACAACTCCTGTCTACAGACATCCCCCAAACAAAGAAAAACTAGCTCTCTGAGAATGAGTGCCCAACTGGTAGTCGATTATACATAGCAACTTCTCCAGTGTTAAATCAACACTGACAGTGTTAAATGTAACACTGGGCCAGTGTCTATGCGGATCCACACTTATCAGTGTTAAATTAACACTGTGCTTAGTGCTACTTGAGGTGAATGTTATCATTACAATTCAACTCTTAAGGACAATACATTATATAAATAATCTGGCTTACTTTGATGGCCAAGTTTTATCCTAACACAGTGGTGTTAAGAACCTCCTGGTTTACAGGCCAAGTCAGGCCTGCATGTCACATTATGCTGGCTTGCAAAGTGGTGTGTAATTCCTATTGCAATCCAGCCAGAGTTAAGACAGCCAATAGTTGGAATTTTTATTCAATCGCAACCTGGATTCAGAATGACATTCAGGGTTAGGGATATGGTGAGGAGACTACCTAAACCATTTAAACTGGAACAACCATTTCAGTAACGGGTGCATTAAATAAATTATTGGATTAGTTTAGAAAAATGGACGGTATTTATCTTTGTGTAGCATAAGATGAATCAATCAATCTATTAAAAAACACAGATATTGAAAACAATCCAAAACATTTCTATCTGCAGTAGAGCATGCTGGGAAATTTGATAAGGATGGGCATGGTTTTGATGGGAATGTTTTAATCTCCACAGAGTTAAACTGACACGATCACACTCAACACTGGTAATTAACACCAACACTGGGGTTATTTTACACCACTTGACTGTTAATTTCACTCTTACAGAGTTCATTTGAATCCTGAATCAACACTAGAAATGTTACACTGGAAAGGTCAACACTAGGTAACACTGGCCAATTTGCTGTGTTGATATGTCAGTCAGTCATGTGGCTAACTGCCGGCAGAGACTTCTACTGCAGTGACATTGAAAGGCCAGCTAGATGGATGAAGTAAGAAGCTAACATTAAACGAAGCCTACCTCAGCAGGAGCAAGAAATAGGCTACTAAGTTCTCATAACTTTGCTTTACAGAGGTAGGATACTGAGACAGTGCGGAGCTTTATTAGTAATGCCTAGGAATACAAACGTGAACACTATGTAATTTGAGAAAAGAGATACTGTACCTATGTAAAGTTAAACATTTTATGCAATTCATCATTACAGCTGACTGCACAGTTGCTGATGCTACATGTCAGTGTGAATACTTGAATACTTTCTCCTATTTCTCCCCTTTCAGGGGTATAACATTACAATTGTAACATTACAAAAGCATTTAAAAAATATATAAATATTGTATAGAAAGGCAGTAAATTAGTCTCCCACAGCCTCCCAGGCAGCCCTCCCAGCACTCCCCAGCGTTTGTCCTCAGTCTCTAGATTATTCTGACAGACTTGTCAGCCAGCCGCTGACTCAGTATAGTTAATTATTTGGGTGAGCTGCTCCCATTCATCTCAGTGCATTGGAAAGCATTCAGAGCCGATGTTTCATTAGTTAAATGTTTCATCAGTTTAGAGGTTTCATTAGTTAAATGCCCTGCTTCGCGCCTAATGAGATCTGTTTAAATCGCCCATTCGCAGTGGGTCGACTCCTGTAATCACTCAGAAGTGCGCCCTTCATTGTCAACAGTTGAACATGCAGAATAATACACTATAACAAAATATAAAACAGTATCAGCCCCTGTCCTGGGAGAGTGTACTCAGGTGTCTCCCATGCTAGGAGATTGCCACTCTTCCCTTTCTACATGATATCAAGCCAGGCCTGAGTAATTAAAATATGTTTTTTTCTTCAACGCTCTGTGAATTCACTTCATTGTTTGCTACTGCACTTGTCTAATTATGTTCGTTTTTCATCCATGCTCCATGCTGCAAGCAGTCATGCCTGTAGATAGGGCTGTGATCAGGATAGCATATATTTTATTTCTCAAAGGAATAACTCCCAGAAAGGAAAATTCCATCTTCCAAAGCACTGCTTTGCTTTGAATATAATGATAAAAGCCACCTTGTCCGAGAGAGATTTACATAGTTATTAAAACGTCACACCAGGGTAAGACTACACGAAGCACAGCCCTTATTTTAAGTGTTTCTAAAATCCCCTGTGGGAAAAATTAATGGTGGAAAAACGATTGGAACCATTTCCCTGTTTGACCACTAGGTTTTATGAGACCTCCACTGTGGGGCTATATTAGCTGTACAATTAGCCTCTACACATTAACTCACATTAACTCTGCACCGGGATTAAAAACTATAATTTAATACGTACAGAGGAATCTGTTAAAAAAATATTTTATTAATAAAAAGTTAAACAAGTTAAGAACTTTTTTATGAGCAGTTTTACAGCAAATGTCCTGCAATTCTACACGTTTTTGAATGGGGTGGGGCAAAAATTTTGCAGTTTTAAATCACATTTTTTTTATTCTACACATTTTTGCCATGACTTATAGGGATTCATATTTTCCCAAACCTCTACCAAGTTTCAAACCGGGAATAATTCGTATTTATCCGAGTGTCCCGGGAAATACCAAAACATTTGAAGTGCCCATTTAAAGAGTTTAAAAACAAGATATGGTCACTCGGGGTTCTCCCAAAATAAGATTGTCGCTGCGCCACATTGCCGACTTGACTGCTTCAGTATCTAAAGATTTCACAGCAATTGAAACTGATATTTAGTAATGATAGAATAGGCCTAACTATGATCGGCAATGATATTGTTGTGAATTGCGAAACAGACCGTTCATAAATTCAGAGTGTTACCATGTTCCTCAATTAATTCAGCTCATTTCAGCAGTAGTGGTAGGCTATATCTACACAGAGCACGCACAGAGCGCACCCCGAGTAGTGCATAACATTGTCGACTTTGTGTGAAGTAAATACACTAGGTTAATGGCTTCCATGCGACAACTTGTTTGGATAATGTGCTATTTAATTTTTTGCCAATCTGCTGCTGCACATGTTGTTTATTTTGTGGAATGGCATTAGTATGACATTGGGGGAAAATCTGAAGAGTGGGAAATCCGGGAAATCTGAAGAGTGGTCCCGGGACAGTCACGGGATCCCGATTACCCGTGCTAATCCCTAATGATATATGCCATGTTAATATGATATGTGTGTGAACGTGACTAACAAAGTCAATGGGGCCCTGGGCACATTGGCCATGATTACTACAAGTTTACATAGCTGGCTAGACTAACTAGACTAATTTACCAATCTGACATGGCTAATGTATTAACTGTCAGTAACATATAACAAGAGGAAAACTGCTGATGCACAACCAAGTTTCGAAATTGCAACTTGTGTATTCATCTATTCGAACTCTCAACAGTAAGTTAAGACCCCGACTGAGTCTCCCCCCCCAAAAAAAATAAAAAAAATACAGAGGTCTGGACCGCTGTGTCCTTATATGTACAGTTGAAGTCGAAAGTTTACATACACTTAAGTTGGAGTCATTAAAACTTGATTTTTCAACCACTCCACAAATTTCCTGTTAACAAAATATAGTTTTGGCAAGTTGGTTAGGACATCTACTTCATGACACAAGTAATTTTTCCAACAATTGTTTACAGACAGATTATTTCACTTATAATTCACTACGTGTTCTGTCTCCTAGAGATGAACGTACTTTGGTGCGAAAAATGCAAATCAATCCCAGAACAACAGCAAAGGACTGTGTGAAGATGCTGGAGGAAACAGGTACAAAAGTATCTATATCCACAGTAAAACGAGTCCTATATCGACATAACCTGAAAGTCCGCTCAGAAAGGAAGAAGCCACTGCTCCATAACCGCCATAAAAAAGTGCACATGGGGACAAAGATCGTACTTTTTGGAGCAATGTCCTCTGGTCTGATGAAACAAAAATAGAACTGTTTGGCCATAATGACCATCGTTATGTTTGGAGGAAAAAGGGGGAGGCTTGCAAGCCGAAGAACACCATCCCAACTGTGAAGCACGGGGGTGGCAGCATCATGATGTGGGGGTGCTTTGCTGCAGGAGGGACTGATGCACTTCACAAAATAGATGGCATCATGAGGAAGGAAAATTATGTGGATATATTGAAGCAACATCTCAAGACATCAGTCAGGAAGTTAAAGCTCGGTCGCAAATGGGTCTTCCAAATGGACAATGACCCCAAGCATACTTCCAAAGTTGTGGCAAAATGGCTTAAGGACAACAAAGTCAAAGATTTGTGGGCAGAACTGAAAAAGTGTGTGCGAGCAAGGAGGCCTACAAACCTGACTCAGTTACACCAGCTCTGTCAGGAGGAATGGGACAAAATTCACCCAACTTATTGTGGGAAGCTTGTGGAAGGCTACCCAAAACGTTTGACCCAAGTTAAACAATTTAAAGCAATGCTACCAAATACTAATTGAGTGTATGTAAACTTCTGACCCACTGGGAATGTGGGTCAGAGGCTGAAATAAATCATTATCTCTACTATTATTCTGATATTTCACATTCTTAAAATAAAATGGTGATCCTAACTGACCTAAGACAGGGAATTTTTACTAGGATAAAATGTCAGGTATTGTGAAAAACTGAGTTTAAATGTATTTGGCTAAGGTGTATGTAAACTTCCGACTTCAACTGTAGGTACGGCCCAGCATGATTCTCATGTAAAACTCTCCTGTATCTTCAGCCTTGGGGTCCTATTGAACTCTTCTCCTCCCTTCCTCCCTCCCTCCCTTCCTGCCCTATAACTCCCTGCATCATTCCCTCCCGCTGTGAATGAAGTCAGGTGAATTGATGAGAGACGTCTCTTGATTGATAATTCTGCAGGGTTGCTAGGTCTTCATTTTCCCTGTGCAGAAGTAGTTCTCTGGGTCTTTCATCACACAGCTCTCTGTCACGGGACACATAGACAAGTGGAGCATTACTGCAGCTCATATTCTATGGAGGACTGTCAACTCCGCACCTTTCAGCCTGCAGTGTGTGTGTGTGTGTGTGTGTGTGTGTGTGTGTGTGTGTGTGTGTGTGTGTGTGTGTGTGTGTGTGTGTGTGTGTGTGTGTGTGTGTGCGCGGGCTCCTGAACAATTTTGTGTTTTTGCACAGATCTTAACTTTTTTTTGCACATAATGTTTCCGCCATCGTTTCCTATGACCGAAAAGAGCTTCTGGACATCAGAACAGCGATCACTGACCTCTATTTGGATGAATATCTCTACTTCAATTTGATCCCCTGCTGATTTTGTACGTTTGCCCACTGACAAAGAAATGATCAGTCTATAATTTTAATGGTAGGTTTATTTGAACAGTGAGAGACAGAATAACAACAAAAAAATCCAGAAAAACGCATGTGAAAAATGTTATAAATTGATTTGCATTTTAATGAGGGAAATAAGTATTTGACCCCCTCTCATTCAGAAAGATTTCTGACTCCCAGGTGTCTTTTATACAGGTAACGAGCTGAGATTAGGAGCACACTCTTAAAGGGAGTGCTCCTAATCTCAGATTGTTACCTATATAAAAGACACCTGTCCACAGAAGCAATAAATCAATCAGATTCCAAACTCTCCACCATGGCCAAGACCAAAGAGCTCTCCAAGGATGTCAGGGACAAGATTGTAGACCTACACAAGGCTGGAATAGGCTACAAGACCATCACCAAGCAGCTTGGTGAGAAAGTGACAACAGCTGGTGCGATTATTCACAAATGGAAGAAACACAAAAGAACTGTCAATCTCCCTCGGCCTGGGGCTCCATGCAAGATCTCACCTCGTGGAGTTGCAATGATCATGAGAACGGTGAGGAATCAGCCCAGAACTACACCGGAGGATCTTGTAAATGATCTCAAGGCAGCTGGGACCATAGTCACCAAGAAAACAATTGGTAACACACTACGTCATGAAGGACTGAAATTCTGCAGCTCCCGCAAGGTCCCCCTGCTCAAGAAAGCACATATACATGCCCATCTGAAGTTTGCCAATGAACATCTCAATGATTCAGAGGACAACTGGGTGAAAGTGTTGTGGTCAGATGAGACCAAAATTGAGCTCTTTGGCATCAACTCAACTCGACATGTTTGGAGGAGGAGGAATGCTGTCTATGACCCCAAGAACACCATCCCCACCGTCAAACATGGAGGTGGAAACATTATGCGTTGGGGGTGTTTTTCTGCTAAGGGGACAGGACAACTTCACCGCAAATCTTGGGTGAGAACCTCCTTCGCTCAGCCAGGGCATTGAAAATGGGTCATGGATGGGTATTCCAGCATGACAATGACCCAAAACACACGGCCAAGGCAACAAAGGGTTGGCTCAAGAAGAAGCACATTAAGGTCCTGGAGTGGCCTAGCCAGTCTCCAGTCCTTAATCCCATAGACAATCTGTGGAGGGAGCTGAAGGTTCGAGTTGCCAAACGTCAGCCTCGAAACCTTAATGACTTGGAGAGGATCTGCAAAGAGGAGTGGGACAAAATCCCTCCTGAGATGTGTACAAACCTGGTGGCCAACTACAAGAAACATCTGACCTCTGTGATTGCCAACAAGGGTTTTGACACCAAGTACTAAGTCATGTTTTGCAGAGGGGTCTAATACTTATTTCCCTCATTAAAATGCAAATCAATTTTTAACATTTTACACATGCGTTTTTCTGGATTTTTTTGTTGTTATTCTGTCTCTCACTGTTCAAATAAACCTACCATTAAAATTATAGACTGATCATTTCTTTGTCAGTGGGCAAACGTACAAAATCAGCAGGGGATCAAATACTTTTTTCCTTACTGTATTAACACCAAATCTGGGGTTATTTTACACCACTTGACTATTAATTTCACTCTTACAGAGTTAATTTAAATCCTGAATCAACACTAGAAATGTTACACTGAAAAGTCAACACTAGGTAACACTGGCCAATTTGCTGTGTTGATATGTCAGTCAGTCATGTGGCTAACTGCCGGCAGAGACTTCTACTGCAGTGACATTGAAAGGCCAGCTAGATGGATGAAGTAAGAAGCTAACGTTAAACAAAGCCTACCTCAGCAGGAGCAATAAATAGGCTACTAAGTTCTCATAACTTTGCTTTACAGAGAGTAGGATACTGAGACAGACAGTGATGTGGCTTTCAGTGGTGAGGCTCCCAAACTTGGGGTCAGGGCCCCATGTGGGATCCCCTGAGAAAATCTTTACTAATCTTATCAAAAAAGTTTAAAAAACTGATTTCAAAAAGATAAGCTTCAATATGAACATCTCAACTAGGTCTATATTAAAATGCAATCAAAATGCAAACAAAAATATTCTAAAAATGTAATTTTTCATTTATATCGGTTGTTGTTTGTCTTATCTATTACCCATCTTTTTTTACCACATCACTGATATTAATACAGAATCGTAAGCAATGTTCTATTAATTCATGTGAATGTGATAATACGATCATCTGTGTGCTCCATTGATTTCTGTTTGTGCGGCCCTAATCCCAGAGACTCGGAAAAGGAAAAGACAGCGTAAGAGAGACACCCTGACGAAACTACGTTGGCAAAATAATTATCTGCCTCTACCTTCCGTTCCATTGATGAACGTACAATCACTGGAGAAAAAATTGTACAAGCTCTGTTCAAGAGTATCCTATCAACGGGACCTGAAGAACTGTAATATCTTATGTTTCTCAGAGTTGTGACTGAACGAGGACATGGATAATATACACTGAGTATACAAAACAGAACACCTGCTCTTTCCATGACAGACTGACCAGGTGAATCCAGGTGTAAGCTGTGATCCCTTATTGATGTCACTTGTTAAATCCACTTCAATCACTGTAGATGAAGGGGAGGAGACAGGTTATTAAAGAAGGATTTTTAAGCCTTGAGACAATTGAGACATGGATTGTGTATGTGTGCCATTCAGAGGGTGAATGGGCAAGATGAAAGATTGAAGTGCCTTGAACAGGGTATGGTAGTAGGTGCCAGGCACACCGGTTTGTGTCAAGAACTGCAACTCTGCTGGGTTTTTCACACAACAGTCTCCTGTGTGTATGAAGAATGCTCCACCACCCAAAGGATATCCAGCCAACTTGACACAACTGTGGAAAGAATTGTAGTCATTATGGGCCAGCATCCCTGTGGAATGCTTTCGACATCTTGTAGAGCCCATGCCCTGATGAATTGAGGCTGTTCACAGTGACCGTGCGTGTATATCCCAACCAGAAGCCATGGATTACAGGCAAGGCTAGAGCTGTCGCTTTCAAGGAGCGGTACACTAATCCGGACACTTGTAAGAAAACCTGCTACGACCTCCGCCGAGCCATCAAACAGGCAAAGCGTCAATATAGGACTAAGATTGAGTCCTACTATGCCGGCTCTGAGCCACGTTGGATGTGGCAGGGCTTGCAAACTATAACAGATTACAGTGCTTTCTATGCTCGTTTCGAGGTAAGCAATACTGAAACATGCACTAGTGGTCCAGCTGTTCCGGACGACTGTGTGATCACGCTCTCCGTAGCCGATGTGAGTAAGACCTTTAAACAGGGCCGCAGGGTCTGATAGATTACTAGACGCGTACTCAGAGCATGCGCTGACCAGCTGGCAAGTATCTTCACAGACATGTTCCTATCCCTGACCCAGTTTGTAATACCTATATGTTTCAAGCAGACCACCATAGTCCCTGTGCCCAAAAACAGTAAGGTAACATGTCTAAATGACTATTGCCCCGTAGCACTCACATCTCTAGCCATCAAATGCTTTGAAAGGCTGGTCATGGCTCACATCAACACCATCATCCCAGACACCCTGGACCCACTCCAAATTCGCCATACCGCCCCAACAGAGAAACAGATGACTCATTCTC
This sequence comes from Brachymystax lenok tsinlingensis, assembly GCA_030435695.1. NCBI lineage: Eukaryota > Metazoa > Chordata > Actinopteri > Salmoniformes > Salmonidae > Brachymystax > Brachymystax lenok. Next base: position 39,833,350 of record CM059793.1, on the reverse strand, counting down.
TATTGCACTCCACACTGCCCTCTCCCACCTTGACAATAGGTACACCATGTAAGAATGCAGTTCATTGACTACAGCTCTGCTTTCAACACCATAGTGTCCTCCAAGTTCATCACTAAGCTAAGGACCCTGGGACTGAACACCTCCCTTTGCAACTGGATCCTGAACTTCCTGACAGGCCACCACCAGGTGGTGAGGGTAGGCAACAACACATCAGCCACGCTGACCCTCAACACGGGCGCCCTTCAGGGGTGCGTGCTGTACTCCCTGTTCACCCAAGACTGCCTGGCCAAGCTTGACTCCAACACCATTAAGTTTGCCCACCACACCATGGTGGTAGGCCTGATCACCGAAGACAATGAGACTATAGGGAGGAAGTCAGAGACCTCGCAGTGTGGTGCCAGGACAACCATCTCACCCTCACCGTCAGCAAGAAAAAGGAACTGATGGTTGACTACAGGAAACAGATGGGCGAGAACACATCAACGGTGCTGTAGTGGAGCTGGTCGAAAGCTTCAAGTTCCTCCTTGTCCACATCATTAAGAATCTATCATGGTCCACGCACACCAACAAAGTCGTGAAAATGGAACAACAACGCCTCTGAAAAGATTTGGCATGGGCCCTCAGATCCTGAAAACGTTCTGCACCACTGAGAGCATCTTGATTGGCTGCATCACCACTTGTTATGGCAACTCCTTGGAAATCGACCGCAAGGCACTACAGATGGTAGTGCATACAGCCCAGTACATCACTGGGGCCGAGCTCCCTGCCATCCAGGACCTCTATACCAGGCGGTGTCAAATGAAGGCCCTAAAAATTGTCAAAGACTCCAGCCACCCAAGTCATAAACTGTTCTCTCTGCTACCACACGGCAAGTGGTACCGATGCACCAAATCTGGAACCAACAGGACCCTGGTAAATAGTTATCTAAATAGCTATCCGGACTTTATGCATTGACCCTTTTTGCACTAACTATTTTTGACGCATCACATACGCTCCTGCTACTCTTTATTATCTATCCTGTTGCATAGTCACTTCATTCCTAGTTATATGTACATATCTACCTCAATTACCTCGTACCCCTGCACATCAACTCGGTACTGGTACCATGTGTATATAGCCAAGTTATCGTTATTCACTGTGTATTTATTATACTGAACTAAAATATAAATGCAACATGCAACAATTTCAAAGATTTTACTGAGTTACGGTGTAAATAAGGAAATCAGTCATTTTAAATAAATAAATGAGGCCCTAATCTATGGATTTTGCATGACTGGGAATACAGATGGGAATGCATCGGTTGGTCACAGATACTTCAAAAAAAGGTAGAGGAGTGAATCAGAAAACCAGTCAGTATCTGGTATGACAACCATTTGCCTCATTCATCGCAACACATCTCTTTCGCATAGAGTTGATCAGTCTGTTGATTGTGGCCTGTGGAATGTTGTCCCATTCCTCTTCAATGGCTGTGCGAAGTTGCTGGATATTGGCGGGAACTGGAACACGCTATCGTACATGTAGATCCAGAGCATCCCAAACATGCTCAATGGGTGACATGTCTGGTGAGTATGCTGCCATGGAAGAACTGGACATTTTCAGCTTCCAGGAATTGTGTACAGCTTGTGTACAGACATGGGGCTGTGGATTATAAACATGAGGTAATGGCAGCAGTTGAATGGTACGACAATGGGCCTCAGGATCACGTCACGGTATCTCTGTGCATCCAAATTGCCATCTATAAAATGCAATTGTGTTCGTTGTCCTTAGCTAATGCCTGCCCATACCATAACACCACCATCACCATGGGACACTCTGTTCTCTTGTTATATGTTTGCCCAGTCTTGGCACAGCTTTGAACATTAAACATGTATGATACTCAGCGACAGCAATTGCCATTGATTAAAAGCAGTGCAGATATGTCAAGTATTTGCTTTTTTACCCATTTTCCTGTATTTTTAAGTGTGTTTCTACAGGTTGAATGTTATTCAGGGTAATTCATACACTTGAGATAGCAGACTGTACTTTTCCAAATATCCAGAGTTGGGTTACATGAATCCCTAAGTAAAAAATTCAAAGGACAGAAACATTGCGTCCTATTTGCATGCTAATTTAGTCTCAGCTCTGTGTTGATAAACGTAACTTGAGCTCATCTCCAAATGCAGCAATGATATTAAGAAATATGGCTTAAGCCTGCTGGTACTTTTCTCCTCTCCTCTCCCTGTCCTCTGAATGTAAACTAGGGATGTACTCCAATCAATGGGCTGAAGCCAGGTTAAAGGGCTGATGAAGTGAAGGAGATATCATCCTTTTCAGGAGACTCATTGAATCAGTGTGGAGCGTGGCTCAGTTGGTAGAGCATGGCATGTGCAGTGCCAGGTTTGTGGGTTCAATTCCCACGGGGGTCCAGTATGTAAAGTATACAAATATATATGCCCTTTCCTATTGGATAAGAGTATCTGGTAAAATGTAATTTCAGTCATTATTTTGTGCTGCGTTTTAGATGACTTCAGTTGCATGCTGATTGGACGTCTTCGGTCTTGTGTAACATCCCTCTGCGAGTTACCCTTGGTGCGTTCTGTTCTTTAGAACACGGGTTCTCAACGTTTTTGGGTCTAGGGAGCCCTTTTGTGATAGAAAATTAATCAGGGACCCCCTCATAATCAGAACACTTGAGTGAGGTAAAATAAAAAGACGTTTTTAATATGACTTCGATAGTGCATTGGTTTTTGCCAGGCATAATGGGACCCATGTCATCCAAAAAGTTATACTTTTGACTAATCTGTCCATTGAACATTCTTCCAAGAGCCTTGATGATCATCCAGGTGCTTTCAGGTGCTTTTTGTAAAACTTGAGTCAATCTTTGGACAAGATGGGTCCCATTATGTCTGCCGAAAACCAAACACTGCATTCCACAGTAAGAACCTTATACCAACGGTCAAGCATGGTGGTGGTAGTGTGATGGTTTCAAATCAAATCAAATCAAATTGATTTGTCACATACACATGGTTAGTAGATGTTAATGTGAGTGTAGCGAAATGCTTGTGCTTCTAGTTCCGACCATGCAGTAGTATCTAACAAGTAATCTAACAAATTCACAACAACTACCTTATACACACAAGAGTAAAGGAATGAATACGAGTATGTACATTTAAATATATGGATGAGCGATGGCTGACCGGCATAGGCAAGATGCAGTAGATGGTATGGAGTACAGTATATACACATATATATATATATATGAGATGAGTAATGTAGGATAGGTAAACATGATATAAATGGCATTGTTTAAAGTGGCTAGTGATACATTATTTCATCCAATTATAATTATTAAAGTGGCTAGAGATTTGGGTCGATGGCCGAACGGCATAGGCAAGATTCAGTAGATGGTTTAGAGTACAGTGTATACATTTGATATGAGCATGTCGGATACGTAACATTATATACCAAATTGTTTAAAGTGGCTAGTGATACATTGTTACATCCAATTCCTATGTTTAAAGTGGCTAGAGATTTAAGTCAGTATGTTGGCAGCAGCCACTCAATGTTAGTGATAGCTGTTTAACAGTCTGATGGCCTTGAGGTAGAAGCTGTTTTTCAGTCTCTCGGTCCCAGCTTTGATGCACCTGTACTGACCTCGCCTTCTGGATGATAGCGGGGTGAACAGGCAGTGGCTCGGGTGGTTGTTGTCCTTGATGATCTTTTTGGCCTTCCTGTGACATCGGGTGGTGTAGGTGTCCTGAAGGGCAGGTAGTTTACCCGGTGATGCGTTGTGCAGTCCTCACTACCCTCTGGAGAGCCTTACGGTTGTGGGCGGAGCAGTTGCCGTACCAGGCGGTGATACAGCCCGAAAGGATGCTCTCGATTGTGCATCTGTAGAAGTTTGTGAATGATTTTGGTGACAAGCCGAATTTCTTCAGCCTCCTGAGGTTGAAAAAACGCGGTTGCGCCTTCTTCACCACGCTGTCTGTGTGGGTGGACCAATTCAGTTTGTCCGTGATGTGTACGCCGAGGAACTTAAAACTTTCCACCTTCTCCACTACTGTCCCCTCGATGTGGATAGGGGGGTGCTCCCTCTCCTGTTTCCTGAAGTCCACGATCATCTCCTTTGTTTTGTTGACATTGAGTGAGAGGTTATTTTCCTGACACCACACTCCGAGGGCCCTCACCTCCTCCCTGTAGGCCGTCTCGTCGTTGTTGGTAATCAAGCCTACCACTGTAGTGTCGTCAGCAAACTTGATGATTGAGTTGGATGCGTGCTTGGCACGCAGTCATGGGTAAACAGGGAGTACAGGAGAGGGCTGAGAACGCACCCTTGTGGGGCCCCAGTGTTGAGGATAATGTTGTTTCCTACCCTCACCACCTGGGGCCGGCCCGTCAGGAAGTCCAGGACCCAGTTGCACAGGGCTGGGTCGAGACCTAGGGTCTCGAGCTTAATGACGAGCTTGGAGGGAACTATGGTGTTAAATGCTGAGCTGTAGTCGATGAACAGCATTCTTACATAAGTATTCCTCTTGTCCAGATGGGTTAGGGCAGTATTCAGTGTGATTGCGATTGCGTCGTCTGTGGACCTATTGGGACGGTAAGAAAATTGGAGTGGGTCCAGGGTGTCTGGGCGGATGGAGATGATATGATCCTTGACTAGTCTCTCAAAGCACTTCATGATGACGGAAGTGAGTGCTACGGGGCGATAGTCATTTAGCTCAGTTACCTTAGCTTTCTTGGGAACAGGAACAATGGTGGCCCTCTTGAAGCATGTGGGAACAGCAGACTGGGATAGGGACTGATTGAATATGTTTGGGGATGCTTTGCTGCCTCAGGACCTGGACGACTTGCCTTAATAGAAGGAACCATGAATTCTGCTCTGTATCAGAGAATTCTACAGGAGAATGTCTCCTGTAGGGATCTAAATGAATTGGCTGTGTCTGAAATGGCACCTGGTCAAAAGTTGTCAATAGGGTGCCATTTTGGACGGACCCTAAATCTGTGTTTCAAGCTAGAATTAGAAGCAGTTCTGAGTCTATGCCTGCATCGTATCATCCATTTCAATGGTGACCCGCAGGTTAATTGTCTATTTGTTTTAATCATTGATTTATTAAACCATTGCAGAAAGTAAATTTGTTTTTCTTTTAATCTTTCACTTTAATAGATTGAAGGCGCTTTCGCAATTATCCTCTCTGAAGCCATACGTGCTCCCGGTTCGCTATATCTGTTATTTGGTGCAGCCACAGCAATCTGACTCATTTAAAGATTTAACTTCCAACATCCCCTAGAGTGCATCTGTAAGATCTGCCCAACGATTTATATATACACTAGATGACTGATAGGGGGAGCGGTGTTGAAGCCATCGCACCTCCATCTTGGCACTCCCCCACCGCTGTAAGAAAATATTTTGTAAGCTATAGAAATTGTCAGAGAGAAAATTGCAAGATTATGTTATAATACTTTTTTTGCATCATGGTTGTTTTATTCAACAGAATAGAGTATTTTGTTAACTATTTTGGGTGTGTTCTACTGAGAATGGGGCCTCTGGGAGATAACACTGACAGGAGATTATAGGTATCTTTCATACAGATCTGAACCTTGTGACCCATTCTATATATCTGTTGTTCGTCATGTAGGTTGAAATTGGTGTATCTTTGCTATAAAAGATCTCAGTAGCCTTTGTGTCGCCGCTCTCAGCGGATCATCAAAGAGGAGTGGTAAATCGTTGACAAGCCATTGCTTATGCAAAGCTCTTACTATTAAAGATGTATTTTAAGTATAACTCTGACTTGTGTGATAAGTTTGTCTCTCGTCATTTGATAGTAAAGAAATTAACCACCACAAAATGCATTTATTAATCTCTACATTTGTTTTTGCCGCATTTATTCTATTACAGACACTTTAATTATATTATGTGAGCTAAACATAAATATTAAATACTTAAATACATGTAATTTTGTCCTTGAAACATTTAGTTGAAATAGTGTAGAATTCCAGACATTCCTATGAAGGACTGCTACTACTGGATGTTGCCAAAATGGCCAACCCGTGGCGTCAAAGCCTCTAAATGGCCTATACATAGCATCAGCAATCCAGGGTTTGTATACATCATTGGCTCTGCCGTCCCAGTGCTCTGGTGGTGGGTACAGTACAGTTTCTGGAACGAGAGTCGGGCCATCCTCTGTGAAGTAAAGAGTAGCCAACCTTGGCCCTCTTTACCTGTGAGTTTATAGGTTTTTCGATCCCAGCAGTCTGGCACTTTGCAGGCTTAATTGACTCTTAATTGCCTCTAAGTGCTTATTTGCGGCTCAAGTCCATCAGAGTAATGAGGAAGTAGATGAAGGAAGGTTTGGCATTGGAGACAGACAGAATGGCAGTTGAGTCATCCGGTTCTATAGTTAAAAAATGTCCTGCTGGGACCACATATACAAACATGTATGTACTCACAATACTGTATGTCGCTTTGGATAAAAGTGTCTGCTAAATGGCATATATTATATTGTATTGTATTATATTAACAACACCGCACTGGGAATGGGAGAGGATACGTTTTCACTGGAGTAAAAGTCAGTTTCCTCATTTAGTGAGCTTGGCCCCAGTTGTCCCTGCTCCCCTTTGCTCCATGTCCTCTTCAGAAGAGAAGTCAGACTAGGTCAAAGTAATTACTCTTTCCTGATGTGATCAGGACAGGAGCAGAGCAGCACTAACACCAGAATCGGGGACACCCCGTGGCACCCGCCACCACAACTTACATTATATAAACCCACAAAGAGACAGGACATAAACCCAACTTACATTACATAAACCCACACCATAGGGTGTCTGATATAAATATTTCCTATCTTCCTTACTGATTTTGCTTGTCAACTCTAAAACAGGGCCATCGAGGCACAAGGAACACTTGTGTAATGTGTTTTTGTCAATGAGAAACTTAACTTCACCTTCCCTCATTTGCCTCAGCAGCTCATCAGTTTGTCTGAGGACACTCACGCATGCACACACACACACATACACACACACACATATACACACACACTGTGTGCTGTTTGTACCCATCTCCCCCGGGCCTGTGTACTCATATCCCTCTGTATCATCACTAAACAAGAACAGGGTTACTTTCCCCCTACATTTTTTAAGTGTCTCTCTCTTCCCGCAGTCACGCAGCACTGACTGTCTGACAGAAATATGCAGTGCATATGGCATATCCCTGACTTCTCCCGGTGTAAACCACAACACAGTATGAGAGCCCAGCCACATGTTAAACAGTGGAGGAAATTGTCATTCCAAGCAGGTCTCAGAAAAAGGAGAAAAGTGCACAGTGGGGCTAGGTAGCATTTTAAGCAGCAAGGAGAATGTGCGACTGGAGAGGTTGATTGATGAGTTCTGCTGGCCGTAAAAGTGTTTCCCCCTCCTCATACCCTTTGATATTAAATAGCAAATGAACCATTTGTAATGGGGCAGGAGCTCCGGAGTCATGTTAGCTGGTCTCTGCTGGATCTCCGAGTTGGCTTAAATGATTTCAGCAGATCCTTTTCGGGTTACTATGATCTTATGAATATGTATTGAATGGGGAAATGTCTTTGTGGTTAGTGTAATTGAGTTTGAACAAAACCTAGGATCTGTGTGTGTGTGTGTGGTGTTTTTGCGTGAGAGAGAGTGTGTGTGTGCATGTATTTGCGTCAATCGTAACCTATCAAGCGCAAAGACACAGAATGAGTGTGCGCTCAATCATCCTTCATCAAGGGGACAGATCGTCAGCTGGCAAGCTGTTTGGTGAAGTAACAGGTGTTGTGTTGAACATTAGCATGTGATTGGAGTCAAGACCGGAACCTGTCTGTGTCAATGCTTCAACAGATCTCAGGTGTTGTGTTGAACATTAGCATGTGATTGGAGTCAAGACCGGAACCTGTCTGTGTCAATGCTTCAACAGATCTCAGGTGTTGTGTTGAACATTAGCATGTGATTGGAGTCAGGACCGGAACCTGTCTGTGTCAATGCTTCAACAGATCTCAGGTGTTGTGTTGAACATTAGCATGTGATTGGAGTCAGGACCGGAACCTGTCTGTGTCAATGCTTCAACAGATCTCAGGTGTTGTTTTTAGACCTCATTTCATCTTCCCTCTCCTTATCTCGGATCAACTTCGGGGGGTTTTCTACTTCATTGATTTATTCCATCCTGTCTTTACTTCCGTATATTGAAAATACCCAGGAACTCTTCAACTCGGCTATTTCAAATAAGGGTCTACTTGCAATAACTGTAATATGTGGTACATTTTTGCTACTCTACTTGGGTTGAATGTACTGACTGGATAAAAGCGTCTGCGAAATGACTCAAATTATAACTCAACTTGAAGTATTCTCTTAAAGGAAGCACAGAGCATAAAGTAAGTCTCTTGAATCCAGCAATTATTGCTTGTCATAATTAACAGAATAAAGAGATATCGAGATGTGCGTCATAATTACTACAAGAATGACTGATAACCTGCTTTTACACTGAGAAATTAAAGTTCTATACCCTCAATTAGACACGTCTTGATACGCTGTCATCCTTCAATCACGAAAAAGGCTTAGCTAATTAACTTACAAAAATAAATGCTGTCAGCAGTCATGCGGGAACCTCAGAATACCTACCGTCATGGCATGCATTCTAATTAAGTTCAAATGGAGACCGACCTTCACAGCAATACCCTGGGGACAAAAAATGAATAACTAGAAGACTGCAATTCCCAGGAGGTTAAAGATACACTTTAACCTTCAGGGCTTAATTGTCACCAACTGAGAGGAGAGTTGAATAGTTGACTGTCCATGACTGTAGACAGATAGTGTGCGTGACTCGCTGTGCCATGGGAGCAGTGTAGAGTGTACACAGGAGACTGCAGTGAGTATTCCAATTGTGATAGCTGGCCTAACGGGCACAGACAGAGAGACACAGAAAACACGTTAATACATACACATGTATGCGTGCTCGCTCATACCGATGCACATACACACACACACACATAGCAGCAGTATGGAGAGGAACAACACAATCCCATGATTCATTCAACTCAACCTAGGGTGGCCCTCGTCTCTTACAGTTCTGCTGTCACACTTCACATTAGCACTTAGTTATAAACCAACAAGACAGCAGCACTGGAAGGCTTTCATCTACAAAGAGACAGGACACCAATGGAGAGAGAGGAAGGGGAATTAAGAGGAGACAGTGCAGAGATTTTGAGAGAGAGATGAATAGCAACAGAGAGAGGAGAGGGAGAGAAATAGTTGAGTGAGGGTGGGAGGATAGTTTAGGGGTTGAGAGAGGAAGAGAGGGGAGCAGAGATTTTGAGAGAGAGAGATGCAGATGGATAGAGACCCAGAGAGAGGCAGAAGGAAGGAGAGAGGGAGTTGAACAAGGGGGCAGTTAAAGGGTCGAGTGCCAACAATAGGATGCCTGCAGCATACAGCAGCAGCAGCAGTATTTGCTACTCGAAGCATATCAAACAGCCGCTTGAGCTCAGTGACCTGGATCAGAGCGTGGGGCCAGGGCTGCAGCTAGCCACTCAGTCAGTATATCATTAAAAAGTAATTAATCAACAGCTAATGCCACTTTACCTTATCTGATACGCTTACTCACTGGCTCACTGTCTAAATCATCACTTCCCATCGGCCAAAGGTGCTGTCATAAGGCTGATGTCTCAAAATGTCCAGATTAGGTCACACTACTATAACCTATTTATGTGGTGAGTTCATGGCTTTTTCCTCCAAGGGACACCAATGAACAATAATGTCACTGAATAAAGAAAAGGGCAAGGGACCAAAATAAAACATGGAAAAAACAGGTTATGATAAAGTCTCTCAGGCACGCACATGTGCTGTGTGGTGACCTACAAGAGGCCGAGCAAGGCTGGTTTATAGTGTTCAAGTTTTATTCCATTAGTCATAGATCTGGTCATGAAGGAGGAGAGAGACGGAAGCTGGGAAGGAGGGAGACAAGCAGCTGTTCATTAAAATGTAGTCGGTAACGGAACCCAGCGTTCTACTGGAAGCAAAGCAGCACAAGCCTACCTGCCTGCCCAGCGTTTGGCATTCATCCTTTTACATGGCACACAATGGCAAAGTGGACGTGTCGATTCCCACACCCCATAGCCCATGGATTACAGAGGCGGAGAAGTAATTGTGTTACCTCTTTACCACTCGTGCCGCTGCCCTGTCTCGCACTGTGAAATGACAGGCTTAGTTGAACAGATGACACATTGTTCAGTGCCAGTGTTCACCTCTCCCTGCAATCCACGTTTAACTTGGCCTCTTTCATTTTCCCTCCTTTTCCTCTCTCTCTATTCTATTGTTTCGGCTGGGAGCAGACAACCAGGCTGGTTATCTTCACTTAGAGCTCCTTGAGTGATAAGAGCATTTCATAGCCACTCTCCAGTCCCATCCGTCTCCCATGTACAGTACTGCAGAACCCATCATCAATTCATGATACCTATGCAGGCAACATGGTACAGCCAACGTCTGTATGGCCTTTTCTCACTGCAGAGGGACCTTACACAACACCATCCATTCTACTGCACTCTGTAAATACAGAAGGAATATCACTGTCGAACAGCTAGCGTGTGAGAGAGAGAGCATTCTGGACACATTGGAGAACTGGAAAGTGTCCTGTTCTCCTCCCTAAGTGTTTTTCCCATGCTGCAGGAAGTGGAGCAGTGGACTGGCTTGGCTCTCAGTGCTGTGCGAAGGGGGAGGCAGGGTGACTGAGTGACAGACAGCCTTCAGCAGCTGGCTGGGAGGAAGGGAGGGAGATCTCTACTCTGAACAGGGCCAGTTAGCAGACCCCTCCACTCTACACTTACTGCCTGCTTAACTCAAACTGGCTGCTTTGTCTAAAGCTGGACAAGTCATCCTCTGCTATGAGGGACAGATGGTACACTATATATACAAAAGTATGTGGACACGCCTTGGAATTAGTGGATCCGGCTATTTCAGCCAGCCACACCCGTTGCTGACAGGTGTATAAAATCGAGCACAGAGCCATGCAATCATAGACAAACATTGGCAATAAGAATGGCCTTACTGAAGAGCTCAGTGACTTTCAACGTGACACTGTCATAGGATGCCACCTTTCCAACAAGTCAGTTATTCATATTTCTGCCCTGCTAGAACTGCCCCGGTCAACTGTAAGTGCTGTTATTGTGATGTGGAAGCGTCTAGGAGCAACAACGGCTCAGCCGCGAAGTGGTAGGCCACACAAGCTCACAGAACGGGGACTGCCGAGTGTTGAAGCGCGTAGCGCATCTCTCCTCAGTTGCAACACTCACTACCGAGTTTCAAACTGCACAACGTCAGCACAAGAAATGTTTGTTGTGAACTTCATGAAATGGGTTTTCTTGGCCGAATAGCCGCACCCAAGCCTAAGATCCAATGCCAAGTGTTGGCTGGAGTGGTGTAAAGCTCACCGCCATTGGACTCTGGAGCAGTGGGAACGCGCGTTCTTTAGAATGATGAATCACATTCTGGGTTTGGCAGATACCAGGAGAGCACTACCTGCCCGAATGCATAGTGCCAACTGTGAAGTTTGGTGGAGGAGGAATAATGGTCTGAGGCTGTTTTTCATGGTTAGGCATAGGCCCCTTAGTTCCAGTGAAGGGAAATCCTAATGATACAGCATTCATTGACATTGTAGACTCTTCTGTGCTTCCAACTTTGTGGCAACGGTTTTGGGAAGGCCCTTTGCTGTTTCAGCATGACAATGGCCCGGTGCACAAAGCGAGGTCCATACAGAAATGGTTTGTCAAGATCGGTGTGGAAGAACTTGACTGGCCTGCACAGAGTCCTGACCTCAACTCCATCGAACACCATTGGGATGAATTGGAACACCGACTGCGAGCCAGGCCTAATCGCCCAACCCCACTAATGCTCTTGTGGCTGAATGGAAGCAAGTCCCCACAGCAATGTTCCAACATCAAGTGGAAAACCATCCCAGAAGAGTGGAGGCTGTTATAGCCAAAAAAAGGGGGGACCAACTCCATATTAATGCCCATGATTTTGGAATGAGATATTCGATGAGCAGGTGTCCACATACTTTTGGTCATGTAGAGTATATGTGATCATATACAAATGTAATCAAGATTTGAAATAATTCTGTTTGAGTCAAATATTATATCTGTTTGGTCTTCTTGAGGTCAATTTGCAATCTACAATTTATTTGTAATTATGTTCCGGCCCCCTGACTGTTCTCTCTGCTTCCGCAAGTGGAGCCGACAGGCTCCTTAACAATGTCTATCCCCAAGCCATATGTCTATCCCCAATGTCTATCCCCAAGCCATATGTCTATCCCCAATGTCTATCCCCAACACAATTGCTACACTGACTATCCGAGTGGACCTTTGTATTTTATTTTTATTTTCCCACTGTCTCTATGCACATGCACAGGACTCTACACACTCACGCACACTGACACTCCAACACACACACACACACACTTAATTTGCTCGCACACACATTAGATGCACACACATCTACTGACTCTACACACACGCACATACAATCATCATACTTAATATGCTGCTACTACTACTAGTCACCTTAGCCTATACAAAATGACCCTGCATATAGCTTACTTACTTCTTGTCTTCTTCTTATTTCGTATTTTTATTCCTCGTGTGTTCTTGTTCTACCTTATGTTATTTTTAGTACTACTGTAACGCCCAGTCCCGAGTTTCAGGCTGGAGCGTTTTGGTTTTGTCTTTGTGTAGGGTTTGTTTGTTCTAGGTGTCGTGTTTCTATAAAGTTGTAATGGTTCCCAATTAGAGGCAGCTGTGTGTCGCTGTCTCTAATTGGGAACCATATTTAGGCTAGTAGGTTTCACTCTGGGTCTCGTGGGTTATTGTATGTTCATAGCTGTGTTTGTTTGTTCAGTTATGTTCATCAAGCATGCTCTCCGTTTCTTGTTTTGTTCCGCCTTTGTTCCCGTGATTTATTAAATCATGTATTCTGGCTACATCGCTATGTTGCCTTGGTCTGTCCCCTCAGAAGAGAAACGCGACAGAATAACCCACCAAACAAAGACCAAGCAGCGAGAGACCCGGGAGCTTAGGTCTTGGGAGAAGGAGCTGTTCTATGGGAGTGCTTGGGACCAGCCTGGGGAGTATCGCCGACCCAGAGAGGAACTGGAAGCAGCGCGCGGGCGGAGCTGCGCAGGTGTGAGGACTTGATGGGGAGCATGGGACCCGGAGAGAGGAATGCTCTCAGACCTCGGCCAGGAAGCCCGTAAGGCAGCCCCAAGAAACTTTTGGGGCACACGAGGAGGTTGGCTGTTCAGGAGGGACTCCTGAGCCAACCCTCGTGGCTTCATGGAGAGAGCGAGAGCGCCGCAGCAAAGGGAGGCCGCGGCAATGCAGTGTTGCGCACGGTTTCCTATACGGAGTCAGAGGCCGGGTGCAGAGATTCCTGCCCACTCATCAGTCGGGTAAACGGTTGCTCAGCCAGGAAGAGTGGTGCCTGCTCTGCGCGCTAAGTCTCCAGTGCGCCTCCTGGGACCCGGATATCCTGCTCCAGTTCCATGTGCGGTGTCTCCGGCACGCAGGTCCGCAGCCCAGTGAGAGAGATCCCAGCGCCACTCACTGGTCGGGCCGAGGTCTGTGTGTTACCTGGGAGAGTGGTGTCAGCTCTGGCGAGCCAGGGCTCCAGTGCGCCTTTGGGCCCATGTTATCCTGTGGTCTTACGGGCAGAATCTCCGGCACGCATCCACAGCCCAGTCCGAGAGATCTCCAGCTCCACTCACCCATGAGACCAGGGTTAGTGAGCTAGCTGGAGGTATGGTGTCGCTCTCCATATCAGGTTCCCGGTCCGGGTGGATGTTTCTACACGCCCAGTCCCGGTTCCACGCTCCAAGATCCCTCGTTCCGCTCCAAGATCCCCTGTTCCACGCTCCAAGATCCCTGTTCCACGCTCCAAGATCCCTGTTCCACGCCCAAGATCCCTGTTCCACGCTCCAAGATCCCTGTTCCACGCTCCAAGAGTCCAGTTCCGTGTTCCAAGATCCCAGTCCGTGTAGTGGTGTCTACACGCCCAGTCCCTGTTCCACGCACTCCAGCTCCCCCGCAAGGCCCGAGAGTCCAGCACGCCCTGTTCCGCCCACACTCCAGCCCACGCGGCGCCCGAGAGTCCAGCACGCCCTGTCCCGCCCGCCGCACCAAGCTCCCCCTGGCGTATGCTCAGAGGGTCCAGCACGCCCTGCCCGCCCGCCGCACTCCAGCTCCCCTGCGCGCCAGAGAGTCCAGCACGCCCTGCTCCGCCCGCACACCAGCTCCCCTGCAGCGCCAGAGAGTCCAGCACGCCCTGCCCGGCTCCGCCGCACTGCTCCCCTGCGGCGCCAGAGAGTCCAGCACGCCCTGTCCCGCCCGCCACCAAGCTCCCCTGCGCGCCAGAGAGTCCAGCACGCCCTGTCCCGCCCGCGCACCAAGTTCCCTGTGCGCCAGAGAGTCCAGCACGCCCTGTTCGCCCGCCGCACCAAGCTCCCCGCAAGCGCCAGAGAGCCCAGTTCGCCTGTTCCCGCTCCTCGCACCAGAGTGCGCTGCCCCGAGCCCAGTTCGCCTGTTCCCGCCTCCCTCAAGACCAGAGTGCGCTCCCGAGCCCAGTTCGCTCTGTTCCCGCTCCACGCACCCAGAGTTCCAGTGAGCATCACGAGTCCGCACTGCCAGTGCCCGCCCACGCACCAGAGTTCCAGTGAGCATCACGAGTCCGCACTGCCAGTTCCCGCCCACGCACTCAGAGTCCCAGTGAGCATCACGAGTCCAGTACGACCAGTTCCTGCTCCACGACCAGAGTCCCAGTGAGCATCACAAGTCCAGTACTGCCAGTTCCTGCCCACGCACCAGCCGCTCCAGTGAGCATCACGAGTCCAGTACGCCAGTTCCAACTCCACGCACCAGAGTTCCAGGAGAAGGCCCAGGGCCTCCGGTTCTGATGTCAGACCAGCACGCCAGCACCGAGCCTCCACCTGGGACAAAGCGACCTATTTCAAGACCCCCCACAGATTTTCGCGCGTCCGGAGTCCGCGCCTTTGGGTACTGCAACGCCCAGTCCCGGGAGTTTCAGGCTGGAGCGCTTTGGTTTTGTCTTTGTGTAGGGTTTGTTTGTTCTAGGTGTCGTGTTTCTATAAAGTAATGGTTCCCACCAGAGGCAGCTGTGTGTCGCTGTTCTAATTGGGAACCATATTTAGGCTAGTAGGTTTCACTCTGGGTTCGTGGGTTATTGTATGTTCATAGCTGTGTTTGTTTGTTCAGTTATGTTCATCGTTACGCTTCTCCGTTTCTTGTTTTGTTCCGCCTTGTTCCCGTGGGATTTATTAAATCATGTATTCTGGCTACATCGCTGCGTCTTGGTCTGTCCCCTCAGAAGTGAAACGTGACAACTACATTGATATTGATTACTGCGTTGTTGGGTATAGAGCTTTCAAGGAAGGCATTTCACTCTACTTGAGCACGTGACAATAAAATTTGAAACTTGAAACCTGAAACTTGAATGGAACAGTCAGCCACATGTTGGCAAGTATCCAGCCAGCAACCTTCACATGTCAGCGGCAACAGCTTCTACAGGCTCATCATTTATACAAATACAAAAGGTAACCCACTTCGTTACTTTGAAGCATTTGATAACCCAATTTTATAAAATGACAGTACTTGTTGCTTATTTTCTTCTTTTTAGATGCATATAATGTCCAGCACATAACCTAGCCTGGTGGAACCAGCCTGATCGCTATGTTCACCGTTCTATTTCACTTCACATTTTATGATATTTAAAGTGAAAAAGAAAGGTGAACGCAGCGATCAGGTTTGTTCCACCAGGCTAATCATAACTACCATTGATAATGTAATCACTGCTCTGTGTGTGTGTTTGTGTTTGATGAGGGGCCAGGAGCTGATCTACGCTGCTATGCCCAAGAATGGGGCTCTGGGAAAGACCTCACTTCCAGCCTCACCTCTTGCCTAATACCCTGACTACACCACTCGTGTCGCGTGTGCGAGTGTTACAAAATAAATTTAGAAATCTATATTATTAAATTATTGCACCCACACTGCTCGCGAGCGCCAACGAGCATCTGCGTTGCCAAGGGCAAACACGGAACCCAAACCGGCTGCGCGCATGCGTCATCGTGCGCCATCGTGCATAAATGTATTTTGTCCCCCCACACCAAAAGCGATCACGACACGCAGGTTAAAATATCAAAACAAACTCTGAACCAATTGCATTAATTTGGAGACAGGTCAAAAAGCATTAAACCATTTTTGCAATTGCTAGCTAATTTGTCCTGGGATATAAACATTGAGTTGTTATTTTACCTGAAATGTACAAGGTCCTCTACTCCGCCAATTAATCCACACATAAAACGGTCAACTGAATCGTTTCTAGTCATCTCTCCTCCTTACAGGCTTTTTCTTCTCTTGACTTTATATTGCGATTGGCAACTTTCATAATTTAGATGCATTACCGCCACTGACCTCGTTCGTCTTTCAGTCACCCACATGTGTATAACCAATGAGGATATGGCACTTGGGTACCTGCTTCTATAAACCAATGAGGAGATGGGAGAGGCAGGACTTGCAGCGCGATCTGCGTCACAAATAGAACAGTCGCCACTCAACAATAGTCTGCCCAAATTACGCGCGCTGCCTTTCTTTCCGACTATAGGCAATATATTTTTTTTAAAGAAGATAAATATTCTCCGTGACCAAATCATTCTTTAGTAGCCTATTTATTTCTGTATAGACAGGAGTAGGCCAATAAGGCTATATATATTTTGGCAATTTACTTTAGGAAAAGCTTCCCCTAGCCTTATGGATGCGCTGCCTATGTTTGCATATGAAAAACATAACCGCACATAACCTCCATTCGCTATCCGAGTGCAGGCTATGGATGATGCTTTTTTAATTCCACCCATAGGCTATACGTAAAGACCAGATTATATTAAGAATAGTCTGATGGGTGAGAATATTATCAAGTGCTTGTCAAATTGTGAATGAGACTGATGAAGTGTGTGCAGCCTGCACAACAAACAGAGCAGAGCTCATGCCTTTCATGCAACTTTTTTCAAATCATCATTAGAGTCGCATCATGCAGCCTTAGAATGTATTAAAATCTAAACATATAGCCTAACATTGGTATCACAACTAAAGTCGCATAAATAACTCTAAATTAAGCATATAGGAATAACTTTTTCTTTGTTACTTTGGTAACCGCTCAACACAGAATAGCTGCTGTTGGTAATAGAACAGTGACTGTGTGTATCTGTTCACAGATGCATGAGATGCAGAGATACCTGGCACTCAACACATCCACAATGAAGTGATTACGAATAATACAGTACAGCACAAATGTCCAGCAATAGCAACACCATTTTCATTCCATGTGTCGCTGATGAACTCTGCATCAACTCTGCCTATTTCTACTGATGGACTGGAGATGCTATTGCCAGACGGCAGCCTCAGTGGTTTGATGGGGAGACCATAAGTTGGTAGGTTTAACCTGACCTGTTCAAACTGCAACATAGTACCTGTTTGTGTGTCAGATATTACCTAACCTAACTGCCATTGGTAATAGAACAGTGACTATATGTGTGTATGTTCACAGAAACATGTATGGAGCCAGCACATGGAGACTTGCAAGATGATGCGAGTCCAGACTGAAAGACGGGCTTGATACTGATGTCTCTGAATGGAGAGAGACACTTTGCATTAGAATGTTGCATTACAGTTGTTGATAAAGCTTTTACTTGTATTGTCTTTTTTATTATTGAATTTAATGGTATCTGTCAAAATGGGGACAAACCCAATGTATTCTGCACTAGGGTCAGGGATCTCCTGTTGTATACGGTACACCACACAGGAAGGTATGACCACTCTGACATGTTTGCCAAGGTAGCCCCATTACCACCAGGCAAAATACTGATAGGAACAGTATTTGTTTTGGCTGGGAATGACAATGAAAGATGGTCATTGTTATATTAGCAGAACACTGATTCTATGGTATCTTGTTTATTTTACCTTCATTTAACTAGGCAAGTCAGTTAAGATCAAATTCTTATTTTCAATGATGGCCTAGGAACAGTGGGTTAACTGCCTTGTTCAGGGGGCAGAACGACAGATTTTTACCTTGACAGCTCAGGGATTCGATTTTGCAACCTTTCGGTTACTAGTCCAACGCTCTAACCACTAGGCTACCTGCCGCCCGTAAAGGGTTGTTTATTCTACATGGACCTGTTACTACATTTGAAAGTTATCAAACCATTTAGTTTATAATATCTACATAAATTCAACAATTGCTTTCTCATATTACTCTGTAGGCTACTGACCTATTCAAAGCTTGCTCCGGCATCTCACCATACATCTGCCTGTAGTTCTTGTTGTGATTGAGTTGGGGGGGAAAGCTGCAGGCAAGGTGCTGACAGATGAGTGGGTTTTGAGGGTGGCAAGGACACACTGAAGAAACATCCACATCAAACCACACCTCCAAGCCAACTCACGTTTGGCTTCTGTCTTGGCCGCCAGCATTTCTTAAGGAGCAAGCCAAGAAAACGAAACTAAAACAGAAGGCGCAGTTCCCCTTTAAAAGCACCACAAAAAAAGAGAACATTAAGTGGAGAAATAAACAAAGTAATTTCCTGCATTGCTGCTGCTGCCTCGGCTGCATTATTTCTGAGGCGCCTTGCTGTTAACTTTTAGTTTTGATGATTCCAGATAGGGGAATGTCAAAATCCTTACAAATTACTAAGAGTGCGAAACCTCTACCTTAGCTTACCTTCTACCTCTTCCCCCTGCAGTCAGCATAGTTTATAGAGAATTAAATCAGGCTGTCCGTTTGCTCCGCTCAAGGTGGCCTAGAAGATTTTGTCAAATCACAATTAAATATGACTCTGGGAAAAATGTGTCAATAAGTGAAAATGTGAGGGAGAGAGGTGGGAGGCCAGTCTGAATGTGTATGTGGCTTGACTGTGAAAATTGTCCTTGTTACATGCAGACGTCTCCTCTAGGTGTGACCTCGGAGTTGCCTGTCTAGCTGTCATGTTTGAGGCTGAGTGTATTCACCTTGTCATAATAATGAAGCCATCCAAGCCCTCTTGTCCCTCCCCAGAGCCCCCGACAGATATAGCCGCTCCTGGAAATGTCTTCAGCTCCATGGCTCAGCACTGTGACAATTATAACTGTCTCAAAGGCTGCTGCCTCTGCCTGAGCTCCTGGGTCGCGTTCATTATGGAACGGAACCAGAACACTTTAAAATGTTTTGCAACAGAAATGGAAATTTGTATTTCTTATTGGACAAGTCCAGGTAGTCCCTCCCTGTTTCAGTGAGTTTTCTTTTGTTTGGTGCCTAATGAAAACGATCTTGGAGAAGTTCTGAAGCCATGGTGTCATGGCAGATCTCTGGATACTGCAGTCAGTAAGTGACCTTGAGTCACTCACAAAATTCTTAGGTATCACAGGAGGTTTGTGGCACCATAATTGGGGAGGACGGGCTCGTGGTAACGACTGGAACGAAATCAGTGTAATGGTACCAAATACATCAAACAAATGGTTTTCAGGTGTTTGATGCAATTCCATTTGCTCCGTTCCGGCCATTATTATAAGCCGTTCTCCCCTCAGCAGCCTTCACTGTCAGGTATAATTGGATGTAGTATGAACTCTGACTTATGAATATTAATAAGAGTGCAGATTACAGGCTAATGACAGATTTGTGTTGAACTGGAACTGGATATTTAGATGCAGTGGAGTTCCTGTTGACACTGACACTATTATCTATGGAAGTGGTTGTAGGCCAGGACCCAACTGACCTGTCAACTGACAGTGACATACTTCTGTATGTCAGGGATCCTCAACTAGATTCTGCCGCGGGATGATTTTTGTCGGAGCAGGTGGTTGGGGGGCCGGAACATAATTATAATAATTTGTACACTGTAAATTGACCACAGCTAAGCCCAAAAATAAATTATATTTGAAAATAACAATTATTTCATACGTTGATTACATTGAGATACGATCACAGACTGTATGACACTTTTTTTATTTGTGGGATTACTTGGGAACAGATTTCCTAAATTATATATATATTTTTAGCTGAATTGCTAGTGATTGTACTTGTTTTACTTACTTTTACTTTAGATTCTTCAAAGTAGCCACCCATTGCCTTGATGTCAGCTTTGCACACCCTTGGCATTCTCTCAACCAGCTTCATACGGTAGTCACCTGGAAAAGCATTTCAATTAACAGGTGTGCCTTGTTAAAAGTTCATTTGTTGAATTTATTTTGTTCTTAATGCATTTGAGACAATCAGTTGTGTTGTGACAAGGTAGGGGTGGTATACAGAAGATAGACCTGTTTGGTAAAATACCAAGTCCATAGTATGGCAAGAACAGCTCAAATAAGCAAAGCGAAACGACAGTTACTTTAAGACATGAAAGTCAGTCAATCCGGAAAATTTCAAGAACTTCGAAAGTTTCTTAAAGTGCAGTCGCAAAAACCATCAAGAGGATAAGTTCATTAGAGTAAATTGCACCTCAGAATTCAGCCCAAATAAAATGCTTCACAGAGGTCAAGTAACAGACACATCTCAACATCAACTGTTCAGAGGAGACTGCGTGAATCAGGCCTTCATGGTCAAATTGCTGCTAAGAAACCACTACTAAAGGACACCATTAAGAAGAAGAGACTTGCTTGGTTAAAGAAACACGAGCAATGGACATTAGACTGGTGGAAATCTGTTCTTTGGTTTGATGAATCCAAATTTGAGATTTTTGGTTCCAACCACTTTGTCTTTGTGAGACGCAGAGTAGGTGAACGGACGATCTCCGCATGTGTGGTTCCCACCATAAAGCATGGAGGAGGAGGTGTGATGGTGCTTTGCTGGTGACAATGTCTGTGATTTATTTAGAATTCAAGGAACACTTAACCAGCATGGCTACCACATCATTCTGCAGCAATACACCATCCAATCTGGTTTAGTGGGACTATCATTTTAGTGGGACTATCATTTGTTTTTCAACAGGACAATGACCCCACACACCTCCAGGTTGTGTAAGGACTATTTGACGAAGAAGGAGAATGATTGAGGGCTGCATCTGATGACCTGGCCTCCACAATCACCCGACCTCAACCCAATTGCAATGGTTTGGGATGAGTTGGACCGCAGAGTAAAGTAAAAGCAGCCAACAAGTGCTCAGCATATGTGGGATCTCCTTAAAGACTGTTGGAAAAGCATTCCAGGTGAAGCTGGTTGAGAGAATGCCAAAGCTGTCATCAAAGCAAATGGTGGCTACTTTGAAGAATCTCAAATCTCAAATATATTTTGATTTGTTAAACACTTTTTTGGTTACTACAGCCTGGAGCCGAGCAACCACACTGACTGACTCAAAAAGGCCTGACCAACCAGAATGGAGTCACTGACCTGGCTCCTCAAGATTCCTAGTTTCACACAGGGACATTTCCTCAAATATATCTAAAGGCCTTCCATATTCTACAAATAGCGATGCTGGCTTTGTACTGTTTACTGTACGGTACTGTACTGAAAGTCCTTCGTATCTCACATTCAGCACTTCAATTCGTATTTAAAGTAATCTATCGCACCACAGTCTGATGTCAATGGGGAGTAAACACACATAAAGAACAGATCCCTTGCACGGGCAGGTTTGTATGTGTTTTATATTTATTTGAACGGGTAGGAGTGAACGGGTAGGAGTGGCCAAGGTTGTTTTCTTTCCCCAGTTAAGGTCAATGTCTGAAGAGGCACTCAAGGCCTCGCCTGCATTAAAAATACAGTATCTCTGTAGGCAAGTTCTGTCTTAGACCCCGTATCTGATTTCTAATGGTGTGTGTGATTTACCCTTTACACTTTTGGGAATTGGCCTATATGGATAGGGCTAAATTGAAATGTTTCATACAAATAAATATGAAAGTGCATAAGCATGGTAGCAATTGAAAGGGAACAGTTAATCTGACACAAGACTGAATCCAAACATTACACTGTTGATTTTATGTGCATTTTACATTTACTGTACTTTTTGCCGCACTTGTTTATAACGCAATCTGAAAATACTCTGGATACATTCAGTAACATGATAAGAATATTTCTGGAAAATGTGGGGTAGGTGCAACATAAGACAACAAAATGACAAGGGTTTGAGTGAGAGGACTAACTGGTGTCTCCAAGTGGCCGCACAGTTCCTAAGTCATTTCAATGCGCTTTTACAACTTAAAGAAGAGTCTTCAACTATAAGGTGTTTTCTTAATTTACAGCATTTCCCTCACTCAGACAACAAACCTTTTTAAGTTGCAAAATTAGCTGGAGGGATGGGGGCAGCTCAAGTTCAGAACAGCTGTCAGTCAAAACCAATACAGGCGCAGAGCCAGAGCTCTGACGTCATGTATTGCATGTTACTGGACAGCCACTGCGTTCCAATGTAGGTGTTTATCAGTGCCCAAATCTGCCATTTTCAACCAGTATACAGGTATGAGTGTGAAGGGCTACAGACTACGGTGTGAAAGAGTATAGTAAGTGGCGCTGCATGTGAGGAAGTGATTTAGGCTTTATTAGAGGATAGGCTGTGTGGTGTGACTGTCTCACTGCCATCCTGTACTGCAGCACCAGTATTTTTTTTACCTGGACGTCTCATGGCAATGAGTAGTATCACATCCAGCCGGGTCCAGACCTGCAGACGTGCATATGCAAGGTGTCTCTATCTTAGAAAGCCATGTCGTAAAAGCGTGCAGGTCTGCTTTCTGCATTTTGCAGCCCTCTCTCTCTCTCTCTCTCACACACACACACACACACACACACACACACACACACACACACACACACACACACACACACACACACACACACACACACACACACACACACACACACACACACACACACACAAACTAGTTGGGAAACCTACATTTATAATGAAGGAAGTGTGCCTGTCTGGATTAGAATCACAGGCTTGAGAGAAACTATTAAAGCCAGCCCAAGTGCGTCTTTTTCCAACAGGGTTAATTTTTCAAGATGGAAGATGATGGTTTTTACACATGGGAGACATATATTATAGTCCACGGCCATGGGCACTCTGGGGGAAGCTATTTTCTGGCCCTAAATCATTTTGAGTGGGACCTTGTGCTCCTTAGCGTGATTTAAAATTGATGACGGAGTGGCAGACAGGGTTTGTATGCCCTTCTCCACCTGCCACTTTCCTCTGAAGTTTTGGAGAGCTGTCGTACCCAATCTCACTCAAAGAACTCCTGGCACATTTTGCCATGGGGTGGGATTAACATGATATGTTAATTTGCCCCTTATTATTTACCTATAGCTGCGTCTAACGTATATACAGTTGAAGTCGGAAGTTTACATACACTTAGGTTGGAGTCATTAAAACTCGTTTTTCAACCACTCCACAAATTTCTTGTTAACAAACTATAGTTTTGGCAAGTCAGTTAGGACATCTACTTTGTGCATGACACAAGTAATTTTTCCAACAATTGTTTACAGACAGATTATTTCACTTATAATTCACTGTATCACAATTCCAGTGGGTCAGAAGTTTACATACACTAAGTTGACTGTGCCTTTAAACAGCTTGGAAAATGCCAGAAAATGATGTCATGGCTTTAGAAGCTTCTGATAGGCTAATTGACATCATTTGAGTCAATTGGAGGTGCACCTGTGGATGTATTTCAAGGCCTACCTTCAAACTCAGTGCCTCTTTGCTTGACATCATGGGAAAATCAAAAGAAATCAGCCAAGACCTCAGAAAAAAAAAATTGTAGACCTCCACAAGTCTGGTTCATCCTTGGGAGCAATTTCCAAACGCCTGAAGGTACCATGCTCATCTGTACAAACAATAGTACGCAAGTATAAACACCATGGGACCACGCTGCCGTCATACCGCTCAGGAAGGAGACGCGTTTTGTCTCCTAGAGATGAACGTACTTTGGTGTGAAAAGTGCAAATCAATCCCAGAACAACACCAAAGGACCTTGTGAAGATGCTGGAGGAAACAGGTACAGAAGTATCTATATCCAGTAAAATGAGTCCTATATCGACATGCTCAGCAAGGAAGAAGCCACTGCTCCAAAACCACCATAAAAAAGCCAGACTTGCAACTGCATAGAAAATTTGTGGGCTAAACTGAAAAGGTGTGTGCGTGCAAGGAGGCCTACAAACCTGACTCAGTTACACCAGCTCTGTCAGGAGGAATGGGCCAAAATTGTGGGAAGCTTGTGGAAGGCTACCTGAAACGTTTGACCCAAGTTAAACAATTTACAGGCAGTGCTACCAAATACTAATTAAGTGTATGTAATCTTCTGACACACTGGGAATGTGATGAAAGAAATAAAAGCTGAAATAAGTCATTCTCTCTACTATTATTCTGACATTTAACATTCTTTATTTTTACTATTTTCTACATTGTATCATAATAGTGAAGACATCAAAACTATGAAATAACACATGGAATCATGTAGTAATCAAAAAAATGTTAAACAAATGAAAATATATTTTAGATTTTAAATTCTTCAAGGTAGCAACCCTTTGCCTTGATGACAGCTTTGAAAATGCCAACCTTTTTTCAAGCCCTGAACATGCATCCGTTTTGAGTTTGTTTCTGGCTTTTTAGAGTGTAATCTGCTAGTTTGTTTGGTCTGGTGTTACCCATAGTGTAGCACTTTGGTGTAGAGAGTGTGAAGCCACCGGGAAATGTAATTATACAGGTACCTTCTGAATGGGAGCACTTTGTCAGATGAAGCACGTAAGTGACTCTCTTGTCATCCTTGGTAGCCTTTTTCCAGCCTGGTACAGTATTTCCTGTGGGTTCACCTCCATGCACTGTCAGGTTTATTAACAGAAATTGTTGATTCGCAGCAAGAGCGGAGCATGTCCATGTAAGAGAGGGGGGCTGGCCTCTTCCTTGGACCAGGGTCATAATCCCCTACTGGATGACTTCTCTAATGCTAATCCAAATGGAAGGTATCCAGGGGAGCTTTGACATGGTCCGCTGCTTACTCTGCTCCTCTCTACTCCCGTTATCTCTCCACGCCATCTGGGGTGGCTCAGGCGGGAGTAGGGCTTGGCCGGGTCTGCTTACTTCTGGTCTCCTGCCCTGTGTTTGTCCGTGGGTGGGTGGGTGGCCCGGATGGAGCGGCTGCTTTGATTGACTAAGGGCCATATTTGCCAGGGTTGGGCCAGCGCCCCGTTCTCTCTCTCTCTCTCACTCTCTCTCTCACTCTCACTCTCTCTCTCACTCTCTCACTCACACACACACACACAGGGTTGCAAAGGGAGGGTATATTACTGGAAACTTTCAATAGTTTCACAGGTGTCTGTAATTATCTCTGTGTGGCCTTATCACATATACTTATCACATATATATTATATGAAATAATTACATGAGATGATTTAAAAAAAAAAATATGGAATGACAAAGCTGTAAAACATTATTCTAAATATAAACCATCAAATTAGTGAATACCATTGGTGTTTAATATGAGGGTTTCAGAATGAATATATTTTTTACACACTTATTTATTTTACTGTCAATATGTATTTGTTGTCAATGTTTTGCGTCAAACTGGTGTCAGTTGTGAAAAATGTCAATATTTAGACGAGTTGCAGAGGTAATTGAAAATAATGGCATTTTTGATGAGATGCTTTTTTCATTAATTAGGCTATTTTCTCTTGAACCATATGATCTATCTACTAGAAACTCATCGACAATATGGACACAAATATAAACATTTAAATTAAAACTTCACAACTACCTTTTTTTAAGTGTATATTACCAAAGTTGCCATAGATTGCCATAGCTTTGCAACCATAAACACACACACACACACACACACTTGAGGCGGTGTGCCCTAGTAGGAAGTCCACTGTGTGCAGCTCACCCTGCACTAACATACATAACATGAAAATATCTACTTCTGCTAAGCTTCCCAGTAAAGCAATAAAACAAGCAAGCATCCCAGAAAAGTGCTCAAAATAGCCCACGTTAACATATGCACCATTTGTACAGTACATGGGACGGTATGTACGTTAACATATGTCCCTTCCACGGGACGGTTGAGCTAACGTAGGCTAATGCGATTAGCATGAGGTTGTAAGTGACAAGAGATTGACTTTCAGCACGCTTATAGGGATGGACATTCAACAAGCACAGCACTTACACAAATGACTGATGATTGGCTGAGAGAAATTGATGATAAAAAAATATTGTGGGGGCTGTTTTGTTAGACTTCAATGCGGCTTTTGACATTATCAATCATTGTCTGCTGCTGGAAAAAGGTATGTGTTATGGCTTTACACCCCCTGCTATATTGTGGATTGAGAGTTACCTGTCTAACAGAACACAGAGGGTGTTCTTGAATGGAAGCCTCTCCAACATAATCCAGGTAGAATCAGGAATTCCCCAGGGCAGCTTTCTTTTTTCAATCTTTACTAACGACATGCCACTGGCTTTTAGTAAAGCCAGTGTGCCTATGTTTGCAGATGACACAACACTATACACGTCAGCTACTACAGCAACTGAAATGACTGCAACACTTATCAAAGAGCTGCAGTTAGTTTTAGAATGGGTGACAAGGAATAAGTTAATCCAAAATATTTCAAAAACTGAAAGCATTGTATTTGGGACTAATCATTCACTAAACCCCAACTAAATCTTGTAATAAATAATGTTGAGCAAGTTGACTGTCATGGTCAAAACATATTGATACAACAGTAGCTAAGATGGGGAGAAGTACATAGTAAAGCTCTGCTCTACCTTCTTAACAGCACTATCAACAAGGCAGGTCCTACAGGCTCTAGTTTAGAAGCACCTGGACCACTGTTCAGTTGTGTGGTTAGGTTCCACAAAGAGGTACTTAGGACAATTGCAATTGGCTCAGAACAGGACAGCACGGCTGGCCCTTGGATGTACACATAGAGCAATATGCATGTCAATCTCTCCTGGCTCAAAGTAGAGGAGAGATTGACTTTATCACTACTTGTATTTGTGAGAGGTATTGACATGTTGAAAGGACCGAGCTGTCTGTTTAAACAACTAGCACACAGCTCAGACACTATACATACCCCACAAAACATCACACCAGAGGTCTCTTCACAGTCCCCAAGACCAGAACAGACTATGGGAGGTGCACAGTACTCCATAGACCCATGACTACATGGAATTATATTCCACATCAGGTAACTGATGCAGGCAGTAGAATCAGATTTGAAAAAACGGATAAAAATACACCTTATGGAACCTTACGGACTGTGAAGCAACACAAACATAGGCACGGACACATGCATACACAGACAATATAACATGCCTACTATACACACACGTACACATGGATTTTGTGTTGTAGATATGTGGTAGTGGAGTTTGGGCCTGAGGGCAAACACTTAGTGTGTTGTGAATTCTGTAATGAATGTATTGCAATTCAATATCACTTTTGCAATACAGTAAAAAGTCTAATAACTTGTTGACAAGTAAAAAAATGATATGTTGGTTTCACGTCTCCAACTAAAACAAAAATAAAAGGAAAACAAGCATTAGATATCCTTTAAATGTTGATATTTGTTTGCGTTGTCAACCAAACACAATTCAATATTACTTTTGTAATACAGTAAATAGCCTAAAGTAAAGGTTATCTTCCAAACTAATGTAACAGTATTTATTCAACATTAAAATGTGTAACATCCATGGCCACATTTTGAGGTTAGCCTACTGTAACTATCATATCAAATCAAAGTTTATGGTTGCGTACACAATTAAGCAGGTTTTATAGCGGGTGCAGCGAAATGCTTATGTTACTAGCTCCTAACAATGCAGTAAAATGTAAAACAGGTTTTACGCTCAACATACAATCAATAAAAAAAAACTGAAAGAACAACTTCTTATGTAATTATAGAAAGCATGCATGTTCAAGATAGCAAGCAAAGGTCGCAGGTCTGTGGAGATCTTCACAAATACTATAATAATCTGTGCAGAACCTCAAACAGCATTGATCACTTGCACTTTGTACTTTGAATGTAATCTCAACTGCAATCCAGGTCATTTGGTTGTGCTGTTAGATGAATCACAGTGTCTTTTTGAGTGGGAAAATTAAAGTTGAAATCTCATTGATCAACGTCTCAACCAAGTATTACCCAAATGTCCACTTTGAAATGACGTGGTGTGACCAGTGGGAAAGATCTCAGACCCAGCTGGGCAGCACCTCCTTTCAATATGGCCAGCAATCAACAGCCTGTGTGTGTGTTTGTATTTTTTGCCAAGGCAGCAGCTACTCTTCCTGGGGGTCCAGCAAAATTAAGGCAGTTATACAATTTTAAAAACATTACAATACATTCATTACAGAATTCACAACACACTAAGTGTTTGCCCTCAGGCCCAAACTCCACTACCACATATCTACAACACAAAATCTACGTGTACGTGTGTGTATAGTAGGCATGTTATAATGTCTGTGTATGCATGTGTCCGTGCCTATGTTTGTGTTGCTTCACAGTCCGTAAGGTTCCATAAGGTGTATTTTTATCCGTTTTTTCAAATCTGATTCTACTGCCTGCATCAGTTACCTGATGTGGAATATAATTCCATGTAGTCATGGGTCTATGGAGTACTGTGCACCTCCCATAGTCTGTTCTGGTCTTGGGGACTGTGAAGAGACCTCTGGTGTGATGTTTTGTGGGGTATGTATAGTGTCTGAGCTGTGTGCTAGTCGTTTAAACAGACAGCTCGGTGCTTTCAACATGTCAATACCTCTCACAAATACAAGTAGTGATAAAGTCAGTCGCTCCTCTACTCTGAGCCAGGAGAGATTGACATGCATATTATTAATGTTTGCTCTACGTGTACATCCAAGGGCCAGCCGTGCTGTCCTGTTTGGTTGTCAACGCAACCAAATATCAACATTTGAAAGAGATATTTTGTGCCACTGACTTAGTCTGGCTTTAAATCAATTTTGTCTACAAATTAATAATTGATATGTTGTATTCATGTCTCCATTTCAACCAAGAATCAAAGTTAAAGAATATTGCTATTTTTAAAGTGCATTTAAAGTTGGATTAGATGAGATTTAGTCTTATTCATTAACTTAGATTTTTGGTTGAGATAGAAATGTGAATACAACATATCAATTATTAACTAGAAGGTTATATTTGAAATCAAACAAAGCTTGAAACCCTAGGCCTACACTGCTCTTTCCATGACATAGGCGAAAGCTATGATCCCTTATTGATGTCACTTGTTAAATCCACTTAAATCAGTGTAGATGAAGGTGAGGAGACAGGTTAAAGAATCATTTTTAAGCCTTTGAGACATGGATTGTGTAGATGTGCCATTCAGAGAGTGAATGGGCAAGGCAAAATATTTAAGTACTTTTGAATGGGGTATGGTAGTAGGTGCCAGGCACACGGGTTTGTGTCAAGAACTGCAACGCTGCTGGGTTTTTCACGCTCAACAGTTTTCTGTGTGTATCAAGAATGGTCCACCACCCAAAGGACACCTAGCCAACTTGACACAACTGTGGGAAGCATTGGAGTCAAAATTGCCCAGCATCAAGGAAAATAGTGGCTACTTTGAAGAATCTCAAAAATAAAATATGTGGGAAGCATTAGAGTCAACATTGCCCAGCATCAAGGCAAAGGGTGGCTACTTTGAAGAATCTCAAATATAAAATCTATTTTAATTTGTTTTACACTTTTTGGGTTACTACATGATTCCATATGTGCTATTTCATAGTTTTAGAAAATGTAGAAAATAGTAAAACTAAAGAAAAACCCTTGTGCACAGTGGGTGGGCTCTACCGGTGGACCTTCTCTGTGTGTTTGCAGCGGGCAGGCATCAGTGCCAGTGGGTGGTTGGAGAAGAGAGAGGAGGCAGGCTTTGTACCTCTCAGATTGTTCATAGAGATAGGGCTGGCTGGACCTGCTGGGTCTTCCTCTATGATCAGTATGACTCCCTTCCCTAGGGGTAGTACTGTACGTGAGCAAGCATGTGGTATTTTATTATACGATTATGCTAGTGTGCCAATAGTATGGAGATCAAGTATATCAAACATAAGACAATAAATCAGAGCAGCCAACAACTGGCAGTATTAGAGGAATGAGGAATGACAGTCTTTGTGGTGTGGCGTAGGAGCACAATGGCTCCTCAGTCATATAGCTGCTGTGCCTTGAATCCATAATCTCCTTTGAAACGTCCTCCAGTAGTGATAGACAGCGCTGAGTAGAATAAATAGATAGACGCATGTTCCATCATCCCCCTCTCTCTCTCTCTCTCTCTCTCTCTCGACACAGCAGCGCATCGACACGCCTTACTATGTTTGCATTGCAGGAGACAGCCCCTGAAATATTGATGTGATTCATCTGACCTCTCAGCGCTGTGTCAGCAGGTTGGAATCTTGTAGCTACTACCCTGGTCCGCCTGGTTTTATTGACTAATGCTCATGTATAAGACACTCCACATTCTGTTCCAGACGTGGTATCACCAGCTGTTTCCCACTGTAGGAGCCCCATACTAAAACCAAATGACCTCTCTGCAGAGTCTGACCCCTTAATCCTGAACCATAGACAGACAGAGAGCCTAACACCACAGATCTATAGGTCTATGGGATTTTCCATAGACTCCATTAGAGTCTGAGCCTATCTGGAAAACCACAGAGGGATCTGTAGCGCCCCTTTTCTCTTATCTACCACCAGGTTAATAAAGGATCTGACCCAGGACACCGATTTAAGTTTTGTCGGTAATCTCCTTTTAGAGAGATGGCGGACTGAAGATGGCGGTGCAGAATGCTTTATGAGAATTCGCAATATTCATGACCTGTAAAATGGACTAAATAGTAGCACACTGATCCATTTACTCGTGGGCAGTAAAATTCAAGCTGGATGATAACCCCCCCAAAAACGTATAAGGCTAGAGAAGTTTATTGATACATATTACGAACGCAGTCGAGGTCAAAACATGTCAGAGAGGAACCAGGGAAAAAATGGAGTACAAAACTCCAAGAGAAAACTATGAGATTCCTCGACAGACAGATGATTATGCTTTTCACCACCTGGTACGGTAAAAGAGTGGAAACCGACCTGCTAAAATCAATAAATGATCAATTGTGCGTACTTGAACTTGTCAGAAAATAAGTAAAGGAGGTAAAGGCGAACCTCGAAATGAGTGACGAAAAGCTGCGACAATGGAAAAAGAAACAAACAACCTAAAAGGTACAGTCAATACTATTGAAACGGACGTTAATTAACTTAAAAAGGAGAACATGAGAGAAGCCTTACTTGGAATACAGACTAGATCCATGCAAGAAAATCTGGTACTTAATGGTATAAAAGAAAATTAGGGTGAAGAGCCTGAAAGCGTGGTGAAATAATTCCTCCTTAAAGCGCTACAGAACCCAGGCGATACTGTCGACAAAATCTAATTTGAATGTGTACACCGTTTCGGACAGAGAGGGCAGCGATACGAGTGCCCAATCATTGGCAAATTTGCATTCTTTAAGATGAAACAATGTTTAAAGCCTGGGCAAAAGACTCTCTGGCACGAAAATAGGAATTAATGATCAGTTCCCGAAGGAAATTGCAGAACGGCACAAAGTTATTTGCCCACTCTTCAAGGTGAATAGCCTTAAAGGGAAACGTGTAGCTCTTGTAGTCGATAAACTGAACATTGACAACTGTTCCGAGACACCAAGACTACTCCATGGCTATTCTAAATAATACAAAGTTTCCATAGAGAAGTCGAATAATGGAACACCCAATACTATCCATGGTAGGGATTGTAATAATGGAACACCCAATACTATCCATGGTAGGGATTGTAATAATGGAACACCCAATACTATCCATGGTAGGGATTGCAATAAAAAAAATGGAAAACGATCAAATACAAAATTGATAAAGAAATAAACTACAAATACACTATACCATTCAAGATAGGGAATGTTGTAAAATATGTTGTCAACTTTCTATTCATAGTATTTGTAAATAGATAAAAGACAGCATTAGAAGAAAGGATAATTATTGAAATAATACATATTCATATATAAGGAACTGGAACACAAGTGTACTTAACAGCCCGAAATTAGGTAGGAATCAACATGGTAGGGATAAAACCACAGCAAAAACAGAGGACATAGAAGTCACAGTATGTGGGTATGTGTGGGTGTATTGTGATGGAAAGTGGGGTGTGTGTTTTTGTGTTTGGAAGTGAGTGAAAAAGAAAAATGGTTACAAATGCCAGAGCCCATGTGTGTGTGTGTGAGCAGAAGTTGTGACAGAGAGAACTTTCAATTTTGTGCAGGAATGTGATATACGTTTTAAAATAGATTACAAATATAGTTGATTTATTTATTGTCTTATCATGATGGAGCGGTCCCCAACCCTGTACCCTATACAGCCACCTGAGATACCCACACACCTTTAGGAGAAATCCTTATCTGCTTTATAGGCCTACTGCAAGTAGCCTATATGCAGCCAAGTTAGAAAGATAAACGAGGTCAGAGACCCACTATAGCAGCTCTGCCCCCTCAAGAGTCTGAGCCTGCCTGGCAGGGTTGGTCCAACAAAACCAAAGCCCCCAGATGGGTGAGCATAATATACAAGGAATTTCTCAAAGCTGCTAATGAGAACCTTGATGACCTTGGACTACCGGTCCAAAGTTTTAGAACACATACTCATTCAAGTTTTTATTTTTTTACTATTTTCTACATTGTAAAATAATAGTGAAGACATCAAAATTATGAAATAACACATATGGAATCATGTAGTAACCAAAAAAGTGTTATATTTGAGATTCTTCAAATAGCCACCGTTTGCCTTGATGACAGCTTTGCACACTCTTAGCATTCTCTCAACCAGCTTCATGAGATAGTCACCTGGAATGATATGGTTTTAAATACCTTAATGGACCGTAAAGGTAATCACACTACAAACTATCACCCTTATGCACTTAAGGTAATCATGAATATCATTGAACTAGTGGATATATGGAGGCTTAAATACCCCTGACCTAGTGAGATATACATGCCATAGGCTCAATCAAGCTAGTTGTCTTGACTACTTTCTTATGTCATTCTCTCTGGCACCAAAAGTTTAAAAAGTGTTGATAGGGGACAGAATGCGGTCGGACCATCAAATAATTGGCATATACATTACTCTTACAGAATTTCCACGTAGGCAAGCCTGTTGGATGACAACTTGTTTTTCAACAGGACAAAATAATTGATAACTGACTTTTTCCTACATAACATAGGTACAGCAGATCCCCTTATTGTATGGGACACTTTTAAATGTGCCTTTAGAGGCCATGCAATTCAATACTCATCTTTAAAACAAAAGCAATTTAAGTCAAAGAATTCATATTAAGAAAGGAAATAGAGGGTCTAACATGATAGCATTAAAAACAGTATCATAGAGGCACAGAATACGTTAGAGGAAAAACAGAAATAAATGGAGGAACTTATTCAAGAAACATCAAGTGTACTGAGAAGGGAGGATTAAAGCTCCCTAACATGCAATTGTATCAAGAAGCCTTTGTCGCTTCCCAAATAGGCTCTCCCTTTATTGAGAACTCGACTAGGCTAATCTGGGTGGACATGGATGAGGAATTTAATGCCCCATTCGGGGCATCAGATTATTTGAGTCAACAAAAGGTGGGACCGCAGAATCCAAAAATATATGGATACAGATTCATAAGAGAGAAAGATCTTCACCTTTCTTGATAAGCTATCCTTCATTATGGAACAACCCTAAATTGAAAGTAGGGGGACACATGGTCAGGGACACATGATCAAGGTCAAATTCCCAGTACATTCCAATATAAGCGTTAGAAATAGAAATCCAATGCAAATTACCACATACCGTAGGGCTTATATATTGCCACCTTATAGGTTCATTTAATGGAACTTGTAAGGGCCTAAAGGCCGTATGGGAAAATACCTGGAGGTAGAATTTGGAGAGGAGGAATGGAATATAATAGTACAACAGATGCTCATACCCTATGAGAAATGCCCGGTCCAAGGTGATTCAATTTAAAATGTTCAATAGGATTTATTTGACTCCTCTGAGGTTGAACAGAATAGGTTAGATAGAATCCAGTCTATGCTGGTGATGTCAGTCAAGTACAGGTGACATAAACCATATGTTCTGTGACTGTCCAAGCTTGCATACCTTTTAGTGGAAGGTAATGGAAAAGATTGGGGATATTCTGGGTACCACAATACTTGTAAATCCAGCTTTGCTATTACTGAATATCACTAAGGATATTGATGGACTGAGAAGCTCATCTTTAAACTGGCTAAACGTTGCTCTAACCACAGCCAAAAGACTCATACTGAGACACTGGAGGGAGAAGGACCCTCCCTCTTATACGGAATGGTATGTGGCCTTGGCAGAAACAGCTTCATATGAAAGATTGATTTATAAAATGAATGGGAAACTCGCTACCTTTTCTGACATCTGGGGACATTTTCTTTCAGAGATAGAAAGATAAAACAATATGTAATGGCCCAATAGACTACAGACATACATAGATGACTGGTAGGGGTAGTTTAAAAAAAAAAATGTTTCCTTTTGTTGTAATAGTAGTTATGGAGGAGGGGGGGTTGTGGGTGAAAAATGAAAAGTTTGTTTCCTTTTCTATCTTTGTGTGTGCGGTGCGTTTGGGGGGTGTTCATGCCCCCTGACTTTTTCCGTATTTGCAACCTTGTTCTATAATGGATTAGGTTGTTTTTTATTTGGTCCGTCTTGGAGTGGGGCTGTGGCGTGGCGGCATTCGGGCGGGGCGGGGAGTCTGGGTGCTTTCCGGGTGCTCTGTGTATTGTTTAATGCTAAATGTAATTCAATTCAATAGTAAAATAAAGGTAAAAAAAAATTGTGAAAGCCAAATTACAGAGGAGGAAGTTATTTATGCAATTAAAGCCTTTAAGTCCGGGAAAACTACAGGGCTGGATGGCATACCAGTTGAGGTATATCAAACCTTTTTTTTTATGTATTCAGAGGACCGTTATTAGCATGTTTTAACTACTCCTATAAAATGGTAGATTAGCAGATACTCAACAAGAAGGTCTGATTTCATTATTACTGAACCAGGACCCAAACGGTAAATATAAAGATCCAGTCCATTTAAAAAATTGGAGGCCCCTTACACTTCAGTGTTGTGATGCAAACATTCTAGCATAGTGCTTAAAATTAAAAAGGTAATGTCGGATATTATTCATCCTAATCAGACAGGCTTTTTTTACATGGACGATACATAGAAGATAATATAAGACAAGTACTGGAAACAATAGAACACTATAAAAAATCTGGGAAACCAGTCCAAGTATTCATAGTTGACTTTGAAAATACTTTTGATAAAGTACAACTGGAATTTATATATAAATGCCTGGAATATATCAATTTTGGAGAATGTTTTATACAATGGGTTAAAGTTATGTATACTAACCCTAGGTGTAAAATAATAAATAATGGCTACTTCTCAGAAAGTTTTCAACTGTCAAGAGGAGTAAAACAAGGTTGTCCACTATCGACATGTATATTTATTATGGCCAATGAAATATTAGCTATTAAATCCACAATTTGGATCTCTTCACAGCCTCAGAGGATCTAGATACTTTTTCTAACCTCTCTGGATTACAACCAAATTTTGACAAGTGTACTATATTATGTACTGGATCACCATTTTTCCCCTTTTACATTACCATGTAGTTTACCAATACAATGGTCTGACGGTGAATGATCTCATTACAATACATTTTAATAGAAAGTTAGCAACAATAGATAAGAACTTGTTACTGTGGAAAGGAAAATACCTGGCTATTTGTGGGAAAAATCCCCCTGATTAACTCTTTAGTCATATCCCAGTTTACCAATTGTCACGAACCGGCTCGAAGTCCGTAACAAAAAGGGAGACAATGTGGAGATAAGGAATAACAAAAATATATTTATTAACTGAAGTAACCTAAATACAATTAACAGTGGTGTGTGTAGTCAGTAATCAGTAGTGTAAGTGAGTGTTTGCGTGCATAGATATGATAATGAGGGGTGTTGAAAGGTGCCAAAGAAAACAAACAAAACAACACAAAAATGCCACAACCAAAATCCAACAGTGTGTATGCATGGAGACAGTCTCCTCAATGAATGGGGAAAAGGTGTATTTATTCTGGGACATACTCAAACCCAGGTGTGTCCCATTTCGCTGACGACCCTCCCTGCTCCGCCCACCGACATCCCACTAAGGAAAACAAGAGCAAAGAAAGAATTCAGCAGACAGTGGGAGGGTCGTCACACTATTTGCTAGCAAAGGCAAGCCAGACAAAATTAAACAGGCCTATTTATATAATGAATAGGAATTCAGAAGGCAGACATTATTAAATATTAAAACATTAGACCTCTCACTAAAGGCTTCAGTCATTCAACTTACTCTTAAATCCGAACTGATTCTCTAGCAGATTAGTAAGAATGTCTCACCCCATGTTCAAGAATGGCCTTTTCCTCCTTATTCAGATTAAAACCTCACACTTTTGGTTATTTGAAAATGAAATAATCTCCAAAATATCAGAAAAGACAGAACAAATATTACAACACATTTTATGGTTAAACTGAAATGTACTAATTGATAAAAAAAAATATGTATTTTAATATTTTTGTATTAAAAATGATTTTTATCATCTTTGTAAATGATAACATAAAATGACTAGTGGAGTTATGTCACACATGCAGCTAACAAAAAAATGTAGAACTGTCTGCTCTACTCAAAATTACAATCTTTTAATT
This sequence comes from Brachymystax lenok tsinlingensis, assembly GCA_030435695.1. Classification (NCBI taxonomy): domain Eukaryota; kingdom Metazoa; phylum Chordata; class Actinopteri; order Salmoniformes; family Salmonidae; genus Brachymystax; species Brachymystax lenok. The sequence goes on along the minus strand of CM059793.1, from coordinate 39,796,597 downwards.
GCAGCATTTCCGCAAAAATGGAAGAGGCAAGTGGAAGGGGGAGAAAGTAAGGTGGAAGGGGGAGAAAGTAAGAAACTTGTCTGTCAGCCCTGCATTATTAAAGACCAAAATTTGCTAAAGAAAATTGTGATAAATAAAAAAGTATACTAGTTTCATTTATGGATAAAAAAAAAAAGTTAAATATTTCGTAAGAGATTGCGATGTATCGATTCCATGGCACATGGTTTATGAAATGATAGACAAAACAACACTGGATTCAAAACTGGTACTGTATATTTTATATATACTGTATATATATATATATCTTTTCTTATTATGGGGGATTGGAAATTATGCAGACAATTACATTGATGGAAGCCACAATCTATCTGCAATATTAAAGCTCATCTACCCCCTAAAAAAATTAAATACAATAAAAATCTGACCCAGAGTTGAATGACCTCTCTCTCTCGTCCTAGCAAAAGCCCAGGGTGTATATATTTCTATCCCTATCCCCTGTCGTGTCCTGTAACCTGTTTCCACAAACACAGAGGAGTATGAGTATGTGCCTTATTGTTTGTATGGCGCCACAGGAATACTGCTCACAGAGAGACTGACTGACTGCTGATATAATCACATACTGTGCTGCCATATCCCTACTTACTGTAGGTGTTGGATGTGGCTGCAGAGCATCCACAGATTCTTAGGAAACAGGAATAAAACAGGGATGAAAGTATGTGCCCAGAGATACGATTCCATTGCGGGTGGCTCCATGCAGTGAGGCCAGGGGGGCGTAAACCACTTCCCCTTTTATCCGTCTCTCTTCCCCCTACTGGACCAAAATAAAAGCCCTTCGGATTACCCATCTATTCTCCTACCAGTCTAGGACCAGTAACTTAACCCCCTGTCTCTAACTATAGTAGTGGAAGTGTTTATTTCGGTCGCTGATTTCTGATGTGTGTTTTATGAGATTTGTGGAAGTGTCCAGAAGGCAGGGCATCCACCATGGCAAGTGTAACTGATAATGACCATTAAAAAGAACCCCCGTCTCTTGAAGCTAAAACAAACCCCAGATTGCAGCTTTAAAGCTTTGCATCTCACAGCAATTTTGCAGGTAACTTTCTGCAGTGTGCACTCACTGTGTGTACCCACATAAAAAAAATACTATAGTGGTAGGAATATGACCACTGTAGTATTTATTATACTTAAAAAACTGTAGTGTTTTTGCATACATTTTTGTAGTATTTACTACAGTGGTTTTTGTGGATAATACTGTAGTATAGTATTCTAAAACTCTATACTAAATTCTACACATAATCGAGGGATACTACAGTGTGGGGCAGCAGGTAGCCTGGTGGGTAGGTGCTTTGGGCCAGTAACCGAAAGGTTGCAGGATTGAATCCCCGAGCTAACAAGGTAAAAATATGTTGTTCTGCCCCTGAGCAAGGCAGTTAACCCACTGTTCCCCAGGCGCCGATGACGTGGATGTCGATTAAGGCAGCCTCCCGCACCTCTCTGATTCAGAGGAGTTGGGTTAAATGCGGAAGACACATTCCAGATGAATGCATTCAGTTGTACAACTGACTAGGTATCTCCCTTTCCCTTAGGATATTTTACTACAGAATTATATACAGTGCATTCAGAAAGTTTTCAGACACCTTAAATGTTCTACATTTTGTTACGTTACAGCCTTATTCTAAAATTTATTAAATTGTTTTTTTCCCTCATCAATCTACACACAATACCCTATAGTGACATTTTTGCAAATTTATAAAAAAATATCTAAGCTGAAATATCACATTTACATAAGTATTCAGACCCTTTATTCAGTACTTTGTTGAAGCACATTACAGCCTTGAGTCTTCTTGGGTATGACGGTACAAGCTTGGCACACCTGTATTTGGGGAGTTTCTCCCATTCTTCTCTGCAGATCCTCTCAAGTTCTGTCAGGTTGGATGGGGAGCGTCACTGCACAGCAATTTTCAGGTCTCTCCAGAGATGTTTGATCGGGTTCAAGTCCGGGCTCTGGCTGGGCCACTTAAGACATTCAGAGACTTGTCCCGAAGCCACTCTTGTGTTGTCTTGGCTGTGTGCTTGGGTTGTTGTCCTGTTGGAAGGTGAATCTTCACCCCAGTTTGAGGTCCTGAGTGCTCTGGAGCAGGTTTTCATCAAGGAGCTCTCTGTACTTTGCTCCGTTCATCTTTCCCCTGATCCTGACTAGTCTCCCAGTCCCTGCTGCTGAAAAACATCCCCACAGCATGATGCTGCCACCACCATGCTTCACTATAGGGATAGTGCCAGGTTTCCTCCAGACGTGACGTTTGGGATTCAGGCCAAAGAGTTCAATCTTGGTTTCATCAGACCAGAGAATCTTGTTTCACATGGTCTGAGAGTCTTTAGGCTCCAATTGGCAAACTCCAAGCGGGCTGTCATGTGCCTTTTACTGAGGTGAGGCTTCCGTCTGGCAACTTTACCATAAAGGCCTGATTGGTGGAGTGCTGCAGAGATGGTTGTCCTTCTGGAAGGTTCTCCCATCTCCACAGAGGAACTATGGAGCTCTGTCAGAGTGACCATCGGGTTCTTGGTCACCCGATTTCTCAGTTTGGCCGGGAAGCCAGGTCTAGGAAGAGTCTTGGTGGTCCCAAACCTTTTCCATTTAAGAATGATGGAGGACACTGTGTTCTTGGGGACCTTCAATGCTGCAGACATTTTTTGGTACCTTTCCCTAGATCTTTGCCTCGATACAATCCTGTCTCACAACTCTATGGACAATTCCTTCAATCTCATGGCTTGGTTTTTGCTCTGACATGCCATATCAACTGTGGGACCTTATATAGACGGGTGTGTGCCTTTCCAAAATATGTCCAATCAATTGAATTTACCACAGGTGGACTCCAATCAAGTTGTAGAAACACCTCAAGGATGATCAATGGAAACCGGATGCACCTGAGCTCAATTTCGAGTCTCAAAGCAAAGGGTTTGAATATTTATGTAAATAAGGTATTTCTGTTTGGGGTATTGTGTGTAGATTGATGAGGGGAAAACTAATTTATAACTTAATAAAACAACTTATTTTAGAATAAGGCTGTAATGTAACAAAATATGGAAAGTAAGTACTGTAGTATTTTTTATGTGGTTAGAGACTTACTGTATGTAGGTTTTCTTGGTTGCTTCAATTATCCTTGGTCCCCAGTTTCTCCAAGACAATGGATTCAACACATTACAGAGAGGAGGCAAAGGGTAGGAAACCCATGACTATCAACATTTATCACAGACAGTAGCTCACAGGGATGTATTTGTATAATCCAGCAGCTCAGCAGTTTGCGCATTGTTTACCTGAAAATGCAATTTGATTCAAAGGCTTATTCCTCTTTGCTTTGCCCTGTTCCCTTTTTCCTACACAAAAGGGCATTTTAATATTTGCGTGCATGTGTGTTTCTTGTGAACCTTTGAATTATCCACACTAAGCAAAATAAAATCACAAATCTTCAGAATCTAAAAGTTGAATGTTGCTCATGTTGAGGATGACTTGATGGCTTCCACACATCATTCAAAGACTTACAATGAACTTTAATTACCATACAGACAATAAATCGATGACGGGGACCTGACTTCAACACTCGGCTGATTTCCCACTGAACTGAATAAGATACATATTGCTGACGTTCCATTCTTTCATATAGCATTATGGGCCTTTGAAATATTACGTTAAGTCTTCCACCGTCCAGAGGACTTTCCTATTCTGCTCCTTTGATCAACATAATCATGATACCCTGTCACTACCCATCTGTATTTTGTTGCAGTTTCGTATGCATGTAAGCTACTGTACAACTCCAGGCATTACATGCAGTTCTATGGTATTTAACATGGTTAACAATATTATGAGTTAAAAGATGGTCCTTTAACTGTTGCCTTATTGTTGTAGCCTATGCTGTATTTCAGTGTTGGGGAGTAGTGACCTACAGTATATGTAGTTCAACTAGTAATTTAACTACATTTTGCAGTAGCTTGGTGGAAGTTAAAATCCAATCTAGGTAGTGTTTTCAGTAGTTAATTACTTTTTTGCCATGTAGCGGTGTAGCTAATTTCTGGAACCAAAGTTACACACTACTTTTTTGTGGAAAAAGAAAATAAAATTTGGGTGAAGTAGGCAATCATTTCCTTTCTGTTTTGGCATCAGACCTGCATAATTTTCACTTGAAACATAATTTTTGTACATAATAGACTAAATTACTAATTCTGTTAAGATTTGACCCCAAAGTGATCTGTCTAGCAGTTTGTACTCTATGACACAAAGTAGTTTAGTAGTAGTAAACTACTTTTAAAAAGTAACTTTAGTTAAGTAAACTACACTGAGTGTACAAAACGTTAAGAACACCTTCCTAATATTGAGTTGCAGTGGATTTAACAATTGTCATGAAGTAATTAGTAGCTTGGTTAACTATATTTTCAGAGTAGCTTCCCCAACACTGTTATATAGGCTGTTTTCCTTGGCTAAATGCTAATGGACTAGCCTGTGTTTGTCTGTTTGTGCGGCCCTGCCTGTCCTGTCTTCTCTTATCTGTTGCAGCTCTGTCTGACGGATGTGCCTGCAGGTCTACTGTTTAGACTGGGGGACTTGGCTTTTCTTGGTGTGTGTGGTCTGTGTGCTCTGTGTGCTCTGTCAACTCTACAGCTTATTCACTCTACGGTTGACAAGAGAGCACAAACATGTGTCTCCCTTCTCCTGTCTCCTGCAGTCATTGGCTCAGAACTAAGAATATATGGCAGAGTCAGGCATAGTTTTCCATTGTATTACAATAAACAGACCTGAGTGTGTTTGTGAAAATGTGTGTGAAATTCACTAACACGAACACTGCCTTTTTAAACAACCACAAACAAACTTCTCTCAGATTATGCTCGGTAGCAACTAGTGCAATATGCAGAAATCACTCTGCCATTTCCTGGTTGCTAAAATTCGAATACATTAGTTTGCCTAATTTCAGTTTATGTGTCAAAACAAACAATATATAGTGTATAGAATTATTGTACCATCTAAACCGCTGGGAAATATATGTTCAATATTGTATTTTCAGCTGTTTGAAGCTGGTTTACAAAACCGAAAGTAAAATATGCTAAATCTAAACTTAAGAACGGGAAGTATAGAAATAGCGCAAATAACACTTCTTAGACTTGACTAAGACTTAGACTTGACTAAGACTTAGACTTGCTATCAATGAGAAAGAAAAAGAAAGGTACATATTGCAGCTTTAACAACACAACCATAAATTGACACTGATTTCCTGGGACCTGACTGACTGTCACACGCTCTAGTTGGGTCTGCTGAGGAGGAGAGCATGATGTCAGAAATCCCTAATTAGTTCCACCATCCAGACATCTTTATCAACTTTATTGTTGTAAGTCACCGGTAGGGACTTAAAATGGCCGCTATCGTCTTGTTGCCCAATTACCTGGACGCCAGACTTAGTCATAAAAGGCCAAGACAGAATCATAAATATCCGATTGTACTGACGTCTGTCTGTCAATTCGGCCAAGTAGAAAAGAGCTTGTTAGCATAGTGACAAGGACGGACAGACGGACAAGGTGGTCAGTCTTAGACCACATGTCTATTTATAACCTTTAGCCGGCCGTAATGATAGGCAGGGAGGTGCCAGACACGATGGAGACTGACTGGTGTCCGACAAATTAGGGATGACCCCCAACCATTTGTTCAGTTTGGACCCTGTGACATTTGAGTTCCTAGAAGTGTGTGGTCCATTTATGCAGTTGTTTCACCTGACATGTCCTCCACGTTGTCCTTTTTGTACACAGCAACAGCCTTGGCCCCAGTGTGTATAGAGTGTATAGAGTAACCAAGAGGAATGAGAGCTGAGATAGTGTGGGCAAACAGGCCCTTTGTAGTCCTAAATTTTTTATTTCTGTCATTTAGCAGATGCTCTTTAATCAACCTTTTTGTTTTTTAACCCCTTTTTCTCCCAATTTCAATTACGATCTTGTCTCTTCGCTGCAACTCCCCAACGGGCTCGGGAGAGGCGAAGGTGGAGTCATGCGTCCCCCGAAACATGACACGCCTCCTTAGCACACGTCCGCTTAACCCAGAAGCCAGCTGCACTAATGTGTCGGAGGAAACACCGTTCAACTGACGACCGAAGTCAGCCTGCAGGCACCCAGCCCGACACAAGGAGTTGAGCCAAGTAAAGCCTGCCCGGCCAAACCCTCCCCTAATCCAGACGACACTGGGCCAATTTTTCGCCGCCCTATGGGACCCGCGGTCACTCCGCCTGACTGCCATATATTCTTAGTTCTGAGCCAATGACTGCAGGAGACAGGAGAAGGGAGACACATGTTTGTGCTCTCTTGTCAACCGTAGAGTGAATAAGCTGTAGAGATGACAGAGCACACAGACCACACACACCAAGAAAAGCCAAGTCCCCCAGTCTAAACAGTAGACCTGCAGGCACATCCGTCAGACAGAGCTGCAACAGATTAGAGGAGACAGGACAGGCAGGGCCGCACAAACAGACGAACACAGGTTAGTCCATTAGCATTTAAAAAATATAGGACAAAACACACAAGACTAGAGAGACAACACAACACTACATAAAGAGAGACCTAAGACAACAACATAGCATGGCAGCAACACATGACAACACAGCATGGTAGCAACATAACATGACAACAACATTGTAGCAACATGGCAGCAGCACAACATGGTAGCAGCACAAAACAGGGTACAAACATCATTGGGCACAGACAACAGCACAAAGGGCAAGAAGGTAGAGACAACAATACATCACGCAAAGCAGCCACAACTGCCAGTAAGAGTGTCCATGATTGAGTCTTTGAATGAAGAGATTGAGATAAAACTGTACCGTTTGAGTGTTTGTTGCAGCTCGTTTGTTGCAGCTCGTTCTGAAAAGACGAGCGACCCAGGGATGTGTGTGCTTTGGGGACCTTTAACAGAATGTGACTGGTAGAAGGGGTGTTGTATGTGAAGGATGAGGGCTGCAGTAGATATCTCAGATAGGTTGGAGTGAGGCCAAAGAGGGTTTTATAAATAAGCATGTCGTGTCTTTGGTATCATTAAAGGCGAAGACCTATTTTATCAAATCAATTCTCTGTAATTATTATTAGCTAGGAAGTCGGGGTACCACAGAAAATCTTCAGATTACAAAGTTATAATTTTCCGAATATAACTCTTGAGATATTATTATCTGTTCAATTAGTCTTCTATTAATGAATTATTCTTTACCTTACATCAGTCTCATTTCAAATGTCGTAGAATTCCTGGTTATCTGCACGGACCCAGCCTACACCATGTATCATCCATACACCAATTGGCTTAATCATTTATTTACTAACTAACTAAATAAATCACAGATATGAATAACAAACAACAGTAGATATTGGTTACTAGCAATGATAGGGAAGATCCCCTAGTGGGCTAAACCGATATGACGGTTTGGTATACAAAGGAAATGGGGTGTGGACTGATAAAGGAGCGGGAAAGACAAATGGATTCATTACACACAGTCTATAATTATATACATTGAAAAGCAAATCCTTCGCACATGAACGGTCGCTCATTCGAGAATAATTGCAAGCATATATTTACACCCGTATGTCATTGTTGTCTTCTCTGCTGGAATCCGGTCCGTCTGGTGGAGAGTTCATCAGAGTCTCTCTGGTTGCGTTTCCCCGAAGATCAACGTATTTTGTGGTTAGAATCGATACTTCAGAGTACCATTCAGAAATGTTCTCAAAGAATGGATGTTTAGGCGGTTGTCGGTACTCGCATCCTAGGTTTACATAATTTCTAGCTGCAGTCTAGTAATTAGTATCTAAGATTTGCTCTTATTCTGCAGGGATCGATCGTCTCAGAGTTGAACCATTTTCAGCTGTGTAACCAATGCTCCACGTGGTATGGTTAGGAATTCAACAAACCATTGCAACCTTAGCTTACACCGGGGCTTGCGTGGTCTGATGTGAATTTCCTCAGGAGGGGGTTTTATTTGTAGCAATAGAAAAGGGCGGTTCCATGATGCCTGATCATGACGGTGCTCATGGGGGTGTGGCCACTGACTAGTTAAACTTTACAGGGAATACAATTTTCTCAAATTAAAGATTAACATCAGATTACATAATTTCACAAATAGTTTCATTTTTACTCATTCATTTTACACAAGAATTAGATGCAAACCCCATAATTGAGAAATGTACACATTCAGAGATATAGTTATGTGTGTTTCCTGTCCTTCATGAGGTCACCAAATGAAACAACTGTCCCTTAAGTGTCCACAGACCATTCCCACACTCTCAAATGTGGACATTTTGTTTAATTCTCCCATTTTGGGGATTTAGGAGTTTGGCCAAGTGAAATCCTTTGTTCACTATGTGGTCTCTCTCTCTCTGCATGACCAGGGGGAGAGAGTCTCCGCCAGGAATTTATGGCCTGAGATAACAGAACCTGGGTGTAGAAGAGAGTGAGAGAGAGGGGGAAGCCACGATCTACACCCAGAAAGGGCCACGCCATGACAAGCATCAACCAGTGGGTCTTGCGACGGGTATACCGAGATGATCAGTTTACAGAAGAGTATAGAGTGCAGTGATGTGTCCTCTAAGGAGCATTGGTGGCAAATCTGATTGCCGAATGGTAAAGAACATCTAGCTGCTCGAGAGCACCCATTCCTGACGATCTATAAATTACGTCTCCATAATCTAGCATGGGTAGGATGGTCATCTGAATCAGGGTTAGTTTGGCAGCTGTGGTGGAAGAGGAGCGATTACAATAGAGGAAACCAAGTCTAGATTTAACTTTAGCCTGCAGCTTTGATATGTGCTGAGAGAAGGACAGTGTACTGTCTAGCCATACTCCCAAGTACTTGTATGAGGTGACTACCTCAAGCTCTAAACTCTCAGAGGTAGTAATCACACCTGTGGGGAGAGGGGCATTCTTCTCCAACTACATGACCTTTGTTTTGGAGGTGTTCAGAACAAGGTTAAGGGCAGAGAAAGCTTGTTGGACACTATGAAAGCTTTGTTGTAGAGCGTTTAACACAAAATCCGGGGAGGGGCCAGTTGAGTATAAGACTGTATAATTTGCATATAAATAGATGAGAGAGCTTCCTACTGCCTGAGCTACCAGAGAGAATACAATAGACATCAAGAAAGCCAGTCAGTTGATTATTGACAAGTTCTTCCAACAGTTTTGATAAACAGGGCAAAATAGAAATAGGCCTATAACAGTTAGGATCAGCTTGATCTCCCCATTTAAATAAAGGACAAACAGTGTCTGCCTTCCAAGCAATGGGACCCCCCCAGAGACAAAAAAGGTCAGAGACAGGCTTGGCAATTATAGGGGCAGCAACCTTAAAGAAGAAAGGGTCTAAAGCATCTGACCCAGATGGTTTAAGGAGCTCCTTTAGCATCTCGGACTCAGTGACTGCCTGCAGGGAGAGACTTTGTAGCGGGGCAGGGGAAAAGAGGGAAAAGCATCGAAGGGTTGGGAGATGAGGAAATGTTGGACGGGCAAGGAGGTATGGCTGAGTCAAATAGGAATCCTGACTTAATGAAGTGGTGATTAAAGAGCTCAGCCATGTGCTTCTTGTCAGTAACAACCACATCATCAACTTTAAGGGATGGTTTATTCTCCAGGTCTTTAACCGTTTTACAGAACTTCTTGGGGTTAGACCCACAGAGAGAGAACTGTTCCTTAAAGTAACTAACTGAGTGCACTTATTTGCCTGAACGAGAGCCTGTCAGCCTGAGTATGCGTGTGCCGGGCCTTTCACGGAATACAATTCTTGAGGTGGAGTAACTCTGCAAGAGCCCGGTCGAACCAGGGGCTGAACCTGTTTTCAATTCTCATTTTCTTTATGGGGGCCAGGACATAGACTAGTCCTAATCCATTCACACGCTCAGTCCATCATGAGACATTCACAGTTCAACATACAGTGAGGGAAAAAAGTATTTGATCCCCTGCTGATTTTGTACGTTTGCCCACTGACAAAAAAATTATCAGTCTATAATTTTAATGGTAGGTTTATTTGAACAGTGAGAGACAGAATAACAACAAAAAAATCCAGAAAAACGCATGTGAAAAATTTTATAAATTGATTTGCATTTTAATGTGGTAAATAAGTATTTGACCCCGTCTCAATCAGAAAGATTTCTGGCTCCCAGGTGTCTTTTATTCAGGTAACGAGCTGAGATTAGGAGCACACTCTTAAAGGGAGTGCTCCTAATTTAAGTTTGTTACCTGTATAAAAGACACCTGTCCACAGAAGCAATCAGTCAATCAGATTCCAAACTCGCCACCATGGCCAAGACCAAAGAGCTATCCAAGGACGTCAGGGACAAGATTGTAGACCTACACAAGGCTGGAATGGGCTACAAGACCATCGCCAAGCAGCTTGGTGAGAAGGTGACAACAGTTGGTGCGATTATTCTCAAATAGAAGAAACACAAAAGACCTGTCAATCTCCCTCGGCCTGGGGCTCCATGCAAAATCTCACCTCGTGGAGTTGCAATGATCATGAGAATGGTGAGGAATTAACCCAGAACTACACGGGAGGATCTTGTCAATGATCTCAAGGCAGCTGGGACCATAGTCACCAAGAAAACAATTGGTAACACACAACGCCGTGAAGGACTGAAATCCTGCAGCGCCCGCAAGGTCCTTCTGCTCAAGAAAGCACATATACATGCCCGTCTGAAGTTTGCTAATGAACATCTGAATGATTCAGAGGACAACTGGGTGAAAGTGTTGTGGTCAGATGATACCAAAATGTTTGGAGGAGGAATGCTGCCTATGACCCCAAGAACACCATCCCTACCGTCAAACATGGAGGTGGAAACATTTTGCTTTGGGGGTGTTTTTCTGCTAAGGGGACAGGACAACTTCACCGCATCAAAGGGACGAATCTTGGGGACAAATCTTTGGTGAGAACCTCCTTCCCTCAGCCAGGGCATTGAACATGGGTCGTGGATGGGTATTCCAGCATGACAATAACCCAAAACACACGGCCAAGGCAACAAAGGAGTGGCTCAAGAAGAAGCACATTAAGGTCCTGGAGTGGCCTAGCCAGTCTCCAGACCTTAATCCCATAGAAAATCTGTGGAGGGAGCTGAAAGTTCGAGTTGCCAAACGTCAGCCTCGAAACCTTAATGACTTGGAGAAGATCTGCAAAGAGGAGTGGGACAAAATCCCTCCTGAGATGTGTGCAAACCTGGTGGCCAACTACAAGAAACGTCTGACCTCTGTGATTGCCAACAAGGGTTTTGCCACCAAGTACTAAGTCATGTTTTGCAGAGGGGTCAAATACTTATTTCCCTCATTAAAATGCAAATCAATTCATAACATTTTTCACATGCGTTTTTCTGGATTTTTTTGTTGTTATTCTGTCTCTCACTGTTCAAATAAACCTACCATTAAAATTATAGACTGACCATTTCTTTGTCAGTGGGCAAACATACAAAATCAGCAGGGGATCAAATACTTTTTTCCCTCACTGTATGCAGTGGGAAGACTGTATAAAATACATGAGAAAAATACTGAGCTATATTTTATGCTCCAAAAAATTACTAATACAATTGCTCAGAGAAAGAGATTTTGTTTAACACGTAATAATTTATTTTTTCTTTTAAAAAGATAGAGGTCAAAATTATTCCCACCTTTCAATACCTCACATAGAGGATAATGGCACTGAGCCTTTTCTAAAAATGTTTTATGAGACTGGAGAACACATTGGGAGGGATCTTAGACCATTCCTCCATTTAAAATATTTTCAGATCCTTTTCAGACCACCATATTTTACGGTATATGTATGGGTTTATGATCACACTCATCTAATTTGTATATGTGAAGTTGCCAGGGATGCTTGCCGAATGATTAAATGGCTGTCCTCTAACTTATTAGATACTGTTCCACATTAAGAAACTCTTTGAGGCCAAACTCTTAATCCTGCTTATTTATATTGTCTTCATCATTTCACCCAATAGGTTTAAGAAGAAACCTAAGATGACTTTGCACTATTGGTCTAATTATTGAAGTGCTTCTTAAATATAACTAGCCCTCCACCCCTCACTGTTTCTGTTCTGGCGATGGTGCCGTGTTGGCTAGACTACATAGGCTTTTCTCCAGTAGAGCTCCACACAGATATGCCAGAACCAATGTTGTTTGTTTCATATTTACTGTGCCTGACACAGCCACAGGGCACTTTTACTTAGATTTTATGTTATACTCTTTCATACCATGATAGAAATGCTGGCTGGAGGAGCCCTGAAAATGAGTATTCTAAGCTCGCTATCCAGTTTTCCTTTTTAACACGTATCGAAGAAGCTGCCAGGTTTATTCAGCATCAGAGAAAGTTAGAATGAAGACTCCCTGTGCAACCCTGCTCTGCTGCAACCTTGCTCTTGCCTAATAAAGGACTTTAGAGCCCCATGCCTTTTGGTTCTCTTCTGTTGAGTCGATGGCGATGAATGCAGCTGGGATCTGTTCACACGTGGGAGTGAGAGGAAGAACGTGCCCTTGTGTCTGGTGGAGGCATCAGCAGCACACTCACATGCTAGCTAAGGGCCCCCATAGCGCTCTGATAAATGCATGTCCTCCTATGAGGCAGCGGCTACTGACGCACAACGTATTGAATTAATAGTTAAGGGCCTGACGGGCTGTGATCAGACAACCCACGGGAGCTGAGCCAACGCTTCTTTAGCTATCTGTGTGGGACCACTTTCATCGTTCTCATCCCACACTAGGCTGACGTGAACAGTGACGCTGATATTAATGATTATTATTAAAGTTGAATGTGGCATGTAGAATAGTCTGTCACAGACACAGCTGCCCGTGGAGAGAGGAGCACTGCACTCTGAAACAGGAAACTGGTTTTAGGTAAACAATTTGGCCACAAGAGGATAGTGGGAAAGCAAAATGCTTATATTTCTAGCTCCAACATACCTAAGAATACAAATACAAAGCAATACACACAAATCCCCCAAATAACAATTAAGAAACATCAGAACGGGCAATGTCAAAGTCCGTAATATAAATATATATATATATATATATATATATATATATATATATATATATATATATATATATATATACAGTACCAGTTAAAGTTTGGACACACCTACTTATTCAAGGGTTTTTCTTTATTTTTTATATTTTCTACATTGTAGAAAAGTAGTAAAGACATCAAAACTATGACCATCCCATCTGGTTTGTGCTTAGTGGGACGATCATTAGTTTTTCAAACAGGACAATGACCCAAAACAGACCTCCAGGCTGTGTAAGGCCTATTAGACCAAGAAGGAGAGTGATGGAGTGCTGCATCAGATGACCTGGCCTCCACAATCACCCGACCTCAACCCAATTGATATGGTTTGGGATAAGTTGGACTGCAGAGTGAAAGAAAAGTGCTCAGCATATGTGGGAACTCCTTCAAGACTGTTGTAAAAGCATTCCTCATGAAGCTGGTTGAGAGAATGCCAAGAGTGTGCAAAGCTGTCATAAAGGCAAAGGATGTCTACTTTGAAGAATCTAAAATCTAAAATATATTTTTAGATTTGTTGAACACTTTTTTGGTTACTACATGATTCCATATGTGTTATTTCATAGTTTCGATGTCTTCACTATTATTCTACAATGTAGAAAATAGTAGAAATAAAGAAAAACTCTGGAATGGGTGGGTGTGTCCAAACCTTTGACTGATACTGTACATATGAAGTGGGTAGGTAAAACAGTAAGTAAACATTATTAACTGTATACATAGGGCAGCAGTCTCTAGGGTGCAGGGTAGAGTACTGGGTGTTAGCCGGTAATAACAGTGACTAAGATTCAGGGCAGGATACTGGACTGAGGCCGGCTAGTATTGACTATTTTACAGTCTGATGGCCTAGAGATACAAGCTGTTTTTAAGTCTCTCGGTTCCAGCTTTAATTCACCTGTGCTGTGTCTGCCTTCTAGATGGTAGTGTGGTAAACAGACTGTGGCTCGGGTGGCTGATTGTGCCTTTGGTGATGCTTTGGGCTGACCCTGCAGTTACGGACGTGCAATTGCCGAACCAAGCAGTGATAAAGCCCAAAAGGTTGCTCTCAATGGTGCATCTGTGGAAGTTTGTGAGTGTCTTAAAGGCCAAGCCAAATTTCTTCAGCCTCCTTAGGTTGAAGAGGCACTGTTGCGCCTTCTTCACCACACTGTCTGTGTGGTTGGACCATTTCAGGTTGTCAGAGATGTGCACGCCGAGGAACTACAAACTTTTGACCCTCTCCACTGCGGCCCGATGATGTGGATAGGGGCGTGCTCTCTCTGCTGTGTCCTGAAGTCCACGATCAGCTCCATCGTTTTTTTTTATGTTGTGGAAGAGGCTATTTTCCTGCCACCTCTCCGCTAGGGCCCTCACCTCCTCTCTGTAGGCTGTCTCGTCATTGTTGGTCATCAGGTGTACCACTGATATGTCGTCAGCAAACTTGATGATTGAGTTGGAGACGTGCATGGCCACGCAGTCATGGGTGAACAGGGAGTACAGGAGGGGGCTGAGCATGCACCCTTGTGGATCCCCTGTGTTGAGGATCATAATGGCCACAATTCCATGAAGCTACAGTGTCAGACTTGCCGTGTATACCATGTAGTATAAACACAAGAGACATGGATTAGTGTATCTCTGTGTATATAAGGTATTACTGGGTTTACCTTAAGACCATTCAGTTGAAACTCTGCTCCATCTGTCTCAGAGTTGCAGCGATCACAAGCACTCAACCTCGCCTTGCTGAAAGAGAGGGGGACCATTACAACAGTGCAGAGGTGTGGAGTAAAGACTAGGCTGTTTTCACAAACCCAACCTTGTGAAAGGGCTATGTAAGTGTTAAGGTGCTGGTATTGCTATTGTTTGTACAGTAGTTCTCTGAGGTGAGAAAATATGTATCAAGTGAAGGAAACACAAACACTGTACCAAAAGGTATCAAATCTTTCATCCCCATCTCATAAAATCAGCATGTACACTATAAAGGAAACGTCATCTCTATCAGTGGGGGTTTGATATCTTATCAGGCTAAATGCATTTTTTCTTTGTTCACAGATCATTTACATTGAGTGATCTGGGGATTGAATTTCATACCAGATTAGCTAAATATAAGGATGGAGCTCTATGGAGCTGTAATATGTGTGTGAAACAACTGAGACAGTCTGTGTTTGACCCTGGTTTTCCACAGGAAAGCGTTGAGTATCTGTAAGCCACTCTCCCATTTCCATACTTGAAATGGTGCGATAATTCCAAAGGCTGAATCCCTGCCAATTTATCGGTGCTCCTTACATGGAAGTGAGCAAGCAGGTATTGAGCAACTGACAACTTTGGGACAAGGCTGCAGAGATACAGTACTCCGCAAGTCTGCATGCAGTAATCATCCTTATTATGATAGCGTGTTGATGTCATTATAGCCAGCTCTTCACAAATATAAGCGTAAATAAAGCAAATAATAAATATAAGCGTAAATAAAATAGGGTGTGAATATAGCAAGTGTCGTAATGAAATCGTATGATTGAAGGTTGCATCGGAGAGCACTGGCAAACTCCACTATCTTCATGTGATATGTTGCACACTGACAGGAGAAGCACCTCCCCCCATGCAGATATTAATATGAACCTAGCCCCCCCCGCTCACCCTCCTCTCACACGCTTTCCCCTGGCCTCATGATATTTGAATTAATGAATGGCCTCCTGGACCCCCTGACGCGCAGACAGCACAGATGAAATTGCTGAACTTGTATAGTCAAAGCAGTGTTACGATCAGCTTATTACATGGTCGTAGCAGAGGGGAGGATCCCGGGCTTCCTGCAGCCGCCTCATTGGTTGCTCCCTCAGCAGTGGGGAGGGGCCGAGGAGAGGCAAAGAGAGGAGAGGGAATGAGGGCAGTGCTCTAGTTTAGGGGGGATAGGATTGGGAATGCCCGTTAGATGTGGCTTGCCGATAATAGCACACATCAGCCACGGCGCTGCAACTGAGAGCACAGGCAGAGAGCAGGGGACTGAGTGCAGAATGATACCATAGAGCACAGAGAGAGAGAGAGAAGGAGTGGGAGAGAGTGTATCGTCAGCACGTTGGAGACCGCAAAGCACAGAGGACAGAGAGAGTGCAGGAAAGGAGGAGGAGAAGCGGAGAGAGGGGAAAAAATTTGAGGATTGTGTTTTTGTAGGGGGGTTAAAGTTCCCAGCGCCCCAGGCAGAAAGCAGTCCTGAGGTCAGCAGCAGGGAGAAGTGAACCAGGTGGAAGAAGTGGAGCAGCTGACAGCAGGAGAGAAAGAGTCACAGGGGGTCTGCTGTCACGGCAAACATCACAGCAGTGTGGAGAGTACAGGAGATCCAGGGGACACTATTGAAACTTACTGACTCAAGGACGTAGTCTGCCGTCACTTGTCAGGGTAATAATGGTTCTCACTGGACTAGGGCTTCTCTGCATGGCTAACTCAAGAGCATGAGAGCAGACACTGGGCATTGGGCAGAAGACACATAGAGCTGGGAATAGTGCCTGTGTCGTTCCTTCCTCTCACTTACCTGTGTTGGAGAGATTCTGATATATAAACATTCAGATTTTCTGGCCTTGAAGAGAATCCGTACAGAGCAGAGAGGGAGAGAGGAGACTGTTAGAGGGGGAGAGTTCTGTCCTCTCATCTCTGAGACATGGTAGAGTGTGTTACAGTAGCGAGCCCCTTAGCAGCAGCAGCGTCAGCCCCAGAGCATGGAGAAGTCCAGCAGTGAGGAGTCAGCCATTCACCGCAGCCCGTCCGTGGATAGCCGAGACTCCGACTTTGCCCGTGCCTCTACATCTGGCCGCCCGTTCGGTGGCCGCGGCTTCACCGCCGGTGCGTTCTACGGCTCCACGGGGCCACGTGGCGCCTCCGCCGCACAGGGGCAGGCTGGGACAGCGGCCGATGCCAGCGTCAACGTCGGAGGAGACAAGAGCAGCAATAACAAGTACACGGCGCCCAAAGGCAGCAAATACGTGGTCTTTTACCTGGATCTATCCTTTGTGTTCCTTTTAGAATTCAAGAAGTGCAACATGGCACGGGGCTGTCTCTGCTGTTTGAAGTACACAATGTTCCTCTTCAACCTCATCTTCTGGGTAAGTAAACATTATTTATCTCTCTTCTTCTTCTCTTTCTCATTTCTCCATCATGTTTGTTCTCTTTTGGGGGTGCTAATTATAGGATGCATTAGGATGAATTTGGGCCAACAAGCAGGAATGACACTGACACATGGTTCTGGAAATTACTCAGCGGATACAAATGTATAAGGGGTAGTCATTAGGTTTGCAGTAATATGAGTAAGGCAAGATGGTAAAATGTCATATTGCATAATACTTGTAAACTGATATACGGATCATTTAAGGATTTCTGTTCAGGCGTATGTGAGATAAAGAGTGGTGTTCAAGCTTATGAGGATCACTATGAAAACCCTTTTCTTCTCAAGGTGATACTGTAGCTGTTTGTGCAACCATGTGTGTTTCATAACTATGTCGGCCTCATCATGGCATGCTGGGGCTCATTTGCATGTTACTATCGCTGGTTGTTATTGAGGCGTTGGAGTGAGGGTTGTCACTCCAACGCCTCAAAGTCAAAATTGGCTATATCGTAAAACTTGATGAAAACGAACATTTGCTGTTTAGTTTTAATTTGAAGATTAAGGTTCGCAGTGTGGTTAAGTTTAGAGTTAGGTTTAACATCAGATTTGAAAAAGAGTTAAAAGAGTGGTTGCTCCACCATGTCTCCCTGGGGGTGCTCTGCTGGGGTGCTGGGGCTGGCACTCATTCAGATGGCTTTACAACATGGCTCCTGATGGATTGTGATTTACTGCAAACATGATGGGGATTTAGTGTTCAGCTGTCTAAGTAAAGGACAGGAGGTATTGCTTACATGTTTTAGATGGAATCATGACATATCTGGGGAATGGTTCTGAAAGATTTACAACGATTGAGGAGGTTTTAATTCATTCTGGAGAGCCACTGGAAGAGAGTTGGATTGGAATAATCTGATTTGTTGGTTTTATTTTACACATTGGGATTTTGGGGGGTAACACAGATCTAAAATAAATACTAGCACTTTCACACATCATCATCAAATCCCCCAGATTTCAGTGGGCCTTATGTTTGCATCTGTCATTTTGTTTGTAATATTTAACCAGTGGATTACCGGGGGTTTAGTTGATGGGCCGGAGCCTTTTGTGTGGAGCCAGTCATGCGTGAAGCGTAATAACATCACAACACCACAGGGTCTACCTCTCCTATCACGTCACCACTAGCCTACTACGTGCACCCTGCAATCTGGGGCACATTTCTGGCTCAGGCACCAGGCTGCTGCCCATTATTACTGAACCATGATGAGACCAACAGCCCACAGCACAGATTCCAATGTACCTTAAGGGGCAGAACACCCACGCACTGCAAGAGGGATATGTGTGTGCCTGATTGGCAAGGCCTGCTCAGATCAGGCAAGGTGTGTGTGCAGTACGTGATGCATGTGGAGGGATCAGAGGCCGGGCTACTGGATGGCGGCTGAGGTCATTGTGTCAGTGCTGCTTTGCCATCCGTGACAGCTACGGGAGGATTTAGCGCTTGCTCTCCCCGAGGGCTTTGTGTGGCTCAACCTGTACTTAACCCCTTGTGTTGGCGGTAAACCCCCCCCATGTTAATAACCTGATGCTCTAGCTCCACACTGGGAAGAGTGGGAGGGAAGGAGTGGAGAAAGAGGCTTTGCCTTTGGCACTGAGCTGGATGCCATACACCTGCCTTACTCTCACTGACTCCTAGGGTTGGGGAGAGTAAGGAGAGCTGTGGGCACCCTAGGGTGTGAGGAAATTGTGACCTTCCTCTGTGCGTGTGTTGATCAGTGGGGAAGTCCTGGAGCGGCCGGGGGGCTTTCACTAGCGCTGTGGCTCCCGCTAGGCAGTAATTGAGCTCCTCACGCTGCTAATGTTCACTTAATGATCACGCCCCTTGCTAGCAGATTGATAGTCGTTGTGGCGCCTCGACTCCCTTTAATGACAGTTTAATAACTGTCCCAGGGGAGTCACTGTTTCCCTGGGTGGCCATCTATCCATCTCTCTGTGAAGGCAGGAGGTGTCTGTCAGTCTGTCTGTCTGTCTGTTTGCCTGTCTGTCTGCTGCAGCCCCACCGGGTCCGGGTGTCTAGAGGCAGCACTGGGGATGGCTGAAACCTGTGGCTGGCCCCAGTTTAGGGAGAGACACAGGGGCTTGGGGACTGGGGACTGGGGGAAAGGGTGAAAAGCAGCCCTGTATCCTGACACCCCTGGGACATTGCTGCTCTCCCTGTGGCACTCCATGAATCGCAAGTTTACGCTGCCTGCCCAGGGCCTCAGCTTTGACACCCCAGATTGGAGCAGAGTTGCATGGTGGCTGCCAGGCCGGTGGCGTAACCCGACGCCAGGTGCAGACAGCGGCCTCCCTCGAAACCCACACCACCTCCAGCATAACACTCCCCCGCTCTCCCAGCCCTCCAGTCCCTCCACAGGGCTTACAGCGGTAACTTGAAGCACAAGGTAAATAGCGCAGGCACTCCAGGCATGTCCCATGCGCTCATCTCCAGGCCTCTACAGCAGTTGTTCCTGACCATCTGGCTTCTCTTTCTTATGGAGATTAGTGTTAGTCTGAGCTGCAGCATGGTGGAGGGGTCTGGGTCAGATTAGAGTAGAGTATCTGGTGGTGTAGTAGTCAGGATCGAGAGCAAGTCTCCTTCGGATGACGGAGGACACCACCAATAAAGCCAGTGGTCACGCCAATCACATTGAATCACAGTGGCTATGCCCAAAAATACAGTGATGACTGGATGACATGTTGGTAGACACACTTTGAGTCGGAGACCAAGATTGCCTTGGCTGTGATTTCCTATGTGTCAGCTTGCAGACTGGTCGTGGTGTATTTGCAGGCCCCTGCTCTGTGTCCTCTCTCTGTGATGTCTGAAAGAATCTCTGGTCTGTTCTGCCCTTCCTCCTTCACTCCCTCCACTAGTAATCGGTTCCTTCCCTCCCTGAAACATCCTCCCTGTTTCCTTCCCTTCCCTACACTGACACATAGTGCACCAACAACAACAGTTCCTTTGTTTAGAGAGAGCTGCCTCCATCCCACCACTGTGTCATTATCATACCATAAGCAAAGCCTCATTTGATATTCATATTTGGAGAATAAATGGCCGCTCAGCATCCTTATCGTATAACGGGCCAAAGCAGTGGTGCAAATCCTTTGTTAGCAGAGTAGAAGAACCAACTGTGTTTAGCATTCATGAATTCCTATGCTTGCTTAGGGGATTGCTGGAGGATTTATACGCCATTTGGTCGGAGGAAACAAAAGATTAGTTTCCCCATCGATTTAATCACCTGAGTTGACATTTTTGTTTTAAATGTAGCTATCACGCCGCCCAAAGAAAAGAGCTTGAAACCTAATGACAGTTTCAAGGTGTTTGTGTGTGTGTGTGTTTTCCTAGTTGAACGGTGGCTCTATAAAGCATTGCCTTGGCAATCATTTCACTCATGCTGTCCCATTCCTTCATGCTACAAGGTTTCGAGCCAAGGTTTCGAAGCAATTTGCCTGCTGTTTTCCCCCTCACAGAGTGCTGAAAAGTTCACTAATCCCCTCGGCCCCAAGGGACTTCACATTGTAACAAATTTTCAGATGTCCTTTCTCACCAGTCTATCACAAGTTAACGTAATCCCTTACTGCTAGGTGATGTGGAGGTTAAACTGAAATTTAATTGTTTGAAATCATGAAACCAGCTTTCAATAATTCATGATGCCTTCTTACATGGATTTCCAATACTGACATGCATACTGATAAAAAAATATTTAACCTTTGTTTAACTAGGTAAGTCTGTTAAGAACAAACTCTTGTTTACAATGACAGCCTCGGAACAGTGGGTTAACTGCCTTGTTCAGGGGCAGAACAACAGATTTTTACCTTGTCAGCTCTGGGATTCAATCTAGCAACCTTTCGGTTACTGGCCCAACGCTCTAACCACTAGGCTACCTGCCGCCCCAATTCAGGAGTGGCATAAATAACACAACATAGTATTGTGAAGCTATATCAATCAGTACTTTATGGCAATATACTGTGGACAATTAATATCCGTAACAGTACAAGAGGACATCATCCTGCCATGTAAATTTTTACTCTCAAATAAGGACATGGCATATCTGATTCTCCTGCATTGGACAATGTATTTAGTTTATTTACATTTACTTAGAAGAAGTATTGCATAGTTGATATGCATTTGATCATTTTAAGTGTTGTAATTAGCACAGGGCCTTTTGGGGGCCCTAAGAGAGATTTGGTAAGGGCACCTTGGCACGTACCTTTCATGCCCGATCAGCCATTTTGCCATGATTAATACAAGTTTAGACAGCTGGCTAGACTAATTTACCAATAATTCTTTTTTTATGAGTGACTGTCATTGGCTGACATAAAAAACTGCTGATGCACAACCCAATTTTAAACTATAAGTTAAGACCCCAACTGAATATTTTTTTTTTAATAATATAATAAATTGGGGCGGGGGCCCCCTAGTGGCCAGGGGCCCTAAGCGACAGCTTATGTCGCCTATACCTGGGGCCGGCCCTGAATTAGCATCCCCACAGAAGGTACAGCCTTGGCTAAATATTCCTACTCTAACCTGCACTTCCAATATCTCCATATACTGTACCCCCGCTCTCTGCCTGTGTCCAGTAGCTAAATGTCTGGGGAGATCATTTTAATTTACACATCTCCACCTGGCCCGCTACTTCGATTGCCACCCTTCCGCATTGTATACCTCTGCAGAGCTCATTAGCTTGTGTAACAGATCAATTGGGATATGGGCGCATATAATGTGGTGGATAGGGGGGCTTGTGGTGGGTGCAGTTAGCCAGAGATTCAAGTCTCCCCACCCTCCATGCTGGCTGATTGGGAATTAAGAGAGCCTGTTAAGAGTAGAGACTCACTGTGTCAGTTATGACTCATAACATACTAGGTGCCACTGTTCAATAAAAACCTATTACTGGGTTCCCAGGGCAAGACCAAAATAGCACCCCCATGCCCTGTGAAAGAGGGGGTTTAAATGATCATCCTGACATGTTTATTTCTGTTTCTCGTAGTAAACATAGTAGCGTAGCGCATTAATCTAAAGAGGCATTATCCTAGGGTAGGAGGACATTTTATTTGGTTTTTAACAAGGTTTGATGGGAGGCTGGGGTGCTATTGTGTCAATATTGTGTTGTTGACTAGAGTGTGCCAGGTGAACAGAGAGACATAGAGAGACCAGATGAAATAACAACTGCTATGAGAGAGGTAGCTAAGCTAGCTCCGTAAAATCTTGGGCACCTGCCATTGTGTGACAGTTGCTTGGCATCCCCCAGACCAAGGCTCTCTTATTCCTCCCACATTCCACACCACTGTCCATCCCAATTAGGAGAACCACCCACAGGGGAAGCTCTCTGGCCATGGCCAGGCCCTGCATTCACAAAGTGTTTTTTTCATGATGATTTAAAAGACACTTTATGAACACAAGACCAGGGCTTGGCTATAATCCTTACTGTAGCGATCACAGTGCAGTATTACTCCACATACCCTCTGACTCTGTCATATCTATAGGTCCCCTTAGTGCTGGATGACAAAACACGTACAGTACCAGTCAAAAGTTTGGATACACCTACTCATTCCAGGGTTTTTCTTTATTTTTACTATTTTCAACGTTGTTGAATTTGAGTAAATGCATAAAAACTATGAGTTAACACATATGGAATCATGTAGTAACCATAAATGTGTTGAACAAATTGAAATATGTTTTGTATTTGAGATTCTTTAAAGTAGCCACTCTTTGCCTTGATGACAGCTTTGCACAGTCTTGGCATTCTCTCAACCAGTTTCATGAGGTAGTCACCTGGAATGCATTTCAATTAACAGGTGTGCCTTGTTAAAAGTTAATTTGTGGAATTTCTTTACTTCTTAATGCGTTTGAGCCAATCTAGTTGTGTTGTGAGAAGGTAGGGGGGGTATACAGAAGATATACCTATTTGATGAAAGACCAAGTCCATATTATGGCAAGAACAGCTCAAATAAGCAAAGAGAAACGACAGTCCATCATTACTTTAAGACATGAAGGTCAGTCAATCCGGAAAATGTTAAGAACTTTTAAATTTCCTTCCCCAAGTGCAGTCGCAAAAACCGTCAAGCGCTATGCTGAAACTGGCTCTCATGAGGACCGCCACAGGAAAAGAAGACTTGGCTGATTTCTTTTCAAATCAAATCAAATTGTATTTGTCACATACGCATGGTTAGCAGATGTTAATGCGAGTGTAGTGAAATGCTTGTGCTTCTAGTTCCGACCATGCAGTAGTATCTAACAAGTAATCTAACAATTTCACAACAACTACCTTATACACACACAAGTGTAAAGGATTGAATACGAGTATGTACATATAAATATATGGATGAGCGATGGCTGACCGGCATAGGCAAGATGCAGTAGATGGTATATAATACAGTATATACATGTGAGATGAGTAGTGATGATTTTTTGATTTTCCCATGATGTCAAGCAAAGAGGCACTGAGTTTGAAGGAAGGCCTTGAAATACATCCACAGGTACACCTCCAATTGACTCAAATTATGTAAATTAGACTAACAGAAGCTTCTAAAGCCATTTTCTGGAATTTCCAAACTGTTTAAAGGCACAGTCAACTTAGTATATGTAAACTTTTGACCCACTGGAATTGTGATACAGTGAATTATAAGTGAAATAATCTGTCTGTAAACAATTGTTGGAAAAATGACTTGTGTCATGCACAAAGTAGATGTCCTAACCGACTTACCAAAACTAAAAAGCCAGACTACGGTTTGCAACTGCACATGGGGACAAAGATCATACTTTTTGGAGAAAAGCCCTCTGGTCTGATGAAAGAAAAATATAACTGTTTGTTAACAAGAAATTTGTGGGGTGGTTGAAAAACAGGTTTTAATGACACCAACCTAAGTGTATGTAAACCTCCGACTTCAACTGTACCTCTGCTGCAGAGGATGAGTTCATTAGAGTTAACTGCACCTCAGATTGCAGCCCAAATAAATGCTTCACAGAGTTCAAGTAACAGACACATCTCAACATCAACTGTTCAGAGGAGACTGTGTGAATCAAGGCTCCTGAGTGGTGCAGCGGTCTAAGGCATGGCATCTCAGTGCAAGAGATGTTACTACAGTCCCTGGTTTGAATCCAAGCTGTATCACATCTGGCTGTGATGGGAGTCCCATAGGGCGGAGCACAATTGACACAGCATCGTCTGGGGTAGGCTGTTATTGTAAATAAGAACTTGTTTTGCGTAGTTAAATGTCACGTCCAGGCCTGAGAAGACAGGCTGGCGTGTTTTGTTTTGTTTTGGTGTAGGGTTTTTCTGTTCTAGGTTATCTGTTTCTATGTTGGGGTAATGGTTCCCAATTAGAGGCAGCTGAGTGTCGTTACCTCTAATTGGGAACCATATATATGTTTGTAGTTTGCACTAGGGGCTTGTGGGTTATTGTTTGTTCATAGCATTTGTTGTTTTGACATGTTATTGTTATGATCGTTGTTCGTGTTTGTTATTTTTTCCCAGTTACGTATTTAAATAAAGAATGTTTACTGGATGCCTTCGCTGCGCCTTGGTCTGTCCCTCACGGAAAACGTGACAGTTAAATAAAGGTTACACATTCATGGTCGAATTGCTGCAAAGAAACCACTACTAAAGGACACCCATAAGAAGAGACTTGCTTGGGCCAAGAAACACGAGCAATGGACATTAGCCTGGTGGAAATCTTTCCTTTGGTCTGATGAGTTCAAATTTGTGATTTTTGTTTCCAACCGCTGTCTTTGTGAGACAGATGTTCTCCACATCTCCACTGTGAAGCATGGAGGAGGTGGTGTGATGGTGTGGGGGTGCTTTGCTGGTGACAATGTCTGATTTATTTAGAATTCAAGGCACACTGAACCAACATGGCTACCACAGCATTCTGCAGCAATACGCCATCCCATCTGGTTTGTGCTTAGTGGGACTATCATTTGTTTTTCAACAGGACAATGACCCGGGCTGGTAAAATCCTGGACCACTGTTATTCCAACTTCCGTGATGCATACAAGGCTATTCTCCGCCCTCCTTTCGGCAAGTCTGACCATGACTCCATTTTGTTGCTCCCAGCCTACAAACAGAAACTAAAACAGGAAACGCCCGCTCAGGTCTGTTCAACGCTGGTCCGACCAATCTGATTCCATGCTGCAAGATTGCTTCTGAGCACGTGGACTGGGATATGTTCCGATAGCATCTGACAACAACATTGATGTATACGCTGATTCGGGTGAGCAGCGGTTTATTAGCAAATGCATTGGTGATGTTGTACCCATAGCAAATATCAAAACCTTCCCAACCAGAAACCATGGATTGATGGCAGCATTCGCAAAACTGAAAGCGCGAACCACTGCTTTTAACCAGGTAAAGGCTACGGAAACATGACTGAATACAAACAGTGCAGCTACTCCTCCGCAAGGCAATCAAACAAGCTAAGCGCCAATATAGAGACAAAGTAGAGTCACAATTCAATGGCTCAGACACAAGAGGAATGTGGCAGGGTCTACAGTCAATCACGGACTACAAAAAGAAAACCAGCCTCCGTCAGCGCGGACCATGACGCCCTGCTCCCAGACAAACTAAACAACTTCTTTGCTCGCTTTGAGGACAATACAGTGCCACCGACACGCCCGCTACCAAAACCTGGCGGGCTCACCTTCACCGCAGCCAATGTGAGAAAAACATTTAAAAATGTTAACCCTGCGCAAGGCTGCCGGCCCAGATGGCATCCCTGGCCGTGTCCTCAGAGCATGCGCAGACCAGCTGGCTGGTGTGTTTACGGACATATTCAATCAGTCCCTATCCCAGTCTGCTGTTCCTACATGCTTCAAGAGGGCCACTATTGTTCCTGTTCCCAAGAAAGCTAAGGTGACTGAGCTTAAATGACTATCGCCCCGTAGCACTCACTCGTCATCAAGGGAAGTGCTTTGAGAGATTAGTCAAGGATCATATCACCTCCATCCTGCCAGACACCCTGGACCCACTCCAATTTGCTTACCGTCCCAATAGGTCCACAGACGCACGCATCAATCACACTGCATACTGCCCTAACCCATCTGGACAAGAGGAATACTTATGTAAGAATGCTGTTCATCGACTACAGCTCAGCATTTAACACCATAGTTCCCTCCAAGCTCGCCATTAAGTTTTGAGACCCTGGGTCTCGACCCAGCCCTGTGCAACTGGGTCCTGGACTTCCTGACGGGCCGGTCCCAGGTGGTGAGGGTAGGAAACAACATCTCCACCCGCTGATCCTCAACACTGGGGCCCCACAAGGGTGCGTTCTCAGCCCTCTCCTGTACTCCCTGTTTACCCATGATCAAGGGCCAAGCACGCATCCAACTCAATCATCAAGTTTGCTGACTGACACTACAGTGGTAGGCTTGATTACCAACAACGACGAGACGCCCACAGAGAGGGAGTGTGAGGGCCCTCGAGTGTGGTGTCAGGAAAATAACTCTCACCAATGTCAACAAAACAAAGGAGATGATCGTGGACTTCAGGAAACAGGAGAGGGAGCACCCCTATCCACATCGAGGGGACAGTAGTGAGAAGGTGGAAAGTTTTAAGTTCCTCGGCGCATACATCACGGACAAACTGAATTGGTCCACCCACACAGACAGCGGTAAAGAAGAAGGCGCAATAGCCTCTTCAACCTCAGGAGGCTGAAGAAATTTGGCTTGTCACCAAAATCACTCACAAACTTTTACAGATGCACAATCGAGAGCATCCTGTCGGCTGTATCACCGCCTGGTACGGCAACTGCTCCGCCCACAACCGCAAGGTTCTCCAGAGGGTAGTGAGGACTGCACAACGCATCACCGGGTTAAACTACCTGCCCTCCAGGACACCCACACCACCCGATGTCACAGAAAGGCCAAAAAGATCATCAAGGACAACAACCACCCGAGCCACTGCCTGTTCACCGCTATCATCCAGAAGGCGAGGTCAGCACAGGTGCATCAAAGCTGGGACCGAGAGACTGAAAAACAGCTTCTACCTCAAGGCCATCAGACTGTTAAACAGCCATCACTAACATTGAGTGGCTGCTGCCAACATACTGACTTAAATCTCTAGCCACTTTATACATAGGAATTGATGTAACAAATGTATCACTAGCCACTTTAAACAATTTTGTATATAATGTTTACGATCCGACATACTCATATCAAATGTATACACTGTACTCTAAACCATCTACTGTATCTTGCCTATGCTGTCGTCATCGACCCAAATCTCTAGCCACTTTAATAATTATAATTGGATGAAATAATGTATCACTAGCCACTTTAAACAATGCCATTTATATAATGTTTTACATATCCTACATTACTCATCTCATATATATGTGTATATACTGTACTCCATACCATCTACTGCATCTTGCCTATGCTGTCAGCCATCGCTCATCCATATATTTATATGTACATACTGTGATTCATTCCTTTTACTCTTGTGTGTATAAGGTAGTTGTTGTGTAATTTGTTAGATTACTTGTTAGATACTACTGCATGGTCGGAACTAGAAGCACAAGCATTTCGCTACACTCGCATTAACATCTGCTAACCATGTGTATGTGACAAATAAAATTTGATTTGATTTGATTTGATTTGATGACCCAACACACCTCCAGGCTGTGTGAGGGCTATTTGACCAAGAAGGAGAGTGATTGAGTGCTGCATCAGATGACCTGGCATCCACAATCACCCAACTTCAACCCAGTTGAGATGATTTGGGATGAGTTGGACCGCAGAGTGAAGGAAAAGCAGCCAGCAAGTGTGAGAACTGTGGGAACTCCTTCAAGACTGTTGGAAAAGCATTCCAGGTGAATCTGGTTAAGAGAATGCCAAGAGTCATGGGTGGCTACTTTTGAAGAAAATAAATCTAAAATATATTTTGATTTATTTTAACACTTTTTTGGTTACTGCATAATTTGTGTTGAACAAATTGAAATATGTTTTGTATTTGAGATTCTTTAAAGTAGCCACTCTTTGCCTTGATGACAGCTTTGCACAGTCTTGGCATTCTCTCAACCAGTTTCATGAGGTAGTCACCTGGAATGCATTTCAATTAACAGGTGTGCCTTGTTAAAAGTTAATTTGTGGAATTTCTTTACTTCTTATTGCGTTTGAGCCAATCTAGTTGTGTTGTGAGAAGGTAGGGGGGGTATACAGAAGATAGACCTATTTGATGAAAGACCAAGTCCATATTATGGCAAGAACAGCTCAAATAAGCAAAGAGAAACGACTTGTGGGTTATTGTTTGTTCATAGCATTTGTTGTTTTGACATGTTATTGTTATGATCGTTGTTCGTTTTTGTTATTTTTTCCCAGTTACGTATTTAAATAAAGAATGTTTACTGGATGCCTTCGCTGCGCCTTGGTCTGTCCCTCACGGAAAACGTGACAGTTAAATAAAGGTTACACATTCATGGTCGAATTGCTGCAAAGAAACCACTACTAAAGGACACCCATAAGAAGAAGAGACTTGCTTGGGCCAAGAAACACGAGCAATGGACATTAGCCTGGTGGAAATCTTTCCTTTGGTCTGATGAGTTCAAATTTGTGATTTTTGTTTCCAACCGCTGTCTTTGTGAGACAGAGGTTCTCCACATCTCCACTGTGAAGCATGGAGGAGGTGGTGTGATGGTGTGGGGGTGCTTTGCTGGTGACAATGTCTGATTTATTTAGAATTCAAGGCACACTGAACCAACATGGCTACCACAGCATTCTGCAGCAATACGCCATCCCATCTGGTTTGTGCTTAGTGGGACTATCATTTGTTTTTCAACAGGACAATGACCCAACACACCTCCAGGCTGTGTGAGGGCTATTTGACCAAGAAGGAGAGTGATTGAGTGCTGCATCAGATGACCTGGCATCCACAATCACCCAACTTCAACCCAGTTGAGATGATTTGGGATGAGTTGGACCGCAGAGTGAAGGAAAAGCAGCCAGCAAGTGTGGGAACTGTGGGAACTCCTTCAAGACTGTTGGAAAAGCATTCCAGGTGAATCTGGTTAAGAGAATGCCAAGAGTCATGGGTGGCTACTTTTGAAGAAAATAAATCTAAAATATATTTTGATTTATTTTAACACTTTTTTGGTTACTGCATAATTTCATATGTGTTATTTCATAGTGTTGATGTCTTCACTATTATTTTACAATGTAGAACATAGTACAAATAAAGAAAAACCCTTGAATGAGTAGGTGCGTCCAAACTTGTTACTGGTGCTGTATGTTTGGTCTGGAGTGCTTGTCGTCACGAGTCTAGTTAGTGATCAGCTCATCAAGGCTGACGGACGACACCTCAGACTTTCAGGGCTCATGATCCTGTTTTTTCCTATACTTGGATGAGAGAGAGAGAGAGAAGACCATCATTAGTTCTGCATAGATAACCAGAACCTCTTATTAAACATGTCATGTCAAACCATGTGTCTCTGGTGATGAGGGATGTTTTTCCAAGCAATAGTGTCACTTGGTCACAGAAGGGTTCTGTCTTTAATGTTCTGTGGAAGGTGTCTTTTGTGCTGGCAATATCACTTTTTCACTTTTGAGAACTATCCATACACATAGTTAACGATTTAGCCAACAGATTGACCACAAAATGATAATTGATTTGATTTCTAATTGCATCTCAGTTTCAAGAAATGATGCGTGGATTGCACATTGCACAATAGAGGATGATTGAAATGCTTTCCTCGTGAAATTAAATGGGTCTGAAAGTGATTGTCATTGTGTTGATACAGCATGAGCGATTGAGGCTGTGTATCAAATCCGCTGTAGTCAGTAGGAAAGGCTTAGGCACACATTGTATTTTATCATATTCCCCCTGGAGAATGTATTTTTCTCAGTAAAAGACTGAGGCCTCTACTTCAAATCGGCCCTCTCTTTTGTGGTATTATATGATTATATGAGGCCAACTTTTGTTGTGCCAAAGTATTCTACCAACAAAACTGAGATGTGATGTTCTGGTGCTGTTTGTAAAAGCCTCTCCTTAGTAGAAGAAGAACATCAACATAAAAAAAATGGATTCATAACATTTTACTTTGTAACTTTGAGAAATGTTTAAATTACTGATTTAAAAAAAACTGAGGCAAAGAAGCGAAAAGCTGCGTGGGAGGTTTTTACTAAGTCCCAGTCCCCTGGAGTGAAGTGACGCACAGCAGTGAAACCTGTCAATCGAACATGGTTTGACAACTCAACAACAAACACACTCACTGAGAAAGCATCGGTGGAGTAATACATAACATGGTACAGTGGAAGTCAAGTATGTACAGTTGAAATCGGAAGTTTACATACACCTTAGCCAAATGCATTTAAACTCAGTTTTTCACAATTCCTGACATTTAATCCTAGTAAAAATCCCTGTTTTAGGTCAGTTAGGATCACCACTTTATTTTAAGAATGTGAAATGTCAGAATAATAGTAGAGAGAATTATTTATTTATTTATTTTATTTCTTTCATCACATTCCCAGTGGGTCAGAAGTTTACATACACTCAATTAGTATTTGGTAGCATTGCCTTTAAATTGTTTAACTTGGGTCAAACGTTTTGGGTAGCCTTCCACAAGCTTCCCACAATAGGTTGGGTGAAATTTGTCCCATTCCTCCTGACAGAGCTGGTGTAATTGAGTCAGGTTTGTAGGCCTCCTTGCTCGCACTTGCTTTTTCAGTTCTGCCCACAAATCTTCTATAGGATTGAGGTCAGGGCTTTGTGATGGCCACTCCAATACCTTGACTTTGTTGTCCTTAAGCCATTTTGCCACAACTTTGGAAGTCTGCTTGGGGTCATTGTCCATTTGGAAGACCCATTTGCGACCAAGCTTTAACTTCCTGACTAATGTCTTGAGATGTTGCTTCAATATATCCACGTAATTTTCCTTCCTCATGATGTCATCTATTTTGTGAAGTGCACCAGTCCCTCCTGCAGCAAAGCACCCCCACAACATGATGCTGCCACCCCCGTGCTTCCCGGTTGGGATGGTTTTCTACGGCTTGCAAGCATCCCCCTTTTTCCTCCAAACATAAAGATGGTCATTATGGCCAAACAGTTCTATTTTTGTTTCATCAGACCAGAGGACATTTCTCCAAATGTATGATCTTTGTCCCCATGTGCAGTTGCAAACCATAGTCTGGCTTTTTTATGGCGGTTTTGGAGCAGTGGCTTCTTCCTTGCTGAGCGGCCTTTCAGGTTATGTCGATATAGGACTCGTTTTACTGTGGATATAGATACTTTTGTACCTGTTTCCTCCAGCATCTTCACAAGGTCCTTTGCTGTTGTTCTGGGATTGATTTGCACTTTTCGCACCAAAGTACGTTTATCTCTAGGAGACAGAACGCGTATCCATCCTGAGCGGTATGACAGCTGCATGGTCCCATGGTGTTTATACTTGCGTACTATTGTTTGTACAGATGAACGTGGTACCTTCAGGCGTTTGGAAATTGCTTTCTGGAATTTTCAAGCTGTTTAAAGGCACAGTCAACTTAGTGTATGTAGACTTCTGACCCACTGGAATTGTGATACAGTCAATTATAAGTGAAATAATCTGTCTGTAAACAAATGTTGGAAAAAAAATGACTTGTGTCATGCAAAGTAGATGTCCTAACTGACTTGCCAAAACTATAGTTTGTTAACAAGAAATTTGTGGGGTGGTTGAAAAACGAGTTTTAATATCTCCAACCTAAGTGTATGTGAACTTCCGACTTCAACTGTACCTTGTCAAGGGCTAGCTAGTGAATATAGCAGATATTCAATTCGTTGTCTACTGTATGACTGTCTCAATTTGTTGAGTTACCTTGACACTGCATCAATAAAGCTCACTTTCTTTTCAGAGACAGTCAGGTTCTTCATTCGGTCAGAGATACTGCTCTATTTTTACACTTTTACAAAAATCTCCAACCTTTATTATCTAGAATAATGTTACTCTCATTATGTTTTATGGTGCTTAAATATTTACTAAGGAGCTTCATGCAAATAGGTGTTGAGACTAAAATGTTATCATGCTCATGCTTGTCCTTGTACTATAGGAAAGGGTTGTAAACTTGTCTCCATCTCAGGCCTCCACTCAATCCTGGCATTCCGATCGATGCTATTCTGCACCTAAGCAGTGAAGAATGTTAGAATAGCTTGCCCGCCTCGCCCTACTCAGCATTTTCCTCTGTCACCCAAAGGCAAATTAAGGAGAAATCAATACCCCAAGTCGCACTTGCTAAGCCTCAACTCCGAGGGAGAAGGTTTGGGACCATTTCTTTCCACTTGGTCTGCTGAGGAATAACTGGGTTTCGACCGGATTACCTCTCTGCTATTTAATTAATTATTTGGGGCGGCTGGCTTTGATGCACCTTGGCTGCAGATCCTAACACACTCAGTGTCCTGTGTTTGATGTAGCCGCCATAGGGGATTTTGAGCTTCTCTTTAATGGCCATCATGTGAGGCTGGTGTCAGGTAGATATTGGGAATCCCTAATGTTTTCCAATTGAATTTATCAGGAAATGATCTTAGCTGCCTTGTCCATCTTACTGGCTGGCCGGGGCATCCAGGGGTTAGACACCATGGGCTGAGGATCCGCCATTGTCTGGATCTAAGGGCTATCGTCTTACAATTGATTCTATTGGGCTTGATTGCTTTCCCACCATGGTCCTTGTTCCCTCATTCCCAGATACCATCCTCCTCCTCATCCTCCTGCTTATCTCCTCTCTCCAAACCAAACATAGAAAACACAGACATGTCACATCCTTTTTAGCTTGGCTTCTCGTTCTCGAATAGTGATGCACTCAAAATATGAGCCTCAAATTGCTTTGAATCTCTGCATTTCAAGAGGTTGTCACCTTGCATTTGGGCTTGGGGACCCAGAGGTGCACAGTCTGAATGAGAATGGGCCCACGGCAAGAGCATCAACAACTTGGTCCCTTGCCAACCTCCAATAGGACACAAAGCCCTAAACAAGACCCAACTCAGAGGAAGGGGAGGGGACTCATCCATTGGACATGAATCACCATGTTTTTATCATAATTTTTTTAGTGGGCCAATTTTATTTGGCACATACTGTGCCTGTGTTATATACAGCAATGTGTGCTCCCATTGGAAGTGTATGTATATAGATCTATCAATCTGTGTTCAGAGAGAAATCCAGATCCACGTTCGAAACAGGTTGTTGCAGGGCTCTCTCATTATTGCAGTTGACTCATGTTCTTTGTGCATGAGGTGTTCACATAAACAGCTCTGACATTCTCCCTGAAGATAGATGGAGAAGCAGCATCAAGGCAACATTGAATCTATCTGTAGCTAACTGACTCTGAAGCTTATAGGGATATTAACATGGTTTCTGAATGCAGATTCCCAATCTTCGCTCCTTTCTTGAACTGAGCTTTACCATGTCCCTGTGACCTTCCTCATGTCTTATCAAATGCCTTCCACTCGTATTCCTCATTTATTTCACAACCGAGCGGATGCGGGTGGATATAGATAGAGGCTTGAAGAACTGTGATTTGTACACTAATATGAGCTCATCACCACTATCCCTCTGAGTGATCTCATTTCAGCATTGAATCTGTGTGATTTGTAATACAGCTCTTTTGGAGTGCTACTACTCATCCTTCCTGGGCGGGATGACGAACACCATCATGGTGTTTTCAGGTAGTGCTAATGGACAGGGAAAGGTCAGTGTGTTGCCCCATTAATTTCAGTGCTGAAATGGTGCTCCGAGCTAGTTCGTCATAATTCTCTTCACTAGGTCTACTGTATGTCCTGGTTGGTAGTGGGTTTTGCTGTAGCTGGCATGGCCACATGGACCATCTTGTTCTCAGCTCCTGGAGAGATGGGGAACAGACGGTGCTGGACAGGGTTCCTTCATCCACCCTCTGAACACACAGACCCAAAATGTCTTCCTAGCCCTCAATCTGTGTATGGAGCATGGGCTCTATGCATGGAGTTGGGGTAGGGTGGGTGGTAGGGGCTCTACTGCTACCACAAGCACCTGACAGCCCATCTAGGTGAATACAGTGATGTGTAGTGACAGCTCCCACCGAGGTGATTCACACAGCCGTATCTTAGTGGTCCTGTTGGCTATCTCTCAGGCATACACATCATGTCACGTTTGTGGAGGGTATGCTAATCATTCCAGCCCAGTTTTAAGGGAAAGTAACTGTATAGATTGGTTAGGAATTGTTCTCCCCTATTTGTAGCAGCCACTCAAAAGCACAACCGTTTATATTTTTTATATTTTACCTACAGTACAGTGTCATGGGTGTTTCTTGTTGTTGATTAGCTAGAAATTTGCCACACACTATAAATGTAATGTTTTCAAGTGACTGCACACATTGATTAACAAAGCACAAAACGCTCTTGGAGATGTTGTGAGTCATTTGCGCTGATGAAATGTTCACTGTAATGATTTTTATCGCTCTGTGCAAAAGAAGAAGAACGAGATGAACAGATACAAATAGATAAACTAGAAATAGGAGCTTAGATTGTAAGAGGCTATTTGAAAGATGAATTAAGCTGACAAAATCAGTGTGTGTTTAGTTCCAGACTTGGTGCATCGGTACTGCTTGCCGTGCGGTTGCAGAGAGCCACCTGAGTGGCTGGAGTCTTTGACAATTTTAGGGCCTTCCTCTGACATCGCCACCTGGTATAGAGGTCTTGGATGGCAGGGATCTCAGCCCTAGTGATGTACTGGGCCTTACGCACTACCCTCTGTAGAGCCTTGCAATCGGATGCCAAGCAGTCACCATACCAAGCTGTGATGCAGCCAGTCAAGATGCTCTCAGTGGTGCATCTGTAGAACTTTTTGTGGATCTGAGGGCCCATGCCAAATCATTTCAGCCTCCTTAGGGGGAAGAGGCATTGTCGTGCCCTCTTTATGACTGTGTTGGTGTGTGTGGACCATGATCCTTAGTGATGTGGATACCGAGGAATTGAAGCTCTCGACCCGCTCGACTACAGCCCTGTCGATGATAATGAGAGCGTGCTTGGCCCTCCGTTTCCATTAGTCCACGATCAGCCCCTTTGTCTTGCTGACATTGAAGGAGAGGGTGTTGTCTTGGCACAACACTGTCTCTGAACTCTCTGTAGGCTGTCTCAACATTGTCTGTGATCAGGTCTACCACCATTGTGTCGTGGGCAAACTTAATGATGGTGTTGGAGTCGTGCGTGGCCATGCTGTCATGGGTGAACAGGGGAGTAAAAATCAAATCACATCAAACTTTATTTGTCACATGCGCCGAATACAACATGTGTAGACCTTACCTTGAAATGCTTACTTACAAGCCCTTAACCAACAGTGCAGTTCAAGAAAGAGTTAATAAAATATTTACCAAATAAACTAAAAAAAAAATATTAAAGAAAAGTAACACTATAAAATAACAATAATGAGGCTATATACAGGGGGTACCGGTACCGAGTCGGTGTGCGGGGGTACAGGTTAGTCGAGGTAATTTGTAAATTGACTATGCATAGATAATAAACAGCGATTAGCAGCAGTGTAAAAACAAAGGGGGTGTCAATATAAATAGTCCATTTGATTAATTTAATAATTTGTTTAACTTTTTTTGGTTACTACAGTACATGATTCCATGTGTGTTATTTCATAGTTTTGATGTCTTCACTATTAGTCTACAGTGTAGAAAATAGTAAAAATAAAGAAAAACCCTTGAATGAGTAGGTGTGTCCTAACTTTTGACCGGTAGTGTACATACATACTATATGCTACAGTAGAAACGACAACACGACATACAGAAAATAAGGCACTTACTTTGATAGGAGCGCAGACATATGCAAAGTTATTATTTTTAAGGAAAACAACAAGGAAGGCATTGAAAGCACCAGCCAGAAAATTTGCTAATTCGTGCAAAACTGCGCAAATATCTGCATACTTGATCTGCGGAAACATTGGTGAAGTGCTTGGGCTCTCCTCGAAGAGAGAAGTTTTCCGGCTCAGTAAAGCCTCAAACATAAATTGTCCGCAACACTTAAATGGGCTACTTCTATGTGAATTAATGAGGAGGCGGAACACACCTCAATTCAAACTGTTGTTAGAAAATACAACTTGTTAGAAAATAATTTGAAATTGACAAGTTGAAACATAGTTGAAACATTGCCTATAGATAATTAGCAGGCAGCCCGTGTTAACTGTCCTGTTGCGTAACAATCACATTTTGGAACAGTGAGTGCTTTCTGACATCATGTGCATAAAACAACTCACGCTGGGGCGACTGTTAGAAGGTAAAGTGTTTCCTTGACAACCGTGTTTGTAAGCTTTCAAATGATATCAAACTCAACTGTTTATGTTTTCCAGTGATGAAGACGTGTCATGTTAGGGGGTATGCAAAATGGGTCAACTTTTAGCATGTTTTGACATTCAGGTCCAAAAAGTTACTTTCTGGCCACTTTCTTCGATGGGCAAATATGTATAGAAAGTGTCGTTCTAATCTAAAAACGCTGCGGTCAAAAAGTGATTCAAATCAAACGTAACGACTGTAAAATTTTACATGTGGCTAATGTATATTATACTTGTATTCCAGGCATGATGACAGAGTTAGATGTGTCAACACCCACTGTACAGTCCGTTCCCACACAAATCAATTGACACATTGTTTATGGGCGGTGTGACATTGGTGTGCTATGCGCTTTGTTGACCCTCCAGATGAGGTCATCCTGTTCACGGCTGGACCTCAACCTGGGCTGGCGGTGGGCTGGTTAATTGTGTGCCAATGGCAATTTATGATGCCATTCTCCAGAAATAGGCCTATCCAGGGACAGCTGGGCGCAGGAGGACGTAACCGGAGAGGCCAAGACAAGAGCGACGGCAATCAAGAGTTGCCGACATTGCATTGGCCCTCTCGTGTGAAGGATGATACACTGAGTGTACAAAACATTAAGAACACCTGCTCTTTCCATGACATAGACTGACCAGGTGAATCCAGGTGAAGCTATGATCCCTTATTGATGCCACTTCTTAAATGCACTTTAATCAGTGGTAGATGAAGGGGAGGAGACAGGTTAAAGAAGGATT
Source organism: Brachymystax lenok tsinlingensis (assembly GCA_030435695.1). NCBI lineage: Eukaryota > Metazoa > Chordata > Actinopteri > Salmoniformes > Salmonidae > Brachymystax > Brachymystax lenok. Next base: position 39,759,475 of record CM059793.1, on the reverse strand, counting down.
TTTAAGCCTTGAGACAATTGAGACATGGATTGTGTATGTGTGCCATTCAGAGGGTGAATGGGCAAGACAAAAGATTGAAGTGCCTTTGAACACGGGGTATGGTAGTAGGTGCCAGGCACACCGGTTTGTGACAAGAACTTCAACGCTTTTCATGCTCAACATGTCACGACTTCCGACAAAATCGGTTCCTCTCCTTGTTCGGGCGGCGTTCGGCGGTCGACGTCACCGGTCTTCTAGCCATCGCTGATCCACCTTTCATTTTCCATTTGTTTTGTCTTGTTTTCCCACACACCTGGTTTTCATTTTCCCTCATTACTGTGGTTTATTTAACCCTTTGTTTCCCCCATGTCTGTGTGGGGAATTGTTTATTGGCATGCTGGTATGCTGGGTTGTTGGTTTTTCACCTGTGCTTTGTGGCAGCCGGTATTGTGCAGTTTATTTTGTACTTTGTGCTGCCTTACTTGGTTTTTGGGCATTTGTCTTGTGACGCGGTTGCGTTCTGTATTTTGACGTTGCCTAAGTAAAGTGCTTAGTCCACTCATCTCTGCTCTCCTGTGCCTGACTTATTACACCAGCTACACCCACCGCATGACACAACAGTTTTCTGTGTGTATCAAGAATGGTCCACCACCCAAAGGACACCCAACCAACTTGACACAACTGTGGGAAGCATCGGAGTCAACATGGGCCAGCATCCCTGTGGAACGCTTTCGACACCTTTCGACCTCATATGCCCCGAATAATTGACGCTGTTCTGAGGGCAAAAGGGGGAGGAAACTCAATATTAGGAAGATGTCCTTTATGTTTTTAGCACTCCGTGTATATCAATTACCGGTCCCTGTCACTTGTGTCTGTGTTCATGTGACATGAAAGCACACCTCATCTCACTATTGGAAGAATAACGTTATCCAGGAAATCTCACTCACAACCCCACTCAATAAAAGTGCCTACCTAAAGAGATAGGAGACAAAAGTGCTATCCTGAGGCGTGTTCTTTCATGAGTTCTCACCTAGGTTGGAGAGGAAGGGGGTACTTTATACCTTTAGCTGTGTTTGAGTCTCATTTGCTCCATTTGGAAAACATCTCGGTGTTTCTTCACTCCTCACTAAGGGGCGTTTCACACTAACTGATTAGATCTGGTTACAGATCAGAATATCCTCGGAGTTTTTACTTCGCAGCTAACACAGTGTTAAATCTTCCTGAAAAGCAATCACGTAGCCTACTCTCCTCTATCTCCCCCTGTCTATTTATCTGCTTTAGTTGCAGACAAAACATTGCCTCTTGAAGATTCTCCGCCAGAGGAAGCTGGCTGTTTTACAGACATTAAGCAATATAGACGGATGCTTTTGAAAGCCCTGAGTTCTCTGATGACCATCGGTTTCCATTTTCGGTCTCGCCGACTAGAATAACTTCATTCGGTGGCACATTAAGTTACACAGAAGCCCCGTAAACAAACAAAACAGAACATTGATAAGTCGTCGATTACACAATCTCAATGTGCATTTGGTGCATTTGGAATTCACAGAGATGAGCCCATTGGAGATCTATGGGCTTGCTATGCAGCAGTGAGCATGTAGATGAGCGTCTTGCCATCTTCCCCATCAGTTATCTGCTGTCAGCATTTAGTTTCTGCATAATGCAGTCCACGATGAGACCCAGCAGACAGAAGTACAGGAGACAGGCACGGTCAGCAGAGCATTCCCCTTGTATAGTCATGGACACGGCCTGGAAGCCATGTTCATTTCAAATGTTGTATTTAATAAAAAAAAATATATATATATGTTGTATGTACTGCAAGCCTCCTGACATTAAAACAAGCTCCCAGTTAATAAGTTAATAAGGAGTTTCAGTCACTGTGGGCTCCAGCTCTGTGCCCCGGCTAACTGTGTGTACACATCTAAGCTGCCACTACTTAATAACATTTCTTTAAAGCCCCATATGTCAGCTGGATCGGGATTCAGCGCTGCTGCTCTCCTTTTGTTGTCTTTTTCCGATGGGTTATTGTCTCATGTCGCAAATGGAAACAAAAGACGCCCCACAAAGTGTAGCCTTGTGATAGGAGGAAGGTAAGAAGAAAAGTGGTCTGCCATTAAACGGGAGACTTTCATGGATGGAGAGATGCCCTCCTCGCCTTCCCTCGCTCCGTGAGTCTTTGTTTCACTTTCTTTGGAGTTAATGTGACATATTCTTCCCAGGCACAGGGGACATAAAGTGACGGAAAGTGGTCACAACTCAGAGAGAAAGAGCGATGGCCCCTCTCTCGGTGTTCCCTCCAGTAATGAGGGGAAGAACAGACACACAGCAGAGAGAGTGGGCTCTAATGATTAGAGGTGACCACCATGACCGGACGGCCTTGTGATCTACCGTATGCCACAGCTTGTTAGTCGCCTTTTTATTTCATTGGATTACACTCACCATCTGTCCCCCTTCCTTTAATACTTTAATTGAAAGACACTATCAAAGTAGGTTGAATCGCCAAAGCGCAAAGCGCAAAGGATTGATTCAACTTGGTGACCAATCCTTTACATAACCAACATTTATATCTGTGGCTTAAGCCCTAAGGCAATGTTTCCAGTTGTGACTCATTTATTTATTGTCTTCCTACTCCGGTTAGCATAAGTAGACAGAAGAAGACAGATGGTCGTTCTTGAGGGACTGCATGCTTGGGGTAACTTCGCTTGTCAGCCTGATAAAGGTTGACAAAGACCATGAAGCCTGCAACAAATAACTAGACTCACTCAGCTTGTTAAGTTATCATGGCCGTATTGTGTGTTAAGTAACTCGGATGACCACTTCGGCATCCCAAAATGCCAATGCGAGCCATTCGATTCAGAGTTATGAAGACACCTCTTTAGTCTGTATCTGAAAGTATTTATAAACAGGACATTAGTGCATTCTGTCACTATGGTCAGTAAGCATATACAAAGTCCTCTATTGATCTGAATGTCCCCTGCACCTTCTCCCATGTCCAGGTCATGTAGAACAGGAGACGTCCGGTGGTTAGAGGGATCAGGCCGTCTCCTCCAGAGGCCAGGCCAGAATGTGCAACACAATAGAGTGGCTGCGGTCTGGCACACAGGACCTGAGACAGATTTTTCCATCTCATAAACACCATTCATTATATATAACCAATCATTTAGGGTGCATGGCAGTGGGGGTAACTCAAGTAGATAGAGAGGAGGAACAAATGGCCACATCAGCAACTGCAATAATACCTCCTCCTCTTCCTTTGATATTAATGCGTCGGCTACTGAAAGAGTTGAATTACGCTCTAATTATACTCCATGCAACAGGAATGGAAATACTAGGAATCAGAATGCTTTTTGCATATAATAACCATTATAACCCATTATGGCACCATGTAGCTCTAATCTAAGGGTCGGGTGATGGGTGTCTGTAGAATGCACAGATAAGTAGCTGTTGCGTGGATCAACCGTTGCTGTGTCGCCTGCTGTTCATTGTTCCTGTTTGGATTGGACAGTTGGCAACAGGCTGCGGTGACAAGGTGACATTGGCCAGCGGTCATTGGCACCTGTGTGACGGGCGTACGGACTGGCAACTGTCACATCCACATGGACCGTCTCACTGTCACTGTCACATGGGGCGGCAGGTAGCCTAGCTGTTAGGAGCATTGGGCCAGTAACAGAAAGGTCGCTAGGTTGAATCCCGAGCCGACTAGGTGAAAAATCTGTCGATGTGCGATTGATCAAGGCACAAGGCCCTTGATCAAGGCCCTAATTGCTCCTGTAAGTCACTCTGGCTAAGAGTGTCTGCTAATTGACTCAAATGGAAATGTAAACATCCACCGCCATTATCCCTCCCAGGGTAGGCCAATTAGAAGGCAAAGCAGCAGAGGTGTCTGTTAACACTGCTGTAAGCATCAGGCTTTGTTGGCGTACGGGCCGCAGGTGGGCTGATGGAAGCTTCTCCTCAGAACGACTCTCTACGGTATCTCTGCAGGAACTGTGAAATCCTTGGAAGATGAAGCACAAGGCTTTATCCTGCATTCAGTGCCTCCCCACCACTCTGAGGCAAGGGCTCTCCAAGCCCTCTCGCCATGTGGATCCATCTTAGGGGGGCCACTTGAGAGACAATGGGCCCCTGCACTTATCTAAACACAAAAGCAAACTAGAGCCATTGCTCAGTAAACACACCGACTCTGAAGGTAGGCTATTTGCATAATAAGACGAGGGGAAACCTGTTGCAGCAATGGTTGGAGGATGGCTGTGATGTACTGTGATTTATGGAGGGAGAGCACTGTTGTGGCTCAATGTGTAGCCAGCTATGCTCCCCGGTGAGATTGGAGTGTTGTTTTTTTATCTGCATTCAAAGTACTTTTTAGGTGCTCACTTCCCCATTCTCCAGGCTCAGGATGAGAAGGAACAAAGCCCAGATAATGCTAAATATCGAGCACTTAGCTGCAGACATGCAATTACAAACTGAAACTTCCCAGCACCTAGAAACTCTATAGGACCCGCTAAATAGAACTTCTACACCTCTCTTGAATGGACATTTTCCTTCAGTCCTGTCACTACTCTTTTCATCAGCTGACACTGTAAAAGCGGCAGTCAACTCATTTCCTCCAAATTGTTGGGATGCTTTCACATTTTTCATGTCATGCGATTGCATTTGTAGGTTGGCGGTGCGAGTGCAGCGAGTGATTGTTTATAGACATAATAGACAGTAATAACCTTAGTTTTTAAGGTTATGCTTGGGACACAGCCTATTTGTGGCGCAGAGCAGCCTTCCAAATGCTATCTGACTGACTGTGGTCCCTGCAGGTTGGAACCTAAGTATGGCTGAGTATTAATAGCAGAAGAGAAAGCTGATATTTCCTGAGCCTCACGTATTGCAGCCTAGTTCATGAGCAGAGAGCTCCCGTGTCTGCAGGTCTGCAGCGACAGGCTACTCTCTAGCACATCCTGTAGTATCCACACATCTTCCTGCAGCCTGCACAACCCCCAAACCACAGGCCCTTTCCATTACACTGAAACTAACAGCCAGTGAATTAAGGGAATTAGAATAAACTGTTTGAAGGAGGCAGATTTCATTATAAGTTTGCCCAAAGACGATGGCTTGTGGAGAAATGTGTTTTCTCTATCTGCAATTACCTTGTGGACGCTGTAGCAGAGCTCTTTTAATTCCAGTAATTGGCGTAAAGGCTGAGCGGTTATTGGTGTATGTGAACCCCCTGTGGTATTGCTAATGCTGCTCCCTCCTACTGAGTTGTGCCTCTGCACAGTGACACTGACTGTACCCAAAGGACGCATGGTTACAGCTCCAAGGACAGTAGCCATGGAGAAATGAGGCTGCATGTAATTACTCGCTGGGTTTGTAAGCCTATACTCCTCCACAGGGCTGTCAATGTTTCGCAGTTGTTTGTGTTGTTTTTAGTTTTGCCTTCTTTTTTTTCATGTGAACTTTACATTCGCTGTATCTCGACTCCCCTCTCTAGTTCCCAGTGGACTGCCTGTTCACTGTCTGTTTGGTTATCTACTCGTCGGAGGGTGATAGAGCAAACACCCTCTCCCTCTGAAGTGCCTGGATCCTGCACGTCTTTGAAGACTTCCAGCACCTCAACATAACAAGGGGAAGGAACACAACACAGAGCAGTGCTTTGGCTTTGGTTTACCCCTGAAGGGTGACTGGAGGCTGGCGAGGGATTCAGCATACATTGTCTCCTCAAGAAAATGTCTGTATTCAAATACTTCCTCCTTATCGGTGTGGGCAGATGTTGTTTTGGGTGGGAACGTCTCTTTAGTGGTAATTTCATGATGTGTGCATTTAGTATTTCCCACAACGTCATACCTCCTTGTTTTTGTTGATTGATAAAAAGGAATGATTGAAACCGACCATCATCGTCTATATGACCGTTTTCTAACCAAATATGTAGCTCTGTGTGTTATACAACAGATGCATTTTTGATTGAAGAAGTAAATAGGAATTGATTCATCCTGTCTCCACTAATGGGAGAGTTTGGGAGATAAATCCTGGGGTTTTGTTTACCCGGAAACTCATCTGAAACATCTGGAGACACATCAATTGGATGACTGGCCTTGTCCTGTAGATGGGTGGCCTGACCTTGTTCTGAGGCAGAGTGCAGTTTTTCAATATGAATGTGAAGAGAGGAAGTAGAGTAGAGGATCACAACTCTGCTCTGAACATATCCCCCACAAGGAAATAATGTTTACAGCTCTGCTGCCCTCCATCTATTACCAACCTCGTCTATTCTGTTTATTTCTGTAGCCCGGCCAGCGGAGTATTATTGGTGAAACAGTTCCTCTGACCTCGGTATGATGGAAGGGTTTGAACACAGATTAGATTAGTGCCCGGTCGAAATCTAGGCAGAAATAATTAATCGTGTTTGTATTATTATTGTCATCTCTCGTACTGTCTCTCGTTTGCCAGCCAGAGCGTAAACAAATGGGAGTAAAATGATTACTGTAAAATAGAAGGACAAAAAGGAAAATCAATAGAAATTTTCAGCTGGAGGGGTGGAAACCACCGTGGTTGCTGTTTGAGGGCCAAATGTGGAGTTGGGTTTGTTAGAAGTGAAGGATATGACAAATGTGAAATCACCAGCAGCCCTGTTGGAGTTTGAGTCAACCTTGCTCAGTCGACACAGCCTATACACCTGCTGTTGTTGCTTTAGACACGGAACGGTGAGTTGTCATGGCCACAAAGCCATCTGCTGACATTTCTAATCAGTGAAGGGGTCTCGGTTGGCATCACCCATCCAATTAGTGTCCTGTGGGTTAGAATACAAGCACACACCCCTTTACCATTTGCTTTTTATAACACTCCAGCATGTCACACACTCCTGCTTATACACAGGATGACAATGTAACTGTAACCAAGGGCCTTATTAACTTTTGTGAGAGAATATTTGCGTTGAGAAGTTCAGCGGTTATTTCAGCTCCCCATTTCTCTCTATTTAGACTGGAGGCTTCATGACCTTCTAGTAGAATCTTCAATATTCACATTGTGCTCTACTTTGATTCCAACTGGAAATCACATCAAGAGATTGAGGCTATGGGATTTTGGTGTGAAAAAAGCAAGCTTTGGAGATGCCAATGGCCATTTGGAGTCATATTTGTGTAGTGATATGGCTGTCAGAGTGGACAGCATGGAAAATGTGAGCTGAAAGAGGATAGTGATTTCTCAGAGCTCTGTGGAGAAAAATACTAAGATTGGAGGGTATTGATCTTTCCAGCAGGTGTAGCTTCACAGACCACTGAGTTTCTCAGGCAGGCATTTAGCTCCAGGAGGGATCTCTTCTCTCCCTTTGGTTATCACCAATGCATTGAGCTGGGACTGCTAAGAAGCTTTATGTTATCATTGGCCAGAATATGAATGACCTCTCTGTGGGAATAAAAACTACTCCAAAAAGATAACACACGCACGCACGCACGCACATATTCCACTGCAAACAAACCCATCCCGGTTCCATACTCCACATCTCGTCGTTTTCAATTTGAGATGTTATCATACTATAAAGCTCTCGTGTCATATGTAAACATCTAGATGCCACTCAGCTTGGCAGTGGCACTCGTGAAATCAGCAAGTTGAATTCATACCTGATGTGCTCCCATATTGCGAGGATCGCAAGTCCCTGTCTGTCTCAATGTCGGGGGGAGGTCTGTGGCAGTGGTGTCACAGCGTGGGTGTGGGTGTTTGTGTAGAGAGGATTCTCAATGGCCACTCATGCAGAACAGTTACACCGACTCCCCCTCCAGGGACTAGCAGCAGGCCACTTTACCATACGACCCTCTATGTCTATCTCTTCTATAGCCTCCTCTCCTCTCCGCTAATCACACTGGAATTACCCACTGAGTAGAGTGGCGATGAGGACTCCAGGGAGAGTAGCAGCCTTGACATCTAATTTGTCTAATGTATGTTCTATGTAGGTGTGTGACTGTGTGTAAATGACGTTGGTATGAGTGAGCGAGCGCGGTGGCTGGGTCGGGAGTGTATTAGCAGAGGTCGTCCTGGGGATGTTTGCAGGGGTTTTCAGGAATTAGCGCAGGCAAATGAGAACGGCGAGCCGCCTATTGATTCATTAGCCTCTGTGTGATCTCCACTCTCTGTGGTGGTTTCTGGAGCGTGGAAACATCATTGCAGTGTCTCAGATGTATGGGGTTGTGTGATTAAAGAGTATTTTTCTTTTGTCATAGAGAAGACCCTTTGATGGTAATCAGGGAGAGAGAGACCTGCAGTGCTCCCACATATTATACCATTGGCCTTGACACACAGACAGTATGGAGGGCTTAGAGGGAAGCTGGATCCTATTGACTCTGTAGGGCAGAAATTTGACGAACTGACTTGTTGGAATGGTGGCATCCTATGACGGTGCCACGTTGAAAGTCACTGAGCTCTTCAGTACGGGCCATTCTAATGCCAATGTTTGGCTATGGAGATTGCATGGCTGTCTGCTCGATTTTATACACCTGTCAGCAACGGTTTGGCTGCAATAGCCAAATCTGTACTCGTGTATATAAAGTGTACATACTGTAGGCAGCCAACCTCCACATCAAACACACAGCACAGGGCCCTGCTCGCTTAAGGGCTGTCAGGAATCTCAGCAATGAACCACTGCATGTTAAAGAGTATTGAATATTATGTGCTATGGCAGAAAACGGGCAAAAGATGCCAATTGAGACGTCATTTTGCCTTGTTTTCAAAGTTAACAAGTCACAGCAGTCAGTGTCTGGAGAGGGATAGCAAAACCTTTGGTCAGTGCCTTATCGTTCTTTCATATTGCAGCTGCACAAGGTGGATATGGTGATATAGGGGACTAAGGGGGCAGCAGTTTGTGTTGCAGTAGCCCCTCAACAATGGCAGGCAGGCATGACTGTGAATTTAAAGGCCTACCGCTGCTCTCCTCCCTCCCTCAAAGTTTACCTCCCACCATGTTTGTAACCTGGAGAAGGTACTCTCCATATTTTCTTCATCCCTGTAATGTTTGGTTCCCACTGCAAGACGCACTCTGGTCAAAATATCTTAAACATTACGATAGTTAACTGTCAAGGCTCGATGCTTACGCATTTCTTTTAGGTTGGTTTTGCAAAGCTAACTGTTCTCCCTGGTGCATTGTACAGAAGCGGGAAGTCTTACGTTTCAAGTTTTAATGTCACGTGCACAAATACAGTGAAATGCCTTTCTTGCAAGCTCGAAATCGAACAATGCAGTATATATATGTAGTACTAAAAATAACATAAGGTAGAACAAAAACACACAAGAAATAAAAATAAGAAATAAGAAGAACACGAGAAGTAAGCTGGCAGGCAGGCAAGTCCAATCATGAAGAGAATTAACAGTGCACAACTATGCCAAATGGACTGTTTCACTCTCTAAATATGTAAGTGACTAAATAGGTTATTGGCAAGTATCAGGGCACGGGTTTAATAGACAATATCATAATGGTCAATGCGAGACCGAGTTGCAGTGGACCCCAGGAAGAGTTTGCGGTGGCACTTCTATACAAAGAGCCAGTCTGTCATTTATCTTCCCTTAAATAATATTAATTAGCCTACTCCTTCCTGTTAGGAGCCACTGTGTGGATCTGTGGCAAACACAGATTGGGCCTGAAATTGGTGTCAGAAAAAGCCCTCAGAGAACATATTGTTTAGGTGGTGAATACAGAAGGTAGGGAGGGAGGGAATGTATGACTGCAGGTGCCAGGGTTTCTGTCGTTCAAATGAGGATAGAGATGTGTAGAATCAAAACATTTCCTTTCCTTTGGGAGCCGGAGTCTGCAGATGTTCTATTAGCTATGGCAAAGTTAGCTGGCTTCATCTTTTATTACACTTCGTTTAGATGATGCCAGTGGTTTTTAATTTGGGAAATTATGCAATAGAATTATGTTAGGGGTCCCAATGAAGACCATAGTTCTGGCTAGAGTGTTCCTCATGCTACACTTAAGGAGATATTTCATAAATTAATCACTGCCCTGAGCTCAGGCTTGGTGATTCATAACGAATGTCCATAAAATGTTAATCAGTATTTCAATATCTAGTGTAAAAGCCATTCCCTTCACCATGAGCACTGGCCTGGGTAGATCTTACCATGCCTATGAAACACCTTCACACCTTTACTGTGCTCAGGCCCTGATACTTTGTAGTAATTCACAACTGCAAGGTTTGCTAGCTACCTCTCTCAAAGAGTGCAGTGTATAAAGTCAGAACATCTGCTGTCTCAGCCACTGCCAAACACCAAGGGAGTACCCCAAGGCTCGATCCTAGGCCCCACTCTCTTCTCAATTTACATCAACAATATAGCTCAGGCAGTAGGAAGCTCTCTCATCCAATTAAATGCAGAATATAGTCTTATACTCAGCTGGCCCCTCCCTGGAGTTTGTGTTAAACGCTCTACAAAAAAGCTTTCTTAGTGTCCAACAAGCTTTCTCTGCCCTTAACCTTGTTCTGAACACCTCCAAAACAAAGGTCATGTGGTTTGGTAAGAAGAATGGCCCTCTGGTGTGATTACTACCTCTGAGGGTTTAGAGCTTGAGGTAGTCACCTCATACAAGTACTTGGGAGTATGGCTAGATGGTACAATGTCCTTTTCTTAGCACATATCAAAGCTGCAGGCTAAAGTTAAATCTAGACTTGGTTTCCGTAATCGTAATTGCTCCTCTTTCTTCCCAGTTTCCAAACGAACCCTGATTCAGATGACCATCCTACCCATGCTAGATTACGGAGACGTAATTTATAGATCAGTAGCTAAGGGTGCTCTTAAGCGGCTAGATGTTCTTTACCATTCGGCCATAAGATTTGCCATCAATGCTCCTTATAGGACACATCACTGCACTCTATTCTCCTCTGTAAACTGGTCATCTCTGTATTTATAAAACCCTCTTTGGCCGAACTCCCCCCTATTTGAGATACCTACTGCAGCCCTCATCCTGCACATACAACACCCGTTCTGCCAGTCACATTCTGTTAAAGGTCCCCAAAGCAGACACATCCCTGGGTCGCTCCTCTTTTCAGTTCTCTGCAGCTAGCGACTAGAACGAGCTGCAAAAAACACTCAAACTGAACAGTTTTATCTCCATCTCTTCATTCAAAGACTCAATCATGGACACTCTTACTCTCAGTTGTGGCTGCTTTGCGTGATGTATTGTTGTCTCTACCTTCTTGCCCTTTGTGCTGTTGTCTGTGCCCAGTAATGTTTGTACCATGTTTTGTGCTGCGATCCATGTTGTGCTACTGCCATGCTGTGTTGCTACTGTATTGTTGTCATGTTGTGTTGCTACCATGGTGTGTTGTCATGTGTCGTTGTCTTAGGTCTCTCTTTATGTAGTTTTGTGGAGGCCTTCTGCCTTTTGGTAGGCCGTCATTGTAAACAAGAATTTGTTCTTAACTGGCTTGCCTAGTTAAATAAAGGTTAAATAAAATATTTAATAAATAAATGTTGGCTAGAGTGTGTGGGGTTTAATACACTGTAATTGCAGGGTTGAGAGAGTGTTTGTCAAATTGCCATTCTCATAATTGGAAAACAGCACTAGGTGTGTAATTGCAGAGGATTACCGTAGGTTACCATAGCACTGAGATGAGTATTTCAGGTCTCAGACCCTGCCTGACAGGAATGAAGAACAGAGACATTTTCTACTCTTCTTTTCCTCTTCTCTCCTCTCATATGTATGACTTTCCCACAGTCAGGAACATGTCTCTCCAGACTCTAGAGTTTTAGAGAAGAGGAAGTAAAAAAACATCAACAGCCAATCCCTTTCCTCTCCCTGCTTACTTAGGATAAAATGACAGCATGGATCAGCAGCCGTGCTGCAGAGTCTAATGACGAGGAGTGAAAGAAAGACAGGCTGGGGATGTAAACAGCCTAGACAGCCTTCATTACCCTCTAACTCTCGCAGAATACAAACACACATGCACATACCCAAACACACACACACACATGCCCAAACACACACACACACACACACACACACACACACACACACATGCCCAAACACACACACTCTTTAACGTCGAAGCATGCTATATTCTTTATCTTAGATTGCGGTCAACAATGGGAAATACCAATTACCAATGTTAATAGCAAGCATCCTAAATGTATTTGCTAATAGAATGGCTAATACATATTCTCCCATTTGTCTCAATTTACCATTTACATCACTACCAAATATATTTTTATGACTGAGTGAGTATTCATTACTCTCTTTAGAGCATAACAGGCTAAAGATCAAAGATAAAGATTAGTACATGCATTAAAACACAGTCCTACGGTGGCGTGGTAAAGAGAGATCTTTGAAGACAGGAAATTGCCAGACAGGATTCCTCAGCCGACAGTGTTTGTACAGTAACTGTTCTGTTTGTTGCATAAACAAGGAACTTCCAATCGGGGGAGACAGTAATGAAATAATACGATGTAATGGAGATTATGGAAGCCGATTGAAAGCAGTATAGTGAGATCATTGTGTATGCTATGTGCCTGGTTGGTACGTCATACTGTAGATAGAGCCCCAGGCTTTATTGGCATTACAGATGTCTCAGCCTCAGACCGGAGACTAGTAGAAGTGACAGTACATTAAGGTGGTTTTCCATGGTTTTCTCTGTTAGATGGACACCTGGTGAGAGATGTTGTACATATTACGTTTCAGTCCATGGTTTTCTCTGTTAGATGGACAACTGGTGAGAGATGTTGTACATCGCTATTACATTTCCGCTGTCATGCTGCTGCAGGTATCATGATGACAAAGCTCTATAGCCTCTTGCTCCACAGCTTTAACTACTTAGGGAGCACTCCCGACACTACCCGGTGAAATGTAAGGCGCCAAATTCAAAATCCAAAAGTTGAATTATTAAACATTCATCAATACACAAGTGTTGCATAGTCATCAAAAGCTCTGATTCTTGGCAATATCACAGCGTTGTCAGATTTCAAAAAGGCTTTACGGCGAAAGCACAACATTTGATTGTTTGAGGATAGCCCCTCTCATATTTTATGGATTAGTATAAATCCATAACCAACGCGGGTCTCATAAAACGCATAAAATAGCTAATATAAAATCCCTTGCCTTTCGAAGAACTTCTGCTGAGGGCTTCCCAAGTGACCAACGAAGACATCCAATGGTTCTTTTGTTAGAAAAAGTAATTTATTATATCCATAAATCTCAGTTTGGTTGGCGCGTTATGTTCATAAAATACAGCGTCCACTCGCCCACCGTGAAGAGAACGCGTTCAACCTATACCTATACACTTGTCCAAGAACAATCAAACATCATTGATAATGTATCCTTAGGAACACTTTTATGTATATTTACTATAATATTTCAACCGGATTATAAACTGGACGATAGGAAAGGAAAAAACCACAGCGCGCGCGAGCCCGTGAACACACCTCCTCTTCTGTTTACATCCTGTGACTAGTTCGAAATTCTTCTTCTATTACCATCCAGAGCAACCTAACATCACCAAATACTGTCTAGAGACTGTTGACATCCAGTGGAAGCAATAGGTACTGCAATCTTACTCCCAGATATGGCTGTTTTCAATAGGGTGGGGTTCAAAATGAGGCAATGTGTCAAAAACACTTTTTCCCAGGACAGAAATTCCTCTGGTTTTTGCCTGCTATATCCGTTCTGTTATACTCACAGACATTATGTTAACACTTTTAGAAACTTCAGAGTGTTTCCTATCCAATAGTACTAATTATGTGCATATCCTATTTTCTGGGCCTGAGTGGGAGGCATTTTACTTTGGGCACACCAGACTCTCCAAAACCGTCACCTTGGGAGCCACTCCCTAAGAAGTTAAGGGAGCTGTTCTCTATAGTCTCTTGCTCCACAGCTTTAAGGAAGCTGTTCTCTATTATCTCTTGCTCCACAGCTTTAGGGGAGCTGTTCTCTATTATCTCTTGCTCCACAGCTTTAAGGGTGCTGTTCTCTATTATCTCTTGCTCCACAGCTTTAAGGGACCTGTTCTCTATAGCCTCTTGCTCCACAGCTTTAAGGGAGCTGTTCTCTATAGCCTCTTGCTCCATAGCTTTAAGGGAGCTGTTCTCTATTATCTCTTGCTCCACAGCTTTAGGGCTGTTCTCTATTATCTCTTGTTCCACAGCTTTAAGGGAGCTGTTCTCCATTATCTCTTGCTCCACAGCTTTAAGGGAGCTGTTCTCTATTATCTCTTGCTCCACAGCTTTAGGGGAGCTGTTCTCTATCATCTCTTGCTCTACAGCTTTAAGGGAGCTGTTCTCTTATCTCTTGCTCCACAGCTTTAGGGGAGCTGTTCTCTATTATCTCTTGCTCCACAGCTTTAGGGGAGCTGTTCTGTTCATAGACTTTGGCACCAGGTCGAGGCCTGAAAAGAGCATAATGTCAGCAACGACAAAGCATAATGTCAGCCTGGAAATATAGCTGGCCAAGTTCAGCCTGGCCACCTGGAAGAGCCACTGTCAGGCTGTGAGTGTTACCCGGCGTGACGGATTAGGTGGAGGAGTCAGTCAATCACAAGGGCTCCCAGTTCCCCTAATTGATCACGCCACATCACACTCCAGACCAGAAGTCACAGGTGTCAAGCTTGTGTTAGCCCCAAACATCTGACTCCAGATCAGATCAGAGTTCACTGCTAGACTAATTACAATGCATGTTGTTACTGTCTGTACCAGTTAATGTCCCGTCAAGCTACACCTGGAAGCCATTCTCTGTTGCAGAGCTACAGTAGCCTATATCTCCATGTGGCAGGACCGTGTGCTGTTGAACAGTAGGAAGTCACTTGCTGCGGGACACCAAGTCACAGCTTTACCACTGCATTACAGTTCGTCACCCAGGCAGCAATGGAAATGTACCAGTCAAAGTGCCACCGCTCACAGGATTTACATGTGTTCAGTGCTCTTTCTCTGGGTAATCTCTGTCACTCCTACCTATCTTCATAGAGCCATCAGTTCTTGCTCATTTTAGGATACTCTTCGGATTTCAGATTCCTAAATGAGTTTTCAGGGCTGCATCCTCTCCCCAAAGAGGGAGATATGGGCTCGAGTTAAAAACGATTATGTAAACGCCGTAGAATTCTGATATTCAGAACATTAATTTTACTCGATTTCTGCCTTGAGGACACCTCTCCTTCCCTCTCTGCCTCCCACGCTAGCTGTGGCATGTTGAATTAAGGTTACGCTTGGTTCCTCTCGGTGTTAGTGCCTGGGGAAAACCTTGTTTAATGTGTGTTTAAAAAGAGCATGCATCAGAGGGTTTCATATGTATCTATGTATTGTTGTAAGTCTCTGTCTTCCAATAACACACATAAAACAATTGTGTATGTGTGTGTTATGTGATTATGCTGAATATGTCCATGTGATCTTTTCTGGTATTTTTTCAGTGAATATACGATGCAATACATGGGAGCGTTCTCTGCGTTCATTGTGGTGTTTTCGAGGGTGACAGAAAAGCACTCTTATGCTTAAAATTGAATGCCGCACAGCATTTCATTGAAATTGCATTCTTGTGATCTCAGCTAGTATTATGATATAGCACATGAAGGGTTCAGTAACTGATGAACTTGTAGCTCTATTCCACCATTACAGTTATGGTTTAGTCAATATTTCTGTTTGGGGAATCATTAGCATTTTTTTGTAGATTTTTTATTGTCTTGTAATCCCTTTAAGTTTCTATGAATTAAATTCACAGTATTATTGCAGTTCATCTTTATAATGTTGGGGAAATGATTATGTGACGTTTATTGACGAGATCACACCCTATATGGGATTAGCTGTTATTACGCACGCACACACACACACACACACACACACACACACACACACACACACACACACACACACACACACACACACACACACACACACACACACACACACACACAATAGGATATTGAACTCATGTGATGTGCTTGCTGCTAGCTGGTCTAGTTCCAGTCCCCGGGGGTAAAGTAGAGACAGAGGTGATGGCTGGACTGAGGTTCTGTCTCTCTGTCTGATCTACTTCCCCCCTGGGTAGTGAGTGTTTGCCTCTCATAATGGCCTGCTCTGTGCCAATGTCCAGTCCAAATTAAATGTTCTCAACACACAAAGGAGACAGAGATGATCACATTTGAAAGCCGGGGCGGCTCCTTAATGACTGTTCCCTTAAGCTTAACCTTTCCTGAAGCATCAGAATGATGATGGGCCCAGCAAAATGAAGTGATTATTGTCTAGAGTCATGAGTCAGGGACTGGGGGGAGATGAGATGGGCTGAGCTAACGGTGGATAATTGTGGAGTTATTTTTTATTAAGTGAATCGAGGAATCAATTAGTCCTGTGTATCAAAAAAGTGTCAACTCAGCCGTTATTCTTGACATGAGAGTTTGTCAAGCGTTATAGTCCAATGTTCTAGAAACCTTTGGCATTATGTTTTATGAAAGGGTTTTTTCTTGAACTTAAAGTGATGCAATAGGTCAGCGTCTGGTTAGATTTGGGGACAGCGATGAGGCAGTTTTCATCTTGCAAGGCTGCCTCTAGAAATCTATTGTTCATTTCTTTTAAATGATTAAGAGAAAAAAAGAAGTTGAACATTGGGTCCATTCACTCTCCCCTCATTCTGAAATTGAGGTCAGTCCATGTAAACAGCACTAGGACCCTGCATCAAAGTTCCTTAGTTGCCCTGAAAACTGCATGTATTGGGAATGTTTTTCGATGGATGAAGTGGGATGATGAGCTGTCCTTCAGTGTTAGACATTTTCGAGCCTCTGGACCTCAACACTCAGCAGGCTTTGTGTGCATGCCTCAAATGCCAGATGAATAAAATAGTATTTTAAAGAGCTAAAAATGTAATGTTGATTACATTTCCATCAGTGTTCTTTTAATCGGATTTGCATTTACAAAGAACAACACACTATATTGATCAGGTGAGCTCTACTGGTGGCTCTACTGTAATATTCAAAATGCACCAATGTGGATGTTTAAATCTGTTTGTAAAACAGTGAAAGGTCCTTTCAGTGGAAACTCCCATGGCAGATGTAGTACATTCTAATCTCCTCTCACTGACTATGTTAAAGGTCCCTGTTTCTCCAATCCCCGCAGTACAGAGATTACTAATGTCAGCCCCTCTCACTAAACCCACTGTGAATAGCCTGGCGTGACAGATGCAGCAGCATTGATGACCTAATTCATTAATGAAGACATTTACGAAGATACACCTCCTGTGCTCCTCTGCCCAGGTGGAACATACAGTATGTGTCACACACCATAGCAGAGGATCCAGGTCAGCCGAGGAGATCTGTGTGTGTGTGTGTGTGTGTGTGTGTGTGTGTGTGTGTGTGTGTGTGTGTGTGTGTGTGTGTGTGTGTGTGTGTGTGTGTGTGTGTGTGTGTGTGTGTGTGTGTGTGTGTGTGTGTGTGTGTGTGTGTGTATCCTTCTGTCCATGCACATCCATCTGTCCACATGCGGGAGTAAGTGAGTGAGTAAGTGAGTGAGTAAGTGAGTGTGTGTGTGTGAGTGTATTTCTCCTGTCCACGAAAATGAATTTCCTATCAGAATAGTGTAACAGAAGCTCTCTGTACTGTTAAAGGCTACGTCTAAACCCTTTTAGTCTAGAATAAGAGCACTCATGGTGCATCAATGTGCCGGCCTCACAAGTGCTTTTGTGCGTCAATACATTTTCCATTGGAACAGTGAATTGCTTCAGACTGTTTCAAATACAGGGCCAGAAAGTATTCAGACCCCTTGACTTTTTCCACATTTTGTTACGTTATGTCCTTATTCCTTATTTCCTCAGGAATTCATACTTAATACCCCATAATGACAAAGCAAAAACAGTTTTTTTAGACATGTTTGCAAATGTATAAAAAAAAAACTGAAATATCACATTTACATAAATATTCAGACCATTTACTCACTACTTTGTTGAAATACCTTTGGCAGCGATTACAGCCTTCAGTCTTTTTGGGTATGACGCTACAAGCTTGGCACACCTGTATTTGGGGAGTTTCTCCCATTCTTCTCTGCAGATCCTATCAAGCTCTGTCAGGTTGGATGGGAAGCGTCGCTGCAAAGATACTTTCAGGTCTCTCCAGAGATGTTCGATCGGGTTCAAGTCCGGGCTCTGGTTGGGCCACTCAAGGGCATTCAGAGACTTGTCCCGAAACCACGCCTGCGTTGCCTTGGCTGTGTGCTTAGGGTTGTTGTCTGTTGGAAGGTGAACCTTCACCCCAATCTGAGTTCCTGAGAGCTCTGGAGCAGGTTCTCATCAAGGATCTCTCTGTACTTTGCGCCGTTCATCTTTCCCTCAGTACTGACTAGTCTCCCAGTCCCTGTCTCTGAAAAACATCCCCACAGCATGATTCTGCCACCACCATGTTTCACCATAGGGATGCTGCCAGGTTTCCTCCAGACTTGACGCTTGGCATTTAGGCCAAAGAGTTCAATCTTGGTTTCATCAGATCAGAGAATCTTGTTTCTCATGGTCTGAGTCCTTCAGGTGCCTTTTGGAAAAATCCAAGTGGGATGTCATGTGCCTTTCACTAAGAAGTGGCTTCTGTCTGGGCGCTCTACCACTCTACCAAGGCCTGATCGGTGGAGTGCTGCAGAGATGGTTGTCCTTCTGGAAGGTTCTCCCATCTCCACAGAGGAACTCCTCCCTGACCAAGGCCCTTCTCCCCCAATTGCTCGGTTTGGCCGGGCGGCCAGCTCTAGGAAAAGTCTAGGTGATTCCAAACTTCTTCCATTTAAGAATGATGGAGGCCACTGTGTTTTTGGGGACCTTCAATACTGCAGAAATGTTTTGGTACCCTTCCCCAGATCTCTGCCTCGACACAATCCTGTCTCGGAGCTCTACGGACAATTCCTTCGAAATCATGGCTTGATTTTTGCTCTGACATGTACTGTCAACTGTGGGACCTTATATAGACAGGTGTGTGCACAAAATGATTGCTCTAAAATCCTATATTTGGAGCATTTCGCAATGTATTTCACCCAGTTGGTTTCCCTTCACCAGTTAAACACAGGCAAGACAAGTTGCTTGCCTGTGCATTTTCTGGAGGGTTCCATATGAAAAGCTTCTCAAATGGAATTAAGATCAAATGAACGCGTCAGAGCATGAGGGCAGATATTTATAAGTAGGCACCCAAATTAACGCAACGATTAAATATGTCTCGCTAACCCGACCCCTTTAATTTAAACTAGGTTTTATAAGCAGCAGCAAAAAAGGCTAATCTCAGCCATGATATGCCATGAGACCAATGGAACACTGGAAGTACCCAGGGACAAGGCATCTTTACTAAGGTCCCTGTAGCCACATTAAGTACATAGCCCAGTACATAGCCCATAGAGATTGACATCACACTGGCACACAATGCCAGTGTGGGCACGATCCCTCTAAGGCACGGACCAGTTAAACAGTTCCATACCACCCACTTTCCATGCCTTGCATAAGAGATCTGCTCTTACTCAGCTTCGGTGGCTCTGGCCTTTCATAGTGCATTGGCAATTAATGGATCATCCTTATCCATTTATGTTGAATTGGTTCAATCCACTTAAGGGGAAATATTATTAACGTCTCTGTCTCTGTAAAGTTTCTTTATAATTGGTTTGCCACAGTATTCAGTCCTCCGTATTCTTTCTGCTGGGCTGATAGCACTGCAGGAACAGTTCATTGTGGGAACCATGTGCGGTCCCCTCATTGCTGGCCCAGTGTCGCCTCTAAATATAACCCCCCTCATCATCAGAGTGACTGGCTGGACTTGGTATGACCTTACAGTGTTATATTGGCTAGAGAGGCCCCATGGTTTAACAGTGGGGGAGCTCGACATCCAGAGGGTGAGCAAGGCCTTCTGACTGCCTGGCATGTGAATTGTGAAACAGCTGAGTGAGGCGAACAAGCTGTAATGACACTGTTCACACTCCTACCCCTGAGAGGTCACAGTCACATAGGCACTACGGCTAGGGCAGGACGTTACCTGCTCAACCTGATAACATCATCACCAAGAGAGCCTCTCTGTGCAGATAGTGGCTATTATCCTTTGGTTCATTTCAAGCCTTTTGCAGTAGTTTCAGATCAGTAGTTTAGTTTTTGTTCTGTTTCTTTTCACCCACCCACACATATCCTGTTCAATTCACTTATGTCCCGTTACAGAATGCAACGGGACATGTTGCCTGGTTTGATACAAAGACTTGTGAGAGACCCTGTAGGTATCTTAGACACTGTACAGTAGGTGTTTATGAGACCTACTGTAAGAGCAGAATGGACAAAAAAATACAGTGGAATCATTGGTATGTGAGGATGGAGAGCATAGGGGGTCCAGGACAACCCCATAGCCAGAGGTCAAATTGACCTGACATTTCCCATGAATGCGCCTCCGGAAATTCATGAAGGGAAATCTATGCCTGGGTGTGTATCAATGCTGACGTCATGTTTCCTCCAAACTAGCCTTCTTCTATGCCGCACAGAAATAATAGGTTTTCAGGGTACATGACTGACTCAAGTCTTTCTCTGAGCTTGAGGGCAGCATTCACTGCCTACTATTTATTTTGAACTTGAATGCTGTTGCTGAACAGATTGTACCCTGCAGTGTATACTTAGTCTTCCCTACAGCTGTTGGCATGTATTTCTCGTTTCCTGCAGAAGATTGGAACTTTGATTTGACATTATGCTGGTGATGTGTGATCTGGGGAGGTAGCCTGACTAGCCTCTCACTTTGACACGGCCCACGTGTGTGCTCCGGTGCTCAGCCAACCACTAAATCAGCCCACATGCCACCGTGTTCCCACAAGGGTTAGTGTTAACAAAAGCAACCCGAGAGGCCTGGCTGGAGCATTCTCCTCTGGTCACAAACACCACCCTATTCCAGGAACAGGTTATGGTTAGGAGGATGGAGGGAACTCACGGCAGAAGGTGGAAGGTGCACGGTTGAGAGTGCAATAGTTTCAAACGTTGTCACGGTTCAGTGCATTTGAAGATTAGATGAGCTGCCTCTACTTCTGCAAGGTCAGGGCTAATCATAGAAATATAATTACTAGAACAGTCAAATTATTATTCTATGGGACTAATGGTGAGCGCTAGTAGGATTGCCTCGTCTGAACCCGGCCACCACTGCATGCTAACAAGACTGGTTCATCTCATGCACCTGCGGCAGCACAATGTGCTCTGCTCTTTAGATTCCTATGACATTGAACATAGATTGCTGGTATCAGACTGATAAACCAGAAAGGATTTTTCTTCCAGCAAGCCCCCTGAGCCATTACACTGTACACGGCTTGTTTTGATAATCCCAAGGTTGTTGGAAGAAGCCTTACAAATCTGATTTCAAAAAACCTGTATTCCATTTTCTCTGCATTTCTTTTTCATGGAAGTTGACTACACAGCACTTTTACAAGCATGGAATGGAATGTTGAATATGGAGGAGCATATGTACAGTACACTCTCTCTACAAATTGGAGACCTAAGGCATTAGTGTCTTGTCATTATGTAATCATGTTTTAGGGACAGAGTAGACATTTGTCTGTATCAAATCTGCATCAACTCCCTGTGAGTCTGTCAATGTCAGTGTCTGGCTTCTGCTGCCCAGCAAGAGCGCTCAGCAGCACGTCCTCCAGATCTGTGTATTTTCGGGCTGAGTAAACAAATTATCAGCAGCACATCTCAAAAGCCACTTGAATTGTATAATCAACTATCCACTTTCGAAATGAGAGTGCTTTTCCCCCACTTAGATGTTTTGATATTTAAAATCCTTAAACTAAGCTAATTGGGTATGGAATAGGGTTGGGCGGGAACCAGATTTTCATACCATCATACCGTTTCTGTACCATACCAGGGTATACGGTATTACCGAATGTGCACACAAGGGGTGCTATTTCTCAACAACAAGAAGAATAAATAAAACAATTTAGGCAACAGGGATCTTGATCCAGAGGGGCTTGAATATCTCTGCTATAACCAAGAAGCTTGATCTTGACATCTAGCCACTTATCTAGCAAGTTAGCAAACCAAATGCATAGCTGGAGCCCTGAGCTGGATATCATTTGTTTCAAATCTTCAATTTCTTAAAGTTATATGCAATGGCATAGCATGCACACCTGCATACCCCCCACACACACACACACACATATTGAAAATCATACTGTCAGTATTTCAAAATACCCTGGTAATGGTATAAACGGTATACCTCCCAAGCCTAGTACGGAAATTAGGAAATTGGGTCTTAAGAATTAGTCAAAAACACTCATACATATTTTATGACTGACGTTTCAGAAGTAGTCTGCTGCCCCATTTCGGGCCCAGTCTCTGGCCTGTCTTTGAGCAGTTTAACTGGCTTGATATACGGATGGCGCCACTTTAAAGAATATATCCAACAGTAGCGACAACAGTCAGCTGGCTATATTAAGAATGATATAGCCAGCAACATTGATTGGAATTAGGGAAAAGGTTAAGGTCTGGGGGACTACCATCATTTACTTTTGAAGACCCCGTGACAAGCTCTGTCACATTCTCCCAGTGTACTTTAGCCCTTTACACTCGTTTCCATATACGGGTTGAAAATGGCAGATTTGGGCAATGATAAACGGCTAAATTGGAACGCAGTGGCTGTACAGTAACATGCTATACATGACGTCAGAGCTCTGGCTCTGCGCCTCACAGCGCTGTATTGGTTTTGACTGACAGCTGCTCTGAACTTGAGCACCCCGTCTGGCAAGAAGCGCCCCCGTCCCAACCGCTAATTGAGTAACTCATTATATTTTAAAAGATGAGACGTTGATGATTATAATAAATAGCGTTTTGATGTCATACAAGCAAACCAAACACCTGTGAGTCCAAATGTGCACTTTACATTTCCATATCATAAAACTCGTGCCATCTACAGTGTCAACGTTTATGATCACTATGTTTGATGTACAGTTACAAGATGACATGACCCTGAATCAGCTGAATCATACCCTGAATTTGCTGGAATTGCATTTTGAAAGCCTAACACTGTAAGATCGTATTTTATAACTTAGCTAGTCATGTTGGCAATAGAAAACGATTTCAAATGATCCCCACGTGACCCAGATTGCCATTTATAATGGACCGTTTTTGGATTGCGTAAACAACAACAGGAATTGTGTGATGGCGGGGATAAAGAGTTCTGTTCCTAACAAAGAAACTACAAGAGTGCTTTCGCTAGTTCCTCAACGGCACACCATGTAGAGCTCCAAAAAGCACCTTACAGAAGAAGATGATGGGAATTCTTTTTGTGGATAACTTTGCAGCTTTTACAGACCGACCAGGCCTATTTCTTCGGGACAATTTACATCTTAACAGGTATGGCTCCAGCATCCTCTCCACCAACATGTCTCTTACTCTTGCTTCATGTAGAGCCTTTGATACCTGACGTTGTGTATCTTCGGGGGTTGACTTTTGGGATTGTACGCTCCCCTATCAGACTATGTTCAATGCTCCTCTCCCAGTTTCATTAATTAGTCCCCCAATTGCAAATATGGAACAAACTACAGTTAACAACCTTTTTGCAATTCCTAGATTATTGTCCAATCACCGTATGTAATACTACTCACATGCAGAGAGGTATTGTTAGTAGTAATCTTGTCCCCATAAAATTGAGCTCTGTCAATAGCTCAAAAAGGGTTTATTGCTCATCCAGTGCAGCTTCAGGTGCTACCTTGGATACTCCATCTGATATGAATTCCGTGGCAATGGCATTGGAATAATTCATTTGAAAGCTAGAAGCCTGATCCAAAAGTTGGACTTTATTGACATTTTGGTCTCACAATCAAATGTTGACATACTGATTGTATCTGAATCGTGGCTGTGTGATTCTGTGCCTGATTCAGATGTTCAGTTGATTGGGTACAATATTTATAGAGCTGATAGAGTTGGTAGAGGTGGTGGTATCGCGATTTATGTAAAATGCTGCTTAAATGTTTCTGTGTCCATATCAACCTCTGTCCCAAAGCAATATGAATGTCTAGTTTTAAATGTGGTACTTGGTAGTAACGCTCAGCTAACTCTAGCAGGGGTATATCGCCCCCCTCAGCTCCTCCTTGTACTCTATGCAAATTATCTGATATACTGTCTTATTATGCAAACTCTGAATTACTGATTTTGGGAGATTTTAACCTGGATTGGCTCTCACCAGTATCCGATAAATTAAAAGACATTTGTACTGAACTACATCTAACTCAGCTGATAACTAAACCAACCCGTCCCAACTTTAAGAACCCAGTGAAATCTACTCTACTAGACATTATTCTAACAAATACCCCCTATAAATACACAGCCAGTGGGGTTTTTGCAAATGATATCAGTGACCACTGCCCTATTGGTTGTATTAGAGAGCTGATTGGCTGTTTTTTAGGCAATTGAGAAATAAATGTACTGCAGCTGTCAAAAAGGCAAAATCTAATTACTTCCTTAATGCTATGACAGATTCTGCAGGAGATCCTGCAAAATTCTGGAAAACCGTTAATTCACTGAAACGGGGAAATTCTGCTGTTTCTCTTCCTAAGCAAATTATCTCAGACTCCTGTATTCTAAGTGGTAAAAATGATATTTGTGATGCTTTTAATAAGCATTTCATCTCTGCTGTTTTTTTATTTGAAAGGAAAAGTGGCCATTGTGGTACTGGCCAGTTAGTTGATTTTTCGTCTTGCTTTTCAACCGTTACCCTGTTTTTAGTTTCCAGAAAATAACTGAAGCAGAGGTTCTAGCTGCCCTGTGTGCCATTGATACTAAGAAATCTTTAGGCGCGGACAATTTAGACCCGTACTTACTTAAGTGTGCTGCACCTATCATTGCTGGTTCAGTGACACACATTTTTAATCTAACATTAAGCACAGGAAATATCCCTAAGGTGTGGAAAGCAGCTTTTGTTCTGCCATTACATAAGGGAGGTGACGGTAGTGACTTGGATAACTATCGACCCATCTCTAGGCTCCCTTGTCTGGCAAAGATCCTAGAATCTTTAGTTAAGAAACAGTTACAATCTTTTCTTTCTGCTAACAGTATTCTTAGCACCAATCAATCTGGTTTTAGATCTAAACACAGTACCACATCGGCCACTACGCTTGTTGTAAATGATATTGCAAATGCCTTAGATGATAGAAAGCATTGTGCTGCGTTGTTTGTGGATTTGTCAAAAGCTTTTGACACTGTAGACCATGCTATCCTTTTGAGTAAGCTGTCATCTATAGGACTGGGCACTGATGCCTGCCGATGGTTTTATGACTATCTTAAAGATAGAACTCAGGCCGTCATGGTCGACGGGTCAAGTCTGACCCCTTACAGTTACTTAAAGGGGTCCCTCAGGGTTCAATAATTGGCCCACTATTGTTCTCACTTTATATAAACAACATTGGTGATAATGTCAGATATTGTAATTTCCATTTATATGCAGATGACACAGTGATGTACTCTATTGCTCCAACAGCGGACCAAGCTTTAATGCAGTTGGAGTCTGATTTTAGAATATTACAGGAGTCTCTTTTACAGCTTAAACTTGTTTTAAACACTAAGAAAACAAATGTCATGTTTTTTTCTAGGTCTAAACTCTCAGTTAGAAACACTTTTGTAATCACTAGCTTGGATGGTACTCAAATCAAACAGGTCTCTGCATATAAATATTTAGGGGTATGGTTAGATGATAGGCTCTCTTTTAAAAAACATGTTACTGAATTGGGAAAAAAGCTCAAATTCAAGATAGAAACAGGACTTTACAGAAACAGGACTTGTCTGACCTCCGTAAAGAGAAAACAAATTGTGCAGGCTACTTTTACAGTGGGGCAAAAAAGTATTTAGTCAGCCACCAATTGTGCAAGTTCTCTCACTTAAAAAGATGAGAGAGGCCTGTAATTTTCATCATAGGTACACTTCAACTATGACAGACAAAATGAGGGAAAAAAATCCAGAAAATCACATTGTAGGATTTTTAATCAATTTATTTGCAAATTATGGTGGAAAATAAGTATTTGGTCACATACAAACAAGCAAGATTTCTGGCTCTCACAGACCTGTAACTTCTTCTTTAAGAGGCTCCTCTGTCCTCCACTCGTTACCTGTATTAATGGCACCTGTTTGAACTTGTTATCAGTATAAAAGACACCTGTCCACAACCTCAAACAGTCACACTCCAAACTCCACTATGGCCAAGACCAAAGAGCTGTCAAAGGACACCAGAAACAAAATTGTAGACCTGCACCAGGTTGGGAAGACTGAATCTGCAATAGGTAAGCAGCTTGGTTTGAAGAAATCAACTGTGGGAGCAATTATTAGGAAATGGAAGACATACAAGACCACTGATAATCTTCCTCGATCTGGGGCTCCACGCAAGATCTCACCCCGTGGGGTCAAAATGATCACAAGAACGGTGAGCAAAAATCCCAGAACCACACGGGGACCTAGTGAATGACCTGCAGAGAGCTGGGACCAAAGTAACAAAGCCTACCATCAGTAACACACTACGCCGCCAGGGACTCAAATCCTGCAGTGCCAGACGTGTCCCCCTGCTTAAGCCAGTACATGTTCAGGCCCGTCTGAAGTTTGCTAGAGAGCATTTGGATGATCCAGATGAGGATTGGGAGAATGTCATATGGTCAGATAAAACCAAAATAGAACTTTTTGGTAAAAACTCAACTCGTCGTGGTTTGGAGGACAAAGAATGCTGAGTTGCATCCAAAGAACACCATACCTACTGTGAAGCATGGGGTGGAAACATCATGCTTTGGGGCTGTTTTTCTGCAAAGGGACCAGGACTGACTGATCCGTGTAAAGGAAAGAATGAATGGGGCCATGTATCGTGAGATTTTGAGTGAAAACCTCCTTCCATCAGCAAGGGCATTGAAGATGAAACGTGGCTGGGTCTTTCAGCATGACAATGATCCCAAACACACCGCCCGGGCAACGAAGGAGTGGCTTCGTAAGAAGCATTTCAAGGTCCTGGAGTGGCCTAGCCAGTCTCCAGATCTCAACCCCATAGAACATCTTTGGAGGGAGTTGAAAGTCCGTGTTGCCCAGCAACAGCCCCAAAACATCACTGCTCTAGAGGAGATCTGCATGGAGGAATGGGCCAAAATACCAGCAACAGTGTGTGAAAACCTTGTGAAGACTTACAGAAAACGTTTGACCTCTGTCATTGCCAACAAAGGGTATATAACAAAGTATTGAGATAAACTTTTGTTATTGACCAAATACTTATTTTCCACCATAATTTGCAAATAAATAAATAAAAAATCCTACAATGTTATTTTCTGGATTTCTTTTTCTCATTTCGTCTGTCATAGTTGAAGTGTACCTATGATGAAAATTACAGGCCTCTCTCATCTTTTTAAGTTGGAGAACTTGCACAATTGGTGGCTGACTAAATACTTTTTTTGCCCCACTGTATGTCCGTTTTAGATTATGGTGATATTATTTATATGCATGCATCGGCAAACACATTAAAACCACTGGATTCTCTTTACCATTGTGCACTCAGGTTTATCACAGGTGATAGTTACAAACTCATCACTGTATCCTATATCAACATGTGGGTTGGGCCTCTCTATCTGTGAGGCGAGAGCGACATGCTCTTTTGTTTATTTATAAAGCACTTCTTTTAAAACTACCTCCATATATATCATCATTAATTTCAACTAGATATACTAATTTTATGACCAGATCACAGATGTGGATTACATTAGAGACTCCTGCGGTCTCCACAGAGTTGGGAAGGACTGCTTTCAGTTCCTTTGCACCTTATTTATGGAACAAACTGCAGATCCAACTTAAGTTAGACACTCTGGTGTCCCTTGCCCATTTCAAAAATTTTATGGAGGATCAATATGATGTTGTCTGTGATTGTTTCTGTTGAATTGTGTCTTTGTTTTGTATGTTTTGAAATGTTCTTGTCTGTATGCCTAGAACTGTACATGTCAACATGTTTCCACAGGGCACAGCCGTAAAAGAGATCCAGGTCTCAGTCTGTTTTCCCTGTTAAAATAAAGATAAAAATCTCTTCTTTGAGTCATTACAGTACACTGAAATGGCTTAGAGACTGTGCACACTTTGGAGAGGTGTGTGGCCACTTGAAGACACCAGTTAGTCCTCTCACTCAAACCATCGTAATGTTTTTGTCTTATGTTGCACCTGTACCCCTCACATTTTCCAGGAATATTTTTATCATGTTACTGAATGGACCCAGAGTATTTTCAGACTTCGTTATCAACAAATGCGGTGAAAAGTACAGTAAATGTAAAATGCACATCAAATCAACAGTGTAATGTTTGGATTCAGTCTTGTGTTAGGTGAACTGTTGTCCTCACCTTTGGTCTAATCCTTTTCCCATAATAACTGTTCCATTTCAATTGCTACCATGGTTATGCATTTACATTTCTTCTGTAAGAAACATTTCAATTTAGCCTTATCCATATAGGCCAATTCCCATGAGTGTGAAGGGTAAAGCCTTGGCCAGGGACCAAGCTCCAAGCTAACCACCAGCAGTAAGGGAGGGTAGTGTGGTGGTTACGTAAAGTCACAGAGAGCGTCAACCTCCCGTTAGCATTCACTCCTCCTGCTGCTGCCTGGCTTTGTCTTTGAACCTGTGTCTGGTGACGGGTGGCCTAGCAGCCTGGGAGGTACTGGAGATGAACTGAGCTGCTGTCTCAACGCACCCCATAACCCCACCCCGCACCCTAAACTACCGTAGCCCCCTAGCTAGCCCCCTAGCTAGCCCCCTAGCTAGCCCTCAAGGGATTAGGCATTACTTCATAATTAAACAGGTGGTTAACCTTTGAGAGAGTTAGTGGAGGATTGACAGAACACATATAGTATTATGTTAAAGGTGCAAGAGATGGCTTTTTGGGGGGGGGATTGCACTTTATTCCACTGTCTTTTATTATTTATTTTTATTATCTCACACCTTCATGCTTAATCATTTATTCAGGGCCAGTCTTCGGAGCAACCCAGGGATCCATATTCTCCCCAGTATCTTTTCTCCCCATGTGCTGACCTCCTCACCTAGGAACAATCTGAGAGATATTGGAATATTTCAATATTGTTGAGGGGGAGGGTCTCTCCGCTCCCTCCCCTGCCTTCAAACCCGCCTCTGTGAGATGATTTTATTGATGTGCCTAGGGAAACGTCTTATGTGTATAGCTAGGACTATAGGTGTGTAAATGATAGGCAGGCTGTATGTCTTTTTCTCCAATGTTCTATGAGTTTATGGCAGCATTGGGAGGAAGGCGAATGACAAGTTGATGGGGTTGTTTGGCTCTTTGCCCTCCAGCACTACCCAGCCTCCTCTGCAGTGGAGGTCATCGTCTGTATCACATTACCAGCCTATCAGTCTAGAGGAACATAACTGTCAGAACGGACTCGCATGATGCCTCTCCCCTCTCGCTGACTAGAACAGACAGTTACACACCCCATAAGCCTTCCCTTTGTGCTAATTAGCATGTCGACTGTAAAGTTCCCTCCATTGAGCCGTTAAGGTGGAGGGGGGAGTGTGTTGATGGTAGATCCTGTCTGCTCACCCAGCGCCATAAAACCTGACCTTTCGACAGGTCAAAGGGTTCATAGCATGGGAGGAAGTCCCGGACTGGTGATGAGGGTGTCAATGCCTGTGGTGCTGGGGGTGTGAGGAGGGGAATGTGTTTGTGTGGCGGCAGGTAGCCTAGTGGTTAGAGAGGTGAGCTAGCAGCCAGAGGGTTGCCAGTTTGAATCCCGGGTCCGACAGGAAAAATCTGGTAGAAAGTAGCTGGCAACTGGAGGGTTGCTGGTATTAAATCCTAGAATCCATTGCTTTACATTGTGCCCTTGAGCAAGGCACTGAACAGCTCCCTGGGAACCCAGTGGGGCAGCCCCCCTCACCTCTCCAAAACCTGTATATGTGTCTTTCTGAGGGGTTGAGCTAAAAGTCACATTTCAGTTGGACCTTGTGTGCAATTGACAAATAAAGTGATTGTTGTGCGTGTATGCTCGCATGCATGCATTGGTGTCTGCGTGAGTGAGGGCAGGTTTTTATTACTCAGTGTCGTCAGAATTACGTGTGACTCGGAGGTCAGTGCTTTGGGAAGCCCTCCATGAGAACCTAATATCCGCACACACACAGAGACACACACAATCCCACCCAAAATCCCACCCCCCACACAGGCCATCAGTGGATGAATACCAAGCAGGAAAAATAATACGGTCCAAGACAAGATGGATGCTGGAAAGACAACAGGGGATTCAAGATGAGCTAGCTACTGCCTCTGGGGAGCTAGAATGTAATTTGAAAGAAACCTGCATAAGTTTGAAATTCTGAAGGACGTTTCTTGAAAAAAAAAATATCCGAGCTCCCCTAACACTGAGCCGCTCTCTTATCATTTTTATTGTAGCTGGAGGAAAATGCATGCATCCTCTGAATATTATCGGTAAACACCGGGGAGCTGTCAAGGCTAGGGCTGCGGCATTCATGACATTTTGTCAGCGGTGATTGTCATGCAAATAACTACCAGCCTCACGGAAATTGACAGTTGATTAACATAAACACATTTAGAATCTTCGGCATTCCACACAGCCTACAAGCCACTGATGCGGACCTTTGCAACGTCTACATTTTAAAAAGTCTAATAAATCCATTTAATATAGCCTACATCATCACATTAAATCCATTATTTATTTTAGACAGGTCTAAAGAAACATGATATGAAGAAAATGTAGTCCATTTCAGAAGAACAGAATAGCATATGCTGAGTTGTCCTTGTGTTAGGCCCTGATCTGACTATGCCGTATGGCTGTGGGCTACACAAGTAAATTTAGCATACAAGATTTGCTTTTAATTCCTGTGTCTTTATTTGATATTATTTTATAGTAAGAAGAATTTTGAACATAGCTGAATAAAATAGAAAGTACAATTTCCCCAAACAATTTCCGAGGGAGTGCGCACAAGTGTCTATTCTGTGTTGAGCGGTTAACAAAGAAACAGGTACTCCTGTATGCTTAATTTAGAGTTATTTATGAAACATTAGTTCTGATACCAATGTTAGGATACATGTTTAGATGTTAACACATTCTAAGGCTGCATGATGCGACTAATGAGGATTTGAAAAAAAGCCTTTTTGTGCAATAAATATGGCTGGGATCCTCTTATATATAGGGGCCAGTCAAAACTCTGTTTTCACACACGATTGCGCAATGACTGGGCTTACAGTATAAGAACACATGTTTCACTAGGCTCTGTAGGCTATGGGCTCTCTAACCCTGTTCCAGGGGTCCTATGTCTGTAGGCTAAGTTTGGAGTTATTTGGCCACTTTAGTTGTGATATCAACCTTATCAAAACATATAGGCCTATTGGCTTGGCTACATGATGTGTGCAACTATGATTTGAAATGCCCTGTTTCTTACCTTAGACTGCACATGCTGGGAATCATTCACAAGTGATAATATTCTCAACCATAAGATTATTCTAAATGTAATCTTGTCTTTACATATACTAAATAATATATCAGTGAAATTAATTTTGATTCAGAATAATACATTTTCACAGACCTGTCGGGAACAGAGACAGGGGAAAAAAATCCATGTCACCTGTATGCACTAGAATAGCGAATGGCAGACACTTTTCAAGCGGTTCATTTTCATGCCAGCCAGGTAGGCTACTCTGGTTGTAAAGCGAAGCAATGTGCTTAATATTAGGAAAGTTGAGAAATAAATATAGTAGGCCTAGCCTATAGAACGCTGATGGGATCCGCCTATATTTAATAGAGGCCATCAAAACTGTTTTCTCTAGCAATTGCATAGAAATGTTGGGGAACATGGGCTTATAGGAACCCATTTTATTCCATGCATCAACCAGCTATGAGGAGCTGGATCTTGCTACACAATAGGTGATTCTATTCAGCTCTGAATGCTAGGGATCTCACAAAGTGTTTGATTTGATTTTCTATAGCATTTTCATTTATGTCAGAGTGTTTGGAGGGACAATAGAGCCCTGAGTACCAGGCAGTTAGCGAATAGCCGCTAGCAAGTTTGGTAGCGCTGTTTTGTAGAAGCCTAGTTACCCTGACTCAACGGTGACGTGGAATTTGATTGAGGTCATGACTTGTGACTGCCGGTGTGGCGGTAATATGGCCACTGTAACAGCCCAAGGCTAGTCTCAGCTGGGAGGTGTCAAGGACAGCATTCCAAATACAATAGACCCACTCCAATTTGCCTAACGCTCCAACAGATCCACAGAAGATGCCATTTCCATTGCTATTTATTTATTTTTATTTATTTTACCTTTCTTTAACCAGGTAGGCTAGTTGAGAATAAGTTCTCATTTACAACTGCGACCTGGCCAAAATAAAGCACAGCAGTTTGATACATACAAGAACAAAGATACACAGACATACAGCCAATAATACAGTAGGAAAAAGAAAGAAATAAAAGTCTATATACAGTGAGTGCAAATGAGGTAAGTTAAGGGAGGTAAGGCAATAAATAGGCCATGGTGGCGAGGTAATTACAATATAGCAATTAAACACTGGGATGGTAGATGTGCAGAAGATAAATGTGCAAGTTACTGGGGTGCAAAGAAGCCAGGTAAATAAATAAATACAGTATGGGAATGAGGTTGTAGGATGGGCTATTTACAGATGGGCTATTTGCAGGTGCAGAGATCTGTGAGCTGCACTGACAGCTGGTGCTTAAAGCTAGTGAGGGAGATATGAGTCTCCAGCTTCAGTGATTTTTGTAGTTCGTTCCAGTCAGAACTGGAAGGAAAGGCAGCCAAATGAGGAATTGGCTTTGGGGTGACCTGTGAGATATACCGGCTGGAGCCCGTGCTATGGGTGGGTGCTGCTATGGAGACCAGTAAGTTGAGATAAGGCCGGGCTTTACCTAGCAAAGACTTGTAGATGACCTGGAGCCAATGGGACCAGTATGAAGCGAGGGCCAGCCAACGAGAGCGTACAGGTTGCAGTGGTGGGTAGTATATGGGGATTTGGTGACAAAACGGATGGCACTGTGATAGACTGCATCCAATTTGTTGAGTAGAGTGTTGGAGGCTATTTTATAAATGACATCGCCGAAGTCGAGGATCGGTAGGATGGTCAGTTTTACTAGGGTATGTTTGGCAACATGAGTGAAGGATGCTTTGTTGCGAAATAGGAAGCCGATTCTAGATTTAATTTTGGATTGGAGATATTTAATGTGAGTCTGGAAGGAGAGTTTACAGTCTAGCCAGACACCTAGGTATTTGTAGTTGTCCACATATTCTAAGTCAGAACTGTCCAGAGTAGTGATGCTGGACGGGCGGGCAGGTGCGGGCAGTGATCGGTTGAAAAGCATGCATTTAGTTTATTCACACGGTCGTAACACATCTGGACAAGAGGAACACCTATGTGAGAATGCTGTTCATTGACTACAGTTCAGTATTCAACACTAATGTTGCCTCCAAGCTCACCACCAAGCTCAGAGCCCCGGGTCTGGTCACCGCCCTCTGCAGCTGGAACCTGGACTTCCTGACAGGCAGACCACAGGCTGTGAGGATTGGAAACAACACCTCCTCCACACTGACTATTAACACAGGGGCCCCCCAGGGGTGTAATCTCAGTCCTCTGCTGTACTCCCTGTTCACCCATGACTGTGTGGCTTTGAACGACACCAACTCCCTCATCAAATTAGCTGACGACACCACGGTTGTAGGCCTGATAACCAACAACGACGAGTCAGCCTATAATGAGGAGGCAAGTGAACATGACAACATCCTCCCCCTTAACGTCAGCAAAACAAAGGAGTTGATTGTTGACTTCAGGAAGCAGAGGAGGGAACATGCCCCGATCCATATCAACGGGACTGCAGAGGGAGTCCTGAGTTTTAAGTTCCTCTGCGTCCACATCACAGAGGACTTGTCATGGACCAACAACACCACCTCTCTACTTCCTAAGGCGGCTGGAGAAATTCGGCATTCCTCTCCGGGCCCTCTCCAAATACTACCGCTGCACCATCGAGAACGTCTTGACCGGTTGCATCACGGCCTGGTACGGGAATGGCTCCATCCACGACCGCAAGGCCCTCCAGCGGGTGGTGAAGATGGCCCAGTACATCACTGGGACCGTGCTCCCACCCATGCAGGACGAAACCATGCCTGAGGAAGGCACACAGCATCATCAAGGACCCCACACACCCCAGCCACGAGCTGTTTTCTCCATGAGGTCTGATACCGACAGACTCAAAGACAGTTGTTATCTACAAGCCATCAGACTGCTGATCACTTGAACTGGACTGACCACCTGCTCTGATTCTCCACACCTTAGCATACATGCACTCACTCATGCACACACCCACACAGACATACACACATACACACACACACACATACATTCATGCTACACACACATCACAACTGAGACTCTTATCTTATTATACTGCTCATCTTATACACCTGCCCCCCATCCCCAAAACACATGTAAATAGTGGACTATAAATTGTGCCTTCATGTATTATACTTATGCAAAAAAAATAATTATAATCTGCTGTAATTTATTCTATGTTCGTATTCTTAACTTGTATTATTTCTTATTGTTGTTGCATTGTCGAGAAGGAACCTGCAAGTAAGCATTTCACTGGACAATGTATACCATGCGTATCCCGTACATATGACTAATACAACTTGAAGTTGATTCTTATTGTGAGTCAAGTTTATTTTATTCTTATCCCATGGGGCTGAGTGTATGGATAATATATGGTGTGGTTTTCACTCACTTGTTTCTCTACTCTTTAAGTTTATTAGCCACACAATGAAACCAGTTGCTCCGCTACATTTGGAAAACTAGGTCAATTTTCTAGTGTGTGCATGTTTCTTCATGGGCGTGGGTGTGTGTAACCCATGTGTAAACAGCAAATGGGTTTGTGGGTTTTTACACCACGGTTTGGTGGTATTCCCAATACTTGTTAATGGCAAAATCTGTCGATTCAGAATCGGCTCTTTGGCTGGACTGAGCCGAGTGTGTAGAAGGTGCTAAAACACACTAGGGTTAAACCCTAGTTCCATACATAATACAGAACTGAGAGATAGACAAAGAACCAGGAAAGTGGAATGTGCCTATTGAGAATAGTGAGAACAGCTAGAGTCTAGATAGCAAAGTGCCAGGCCAGTGTACAGTATTTCTACACAGCAGTGTACCACCCTGCATCTGACTGCTGGCTTGCTTCTGAAGCTAAGCAGCGTTGGTCCTGGTCAGTCCCTGGATGGGAGACCAGATGCTGCTGGAAGTGGTGTTGGAGGGCCATTAGGAGGCACTCTTTCATTAGATCTAAAAAAAAAATTGCCCAATGCCCCAGGGCAGTGATTGGGGACATTGCCCTGTTTAGGGTGCTGTCTTTTGGATGGGACGTTAAATGGGTGTCCTGACTCTCTGAGGTCATTAAAGATCCCATGGCACGTATCATAAGAGTAGGGGTGTTAACAATGGTGTCCTGGCTAAATTCCCAAGCTGTCCCTCATACCAACACGGTCACCTAATCATCCCCAGCTTACAATTGGCTCATTCATCCCCCTCCTCTCCCCTGTAACTATTCCCCAGGTTGTTGCTGTAAATGAGAACGTGTTCTCAGTCAACTTACCTGGTAAAATAAATAAATAAAAACAGTTTACTAGGCACTCTCTCCTCAGAAACATAAAATAACTTTAGCAGTCTTCTCTCTCTCTCTCTCTCTACACTACATGACCAATAGTATGTGGACACCTGCTCGTCGAACATCTCATTCCATGGGTATTAATATGTAGTTGGTCCCCCCCTTGCTGCTTTAACAGCCTCCACTCTTCTGGGAAGGCTTTCCACTAGATGTCGGGACATTGCTCCGGGGGACATGCTTCCATTCAGCCACAAGAACATTAGTGAGGTCGCGCACTGATGTTGGGCGATTAGGCCTGGCTCGCAGTCAATGTTTCAGTTCATCCCAAATGTATTCGATGGGGTTGAGGTCAGGACTTGGTGCAGGCCAGTCAAGTTCTTCAACACCGATCTTGACAAACCATTTCTGTATAGACCTTGCATTGTGCACGTGAGCATTGTCATGCTGAAATAGGAAAGAGCTTTCCCCAAACTGTTGCCACAAAATTGGAAGCACATAATTGTCTAGAATGTCATTGTATGCTGTAGCGTTAAGATTTCCCCTTACTGGAACTAAGGGTCCTAGCCCGAACCATGAAAAACAACCCCAGACCGTTATTCCTCTTCCAAATTGTACATTTGGCACTATGCATTGGGGCAGGTAGCGTTCTCCTGGCATCCATCAAACCCAGATTTGTCCGTCGGACTGCCAGATGGTGAAGCGTGATTCATCACTCCAGAGAATGCATTTCCACTGCTCCAGAGTCCAATGGCAGCGAGCTCCAGCCGACGCTTGGCATTATACCACTCCAGCTGATGCTTGGCATTGCACATGGTGATTTTAGGTTTGTGTGCGGCTGCTCGGCCATTAAAATCCTATTT
Source organism: Brachymystax lenok tsinlingensis (assembly GCA_030435695.1). Taxonomy (NCBI): domain Eukaryota; kingdom Metazoa; phylum Chordata; class Actinopteri; order Salmoniformes; family Salmonidae; genus Brachymystax; species Brachymystax lenok. The sequence continues at coordinate 39,723,105 of CM059793.1, read as the reverse complement.
CATGAAGCTCCCGACGAGCAGTTCTTGTGCTGATGTTGCTTTCAGAGGTAGTTTTGAACTCAGTAATGAGTGTTGCAAAACGAGGACAGGCAATTTTTACACGCTGCAACACTTTCCGGTCCCGTTCTGTGAGCTTGTGTGGTCTACCACTTCGTGGCTGAGCCATTGTTGCTCCTTGATGTTTCCACCACAATAACAGCCCTTCAGTTGACTGGCACAGCTCTAGCAGGGCAGAGATTCGACAAACTGACTTGTTGGAAAGATGGTATCCTATGACATTGCCACGTTGAATGTCACCGAGCTCTTCAGTAAGGCCAATCTACTGCCAATGTTTGTCTATGGAGACTGCAGGCTGTGTGCTCGATTTTATACACCTGTCAGTAACGGTGTGGCTGAAATAGCCGAATCCACTAATTTGTCCACATACACTGTATACACAAAAGTATCTCTATCCATCTCTCTCTCTTTCCATCTTTCCCTCCCTATCTCTCTCTCCCTCTCCCTCACTCTCTCTTTCTATGTCTCTTTCTTTCTCTCTCCCTCTCTGCCTTAAGAGTGTGGTGAAATATTTACTGAACAACAAAAATGAGAGATATTATTATTAAATGGAGGGAAACTATGGGTTGGCATGCAAAGTGGCCCTATTGTTAGACACCCTCCATGCTGAATTTCCTCTTCCTTACTAGGGAGATACCTGACGATGGCGCTCGTCTTGTTTGCGCTTAAGTGGATGCGCATATTTTATTTTGTCTTACTTCTTCCCTCTAGGGGATGCGTAATGTTATGAACATTGTATAACACAAGTGTGTTTCCAACACCGGGTTGGATGCTTCTGAAATAAGCATAATATGTTTGATGTTCAAAAATATACCCTGCATTTGTTAAATTGCCTCTACACCCAGTCCCCAAAAAAGTGGTTCTCCACATCTCATCTGCACAAAAAAGTACAGGTAGCACACAAACCGAACTGCAATGTCTCGAAGCACGCACACTTGCTCAAGTAATGTGCAGTTTCATGCAGCCCGCCAGCCTAAGCGATTGTAACCCAACCTCCCATCACCTTGTGATGAAATGGTATAGGTAATTTGGCTGCCACCTGGTCTGATGGATGTTGGGGACTATGGCTGGAGATGAGAGAGGATTCTGGTAACGGGAGCCCACTTTCAGTTACCTGCCAGACCCAAAAGCACAGGCAGGCAACGCAGCCCCAGCCAGGCAGCAAGGCCACAGCGGTCAATGCCCTAGAATTAGACAGGAGCTAATAAACCCCTTTGGGCGGCTCACAATAGCCCCAGTCGCCCCAGTGGCATTTCTCTCTATGCAGGAGGTAAAAATGGCTGACCTTCCAGATACCATCACCCTGGCCTGATACCCAAGCTACCCAAGCCCTTTACTTGTACCCAGGCCAGGGAGACCCCTGGGCTATTGTTCAGCCCACTTCAGACTAGCTATAGGACTATTCTCAGACACTTTGAATTGACTTGTATTGGCGTTTCAGTGCCTCTGGCTCTACTCAAGGTTCTCTGACTGCAAGGTCATGACAGCTCTGACAGCTCCACTGCGTGCCTGGAAAGCCCAGCAACACTGTTGTTGTTGTTGTGTTTACTGTAGGAAGAGAGGCTCCCTCTCAGATATGCAGCATATGGACAGCTACGTCAGTGGACAAATTAGAGTGCTTGCAGCCGGTGTGCAGTAGCCCTGGGGATATAACTCAGCTCACCGCCCCCTTTAATGTCCTCACTTTGAGTGTGTGAGTGTGTGTGTGTGTGTTAGGTGACCACATTTGAAATACCCAAATGCGGGACAACAGGACAGCGTAACCTACACGTTCTTCACGTTTTACCAGTGAAACGTCCAAACTGCATCTGCATTCCAATCATTTGATCTCAATCAGTTTCATGGGAATATGCATTTAGATCTTCTTGAATAACTGTTTCCTGAGTGAATTAGAGCAGATGGTGTTAACTATTAGACTTCCTGTATTTTGTTTCAATACATGCAAATTTTTCCCCCGCGCACGCTGTTGAGTTTTGTTTCCATGACCATTCAGCTAACCATCCTAAAATCTCAGAAGAAATGACGGTGTCTTTGGTGTAACAGCAACATTAAACTAGGCTGTTATATTTGGTTCTGTTACAATACTAATCATTATGTGATCTTCCAAGACATTGATTCAGCTGTGATCTAACTTTACTAGCACCATTTTGAGAAGTGGCCACTACACCCTTATTCCCGCTGCACCGAATGAGCTAATTCAAGCGCACATAGACTACTGCTCCACGTGGGACAAAGAGCCAAAATGCGGGACTGCCCCGCACAATCCGGGACATGTGGTCTCCCTAGTGTGTGTGTGTGTACGTGTGTGTGTGCCTGTGTGCGAGCGTGCACTTGTATGTGTGCACATCATCTGCACTACTAGCAGTGTACAGAGTCCACTCTGAGCCTGTATGTCCCTGATACGCATACCTGGTGATGATTGCTCAGTGTGCCCAGTGAGATGTGTCACTCACAGCTTCTTCTGAACAGCCCAGGCTGCAGTACTGCAGTAAAACTCCTGGAGCTCACCACGAGGCCAGGCCCGATGGGCCCCTCCATCGGGCCTGCAGCCCTGTGGACCTGTGCTCCGGACCAAGTAGTCAAGTAATGGAGCTTCTAGCCGTACTCTCTCCTCACTAGGCTAGATCTGCCTCTGACCCTGTACCAACTCTACTCTAGACTGAAGCAGGGCAGGGGGCAATGCCAATTGTAAGTCCCATTGGATAAGAGGGATGGATGCACTGGCAAGCCAGAGAGAGACTAATCTTTCTATGTGTGTGTGCCTCGACAGATGAGAAGTTTGTGTGGAGGGGAAATTGCACTTGTAAACCCAGTGCCACGTTAATAGATATTTATATTTCTTACAGCACAACCACTTATATTGAACTTCCATGGCTTGTAACTTGTTAGTTCTGTTCATAGAACCCCATTGTTGGATGTCAACATAAATCAGTGGCTCTTGTAGTGTGTCTCTCTCTTCATCAGCTCCCTTTTAGGTTTTGTGTTGTGTTGTCCTCGTTTGAACATCAAGGACTGTTTGAGTTTGTGATTAATCGTCTCTCTGAGTCTAAAAGGCTGTTTGGGTGCCTTTGTGGCTCAGCTGGGGAAGGTTGTGTGAGTTTTTCAGCAGGAGCCAGCTGCCTCTCTGATCGCTGCTTTAGTCTACTCATAGATCAGGGAAGTAAAGAGGGAAGCTTTGCTTTGTTGCATGGGCTGTTCTATTGCTTTGCTTACGGTGCCCATCCCTGGACCAGTCTGTCTCTCGGTCGGCCCATCTCGCAGCTCTCCCTGACAGCTGTGGCGAGCGGAGAGTGAGTTCCAATCGCTGTAGTTGTGCCTCTTCTCTCTCTCTTTCTCTCTCTCTCTATCTATCTGTCCTTGTTTCAATACATAATTGAAGCACCGGCGGCTACCCCGGCTGATTGAACAATCCTGTTAGGCTGCCTGCCTGTAGATCTGCAGCAATGAATTAGCCAGAATTAGCCATGGGTGTCTAATAGTTTGTGCTTTTCTTGTTCTTCCCTCTCCCCTGACATTGGAGGTGGTTGTCAGGAGGAGTGTCAGAACGGTGAGTGGGATTGTGTGGAGCCCCGTCATTTAGTCCTCCTCTCCTGCCCCGACCTGATTGATTTCAAGTCACTCCTGACTGAATGTGTCTTTCAGAGCAGCCCAGGAGCCTCTCTCTATGGCTCTCTCTCTCTCTCTCTCTCTCTCTCTCTCTCTCTCTCTCTCTCTCTCTCTCTCTCTCTCTCTCTCTCTCTCTCTCTCTCTCTCTCTCTCTCTCTCTCTCTCTCTCTCAAAAGCCCTTTATTAAATGCCCTAAAACTGGCCAATCTCACACGCACTGGGTTCAGAGAACTCAACCATACCACCAGCATAGCAGTTTATAGTGCCAAACTGCCGCAGTCAGCAGAATTCTCTCTGAATCAGAACGCTTGATTAAGACTCTGATGGAGGGAACAGACTGGATGGGGCATTAATGAACCAGGACTATATTGAGACATTTACATTTGAAAAAATGCACCATTTACACAGTAGAGTGCCTAGGGTGCCAGCTACCCTTGCCTTGATCAGTATGTCTGGCACTGTGCTTTTCATCGTATCTCACAAAATGTCTAATTCCCCCAAAACTCTCTGGTGCCCCAACTGAAACTTTAACCAGGCGCTATAGCTTTTTAATCTTACACTCTGAATCTATCATTTTTTAAGAATTGTTCATGTTTATTCTCAGTTTATTCTCGTTCTACTGTTCAAATTTTTTGATATGCATGCCAGCAAAGCCACTACACAACACTAAACAATACATTAATTGCACTATAACGGTGACAAACGGTGCCCACAAACTGTTAGGGCCTACATAAAGCTGTCCCAGCAGCAGAGCTTTCTTTTCAGCACCACTGCTACACCTGGCTGTCATAGCCTTGTCTGGCAGCGAAACAGTTCATTCAGCCTCATTTACTGCCTTTTAAAAAAAGATAGCTGATATGGCTGACTTGCTTAAACAAATGTGGTTTCTACTGACAATTGAGATGTACAAACTATGGCATAAGGGGACGACGAGCGGATAAGAGGCAATCCGTAATTTTGATTAAGACATTAATGAGCGAGCTAGGACGGACGTAGTCAGTATAACAATTTGTTCAGCACTTTTGAAATGTACAGCGACAGAATTCAGAAAATGGTCCGTTCTTACAGTATTCTCCCTCTACACCATATCAGAGCAGTAGGATAAATAAAGGGTACATATTAGCAGACAATAAAAGCTCTTACAATATTTGATTATTAAATATCTCTAAAACAGGCTATAGGCTACATGTGCACCACCAAGACAGTACAGTAGGCTAAGATATGAGGGGGAAAGGGACCAAATTATTAGGGTGCGGCACATGGGCTACTAACACCTTACTACACAACATCCTATCAAATTAAATGTTATTTGTCACATGCTCCGAATACAACAGGTTACTTACAACCACTTAACCAACAATGCAGTTTAAAAAGATTTGAGTTAAGAAAGTATTTACAAAATAAACTAAAGTAAAAATAAAAAATAAATTAAACTAACACAATAAAAGAAAAATAAATGAGGCTACATACAGGAGATACCGGTACCAAGTCAATGTGCGGGGGTACAGGTCAGTCAAGTTAATTTGTACATGTAGATAGGGGTAAAGCGACTTTGCATAGATAATAAACAGTGAGTAGCAGCAGTGTAAAAACAAAGGGAGGAGGGTGTCAATGCAAATAGCCTGGGTGGCCATTTGATGGCTGCTAAGGAGCCTTTTGGACCTAAACTTGGCGCTCCGGTACCACTTGCCGTGCAGTAGCAGAGAGAACAGTCTATGACTTTGGTAACTGGAGTCTTTGACAATTTTTTGGACCTTCCTCCGCCGAGTATATAGGTCCTGGATGGCAGAAATCTTGGCCCCAGTGATGTACTGGGCTGTAAGCACAACCCTTACGGTCGGATGCCGAGCAGTTGCCATACCAGGCGGTGATGCAACCGGTCAGGATGCTCTTGATGGTGCAGCTGTAGAACTTTTTGAGGATCTGGGGACCCATGCCAAATATTTTCAGTCTCCTGAGGGGGAAAGGCGTTTTCATGCCCTCTTCACGACTTTCTTGGTGTATTTGGACCATGATAGTTTGTTGGTGATGTGGACACCAAGGAACATACACTTAGTATTACTTTCTTAGCTACAGTATACATATATCCCTGGCATATTACATCATTTATGCAGCAGCATACAAGGCATTTTTGGACTCACCTGTTGTGCTGTGCTCACTTGAAAAGGAAGTTGGTACGGCAGTCCTTCTTGTGGGCAAATTTTGTCATCAAACTTTGTCATCAAAGTATGACACATTGGTGTAGCTGGCTTCTGGGTTAAGCAAGCAGTGTGTCAAGAAGCAGTGCGGCTTGGTGGGGTCGTGTTTCGGAGGATGCAACGGCTCTAGACCTTCCCCTCTCCCGAGTCCGCACTGGAGTTGCAGCGATGGGACAAGACTGTAACTACCAATTGGATATCATGAAAAAGTACCAAAAAAAAGAACTCATGACAGCATAGCGGGGTGGCAGTGTAGCCTAGTGGTTAGAGTGTTGGACTAGTAACCGAAAGGCTGCAAGTTCAAATCCCCGAGCTGACAAGGTACAAATCTGTCATTCTGCCCCTGAACAGGCAGTTAACCCACTGTTCCTAGGCTGTCATTCAAAATAAGAATTTGTTCTTAACTGACTTGCCTAGTAAAATAAAGGTAAAAAAGCCAATGTATTAAACTTTTTCTGGCCCATGGTGTTGAATTTTTATCCTTTTAAGCATGGAAAAGAGACCCTGAAACCCAGACTTGGACCACACACCCACTCCACTGAATAGCATGCTAATTATTGCTTTGCAATGCTTGCAGTTAGCCACTGATTCCTTCCGAACCACTCATTGTTGAATTTGCGGTTTCCAACTTGTTGTGTAATGTTTATGTCCAATGGGCGATGAGCACCGATACGTTTTATCTATATCTCTTCCTATAATGAGGATTGAAAAGGATTTGCCAGTAGATTGTTGACTTGATTCTTGATGATGACTGCTATCTAAGATTTTGAATTATGATGTTGACATGATCAGTCCATTCAAAGCTACAGTAGATATAACATCATCTGTGGCCATTGACCTTGAGAGCCTTCTTGGAGGGGCACTTCTAATGTAATTTTGCAGTACTTTTTGCAGAACACTGAGCCAATCACAGCACAACTACAGATCATTGTTTTTTTCCCCTTTATTTTACTAGGCAAGTCAGTTAAGAACAAATTCTTATTTTCAATGACAGCCTAGGAACAGTGGGTTAACTGCCAGTTCAGGGGCAGAACGACAGATTTGTACCTTGTCAGCTCGGGATTTGAACTTGCAACCTTTCGGTTACTAGTCCAACTCTAACCACTAGGCTACCCTGCCGCCCCATAGAACATTACCAACCCCTACGCTCCGTATTTTCCGCTGGCTGCCCCACCACCACAGAAAGCACTGAGCTAGTCTGAAACACCTGCATTTTGGAGCTGCCTTACTCAAGTAGGCAAAAAATAATGTTTTTTGCCGGCTTTATTAACTCTATGATTTTTGGTTACATTGTTTGCTGACTGATATGTGACACGTATTAATGCCCTGAATAACCAGTCGCCACTGACTGTTCTCGACATTGCCCAGACTTATTTAGTGGGAATTCTGCTCACATCTGCTGTACAATACTCAAACTGGGACAGCGGAGCAGAGCGGAATAGCAACCCTGGAAGTCATCAAGGAGATAGTGTACACAACATAGTATACGTTTTACTGAAAAGCAGAGAGAAAGACTTTCTGTATTAAATATGGTCCAGCAGGCAGCAGTGGAGTCATCGGTCGTGTTTGTTTGTTATGCCTGTTGGGTGTTGAGAAACCATAGTCGTGTAGATCAAGTTTGGGCTATAAATGCTGTATTTGTTTTGGGTTTTGAATGCCGATTATTATTGAGCGCAATCAATATTGAACATGCACACACACTTGCATGCACGCATGTGAACACACACACCCATAGTATAATGATGCCCTGTGATCTCTGTGGAGCTGCAGAAGAGATGCTTCTGTATTGGGTCAGAATAAAGTTCTGAACAGAGCTCCAAATAGACTTTTTCTCCCAGACTGTTTTCTCTGAGGACTTGGAACCAGACAGAGCTGTGAGAACCAGACAGAGCTGTGAGACGCTGAAAGAGCTGTGAGAACCAGACAGAGCTGTGAGAACCAGACAGAGCTGTGAGAACCAGACAGAGCTGTGAGAAGCTGTGGGTCATTATGATCACTGTGTACTTCACTTAAAATTGTTTCTGCCCTGTTCAATCTGTCTATCTGGGTTATTGTATGGCTCACTCTTATAGGCTACAGCATGAGAAAACCTAGAAAAATCCACTTAACAGACTGCCAACACTCAAGCTGTTATGTTGCAAATGAACAGAAAGGACCACACACTGAATTCTCCTTATTAGGGTTGCAAAGGGAGGTACTGGTAACATTCAAAGTTTCACTTTTTTTTTTTAATCACATGACATCTAGTGGCCTTTTTGGGTACTCCGACCCTCTGTGTGGCCTCCTCACATGTAAAATATATAAAATAATCAAATACAATGATTATCACATAAAAATAGAAAGACAAAGCTGTAAGACATTATCCTAAATATAAACCATCAACTTACCAAGTGAATACCACTTATTTCAGCATGAAATATATATATATATATATATATATATATATATATATATATATATATATATATATATATATATATATATATAGATTTATCTACTAGAAGCTCATGGACAATATGGACACAGATACACAAAACTAATACTATATGATTAAAAATATATATATATTCAAGTGTAAATGACCAAAGTTACTATAGATTGCCATAGATTACCTGTTAATTACCAAAATTACTGAACGTTCCGGTAACTTTGGTAAATTACCTGTAATGGCAAAGTTTGGATCCAAAAAGGATCTTCGTCAGGTCAAACATAATTCAAGTGTACACATATTATCATTAGCCCAGCACCTATGTTTGTTGAAGGATGTAGTGTAGGAACACAACCACTGTTATGTTGTACAGTCAAAACTATGAAAACATAAAACATAGATTCATCTGTCTGTTGGTTTTTGCTGGATCGTGTTTTCTGTAGTTGCTGTCATTGAAAAGGCTGTGACTGTTCTGGATGCATCACACCACACTGTGATAACTCATAGGCCATTGTGTTTCGCATCCTCCGAAACGCAGGAGGATGCCAGGCCGCACTGCTTCTTTACACAATGGCCACTTAACCCGGAAGCCAGCCGCACCAATGTGTCGGAGGAAACACCGTACACCTGGCGACCTTGTCAGCGTGCACTGCGCCCGGCCCGCCACAGGAGTCGCTAGTGCGCGATGGGACAGGGACATCCCTGCCGGCCAAACCCTCCCCCTAACTCGGGCGACGCTGGGCCAATTGTGCGCCGACCCATGGGTCTCCCGGTCGCAGCCGGCTGTTACAGAGTCTGCACTGGAACCCAGAACCAGAAACAGAGTTTAATGAGGGCAACAAGAGACCACGACCCTCTCCCCCGATCATTCCAACTTGACACATAATCAATTAAGATGTTCTGTATAAAGGCGACTTTGATTTCATTAGTATTTGATGTGATTCAAGCAAGCAGAGTATATATTTAAGTGTAAAATCAATGTGAGCTAACTGTCCTTTTAAAGGAGGGCAACCATAGTTGCTGCTAAAAATATGTCTTCTCCAATAAAGTGAAGAATAGCGTGGCACTCAGGGGATGATAGAGGGATAAAGTAGCACTCCTTCTCATAGCCAGCACAGTCAGGAGGCTTTGCCTCCACTTTTTACTGTTATTGCACTGTAATGTTAGAGCAATACTTTAACAAAACACACTTTCACTGAAACATTACACTCCTGAAGAGCATGTTATGTCCAGAATGGATGACTTCCATGTTGCTCAGGCCAGTCATCAGCTTTAGCCCCTGTATTGCAAATATCTGGTGACAAGCCATTTAACAAGAGCAGAGCAAGACATTTGGAGGGTCAGTTTCACACTCACGACCCGCTCACACCCCAAACCCCTTCCGAGATCAACCTCCATTGTAATACTAAGAGCCCAAGAAAAGAGCTGATGCAGTTTAATAAAAGCCGTCGAAGTCATCATTCCGGGTGGTTTGCGGGCCGTTTTCCCCGTGACCTCTGAGAGGGAGCGTAAAAAGGTCAGCTCCACCCGGCCACACTCAGCCAGTCGCAGCCCCTCCCCTAGTCACCTCCCCCTTGCCTGGCCTGCTTGCACCGCCGGGGGGAGATTGAAGTGGCATCCCGCGTCGGGTGGCTCTCTGTGTCACTGAGCAGGTTACTGTCGCAGCTGATAAAGCACCCAGCCAGTGTGATGGAGAAGGGCTGTTCGCTCTCTTTCTCTTTCTGTTCCTCTTCCTCTTCCTCTCCTCTCCTCTCCCAATCTCTCTCTCCCCTCTCTCTCATCCTTCGCCACCCTCCCTCTCTTTCTGTCTCTCTACTGATGAATTTGCTCCACAGTTTCAATTACCCTGACCTTGAGCATTGAGAAGGACCCACACAGCAGGGCTCCATTTATCCAGTCAAATAGAGACATCTCTCATGTCCTCCAGTCTTGTCCCAAAAGCTAATATGGTTCCACAGGCCTAATTTGCTCCTCACCACTCACCACAGCCACAACACTGACAGCGAGCTAGCCTTCAATAACATTTTGACTTTAGACTTAGCACGACTCAATCTTACCACAAAAGGCTTGGATAAAAGGAACATTAGTCCAGTCACAAATCTTTGAACCTTGACACTCAATGTCCTCTTTCTAGCTTAAAGAGATGTCTATGTAACCTTTTATTAAATGTTGAGAGCTATAGACTTGTATTGAATTGAGTATTTTCTATTGCTGCATTCCAGGGATTGTGTACTCCAGCCCTTCAACCACAGAATAGGTTGAATTTGTGGTCACACTTTATCTGGATAGTCTGGATTTTCCATGCTCTACAGATGGTCATACTATCAGAAAACGACACAACATTAAAGTATGTGGACACCTGCAGGTCAAACATATCATTCCAAAATCTTGGGCATTAATATTTAGTTGGTCCCTCCTTTGCTGCTATAACAGCCTCCACTCTTCTGGGAAGGCTTTCCACTAGATGTTGTAACATTGCTGTGGGGACTTGCTTCCATTCAGCCACAAGAGCATTAGTGAGGTCTGGCGCTGATGTTGGGCGATTAGGCCTGGCTCACAGTTGGCGTTCCAATTCATCCCAAAGGTGTTAGTTTAGGTTGAGGTCAGGGCTCTGTGCAGGCCAGTCAAGTTCTTCCACACAGATCTCGACAAACAATTTCTGTATGGACCCCGCTTTGTGCACAGAGTATTGTCATGCAGAAACAGGAAAGGGCTTTCCCCAAACTGTTGCCACAAAGTTGGAAGCACAGAATCGTCAATAATGTCATTGAATGCTGGAGTGTTAAGATTTCCCTTTACTGGAACTAAGGGGCATAGCCCGAACCATGAAAAACAGTCCCATACCATTATTCCTCCTCCACCAAACTTTACAGTTGGCACTATGCATTGGTGCAGGTAGCGTTCTCCTGGCATACGCCAAACCCAGATTTGTCCGTCGGACTGCTAGGACGTGACGCGTGATTCATGACTCCAGAGAACACGTTTCTACTGCTCCAGAGACCAATGGCGGCGAGCTTTACACCAATCTAGCCGACACTTGGTACTGCGCATGGTGATCTTAGGCTTGAGTGTGGTTGCTCTGCCATGGAAACCCATTTCATGAAGCTCCCGACGAACAGTTTTTGTGCTGATGTTGCTTCCAGAGGCAGTTTGGAACTCGGTAGTGAGTGTTACAACCGAGGACAGACGATTTTTACGAGCTACGCGCTTCAGCACTCAGTGGTCCCGTTGCGTGAGCTTGTATGGCCTACTGTACACTTCGCGGCTGAGCCATTGTTGCCCCTAGACGTTTCCATTTCACAATAACAGCATTTACTGTTGACCGGCGCAGAAGAGCAGACATTTTACAAACTGACTTGTTGGAAAGGTGGTCAAGTTGAAAGTCACTGAGCTCTTCAGTAAGGCCATTCTTCTTCCAATGTTTGTCTGTGGAGATTGCATGGCTGTGTGCTCAATTTTTTTACACTTATCAACAACAGGTGTGGCTGAAATAGCCGAATCAACTAATTTGAAGGGGTGTCCACATACTTTTGCATATATAGTGCATCTGTTGATAAGCAACTGCTTGCTAAGGTTAGGGTTAGGTTTAGAATAAGGGTTTGGTTAAGGTTAGGGTAAGAGTTATGTTTAGGGTTAGGATAAGGGTTAAGGGTTAAGATTATCAACAGAGCTAGAGTCTGTTGATAATCTGGAGAGCATCTACAGATGGACTATCCAAATAATGTTACCAAATCAGTCAAAGTGCCCTTGAGCAACGCACTTAACCCTAGTTGCTCCTGTAAGTTGCTCTGGATAACAGCGTCTGCCAAATGACTAAAATGTCCAATATATAGAATGTTCCTAGGTATTATGGCATCTGGAGGTAGACATGTCCTTCATTTCTATGGTTCAATAAACTGCGTCGCTCCCTACCCCTACTCACTCCCACCTCAAGCAGTCATGTAACTTGTTATAGTATCTCCACAAATACACTATATACATACAGTATGCCAGAACTATTTGAACGGCATGATGCAACTAAAAACATTGAACATATCTCCATCAAACAGTAAGAGCTTGTTACTGTAACTCTGAGGAGAATTCCTATCGGGTAATAGAAAGCAGCGTACCAACCCACACTCTCCCAGTATTGGCTTAATGAGAGAGACTATGTAGCTGCAAGGGTGCACACAGGGAGCCAGGGGGATTGTGGGCGCTGAGACGGAGCAGAACCTGCCCCTCTCTCTCTCTCTCCTGGCCTGTTCGACAGAGTTAATTACTGCAGCCGGTGCCAAAATACCCAACTGACACGTTACTTTAAGCTATAGACTTATATAGCTTCCTATTCCCCCACAGTTAGTTAGCCTCGACTCCGAACAGGCGAGTGATAAATAAGACATGGGAGTATGGTAACTTTCTCACATGTGGAAGGGCAATACTACTGTAAACTTGTTTGCAATATGTCTGTTTACAACCCCACATATTGTACCTTGAAATCCTACTGTGACATTATACAAGATCCATCCACATAGATTGGATGTGAAAACAAGCCGAGTGCCTGAAATTAAAACAGGATAAGCGCCTCAGGCAGGCCCGAGGTCAGTCACGACCATCGAAGGTCATACCACCAATTGGCAGGCCTCGCTCTCTACTCTGGGCTTCCCTACATAACGTCCTTTCACGTTTGACATTGGAGCTTGGGTTGTGAGACAGAGATTACACAGAGAGAGATCAGACAGATTGGGTGGGGGCTGGGTGGCTTCACAATCACTTACAGCAGACAACCTTGGATGCTTTCCTACACTCTGGCATTAGTCACAATCAACTAGAGGCACGGGATCCTCCCCCCCACCTGGACTGGCTTACCTCTCGTGCTCCCTTTCCTCATAAATCCAACCTGTCTGTCCTCATAACGTACCTGGGTCATTCCACCAATTCGGGCTTTACATTTTTTTTAACATTCTGTCATAAAGAGCATATGTTCAACTTAATAAAAAGTGAAAAAGGGTTGACAGAGGGACATGTCAAAATGCAGAATTTTGGTACTTTAGCAAGTCTTTATTTATATAAAAAAAATATGATTTATCGAATTCTCCATGTGGTCTATATTAAAGGGCACTTCACTTAATATAATAGGCTTTTAAAATTCCATATTGGTGCACAATTTCTACTTAAAATATCAAAGCTTAATGAGAGAGACTGTGTCGCTGCAAGGGCGTGCACAGGGAGCCCCTTACCTAGTACCTCCACTCTGAGTCCTCACAATGCACCCTCTCACACAACAGGAACTGTGGCCATAGAGATACTAGAACGACAAAAGCATGTTTTCTTGCTTTACTCCTATGGGTACACTCAATATGGCTGCCGGTCCACTTGTCACAGACCCATTGACATGAATTGGGAAGCCTGTTGTAGTAAGTCTGTTTCAATGGCTATGGCCTCATGAGCTGGGAGATCTATCTGCATTTTATCCACTCAGCATAAAGACATGTGACCTTTCACAGCATTTCCAGTTGACATTTCCATTTTCCATTTTTAATCGGGGACCATCCCCCCGGCTCACTCCTCCCAGTGGTTGGTTATGTATTATTAAGGTGATTGAGGCCCGTACTGAGCTGAGGCTTGTTCAATCTAACTTCACTCAAACAAACAACTGATGCTCCTGAGTCTCTCTCTTTCTCAGTCACACAGCAAGTTATTTGTTTGTTTTACTGCTGTTTTTCTGAGGGAAAGGAACAAAAGCTCCCGTGTCCTTTTGAATAGGACGCCCATCGGTTGGCCAAACTACGGTGCCGCTCCGGGAGGGATTGAACGCTCCATGATCTGCTCAAACGAGTGTCCCTCGCTTTGAGGCTTCATGGACTCATCTCTCTGTCCATCCTCCAACCTTCACAGGAGATATCCTTCCTTGTGTTTGTTATGTGTAACCTTTATTTGACTAGGCAAGTCAGTTAAGAACCAGTGGTGGAAAAAGTACCCAATTGTCATACTTGAGTAAAAGTATAAATCATTTCAAATTCCTTATATTAAGCAAAGCAGACGGCACCATTTTCTTGTTTTTAAAATTTATGGATAGCCAGGGGCACACTCCAACACTCAGACATTATTTACAAAAGATGCATTTGTGTTTAGTGAGTCCACCAGATCAGAGGCAGAAGGGATGACCATGTGTTGTGTTGATAAGTGAGTGAATTGGGTCATTTTCCTGTCCTGCTAAGCATTCAAAATGTAATGAGTAATTTTGGTTGTCAGGTAAAATGTATGGAGTAAAAAAGTACATTATTTTCTTTAGGAATGCAGTGAAGTAAAAGTTGTCAAAAATATAAATAGTAAGTAAAGTACAGATACTCCAAAAACCTACTTAAGTAGTACTTTAACACCACTGTTAAGAACAAATTCTTATTTACAATGACAGCCTACCCCAGCCAAACCCAGACGACGCTGGGCCAATTGTGTGCCGCCCTATGGGACTCCCAATCACGTCCGGATGTGATATAGCCTGGATTCAAACCAGGGACTGTAGTGACACCTCTTGCACTGAGATGCAGTGCCTTAGACCGCTGCGCCACTCAGGAGTCACTGATATTGTCTCTACTAGTCAGGCTGTCAGGAGCCGGTCCCTGGCAAGGCAACACATTCTCTTTGGTAGAACCTCAATACTTTCAACTCAGCAACCGTTTTTGCTGAGCTGAGGTACTGACGTATTTATTACACAAGGTTTTCCGTTAGCGCCTCCTGATTTTTAACAACCAGGATATTTTCGCATCCATTTCAGGTCTTAAAAGGTTATGCAGACCCCCCAGAAGCCCCCTGTATATACAAAGCAGTATCTCCCGTCAACTCTAGCCTACACAAACACAGGCCACACAGCCCGTCCAATGGAAATGTCACAGGTTAATGAGAGTGATCCTCCACTCAACACACGGCCCCTGGGGGCGTTTGCTGGGGGTTTGACGGCCTGAACTCTGTGACTGGCCCCAGGTTTATACAGTATATCCAGAGTTACAGACCCTGTAGGACTCATTAACATGGAGATGTCTCTCGACGCCACCATCATCAGCAGACAGGAGTTTACCCCTCAGGCTCTGCTCCAGTGGGCCAGCCCCCCATCAAAAAACCTTCCCATAACCATCACACAACCCTCAGACCCCACTCTCATACACACTCTTATATACACTACCAACCCTCTTAGACCCACTCTCATACACACCATCAGTGTGGAAGGCGATTGTTTCTTTTTTACTGTATGTTGTGAAAGGTCCCACTTTGGTGGGGCTCTTAGATGAGGGTGTCGATGATGTTGAGACAGGGTGACAGAGCCATTTGTCATCCTTGGATGTAAGCCGAATCAAATCAAATTTTATTGGTCACATACACATGGTTAGCAGATGTTAATGCGAGTGTAGCGAAATGCTTGTTCGTTAAATGCTCATCGCTTAGAGTTATTGAAGGAGCTATTTGTCAGTCCAATTAACCAACTAATTTAGCTCGGGGATACACTGTACGTGTGATTCATTATTTGTTTTGTCTAATTCTCTTCAGAAATACGAGTCCAGGTTCGCCTGCGTTCCTGCAGGTTTGCAGGTTGGTTTGTGCACAGTCCTCGGCTCCATATATCACTGATAGGCGTTAATGTGTTCAGGAGCACTGATGCTAACACAAGGAGGGAGGCAAAGGTGGGAGGGATGGAGGAAGGTGCTAAGATTTACCATGGCGTCTAACCATATTTCACCTCATTGTAATTTGTTATTCACGACAAGATTGCATTGGATATTTAATTCTATTAGGCGGAGTGAAAATGTCACCACTTACCTACCTGCTGATATTTCACTGGGGTCAGCAGGCATGGCGGACTGCAGCGCAGCACTGTCTGCCCAAATCATAGTATTAGGCTGTGTCTCAAATGACGAGAGCTCATAAGCCTCTGCTCAAAAGTAAAGCACCAGATAAGGAAAATGTTGCCTTTTGGGATGCACCCAGTGTCTGTCCTGTCTGCTCTTACCACTCATGGATGGGCGGAACATCCACAGACAGAACCCAGGGCTCTCTGCCAATCAGGCTCTTCCAAAAACACTGCGGTGCATTAATGGAATGCATGCTAGATCTGAGAGACTTTCAACGAGGCCCTGCAGAGTGAGTCTCTTTAGGGGGCAGTGGACTGTAGAGGAATTCCAGCCCTGCGGAACTGCTCCCCCTAGAGGTGTGCTGTATCCCTACAGTGTTATAAGCCTAGACTACATTCAGTGTGTGTGTGTGTGTGTAATTCTGTGTTTGTTCTATGTCAGTAAGCTGCTCAGACCTGCAGAAAGCATTTCTGCTCCTAATTTCCAGTGGAGCTCTTATTGGTTTAACAGAATCAGTGAATGTTCTGTAATAGTTGTAAAAGCTCTTGTTTTGTGGGTGTTTGGGATGGATGCTGGTGCGTAAAGGGAGGTCTGCCTACTGACACAGCCTTTCTGAGGATATTTATATGGTCCCTTTGATTTGTACTTTGTGAAGACTATGAAAAGACACATTGTCACTGGGAATATAACATTTAGAATGATGTGTGAATATGCACGCTCTTTCGGTACTGCAAAGAAACTGTGGAAACATTGGATGGCATGTTTTCTGCCGACTCCAAGTCATCCTGAACAGATATTTCTTTGTGATCAGTCTATTTCCTACCTGACTTACCTGCTTTCCTCTCTTCTGATCTCTTGCGTTGCAGTTGTGTGGCTGCGGGCTGCTCGGTGTGGGCATCTGGCTGTCTGTGTCCCAGGGCAGCTTCGCCACCTTCTCGCCCTCCTTCCCGTCGCTCTCCGCTGCCAACTTGGTCATCGCCATCGGCGCCATCGTCATGGTGACCGGCTTCCTGGGCTGCCTGGGCGCCATCAAGGAGAACAAGTGCCTGCTTCTGAGCGTGAGTTATGATCTCTCTCACTCTCTCTCACACACACACACATTATGTCCATCAGGCTGCTGCAGCAGGTGGTGGAGGGGGTCCGTGCTGCACAACCGGGCTCGTTCAGAGAGCTGCTGGGGACTAGGCAGAGACTGGACCGTCTAACCACGAATGACACTGACCTACCGCCTTTCACCATTGCTGCCGCTGTAGGTGAACACCAGGAGGGTGAGGAAATTATCCTATAATTCAAGACTCCAGAGCTGGGGGACTTTTGCACAGCCAGCAAAAAGGCTCTGTATGCAGTGGCTGTGAAGGTGGCTCAGAAAGACCACCTGCATGGGCTGAGGGTGGCCGGGGGGGGTTGGGACCGGGCTTTTATCTGAGAGGATGTTGGCGCTCCCTGTATAAGCCTCCAATAGAGAAGCCAACTTCTGATCTACAGTGGAGGATTATTTACGGCTCTATCGCTAAGAACAGATAGGTGTCGCACCTTGATCCATTAGTGGGGAGGGGGTGTCTGTTCTGTAGGGAGAAGGAGAGAGTGTATCATCAGTTTTTTTTCTTGTTCCAGGCTGGTAGGGTTGTTTTCTGTCCTGGGTGGGTGGTGTACAGGCCTAAGGTTGGGGCTGACTCTGGACCTATATGTTGGAGGGCCTAAATATAACTACTTGTTGGTGCAGACAGAAATGGGAATCACAGACCCCAGAGCTGTGCTGCTGGGGCTGTTGTGGGCTCGGCATGCAAGTGTACAGTATATGGGGGGCTGGTGTACGATCTGGAGGACTGTGTAGGGGTGTGGGTCATCAGGGGGATTATTTACAGTGGACGTGGAGGGGGGCTTGGTTCTAACTTTCTAGTTCCGTTTAAATGAAGTAGCGTTTGTGCTTTTAATTATGTAACTTTTGGGCCAACAAAGATATTTTTTTAAATTAAACAAATCTCACACATACACACTCACAGCAGCCTTTTTTGTATTACTCTTCAAATGGGTCATCAGTAGAGCAGCCAGGCTAACGAGCTCAACGGGGAGTTGAATCCTCAGTAAAAACCTCAGGGGTTCAAAGAGAAAATTTGACCCGAGTGCCAGCCGCTGCGGGAGTCTCCCATTCTGAAAATGAACAGTAACCCATCAGCTCTCCTCCATGGCCGTGGCACAGCCTAATTGAAAGATGTAACAGTGTGAGGACATTTGCGTCACTTACGTGATTGAATTATGTAGCGCTCATAATGGCACATCCATTTTATTGGTAAGGAAAAAATTGAGCGCTCTGAATTATTTAATACAAAGAATACTCTTGTTTGTCTCTAGACTCATGTTGTTCCTGAAGTCTCAAGAGTTTTATCTCAAGTTTGATTTAATCAGCAAAGTTTGAAAATAGGTTTATATAACTGGATGTGAAACTTTTTAAATCAACTTAAAAATGAGAGTTGCGGAATATCAAACATGTCCAATCCCTTGGAGAAGCTAGCACATGCCTCAGTTAAGAGCATACCAAATCCTCCACATCAGCACAGCGGTAGGTAAACACTACCTGCTTTAACAATTTTGTGAAGCACGGAGAGAGAGAGAAAGAGAGAGGGGGAGAGAGAGAGAGAGAGAACTGGATCTCAGTCCGAACACCATAGTGATAAATAATGAACTCTGATGTAAAAGTTTCATACCACATCGCTGTTAAGTCATATCAGATTGAGCCAACGGGTATTTCATATTCGCCCAAACCTGGGATGTTTTGAACAGTCAGTCTTTCTATCTGTCAGTCTGTCTGGAAACATCAGAGTGAAGTTAGCCCTCCTGGGGGCAGCCAGATCTGAGGTACCGGTCTGACATATTATTTGTGAAGTTCTTCTGTGAACAAACTCTCTTTGGATTAGAAATATTTGAAATAGATAAAGGTCAGAGAACCTTTGCCGTCAGGAGATTCAAGCTAGGCTAGACAAGTTGAAAGAGCCCATCGCAAAATTCAAGGCAAGATTGAGATGTGTAACACACTCGGCCGACATTGCAGACATGAAAGTGAGTGTATGCACGCACAGACACACACGTACACACTCACACACATACACAAACAAACACACTCACACACACATCGTGTCTGTTTAAGCAATCAGAGCACCAACTTTTTGTCTACACAATCTGAAACTTTCCACACCCGGAGGAAATATGACAAACAGACTTTGTGGGACCTGCAAACAAAAGACAACATATTCAATGAAACAATCAAATGCTGACCTGGCCACCTACAAATTCAATAAACAACTGTCCGTACAGTTTTCACTGTGATCCCTTTTTCATATGAACCATGACCCAAATAATACATCCAAAACAAACAGGGCAAAATGAATAGAACTCTCCTCAAATTGAATTTCTGAATCTGCCGGTTGCTGCGCTCCCATGCTGTGAAGAAGGGATAGAGTCAATATTTAGCTGAAGGAGTGAGGAGATGCTGGGCTACGTGGGAGAATCTGTGGAGGAATTAAACCTCCTCCTCGGGGTGTTCACTGGCCCCCAGGCACTCACCTTCTCTCCATCTCTCTCCCTCCCTCTCTCTCTTTCTCTGTCTTTCTCTCCCTCTGTATCTCTCTTCCTCTGTCTCTTCATTTCCCTTTATTGTCCTCTCTCTCTCGCTCTCTCTCTCTCATTCTCTCCCTCTCTGTCTCTCTCTCATTCTCTCCCTCTCTCTCTCCATTTCCTCTCTCTCTTGCAGTTCTTCATTGTCTTGCTGATAATCCTGCTGGCAGAGCTGATACTACTCATCCTGTTCTTTGTGTATTCAGATAAGGTAAGGATACTTTAATGTCCCCCATGTTAACCTATGATACTGTATATTATATGATCCCATGTTACACATATGAATGTAAATGTGCTGAACGACATCAGAATTCACTTAGCATGTAACTACTTACCATTTATTGACATGAAAACGGACATAAAACATGCAGACATGCTGCATATTTGCACACACACACACACACACACACACTCCCCAAAAACCTCAAGACACAAATGGTGTCGTACATAAGCACGGCCCAGTTGTTCCATGTTGAGAGTGTCCTCAGTCTCCTCTTTCAAAGACACTTGTCTCACAGGGAGAGGTTAAGCATCTTCACCCCATAGAGGTGACCCCCAGGGTCAAAAGGATCACAGGTCAGCCCACAAAATGCAGTCTCACCCCTTGCCAAATGGCTCAGTGTAATTTGTCCTTAGCTCTGTCTTAGCCCCACTCTCCCGCTATATGTTCCACTTACTCTGAAGCTTTAGATCAGCATTTCCCATGACCCCTAGGGCATGGGGTGGGGTTTTCTGCTGCTATGTATGGCCAGGGTCTGAGAATCTGAGAACATTGGATGGCATGTAAAGCTCAGGAGGTTATTGACAGCCGTAGGTGAAGTCTTAAAATCAACCTATA
Organism: Brachymystax lenok tsinlingensis; assembly: GCA_030435695.1. Taxonomy (NCBI): domain Eukaryota; kingdom Metazoa; phylum Chordata; class Actinopteri; order Salmoniformes; family Salmonidae; genus Brachymystax; species Brachymystax lenok. Next base: position 39,702,543 of record CM059793.1, on the reverse strand, counting down.
AATGTCCCCAGATGAAGCACCCAAGCCTGAGGCAAATGTTTTGTGGAGGTCAAATGGATCAGCAATAGAATGGTGAAATGGTCCTCTTTTTCCAAGGACATTGTATGAGTTTGATTTTTATTCTTCTTTATATTCAAATTCTTTGGACATGAGGTTATTGCTCAAATTCAGCCTCTCCGACAGATAAAGGAATTCATTTAGCAGTTAGCACACAATTCATTCAGAGATTTGGATCTCTCCCTGTCTCCCATGCAGGCAGCAGGCATACCATCATGTTTTTTGCTGTAAGGCCCGACTTTAGGCTTTACTGTAAGAGTCGTCTCAAGGCAGGTTTATGAGTCCTCTATCTCCACAGATTAGTGTGTTTGTATCTTCACTTGCACATTAAAGTTAGATGAAGTGATGATAACATTGATGGCCTGAAATGTATCAATGAAATGTGGAGCTGTTACTGCAAATTGCTAGTTATTGAATGTGGCATTTCTCGCTCGCATCAGACCAGGAATGGTTCACCACAGGATTTTTTAGACTGTCTTCAGATTACATGAGGCTACCAGGGTTGGGGTAAATTCGAATTTAATTTGAAATTCCAATTTAATTTTTTAATGAACTCATGAAGTGGATTCACGTTCAATTCAATTAAAATTTCAACAATCTTCAAGTTATGGAATTGGAATTGAATTGGAATAAGACTGTTTGGACTGTTTGAATTGAAATTTAATTGGAATTGTAAAAAACATGTATTTTTTTGTATTAAATTGAATTGGAATTCAATATGTGTACATGTAATGCACTTAGTATCAAATGCACTTAGTATCAAACACTGACTGAATGATTTGTTTTAAATCCTTTCAACTTGTATTTATATTTTTCCAGTGTAGCTAGGCTGTCAATCACATTTTTGTGATCATTGTTCAGTGGTCCCTGCAAATATTTGATTGGAACAGTAGCAACAGAACTAATTATGCAACAAACACATCTAAAAAGCATTGTTGTCTAATAAACGCATCTAAACAATGTTTTGTACTGATGGAAAATAAAGGTCTTCACAACTTTATTCCTAAATTTCACCTTTTGTTGTAAAAGGTAAATGCGAACTTCATTATCCAAGCATCACACGGAGCACATCCACAGACAAACACATTCCATAAACCAGTCTAAATAACTGGTTGCGCTGACAAAAAAACAAAACATAAGTTAGCGACCTAACAGCTAGACTTGTTCACAAATATGCACAAATAAACTAGCGGACGTCCTTGGCTGCTATGATAGCCAAGACTGTAACGTTAGCTAACTTGTATGGGCAGTTCATGCACCACAATATATACTTTCTTACACAAACTATAACTAGTTAGTTACATTAAGTTTAAACTCACCAATCTTTGGGAAACTGCCATGCTAATCACGTTCATTTGTATTGCACAGACCAAGCTATGGTAACATCAAGACGAAGTAGCCATATTTCAGAAAGGGCAAACCCTGCAGTTAGCTACGCTACATTTACTCGACTAAGAACAACCAAGACCACTATAAAAACAAAAGCTGAGAAAACAAATTGCTTTGGAGCGCCAGCAGTGTTCGAAGTTTTGGAGAGTCTGGCGTGCCCAAAGTAAAATGCCTGCTACTCAGGCCCAGAAACGAGTATATAATTAGTAGTATTGTATAGAAAACACTCTGAAGTTTCTAAAACTGTTAAAAATAATGTCTGTGAGTATAACATAACTGATATGGCAGGCGAAAACCTGAGGAAAATCCATCCGAGAAAATGTGATTCTGTGAGCTGGCTCATTTTCCATTGAGTTGCTATAGGAAGTGCTTAAATCCAGCTCCCAGGTTGCAGTACCTATGGCTTCCACTAGATGTCAACAGTCTTTAGACAAGGTTTCAAGCGTTTACCTTGAAAATAGGGGAGTAGAAGAAGATTATCCAAGGAGAGTGAGGAAGTAACTTCTGTCTGGGACCGGGAGCGCTCGCCTCGGTTTTTTCCTTTACTATCGCCCAAGATATTACCCGTGTGAAATATAATCGTTAATATACATAATAGTGTACCTAAGGATCGATTAGAAACGTTGTTTGATTTGTTTGGACAAAGTTTATAGGTATATTCTTTGTCTTGTATAATGGACGAGTGGACGGTGGATTTTCTTAACAGAACGCGCCAACCAAACGGAGCTTTATGGATATAAAGAGGGACATTTTCGAACAAAAGGAACATTGATTGTCTTGCTTGGACACTTCGGATTGCCATCAGCAGAAGATCTTCAAAGGTAAGCGATTTATTTTATCTCTTTTAATGACTTTTGTGACACCCGCGCTGGTTTTATTATTATGCTAATTATGCTGTCCTCAGACAATCAAATGTTATGCTTTCGCCATAAAGACTTTTTGAAATCTGACAACGTTGTGAGATTGCCAAGATTCTAAGCTTTTGAAGAGTGTGCAACACTTGTATTTTCATGAATATTTTATGTTACTATATTTGTAATTTGAATTTGGTGCTCTACATTTTTCCGGATGTTGTCAAGGATGGGGCGCTAGCACCCCACTGCTCCTTAATTATCCCCAAGAGGTTAAGAAACAGTAAGTTAGCTATGTTGAACCGCATATAGTAAATGGTTGAACCCCAAACAAACATGTAAACAAAACCTCAGTTGTGCATTCTTACCAGACTGACAGCATCGCTGTTTTAAACACCTGTAGAATAAATTACAGCTCTAGCATAAACTCCCTCTTGACATTCATAATACAAATGTGTGCCGACTGATCAACACCGTGTCAAATTCCTTTTCAGTGTGTTCACAGAAAATCTGAAATCGCCATTCCACAAGTAAAATGTAGTCAGGGTGCTCCACACGCTGCACCAGGTTAAAACAACATCAGGATCATTGCTTGCTTACGTGACTTGCTGTGTGCCAGCCTGGTCTCATAGACTAGATGTAACATAGTAAATGTAAATCCAGGACCCTGAAATGAGTATGATAATTTGGTGTAGACAGGCGGTTACTTAAAGACAGGCGGTTACTTAAAGGATAATTGTCCTATTTCTGAAGAAAATCTCTCTTTTTTTTTTGTAAATGGCATGTTATAGAAAGGTCCAGACACTTTTTTTTGTGTGATTTGTCTTGTTTTTGACAAACTTAAGCTGCGATTCACTTCCTCTTTGCTCATTGTGCAGTATCAGGGCACGCGAAAGACATGAACAAAAACACCCAAACACATCATTTTAAAAATGGACACGTTCTCAGTATAATGACGTAGGACCGAGTTTGGGAAGCCCTGCCCTACGGTACTACCCAGGGACACAGTGACTTACGGCAAAGTGGCGGATTGTGGGCATGCGCCTGTCACAGAGAAATGCAAACACCAGCTGGTTGACAGAGCACTAGGCCATCTCTATGCGCTTGTTGATGTCCTCCTCCCACTGGAACATCTAACTCCTCCACTGCGTGATGTCAGAGTAGGCCACAGTTGTCCCAGGGAACATTCAGATGGACTACCTCCAAATCAGCTTGCATTTGACGCACCGAGGGGGAGGATTATGATATATTCACGGTAACAGCTCGCCTTAGCGAGAGAGAACTTTTAAGAACCCTTCCATTGAAAACAATTAATCCATATTTCGTGCTCCTATAGTCATCTAGCCAGCTACATTGTGTAGTAAATATATCGCATAGTAAATATTTGCTTCAGTCTTTGTTTCCTTGCTCTTGACAATTTTTTTTCATAATTTTTCATAATCACCTTCCGGTGTAAAAACCATGGAAATGAAAAATGAAAAAAAAAATTTAAGTGATAATAGGCATTGGTCTGAAGCCGGAAAATAAAGGAAATTCACATGAGTACCACAATGCCTATTCCACCCATCCTTGACCAAGATTTTCCAGCGCACAGCTTTGCCCTACTACAGTAGCTATGTTGGTATTGTACTTCAAACTATGTGTGGGCAGGTTGCTTAGGATTCAAACCTTCTCAAACAGCCTAATTCATACTCTTTGAGGAGGTGCTTCCACAATAATGTGATTTGTACCGCATGCAATGTAAAGTATTGGATTCTTCACGCACCACAGTAAAACATTATCCCATTACGTTACCTTCTCATGCTTTTAATTAAATGAAAGCAAGCCATCAGGCTTGATTGAGCTGTTTTGTCTTGTAGTAATGTGGTGCATGACTGTATTTCCTTAAACCTTTATTTTAGTAAAACATGTTATTGAGAAAAAAAATTATAACATCCTTTTTTGGTCAGTAGGTACCCAATATAACAACAGGTGTGTTGGACACAGTAGCTCAGATAGATAAAGCCTGTCTGCATTCCTGATTTCTGTAGCTGTTAGTTTACCTGAGTAATTTTGACATAAGCTCAGAACTACTTGTGTTTCAAACATTGTCCTGTTTTATCAATTGCTGTGCTTATCGAGGGACAATTCATTACCTCTGTCAAAATAATGTGTAGCTTAATGTTATGTTTGTACTTGTATTTATTTTTGAATCCTAAGCAACCTGCCTACACATAGTTTGAAGTACAATAACAATATAGCTACTGTAGTAGGGCAAAGCTGGGTGCTGGAAAACCTTGGTAGAGCATGTGTGGTATAGGCATTGTGGCGTTTTTCACTTAAAACATATTTATTTTGTTTTATCTAACATTGGAATTGAGACTAATATAATTATCTATGAATTCAAAGACTTACCTGGAATTGTTATTGAATTACATTTAATTTACAGGGAGAGGGAATTTAGTTAGAATTGAATTTGTGGAATTAACCCCATCCCTAAAGGCTACTGTATCTCAGAATGGAATGGAGATAGAGTGTCTCTCTCTCTCTCTCTCTCTCTCTCTCTCTCTCTCTCTCTCTCTCTCTCTCTCTCTCTCTCTCTCTCTCTCTCTCTCTCTCTCTCTCTCTCTCTCTCTCTCTCTCTCTCTCTCTCTCTCTCTCTCTCTCTCTCTCTCTCTCATCCCCATAAGCTCTGCGATCAGAGGAATCGTTAATTTACCAAGGCTATTTGATCTGGAAATCACAGTCATACAGACACTTTGGCAGCATTTGGCAGTCTATTAATAGAGGCTCCAAAATTGAGATTTCGATATTATTAAATCATGAGTGATTATGCTCTAATGTTCATGAAGCTCTTAGAGCATCTTGGAATTTCACCATTGAAGCATATCAGTTTGGATTTCAGGCTAATATCTTCCCCTCCTCCCACGGTTGCTCTGCAGTGGAAGCCTTGCCTCCAGGTATGGCAGAGACTCAGGTACGCCTCTTTCCACTGCAGTGCTCAATAAGCAATCACAGGCTTCATCTCTACTCCAGTATTCTACTACTGGCCCTGCAATGACCCACCATCTGATTACAGTAGATGGCAAGGCCAGAGACCAGATTACACCCATCCATCTTTAGCGCTGTGACCTCATTCTGGGTGAGCTACTTTAAATTATATATATATTTCTATTACAAATTTAAAATGTATAATTGCAGCAGTAGTTCCTTTTTTGTGTGAAAAATAGCACCAACCGCCCTCTCCTCCCCATGTCTTTGTATCATAAATTAAACAGAAAATACATGGTCTAAAGTAAAATATACACATCTGCATTAAAGTAAACTGTTTGGGGAGATTTACTCTACACTAACAACTATGATAGCCAGCTCATTTAGGGAAATGGAGGATGGAGAATCAGGCAGGATGGGGCATTGGCCAAGCCCTAGAGGGTATAGGTGTAGTTGGAGGTTTGGCTGCTCCTGCTTGCACTTGCTAGAAGACCACAACAGCATTTTAAAGCCAAAGAACCATAACAAGCTGATTAATATAAAGCTACTCTAATCTCTCAGGGTTCCCTCTATAGACCTTAGAGTGGGATAGGTCAGGGGTCAGCACTGGCTGCAGGAGGTCCTGGCTGTGGGCCGATACACAGGGCAAGAGAGTGTAACTTCTACTGTAATTAAGGGTGGATAAATAATGGATGGCTGGGGATTTAGAGTACAGGGCTGTAACTCTCCCGTCTGATACCAGAGGGCTCACAACCCCAAACATTAAAATGCTGTTGTGGTCTTCAAGCAGGAGCAGCCAAACCCTTTTCAATCGCTCCTTGTCTCAGTCCGTAATCCCAACAAGTTTCAAGTTGACCACCGTTGTCCCTGTTCCCAAGAGCTCCAAGGTAACTTTCCTAAATGACTATTGCCATGTAGCACTCACATCTGTAACTAATTATGTAGTGCTTTGAAAGGCTGGTCATGAGAAACATCAACACCATCATCCCAGACACCCTGGACCCACTCCATTTCGCATTCCGCCCCAACAGATCCACAGATGACACAATCTTAATCTTCACACTGCCCTCTACCAACTGGACAAGAGGTAGAAATAACTGTGAGAATGCTGTTCAGTGTTCAACACTGTAGTCCCCTCCAAGCTCATCACCAAGCTCGGGACCCTGGGAGTGACACCTCCCTCTGCAACAGACTTCCTGACGGGGAAGGTAGGAAACAACACCTCCGCCACGCTGACCCTCACCTCAGGAGGCTGAAAAGATTTGGCAAGGGATCCTCAAAAGGTTCTACAGCTGCAACATCGAAAGCATCTTGACTGGCTGCATCACTTCTTGGTATGGCAAATGCACCATCCTCGATCGCAAACTGCTACAGAGGGCATATCACTGGGGGTGAGCTCCCTGCAATCCAGGACCTCTATATCAGGCGGTGCCAGAGGAAGGCCCGAATAATTGCCAAAGAGTCTAGCCACCCAAGCTATAGACTGTTCCCTCTTACAGTACCAGAGCATCGGCTCTCGGACCAACAGGCTCCGAGACCACTTCTAACCCCAAGCCATTAGACTGCTAAATAGCCATAAGACTGCTAAATAGTTAATTCATGGTTACCTGGATTACACCTTCATCTGGATGGCTAGCATAGCCATTAGCATTAGCGTTAGGAGGTATTGTTATGTGGACTGGTGAGGGCAGGGCCCTGGGACCAGTTCCAAACTATGTGACACATATGGGATGGGACAAAGCCTGGCTGATTGTCTTACTGTATGTGAGGACTGGCAAGGGACACTGGGTGATGCACTGGGACAGGTTCCAAACAGTAGGACCTAATATGGTGATAAGTGAGCACTGGAAAGGGGACGCTCAGTCCCAATTCATCCCATGTGACTAATACCATGGGGGACCCAGCCTGGCTGAGTGTTGTTGTGCTAGCTCTTAGCATGGGTACCCGTGCCTGTCTGTCTTTTTCCTAGAGTGTCCCAGGTGGTGTAGCTGTGTCATCTCTTAGCATGGGCACCCATGTCGGTCTGTGTCCTAGAGTGTCCCAGGTGGTGTAGCTGTGTAAGCTCTTAGCATGGGTACCCGTGCCGGTCTGTCTGTGTCCTAGAGTGTCCCAGGTGGTGTAGCTGTGTCTCAGTAGCAGACCTGGGTTCAAACACTATTTGAAATCATTTTAAAATGCTTTATCTGGGCTTGATTGATCTTGCCTGTCTCAATGGAACCAATAGAATAGTAGCAAAAGGGCAAAACCATCTGTCAATTAATGGTAGGCTAGAGCAAACACTAAAATGATTTTAAAAATTCGGAATAGTATTTGAACCCAAATGTGCTCCGTAGCAGCCCTGGCCAGGTAGCGGAGTGTTCAGTGACCTGTGGATAGAGCATAGCCTACAGGAGCAGGTCAGGAGAAACAGGTTGAAGGGATTACGGTAGGATTTGACAGTGGGGATTTGAAAGTGTGGAGCTCTAAGAAATGTTGTCTGATCACAGTTCTCCCTCAGTGAGCATTAAGGCACCTCAAGGCCACAGCTGTAAGATGTGTGGTAAATACATAAAAAGCTGTTGTAAGCTATTTTCATACCTCTATTCATCTTAATATAACCTAATTTGTCCAGGTTTAGCTAGCTATGTCATTTAGAGTTTTTAATTCTTGTTTTCAATTACCATCTGGTGAAATGACTTGAAAAAGATGATGTTGTGTATGTGGGAGATATCTTTTCTACAAATAAGTACATTCGGGGGCTGTAATTCCCTGCACCACAAAGGAGAAAAGCATAGCATGTAAACATGTCACTTCATGTGTGTAAACATGTCAGGCAATGTGCTCTCAAATGATCCACCTACATAGGGATTTGTAGAGGGTTCACAGCAAAGCTGTGAAACATATTGTTAATCTTAGATTTTTCCCCCCTTGAAATGGTCAAATAAGTCAAGCATAGATTGGTAACTTATTTTCTAATTTGGCACAGAGAAACTAGAGGCCATGAGTAACTTGGTCAAAAAGAATGGCACCAATTGGCTTATTGCAAATCAATTTATAACAAAAAAATTTCACATGCGTTTTTCTGGATTTTGTTGTTGTTATTCTGTCTCTCACTGTTCAAATAAACCTACCATTAAAATTATAGACTGATCATTTCTTTGTCAGTGGGCAAACGTACAAAATCAGCAGGGGATCAAATACTTTTTCCCTCACTGTGTGTATATATATATATTTACATACACTGCTCAAAAAAATAAAGGGAACACTTAAACAACACAATGTAACTCCAAGTCAATCACACTTCTGTGAAATCAAACTGTCCACTTAGGAAGCAACACTGATTGACAATAAATTTCACATGCTGTTGTGCAAATGGAATAGACAACAGGTGGAAATTATAGGCAATTAGCAAGACACCCCCAATAAAGGAGTGGTTCTGAAGGTGGTGACCACAGACCACTTCTCAGTTCCTATGCTTCCTGGCTGATGTTTTGGTCACTTTTGAATGCTGGCGGTGCTTTCACTCTAGTGGTAGCATGAGGCGGAGTCTACAACCCACACAAGTGGCTCAGGTAGTGCAGCTCATCCAGGATGGCACATCAATGCGAGCTGTGGCAAGAAGGTTTGCTGTGTCTGTCAGCGTAGTGTCCAGAGCATGGAGGCGCTACCAGGAGACAGGCCAGTACATCAGGAGGCGTGGAGGAAGCCGTAGGAGGGCAACAACCCAGCAGCAGGACCACTACCTCCGCCTTTGTGCAAGGAGGAGCACTGCCAGAGCCCTTCAAAATGACCTCCAGCAGGCCACAAATGTGCATGTGTCTGCTCAAACGGTCAGAAACAGACTCCATGAGGGTGGTATGAGGGCCCAACGTCCACAGGTGGGGGTTGTGCTTACAGCCCAACACCGTGCAGGACGTTTGGCATTTGCCAGAGAACACCAAGATTGGCAAATTCGCCACTGGCGCCCTGTGCTCTTCACAGATGAAAGCAGGTTCACACTGAGCACGTGACAGACGTGACAGAGTCTGGAGACGCCGTGGAGAACGTTCTGCTGCCTGCAACATCCTCCAGCATGACCGGTTTGGCAGTGGGTCAGTCATGGTGTGGGGTGGCATTTCTTTGGGGGGCCGCACAGCCCTCCATGTGCTCGCCAGAGGTAGCCTGACTGCCATTAGGTACCGAGATGAGATCCTCAGACCCCTTGTGAGACCATATGCTGGTGCGGTTGGCCCTGGGTTCCTCCTAATGCAAGACAATGCTAGACCTCATGTGGCTGGAGTGTGTCAGCAGTTCCTGCAAGAGGAAAGCATTGATGCTAAGGACTGGCCGCCCGTTCCCCAGACCTGAATCCAATTGAGCACATCTGGGACATCATGTCTCGCTCCATCCACCAACGCCACGTTGCACCACAGACTGTCCAGGAGTTGGCGGATGCTTTAGTCCAGGTCTGGGAGGAGATCCTCAGGAGACCATCCGCCACCTCATCAGGAGCATGCCCAGGCGTTGTAGGGAGGTCATTCAGGCACGTGGAGGCCACACACACTACTGAGCCTCATTTTGACTTGTTTTAAGGACATTACATCAAAGTTGGATCAGCCTGTAGTGTGGTTTTCCACTTTAATTTTGAGTGTGACTCCAAATCCAGACCTCCATGGGTTGATAAATTTGATTTCCATTGATAATCTTTGTGTGATTTTGTTGTCAGCACATTCAACTATGTGAAGAAAAAAGTATTTAATAAGATTATTTCATTCATTCAGATCTATGATGTGTTATTTTAGTGTTCCCTTTATTTTTTTGAGCAGTGTGTATATATATAGCTAAGCAGAGGCAAAATCGTAGTGGAAAACCTGGTTCAGTCTGCTTTCCACCAGACACCGGGAGATTAATTCACCTTTCAGCAAGACAATAACCTAAAACACAAGGCCAAATTTACACTGGAGTTCCTGAGTGGCCGAGTGACAGTTTTGACTTAGATCTGCTTGAAAATCTATGGCAAGACTATGGTTGTCTAGTGATGATGTCACGATCTTCGGAAGGGACAGACCAAGGCGCAGCGAGGTATCCAGTATACATGCTTTATTTATGCAACGTAACTGGGACAAAACAACAAAACGAACGAAAACGAAGATCGCAACATAGACGAAACACTTTAGCTATGCATAAACAATAACCCACAGAACCCTAGTGCAAAACTACAAACATATGGTTCCCAATTAGAGGCAACGACACTCAGCTGCCCCTAATTGGGAACCATTACCCCAACATAGATATAGATAACCTAGAACAGAAAAAACCCTACACCAAAACTAAACACGCCAGCCTGTCTTCTCAGGCCTGGACGTGACAGATGATCAACAACAAATTTGACAGAGCTTGAAGAATTTTTAAAAGAATAATGAGAAAGTATTGTACAATCCAGGTGTGCAAATCTTTTAGAGACTTACCCAGAAAGACTCACAGCTGTAATCGCTGTCAAGGGTATTTTAACTAACATGTATTGACTCAGGGGTGTGAATACTTATGTAAATAAGATGTTTGTGTGTGTGGGAGCTATCTTCAATAAATTTGCAAACATTTCTAAAAATATGTTTTCACTTTGTCATTATGGGGTATTGTGTGTAGATGGGTGAGAGAAATGTTTTTAATCCACATTAACTTCTTGGGGAGCAGCAACTCACTCCCGACACTACCAGGTGAAATGCAAGGCAAAATCCCAAAATTGAATTATAAAATGCACCAATATACAAGTGTTTCATACTCATCAAAAGCTCTGCTTCTTGGCAATATCACAGCGTTGTCGGATTTCAAAAAGGCTTTACGGCGAAAGAACTACATTTGATTGTTTGAGGATAGCACCTTCAATATTTTCCATAACCATGAAATCTTTAGCCAGCGCGGTCGATAGAAAATGCATTTCACAGGGAAAACCTGTGCCTTACCTTTTGTAGAACTTCTGCAGAGGGCTTCCTAAGTGTCCAACGAAGACAATCCATGGGTATTTGGTTAGAAAAAGTAATTTATTATATCCTTAAATCTCCGTTTGGTTGGCACCTTGTGTTCAGAAAATCCAATGTGAAGAGAACGCGTTCATTTAAACCTATAAACTTTCCCTCAACAAAACAAAAAACAATTAAAATGCATCCTTAGCTTATCTTTTATGAATATAAGTGATAATCTTTCACTTGGATGGTCACCTAAACGTTATATAAGTCAAATAAAGTGGACCGCTCAGCCAAACATGCACCCAAAAACGTGCAACTGAAAAATAGCTCCCCCGACTAAAACCTCTACCGATTGAACACAATGGTTCTGATTGCCTTTAAACTTTACCTATACACTGCTGCCATCCAGTGGAAGCAATAGGTACTACATTCAGTGTCCTGGTATAAACACTTTTCAATAGGCAGTCTCCGGATGGAAAATTCTCTGGTTTTTGCCTGCCAAATGAGTTCTATTACACTCACAGACAAAATGTTAATACTTTTGGAAACCAGAGTGTTTCCTATCCAATAGTACTAATTATGTGCATATCCTATTTTCTGAGCCTGAGTGGCAAGCATTTTACTTTAGGCACGCCAGACTCTCCAAAACCGACCCCTCAGCTGCTACTCCCTAAAAGGTTAAATTCAGGCTGTAACACGACAAAATGTGGAATAAGTCAAGGGGTATGAATACTTAAAAAAAAAATCATTTTAGTCATTTTTAGTCATCAGACGCTCTTACAGTAGTGAAAGCTCTGTATGTAACGCTAATGCTCAAAATCATCTGCAATCATAGCCAGTACCAATAGTCAGATTCAGTCCAGATATTGTATTTAGACACATGATTGCACATAAAGGAAGACAGTTCCTAAATGATAGAGCTCTTGCTTTGTTATCCAACTGATCTTGTGTCCTTTCTGTCTGTCATTCTGTGACACCCGTTCATTGCTGTTCGTGTATATATTTTTACATTTTCAAACATTATATTCTAAGAATGTATTCTGACATCTGCTTGCATTCACATGGCCATAGTGACCCAAGCCCCAGAGAGAGAAATCCATTGTGTTCCATGACAGAGGAGAAGCATGGTGTTCCATGACAAAGGAGCCAGAGTAGCGTAGCCAGACATCCCCCCTGGTCTGTAGGTCATTAGTAGGCAGGGGGTGTTAGTGTTTCTCCCTCTCACACTGACTGTCTGCAGTGTGACACATCACAGACATCTAGCAGGGGGGCAGACATCACAGGCCCAGGGCCCCATTCTGACAGCAGTAGTGGCGTGTATTCATGGTTGCCAAGGGAAGCCAGGCTTCCTAAAAAAATTGAACATGAAAAAAAAACATAAATTATTTTATATCTTTTGTCTCTCTTTATTTTTCTTCAATTTTGCAAGAGGCTGAATGTTTCTCACCGGAGAAAGCATCCAAGCGAGCGAAACAGCACCTCTCTGTCTCTGTATTTGATCTGGTCAAAAAGAGTCTGGTCAAAAAGAGTATGACATTGTTGCCGCATGCAGCATTGAATGCATGGGAAGCCAGAAAGCATTTGGCCTCCCTTGATTAAAAAAAGCATACAATAATACCCAATCAGCATTGAGCTGATAACTGAGTGAGCTCAACTGGTCCTGGCGCACCAAAACAAAGTGTCAGGGGGAGGCAGTTTGGATTTGGCTTCACTTTTATCACATCAAGAGAAATACGTCATTGACAGAAACAACTTAAATTGTTGCATCTTGTTGTATTGTTGTCCTCCAGTGGCTAGCTAGCTAAAATTGTCCCTTTCCAAAATTAGCCATTTATTTATTTTATTTTACCTTTATTTAAACTAGGCAAGTCAGTTTAGAACAAATTCTTATTTTACAATGACGGCCTACCCCGGCCAAACCCTCCCCTAACCCGGAAGACACAGGGCCAATTGTGCGCCGCCCTATGGGACTCCCCATCACGGCCAGTTGTGATACAGCCCAGGATCGAACCAGGGTCTGTAGTGACACTGCGCCACTCGGGAGCCCTAATGCACACAGTAAAAATATAAACAGGTTAAGTTACAGAGTACGCTACAAAGTGCATCTCCGAATGACACAACGCATTATTCAAACAGGTCAGGGTTGTTCTTTACGCATGGATGATGTTGTCTTTATTTTGTAATCTTGTATTGTAAATATCCTTTAATAGGCTATAGGCCTAAACAGTACCAAAGGGGAAAGAGTGTCATGCTGGGAGAATGACCGTGGTTTCGTTTCCTCCAAATCATTTATCAGTGAGTGATAAGTTGCTAACGGAACCTTTATGATAACCTATAGCAAGACGCATGGTAAAATTATGAAAATGCATGAGTAAAAGCGATAAAAACTGCAAAGGCGCACGCATGTAAAGCACATGGCTTTATAAATGAATAAAGTGTCAATCTAAAAGTAGCCTAAAGAGTCCTTCGTATTGAAGCCTACATTATATTGGACAGTGGCCTCGCACATGCTTACAGAAAGCTATGCGCCTGTTTGGACATCTTCTGCACTTTATTGATAGCTGGAAAATTCTCAAAGATTCACAGAATAGAATAGAATAAAATTGAGGATTGTATTATAATACCAATGTATAATTTTCTAATCTGATATTTGAAACTGGAATAGACTATTCACAAAAATCAGTCAAATACACATTATACCTGGCCATGCACTGAGCTCTTCTACTGCAACTCCATCATAGTGCGTCTCTCCATGCATCCCCAATACGTAGTTCAGTTTAGATTCTGATATTAAAGTCCTTGGCCTTTCTGTAGCCTACAATGTTTTCAAGTATTAGATTTTGCGCTGGCATTGGACATGGGTACTGGAGAACACGTTCTCTCATTCAGGATGATATCTCTTCAGAAATATATTTATTTATATATGCCCATTTTAGTCAGAGCTGGACATGGTATTGGATTGTGACATCTGATCCATTGGTTTCTAATGAAGACCATGATCTAATTCAACTGGCTGGGGTCATTTTTGTCAGGGTGATACAACCGTGACGTTTACCAAATGTATATGCTTTCCTTTTCCAGATTTGTTTACACTTCATGGATATCCGTACAAGATGCCTCTTCGACTACCTCCGGAGGTGGTCAGGAAGATCTAATCCCAATCAGATCACAATATGTCTTTTGATTGTCTACACCTGTCGACAAATGTGGGCACAATCAGAATGTGGACAGGATCAGGATCCCATCCTATTCTGCTGATGTAGGTGGATCTGCAGCTCAAAGGAAGCCAGCAGCGTGCTCCATAATGAGAGCGATTTTACACTCTGTCAATATATCTCCTTGAGATATTCTGTTGACGCATTTTGACAGGTGCTGAGGAAAGTTAATGAGTGATGAGTGACAGTTTTCTCTAAGAACGGCATAGTTTTGCTATCAGAGAACAATTTTATCGTCAGCATAGACTTACTTGATTCGAGCATGTTATGAGAACTATCTCACACAAAGAAGTGTTTGTATCCATTTCTGCTGCAAAGGGAGAAAAATAGGTCAAAGCACTGAAGAGATCAAGCCTGTCGTTTGTTTCATAGTCATTTCTTTGCCTCTCGTTAGCGGTGGTAAAAACTAGATCATTATGTTGCATTTCAAGACATATCGAAGACTCTCACACATATGATGGAGGGAGGGTGGAAAGAAAGTGGGTTTTTGGGCTCAGAAGATGACTGGTCCCCTGTTCTCTCCTGTGATTGTGTCGCTGTGGTGAGGAGTAATGAGGAGAGAGAGAGACTCGTGAAGGAGAGGAGAGATGGAGATGGGGCTGAGAGAGGCAGAGATAGATTATGGTGCTTTTCATCTCATTTCCCTGCACAATGACAGATATGACGATGCCTTCACGCTGATGAAGAACAATAAACATACACTGCTCTACTTTGGGAGAAAAAAATGATGATTTGAAATGATGCTAATTTTATTTCAAAAGTTTGGGAGAATTTAAGTGGGTTATGAATAATGAATAATTACTTTGCCTTTTTTTGTGAAATTATAATTATTCTGAAAAAGTGAATTCCTCTTTTATGATTAATTCAGCAAATAGTTTATTTACGCCCGTTATGGTAGAGAAATTCTGTGGGTTTTTTCCGCACCGATAACGAATCACCTCTCGAGAGAAACGAGTTCAAAAGTTTTGATGTGTCTCGCTCATTGTGACACTGATTATAAGGGGGCTTCTTCTGGTCTTTCAAAAGGGGAATCTGATATTTGAATGTCCTCAGCAAGAACAGAGTGTCATTATAAGTGTTATTCTCCAGCTGCTCAATTCCTTTCGAGTCAGAAGTGTATTTTGATGCCTGAACCATAATAAGTATCCCCTCTTGCTATACAGCAAGCCCCTCTATAATAACAATGTTCAACTTCTCCCCAGCCAGTCTGTTAGTGTTTCATCTAAGAGTGTAGATTAGAGAAGGCACACTGCATCTCCTTCCCATGGGCACAAACTGGTCAAATCAACGTTGTTTCAACGTAATTTGTCTACATATTGTGACGTGGAATCTAGTTGGAAAATACATTGGATTTGCAAAAAGGAATCAACATAAAACTGTTTTATGGGTGAAATTTCAACCACAGGATTATGTAATTATGGTAACCAATTTTCAACATAGACAAACCTTGTATAAATTATGTTGAATTTTTACGTTTGAAACAATGTCAGATCTTCAACGTTGTATCCACTATCTGAAGAAAAAAAAACAGTCTGGGCAGCACCTCCTACTGCAGAGTTGATTTATCTACAGCTATCCATTTAGTCTCCAATCTGTGGTTTTAACCAAGCCCAGCTTTGATATTTGTCACAGACTACTACCAATGTGCAGTGGCAACCCGTCATTCAGGGCCCGAGCCCCACCTGTTTTCAGCCCCACATTTTTAGCAAAAAAATATCAAATCATGTTTTTGGGGGGGGGTTGCCTGTTTGCATGTTAATTTTGCATTAATATGTGTCACATATCAGTTTGCAAACAGGGTAAAATAAATGTAAAACAATCATTGAGTTAATAAAGCCTCCATACAAACATGGTCTCTTTTTTAAAGGTATTTGGGGATTTTGGCAATGAGGCCCGTTATCTACCTACTTCCCCAGAGTCAGATTAACTCGTGGATACCATTTTTATCTCTGTGTCCAGTATGAAGGAATTTGGAGGTAGTTTCGCGAGCCAATACTAACTAGAGTTAGCAGATACTCACAGACTTCCAGTCATTGTGCTAATGCTAGTTATCAATTGCACTAGCGCTAGTTAGCAAATTGCATGCAGAGACACAAAAATGATATCCACAAGTTCCTCTGACTCTGGGGAAGTAGATAAAGGGCCTAATTACCAAAATAGTCCTTTAAAGAATAGGATTACGCTAGTGGCTCAGATGAAACTATCCAAGCATTAGATACATTTCCCTTAAAGGGTCAGTGCAGCCAAAAACATTTGTTTTGTATTTTTGGATAAAAAATGACTGTAAAATCAACCGGAATTCATAAAAAAAGGTTTTTAATTTAGTAAATATATTTCCACGTATTCCCACAAATAAAATGTATGTCTTAATGTAATCAAGCTATGAAATGATTGTTATTTTCAAATACAATATATTTTTGGGCTTAGTTGTTGTCAATTTGCAGTTTACAAAATATTATTATTATTTTCCGGCCCCCCAACCATCCTCTCAGACACAAATCGGCCTGTGGCTGAATCTAGTTGCAAACCCATGCGCTCTAGTCTAGACAAATCTATCCGCCAATTAGGGCTGTGTATGTAAATAAATGTATCAACATGCCCACACGATCAGACTGAGTATTTCAATGGCAAGGCTCAGGGAAATAAATTATATAATATTATATTTGTTATTTTCATGAAATTAACACACACTGATTTATTAGACATACAGTGATGATCTAATATTTAACATGAAAAAAAAAAAGTGATTTTAAATGTTGATATTTGGTTGAGTCAATCAAACACAATTCGATATTACTTTTCTAAGACAGTAAATAGCCTAAAGTGAAGGTCATCTTACAAACTAATGCAACAGTATTTATTCAACATTAAAATGAGTAACACATCCATAGCCACATGTTGAGATTACTGTACGATCACTGGCAATATGTATTTTCAATGTAATATCAACAGCAATGTAATTTGGTTGTGATGAAAGAACAGTGAGAAAACACATGAAGTATACATACAAAATATCTGTTTGTTGTGCTTTTAAATGGTTGAAAGCACAGGAATAACACATTTAGACGACAACAATCAAAAATCAGATGTTGTTTTTCCATTGGAATTTGGTTGTCCTTTTAGATGGTTGAAAGCATAGTGATAGATAACACATTAGGAATTCAACAAACGTCTGTGTTTTTTTGTTGTTGTGGGGGAATAAAGGTTCAAGTCTCATTGATCAACGTCTCAACCAAATATTACCCATATTTCCATGTTGAAATGACGTGGTGTGCCCAGCGGGTTGTAACTTCCACTGACAGCGTTGGCACGGTTATTGTGCCATTCATGTCAATGGGGGACATCTTGTACTTCTACAGACATGGTGCTTTTATGCTTTAAGATTTCAATATGAAACAAATTGCCTGTTTTCTCTCCTGTGAGACCAGCACGCACTCCTCTTACAGACACATCATCATTTCTCAATATAATGACGCCCATCTCTGCACACCCGCTTCAATCTTCCATGGTAGTTTCCCAGCCCTCTAGGCATACACGGCTGCTCTGGAACAGCCAAGCATAGATTGTATGCAATAATCTCATTAACACGTGTGATGAAATATTTATATCCATTAGAAATGACATGAGCACTGATCATATTGTTAAGATCCAGTCGAGAGGAAAACGCAATAGCTATGCCAAAAGGCATATTTAAATGTGAGCTCAGTAGAGGGAATCGAGCGATGTCAATCAAAGTCAAACCTTCAGATTTAACAAAAGATATACGGCATAATCCAATATGTCTGCCAGATTTCTAGGTCACCTGAAGCCATCTATGTGTTTTCTGTCATCAGGTCAGCGAGAATGCTAAGCAGGACCTGAAGGATGGCTTGTCTCTGTACAACACAGACAACAATGTAGGCCTCAGGAACGCATGGAACATCATCCAAGCAGAGGTATGTAGTATGTGACATTCTAGGATCATTCATGAACAATCCACCTTCACTTGTAAAACAGCAAAATAACTTTCATGTGGACTCAAGTTCACCTCAGGATAGTGCATAAATGCATTTATAGCGAAGCCTTCGTCTGAAACCATTTTTGCTGTAATTACCATGGATGGTTGAAAATGTATTCACCTGCATCTATTAACATAACAGCCGGTATGGAACATCCATACTGTTTCTTGGAATATGCTATGGGCTCCTTAAGATACATAGGGACAGCATCTTACAGGGAGCGTACATACGTAATTACAATAGACTAACTTACTGACGTATTTATCAGAATTGGTTTCAGGACTCTTTGGACGCACAGACAGGTAGCACTAACTTCTGCTGTCCCCCTCCGTGTGTGTGTCTTGCAGTGGAAGTGCTGTGGGGTGGTAGGGTACACAGATTGGCACGAGGCCCTCAAGGAGAAGGTGGTGCCAGACCGTTGCTGCCAGGAGCACTACCAGGAGTGCGGACGCAACTCCACCAACATGTTCTGGACACGGGTGAGTGGGCGCACTGGACACCTGGCGGGCACTGGGCAGTCACTGTCACGAGATGTGGATCCTCTGGTATAAATTGGAGCCCTATAGGTCATATATTCACAAGCATGGGAAACCAAAGAGCATTTTAACACCAGAAAAGCCAGGCCCTTTGACCCATTGACCCTTTGACCCAACAATGTAATAAATACATTTCATATATGGTATCGGAAAAATAATACTTTTTTGTGTTTATGAAGGTCTTGGGTAACATCAGAATATGAAAAATGTTCAATAGTTTACGTTACTGTGGCACATGCTCATGTTTGGAGTGCATGGTTATTCATGGAAAAGTTTTATTTGGAAATAGAGCTTCTCTCTTTAATTTTGAGAGTTATTTGGCAATGTTAAGGGTTTTGGTAACCTCATAAACTGCTCTTTCTGATACTATATAGAAATCAAAATGTCTTACCTGCATGTAACTATGCAGGAGGATTAGAAAATGTATTTTTTTTGCGCTACAAAAAAATAAATACAAAAAATACTCTTAAATCTGCTTATTACACATTCCGATATCGAAATCATTTTTTACAACATACGTGAGTTAAATAGACTTATATAGGAAAAGTCCAGGACGGAGGGTGGCATGACATAAAAATGTACTCACTCGGCTCTTCTAGTGCCAATCGAAGAGTGCACAGATTCTTTCTGCTCAGAAAAAAGGTGAATCTAAAAAAAAAAGTATATATTTTAAATGACTATACAATAGTTACTTTGTAAGTGTGTCGAGATAAGGATTGTATTGTTTTTAACATCACTTAGATTTTAAGTAGCCTAGCATTGCTTACTCTGCATTTTGGTTTCCATGTGAACTTTTGCTTTCATTATGCCTGAAACAGCAGTTTGATTTTACAGTACAAAACGTCAGGGTGTACATGTTCCCTCCATATCTGTACTACTGTATTTATCACCTCAGGATGGGAGATTCCCAATAATAAGAGGCGTGCAACCTGTGCCTAAAGATGGGTTTGAGTTCCATGTATATCTTTGCAATAGAAAGCCCCTTTTCAAATGTTAAGAACAAACTGCTTGTGTTTTTTAACTACTAGAAACATCACCATGTGAAGATACTTGTAAATGTGTGTGTATGTATGTATGTACTGAATACTATATATTATAGGTATGTAGTTTTATTAGTTGTATTAATAGTTCTAACAGTTGTTTTTATTAGTTCTATGCCTCTGACCTTGTGGCTGTGGTATCTAGTGGAAACCTCACCACATTGAGATAGTAGTTTCACGTTTTAATGTCACATGTACAAGTACAGTGAAATGCCATTCTTACAAGCTGTACCCAACAATGCAATAATCAATAACAATGTAATACTAGAAAAAACATGAGAAATCAGAAGAAATATGAAAGTAAGCATACTATATACAGGGTCAGTCCCAATACCATATTTACAATGTGCAGGGATACTGGAGTGTTAGAGGTAGATACAGTACGTATAGGGGTAAGGTGACTAGGCAACAGGATATAAGATAAACAGAGTAGCAGCAGCTTGTATGTGAGTGGGTGTGCATATGTGTTGAGCAGTGGCGGTCGGTGCCTTTTAAGATAAGGGAGGACAATAATTTTGTTATGAGCATGGCCTTACTTCTATTGCAGAATATTGGATGACTGTCATTTATATTCCATTCACCCAGCTAAATGTAACCTGGATAGGATTAGGCTACTACATGATACTTTAATTTCCCCCATACCCCATCATGAGGTTGCTACAACCTAGCTTATGAATGAACGTTTACAGCGTACGCTAGGTGCACAGGTCGAGAGAAATTTGAGTAACCAAGGTCACAGACCTTGACACATTCAATACTGCCTTGCACACTCTTGCCTGCATCTAGCTAATCTAGGGTGTAATCATTAGTCCAACAGTTGCAACGAGAGTTTCTATTGGACAAATTCAGGTATGTTTGACCCCGTATTGTTCCTTTGCTTCCGTTTAAGAAAAAAAAATTCAACAGAATTGGTGGAATGAATACACCCCTGATCACACGCAAATATAATTCCCTTTCATAGCAGCCACATACTGTAGCATGATCCCTTTGATCATTGTATAATTTCATCTTGCATCTATGCATTCTCCTCCTCTCACCCTTCGCTTGTGGACTTCAGTGCACAACACATCAGCTGTCTGTGACCGCTACACACAGCCTACATCGCTGTCACCATATTATAACGTCATAGTCAACATAGCTACTAGAACTAACACGTTAGTAAACCCGCTACAATCATGCAGTACAGTGTACAGTCAGCAAGCAGTTTAGCAGTTACACTGGCGGGCCCCGGTGGCAATAAATTAATACAACCAAAAGCTTACCTTGACTTGGAAGAGCCTTCTCTGTTTGAGCCGGACGTTTGAGTAGGCTAAACTAGCTAGCTGCATTCGCTAGCTAAGTAAGGGAAAGTGAAAGTGAAAAGAATATGAAATATAGCTAACTCTCTCTCTCGCTTCTCCTTCATTTTTGAAGAAAGGAATTTGTTCAAAACTGTTCAACTATTGTCTTTCTCTTTGAGTCAACTACTCACCAAATGTTATGCACTGCAGTGCTAGCTAGGTTTACTTATGCTTTCAGTACTAGGTTCATTCTCTGATCCTTTGATTGGGTGGACAACATGTCAGTTCATGTTGCAAGAGCTCAGATAGGTTGGAGGACGTCTTCTGGAAGTTGTGATAACTACTATGCAAATCTATAGAAGGGGGAGAGAACCACGACCTTCCTAGGTTTTGTATTGAAGTCAATATACCTTGAGGAGGACAGAAATTAACTGTCCTCCAGCTACACCATGGTGCTACCCTACAGAGTGCTGTTGGGGCTACTGTAGATCTTAATTGCAAAACAGTGTGTTTCAATCAATAATTTGTTGACGTGAATATATTTTGTTTAGTTTTATATAGTTTTACATTCAGTAGAGTCTATGGCTTTAACGATTTTCCGGGCCTTCCTTCATCTGATGATACAGATGTCCTGAATGGCAGGGAGCTCGGCCCCAGTGATGTACTGAGCTGTCCGCACCACCCTCTGTAGTGCCATGTGATTGATGGCGGTGCTATTGCCATACCAGGCAGTGATGCAGCCAGTCAATATGCTGTCAATGGTACAGCTGTAGAACGTTTTGAGGATTTGAGGGCCCATGCCAAACTTTTTCAAGTAGTAGTGACCTGTGAATGATCCTGTGATTGATAACATCTAACAGTATGCATGAACCATAGATGATAGCTACAGTAGGGCCACATCAGTGATTTTACTGTGTCTCTTTCTCTCCCCAACAACCTTGTACGTCTGAAAAATTAAATGTCTTGCCATATTCAAAATTGAAAGATTCAAAGTGCTTGCTGTTTTTGACAGACAATTATTTATCTCCATCGAGTGACTCTTACTATTCTTCCATATTTCCTCCATCACCCCCTATTCTATCTCTCTTCTATATCTCTCTCTCTGTCAAGTGCTAGTGTCCGCTCACACTTCTATTGTTGTCCCTCTGTCCCCTAGGGCTGCTATGAGAAGGTGGAGGAGTGGCTCGATGACAATAAGCATCTCATGGGAACCATTGGCATGTGCATCTTGGTAGTGCAGGTAAGCAGCAAGCTCTCTCCATGGAGCGTGTGTGTGTGTGTGTGCGTGCACCTGTGTGTTTATGTGTTTGTAACTCCACAGTCACACACTCCCTCTCCCTCTCCCTGTGAGAGACAGGCCAGTAAGTCCATGCTCAGTGGGCGTAGTAGCACCTACACATTCTGTCATACTGAAATATCGAAGATGGTGTCTGGTGCTCCCTGGTCCTGTCTGAGGAAATCAAAGCACCTTGGCTCTGTGCCCAACGCTGGAGCTGGAGCCAGACACCAGGAAGTGATATGAGACCTGATAAAGAGATCTCAGCCTGCTGCATCCCTATGTTCCTCCTGTCTGTCCTTTCTGTCTGACTCTCTGTCTACCATAAAGTACCTGTCTGACTCTCTGTCTACCATAAAGTACCTGTCTGACTATCTTTTCTTGTGGTATGTCTCTCTGACTACCCTGAAGCACCTGTCTTCCCAACCTGTCTGCCTCCTTGTCTACCCTTCCTGTCTTGCCTACCTGTCTAACTCCAGCTGCCTCTCTGCTCTTCCCTACCTACTCTGTGTCAGAGGCAGGAGAGCCCAAGCTCTTTAACGTATACAAGTAGAGTTGTCACCATGATTTTAGACTGCACCACAGGGCTGGTCTGCACTCTCTCTGGACACACACATTATCAAATCCCAAACACGCCTGTTGCATAGGGTGTTTTTGAGAGAGGGATAGAAAGAGAGCAGGAGAGAAGTAGAGCAAGAGAGAATGAGAGAGATATAATGAGGATATATAGAAGGCTGAGCCTGCAGCAGAAGGATAATATACTGTACATAGTTTCCTTTTCCTTTGACCTTTGGCCTGACCCCACCACCTAACATTCCCCAGCCCATTACTGAGAGAGTAGTAGAAATGAGACTCATTAAAGGGCAGTCTGCAGAGAGATGGTAAATACTATGGCCTGTGTGGTCCAGCGGTTAGTGTCGGCATACGTGTATGCCAGTGCCTATCTTATCTTTTCTGTATTCACACTATTGTCCTATCTGTTCAATAACAAAATATGGAACCTAGAACCATAGATAGACTTTGCTTCAGACCTCAGACCTCTACTTTGCTCTGTAGAGTAAGCTGGAGCAAGCTGGGGAGAGTCTGCATGAGTTAATCCAAAGCCTCTGCCCTACAGGTGCATCCCTAATGCAGACAGGGTAGGGGTGGGAGTTTGATCTGTGATGTGTGCTTGGCATTGCTCCAGAGCCTGGTATAATAACTGTGACCACACTGCTAGCTTTTTACACCACACTGTGTTAGATATTAGGTGAGACTGGCAGGAGTTTAAGAAGGTATCCCTAAGCATATGGACCCAAGTTTGTCTGGAACGAAAGGGAAAGTCAGCAGCAGCTTCCCAGAGGCTAATGCTAATCACAGTAGCAAAATACTTCCTACGGTAGCTAGCTAGCTAACTTCCGGCTACAGTAAGTGTGGTCTGCATGTGTAACTGCCCTGGGTTGAAATACTACTTTAAATTATTTCTAATAATTTTGCTGCGCTTGATGGAGTTTGCCTGGCACAATGGAACCAAAAGAATAGTCAAAAAAACACAGACCCCGCCCATATGGCACTCTGGGCAGGCTAACGCTGTTTTTGAAAGATTTCAAATAGTATTTGAACCCTGTTATGTTCTGTAATAAAGAGTTCTATTCACTCCAGTCCTGACTGCTTCAGATAATGGCTTTAGGATCAGCCTCCCGACTTTGATGTAAAAGTAGTCCTACGTATCACAGGCTATTTCTTAATGGAAAACTTCAAAGAATAAACTTTTTTTCCGGTGCATCATAATTTACCTCATTGACATAATGTGCTCACTTATCTCACGGTATTTCATCAGTGAGATACAGAGGCATGTTGTTATATTTGATGTTTCAAGACGGCCTGAGAGAGAGAGAAGGTAGCCAATCTCTATCCCTGGTTTGGAAATAGGAAAATGTGGGTTGTTTTCAAATTCTGCTGGAGGATTTTTCTTCAGTGTCATAAACTCAACACAAGCCCAGATGCACTCACAGTGAATGTATTTCACCTAGTGTAGCAGAGTACACAACACAAGAGTTTGCGCACATCACTCAGAACTGGCTGCACTGTACCATTCACTGTGTCCTCTGACTTTGATACAATAATGATAAAACATTTTTATATAGACTTCAAAGACAAAATTCATTATTCTCCCTCCTTCTCTGCAGCTCCTGGGAATGGCGTTCTCCATGACACTGTTCCACCAAATCCACAGAACAGGGAAGAAGTATGACGCTTAGCGTGGGACAGACAGCACACAGGGAAAGGAGCCCCATGTACTGCCTGATGGGATAGACTCTGGATGACCCCCCCCCATACCTCTTGTATCACAAAGCCTCTCTCTCCCCACTCTTCCCAGAAACCCTGTACAGACTGCAGCTGTGTCACCCTCTTCTCTGTCCACTCCACCATTCATTTGCCAAAGATAAATGGGACTGGAAGTTGTCTTATGCCGTCTCTCTCCTGTTCAGAAGTACATTTAAATGTTTTGGGCGCTTGGACTAATAGTTTGGCGGGAAGCTTTACTAATGCTCATATCCCCCCTGCAAGGCGAAGAAAGCGGTGAAAAGAAAAATGGTATTGTAGTCTGTAGTTAACTTCCTCTTTCCCTTGTAAATGATGAAAGGCTCCAACATGGTATGCTAGTTTTCTACTCCCCGGAACCCTTTTTCATTGAAAATGTCAGACGTTTTTTTTTCCCAATACAGTATGATTTCTTTCTTCTAAATGTGTCCTTTATGCTCCTATGAAATTGAGTGTTTGATATGCTAAGTAAAGACTCTCCAACCCTGTTCCTGGAGAGCTACCATCCTGTAGGTTGTCACACCAACCATCATCTAGTGCACCTGATTCTAATAATTAGCTGGTTTATAAATTGAATCAGCTTAGTTACAACTGGGGTTGGAACAAAAACCTACAGGAGGGTAACTCTCCAGAAACAGGGTTGGAGAGCACTGTGCTAAGTGTTATCTGTTGTCAGAGGTGTGGAATGGATGAGATGCACAGGAGGCTGCTGAGGGGGAGGACGGCTCATAATAATAGATGGAATTGAGTGAATGGAATGGTATCAAACGAATGGAAACTATGTGCTTGATGTTTTCGATGCCATGCTATTTAATCCGTTCCAGACATTACTTTGAGCCTATCCTCCCCAATTAAGGTGTCACCGACCGCCTGTGATGAGATGTGATGAGTTTCTGTGGATCAGGGATGGGCAACTCCAGTCCTAAGGGGCCGAATTGGTGTCACACTTTTCTCCTAGCCCTATAGCTGATTAGATTAATTGCATTAATCTAAACTGAAGACTATGGGCGCGTTCCTCTGCCCAGGCGTTGCTGACGCATGCCAGATCTTACAATGCCTGGATAGGTATTTGACGTATCAGCTAATCACATCATATGGTAAAGCAATCTGTCAGTCGATGACAGTCAATGACGTGGCACGAAACCATTGGCACGTAATAATGTCTGAGCTGGTAGCACACGATAATGCCATGAGCCCTGAGTGGAGGTGGTGCCCTGGATTCCTGTGATAGTTTTTCCTGTGATGGAAAGAATGACACTTCTTGGAATCAAGTTAAGAGTGCAGGGCTCTCCAACCCTGTTCCTGGAGAGCTACCCTCCTGTAGGTTTTCGCTCCAACCCCAGTTGGAACTGATCTGATTCAGTTTATAAACCAGCTAATTATTAGAATCAGGTGCACTAGATTAAGGTTGGAGCGATAAACCGACAGGATGGTAGCTCTCCAGGAATGCCTGAACTCTTTCGTTTTTATTCCCTCTCTTTCTCCATCTCATCCTTTCGCTCTCTCTCTTACTTTT
Organism: Brachymystax lenok tsinlingensis; assembly: GCA_030435695.1. NCBI lineage: Eukaryota > Metazoa > Chordata > Actinopteri > Salmoniformes > Salmonidae > Brachymystax > Brachymystax lenok. Next base: position 39,676,187 of record CM059793.1, on the reverse strand, counting down.
TACATGTCAGAACGGCAGGGGGGCGAGACAAGCTCTTCACAGTACACATTTTCACTGACATTCCTGCTAGACTAAGTGATGATGTGTCTACACCTGTAGTCTGGATGCTGCTGCTGTCGTTTTTTTAAAGGGCCTCCCCTGCATCAGTCAGTCACAGAGTGGGTGGAAGGGAGGGAGTCTGATCAAAAGGCGAGGCTGTGGTTCGAATATGGCAACGCGCCCTGTAGGACAAGTCGTTTTACTAGTGCTACAACGGTGGCCTATGTGCGGTTCAACAGCAGGAGTCCTGTTTAGTACAAGAACAAGGGTAGGTTTCAGGGTACGTAGATAACTACACTCTAAACTGCTTTGGAGGGCTTTACCAACAGGGTCATGTTAATTAGGCACTAAATGGAACAAAATGGACTGAAACAGTTTAGGACTACCTGGACTAAGAAATAAGAAACAGTCATTTTTGTAGCAAAATGCATGATCCTAATGAACATGCCCCCGTTTTCCTTTAACATGTCATCATGCAGAAGTAGAGGGAACTTAAAGAAGTGTTCACTTGCAACCATCTGCTTGTAGTAATCAATTCATTGACTGAACTGACTGGATGTTTACTGTACTTTGGGGAATTTGGTTAGAAGCTAGATAATCGGGACCAGAAGTGTCTCGGTTCTAAAATCTCATCCTACAATTGCAGGAGGGTTAGAGGCTAGGATGCTGCTTGGGATAAGAGGTGTAAGAACTCTGACATTGCTGCTACATGCGGATGTCGTGTGAATGATAGTGGAGGCGGTAGGAGGTAAAGGACATTTTGCCAAACGCAGAGACACTGCTGCCTAGCCTTCACACTCTGTCTGCATTAAGAATCATCTTTCAGGATCATCTGTCATTCATCAAATCTTAATGTGAACATATTGGGATGTACAATACTCAACATAGGGGTAGATTGCAGCAGATGTGGGTTTTGTGCATAGCTGTGTCACAGGCTCAGATAGTTGTTGTCGACCTTTCTGTCTCTGATTCACCGGATGCCCCATCATAATCCATGTTTTACATCCACAGGGAAAACATGACAGCTGCTGATGTAAAGCACTGGCATGAGCGCTTCACATCCTCTGCCTGGATGCACCCACAAACATTCGGCACAATTTATCGCTCCAGCAAATGCTGCGATGTACATGCCAGGGTTTACATTTGTAGAGATGTGACAGTGGTCGTCGGTCACGTAAGAACAGGTTTGCTGGAGACCTATGTGTACCCTGTGTACCTACATCCTCGTACCCTCTCCCTTGTGTAAGATCGGGTGGTGGTGAGGAGAGCTTTATTTGCCACTTTGCTTGCTCCCAGAAGTAATACTGCATCTGATAATCATAGAATCATAGACTAAAGTGCACATTCATCTCAACTGATCTGATCTGTGATCATTATTGTATTGTAAAAGTCTGACATTGCCACATTGTGTGAAGTGATTTGAGGTGGAAGGGTTAGATGTTGAATGAAATGCAGAATAGCCACCAGCATGAAGATAGATATACATGATAAAATCCTGAAGACAAAACCGGCTTCACACAGTTCATATGTCAGACTTGGTTCAAGAATCATCTCAAAATCCCAAACAGTTTGTCCCGTTGTCATTCACGTAACGTGTAACTGTCACTGCCATCTCTGAAATGTCGGTTTTCTCTTTTTCTGTTCTTCGGAAGGAATTCATTCAAGTCTTTGCTTCCCGCATTCTCCCACCGTCAAGTGTTTTTTCAGTGTTTTATCAAACAAATGTTGTTTGTTCATGTTCATAGAGAAGAAGTCTATCACTTTAACACAAGTGTTTTATTAGGTTTTTGTTGTTGTACATTAGCTGTTTTTGTCTCGTTTTTTTACGATCTGCTCTTTTACTATGTTCTACTTGGCTTTGTTGTGTCTGAAGCTCACTGTCAGTCATCCGGAGAACATTAGTATTATATCCTTGGGATTATAGACAGATAGTTAGACGAGGGAATTGAAGACGAACAGGAACGTAACGTTATTCCTTTTTAAGGTGCAACTAAACCACCTTCCTGTCTTAACTTCGCCGCAGGCATTTATTCAAGTCCCGTTTTGAGGGAGGAACATGCAGTCTGAGTAGGAGGAAAAATACGTACTGCATGTTTGCTGTTTTGTTTCTCTATACGAAGAGCTGGATCCAATCCGCATCATAAAAGTATTGCAGAAAATCCGAGTTATAGGTCGATTTAAATTTAAAAGTCAATATTCCCGCTTTGACAGAGACTGCATTCACGGTATACACTGCATATGTCGGCTCAATCTGAAATTACCTTAAAAATGTTATCCATTTTGTGTACATTAGGATGTGCTATTCTATTATCTGCGGTATGTCTTTAACCATGCCTGTACCGTTTTTGTAAATGTCTTCCCTATGGAGTGTGTTAAATCTCGGATGACACTGACACGCAACATAATTCCTCTTACTGCATCACTCTTATGCTAGTCTTGGAAGTAGATATTCTAATTTCACAACTGATCAACTGTTCTTGTTGCACCTCTGAAATAGGAAGGACCCCATTAATCTAATGCCCATTGGCATCTTCTGATATTGAATGAAATTGGAATGACAGCAGGATGTTACCAACTAACACCCACGCTCTCTCTGACTGTTTATTTTTGGAAGTCATTTTCTCAGCTGTACGGGCGGTAACTAATTTCCTACCTATTAATTAATGTTATTCATCTTTTATTTGTTTGATATATTGTTTGCATTTGTACTTTTTAATTCAGGATCATTGTAAACGAAATGTAAATGTGTTTTTTGGGGTTAGTACTGTATTGCTAGTTTAATTTACAGTTTTGCAGCTTGTAGTGAGAAATAGGATACATTTCATTCATGGATTTGGAATGAGAATGAAGTATTTTTTTCCTCTCTTAACATGGAAACACTGCCACAGACTAGAGACGGATAGGGAAGAATGGTTATTGGGGGTTTTGTCTGCTATGTCAGCAGCTCATTTCTACCACCTTTGACATATTTTCATAATCTCATCACTAATCCCCCACAACTAAAGCTGACTATCTGAGCTGTTCTGAAATGTAAGCTCTTGAATGGTGTGTTTGATGTAGTGTCATGGCAAACCGCAGTATTATCTGCTATCTGTCAGCCTTGTCCTGTGGATTTTTTTTGCTACATGTAAAAGAACTCTGAATATCTATATTAGGTGGTGCACTACATTTCATTCTTTACATCCTAATATTTTTTAAATAAAGGAAAGTGTGTCGCAAAATCCCACTATACCCTGTACGCTCATTTTCCTTTCATGTTTTAAGACTGACGTTATTGTGTTCCTTTTTTCCTGGCACCGTTAAGTATACAGTTTTTAAAGTAGGGTTTGAATCGGAATAATGTATACTATTTTGGTGTATTGAAAGGAGTGAACCAGTGAGTGAGCTGTCAGAAGTTAGGCTACATCAAGGGAAACCGTGAACAGCATCTTCCCTTTAAATATGTGCTCATTTAAAGATAATGAAACCTAAGGGGCAGCTACTGCACACAGTGTGATGAACTAATCACAATAGAAACTCAAATGACAGTTGTCAGGTTTCAAGTTTCATTAGTCGTATGGACAGGATACGCTTGGTATACATCATCCAACGAAATGCTTACTTGCAGGTTCCTTCTCAACAATAAGACATAATAAAAGATAAGAATATGAACATAGAATAAATTACAGTAGAATAGAATAAAGCATAAGTATAATACAGGAAGGCACAAATTATAGTCCAATATTTACATGTGTATTGGTAAGGGGGAGTGTATAAACTGACCAGTATAATAAGAGTCTGGGCCATACATAGATATCTCTATATAATGTAGCTCACTATATCTATGGCTCTGATTTTCTTCAAGTTGGTTTCTACAGATGAGTGTCCTATAAAATTGGCCATTTTATCTAGTATTTTTACTGTTTGATGTGAGCACAAGAGTATTTTTCTACTGAGCTTCACCCCCTTAGTTAGGCTTAGATTCAATCCATAGCAATGAAGATCCACGCAACAGCGCGATAAAAATTTAAAGGCAATGTTCCCACGTCACAGTAAACGCAGCATATGTCGGCTCAATAGGAAATTACTTTAAAACTTAAATCACGGAAGAGCACGGATCTATAGCGCTACAGATTGAATCTAGGCCTTAGCCTATCTGTTCTCCTTTTCTCCTTCCTATTTGGTAGTGAGTAGAGTTTACTGTGCCATTCCATTCTGGCTTTCTTTAATCTCACTGTTCCTTCTATGCAAAAAAAATACCTATTTTAGCCTTTGTACAGACCATTTTGTATTAGTAATATGTACTGAAATAAAGTGATTCGTGGTGAATGGAGATTTTCTGTTTGATTTTCCAACATACTGTATTTGATTTCTTTAAAAAAACAATTAAAAAAACACATACACATTTATATATATATATATATATATATATATATATATATATATATATATATATATATATATACACACACACACACACACACAGTACCAGTCAGAAGTTTGGACACACTTACTCAGCTTTGCATTCTCTCAACCAGCTTCATGAGTTAGTCACCTGGAATGCTTTTCCAACAGTCTCGAAGGAGTTCCCACATATGCTGAGCACTTGTTGGCTGCTTTTCCGTCACTCTGCGGTCCAACTCATCCCAAACCATCTCAATTGATGCAGCACTCCCATCACTCTCCTTCTTTGTCAAATAGTCCTTACACAGCCTGGAGGTTTGTTTGGGGTTATTGTCCTGTTGAAAAACAAATGATAGTCCCACTAAGCACAAACCAGATGGGATGGCGTATCGCTGCAGAATGCTGTGGTAGCCATGCTGGTTAAGTGTGTCTTGAATTCCAAATAAATCACAGACAGTGTCACCAGCAAAGAACCCTCACACCATCACACCTCCTCCATGCTTCATGGTGGGAACACACATGCGGAGATCATCCGTTCACGCACTCTGCGTCTCACAAAGTCATGGCGGTTGGAACCAAAAATGTCTAATTTAGACTCAAATTTGGACTTTTCAATCATACCAAAGGACAGATTTCCACCGGTCTAATGTCAATTGCTTGTGTTTCTTAGCCAAAGCAAGTCTATTCTTCTTATTGGTGTCCTTTAGTAGTGGTTCCTTTGCAGCAATTCGACCATGAAGGCCTGATTCACGCAGTCTCCTTTGAACAGTTCATGTTGTGATGTGTCTGTTACTTGAACTCTGCAAGGTGCAATCTGAGGTGCAGTTTATTGCCAATTTCTGAGGCTGGTAACTCTAATGAACTTATCCTCTGCAGCAGAGGAAGCTCTGGGTCTTCTTTTCCGGTGGCGGTCCTCATGAGAGACAGTTTAGTTTCATCATAGCGCTTGATGGTTTTTGCGACTGCACTTGAAGAAACTTTCAAAGTTTTGACCTTCATGTCTCTTTGCTTATATGATCTGTTCTTGCCATAATATGGACTTGGTCTTTTACCAAATAGGGCTATTTTCTGTATACCAACCCTACCTTGTCACAACACAACTGGTTGGCTCAAACGCATTAAGAACAAAATACATTTCACAAATTAACAAGGCACACCTGTTAAGTGAAATGCATTCCAGGTGACTGACTACCTCATAAAGCTGGCTGAGAGAATGCCAAGAGTGTGCAAAGCTGTCATCAAGGCAAAGGGTGGCTACTTTGAAGAATCTCAAATATAAAATATATTTGGATTTGTTTAACACTTGTTTGGTTACTACATGATTCCATTAGTGTTATTTCAAAAAAATAAAATTAATTTGATCAGAAATACAGTGTAGAAACTGTTAAAGTTGTAAATGACTAGTGTAGCTGGATTTTATTTATATGGAATATCTACATCGGCGTACAGAGGCCCATAATCAGCAACTATCACTCTTGTTTCAATGGCATGTTGTGTTAGCTAATCCAAGTTTATAATTTTAAAAGGCTAATTGATCATTAGAAAACCATTTTGCAATTATGTTAGCACAGCTGAAATCTGTTGTTCTGATTAAAGAAGCAATAAAACTGGCATTTAGACTAGTTGAGTATCTTGAGCATCAGCATTTGTGTGTTCGATTACAGGCTCAAAATGGCCAGAAACAAAGACCTTTCTTCCGAAACTCGTCAGTCTATTCTTGTTCTGAGAAATGATGGCTATTCCATGTGAGAAATTGCCAAGAAACTGAAGATCTCGTACAACGCTGTGTACTACTCCCTTCACAGATCAGTGCAAACTGTCTGTAACCAGAATAGAAAGAGTGGGAGGCCCCGGTGCACAACTGAGCAAGAGGACAAGTATATTAGTGTCTAGTTTGAGAAACAGATGCCTCACAAGTCTTCAACTGGCAGCTTCATTAAAGAGTACCCACAAAACACCAGTCTCAACAGTGAAGAGGCGATTCTGCGATGTTGGCCTTCTAGGCAGAGTTCTGTCCAGTGTCTGTGTTCTTTTGCCCATCTTAATCTTTTCTTTTTATTGGCCAATCTGAGATATGGCTTTTTCTTTGCGAATCTGCCTAGAATGCCAGCATCCCGGAGTCGCCTCTTCACTGTTGATGTTGAGACTGGTGCGGGTACTATTTCATGAAGCTGTGTAACGATTTGCGCTGAGAGTTGGGAAGCAAGTTCAGGGAGTGAATACGTTTAATAAATAAATGAACAAAACAATAAACACAAACAGCGCACCGACATTAAACAAAGTCAGAACAGAAACAATAACGCCTGGGGAAGGAACCAAAGGGAGTGACATATATAGGGAAGGTAATCATGGAAATGATAGAGTCCAGGTGAGCGTAATGATGGTGACAGGTGTGCGCCAGAACGAGCAGCCTGGTAACCTAGAGGCCTGACAAGCTGCCAGTTGAGGCATGGGCCTTTTACTGAGAAGTGACTTCCATGTGGCCACTCTACCATAAAGGCCTGATTGGTGGGGTGGTGCAGAGATGGTTGTCCTTCTGGAAGGTTCTGTCATCTCCACAGAGGAACTCTATCAGAGTGACCATCGAGTTCTTGGTAACCTCCTTGACCAAGGCCCTTTCCCACGATTTCTCAGTTTGGCCAGCTCTAGGAAGAGTCTTGGTGGTTCCAAACTTCTTCTATTTAAGAATGATGGAGGCCATTGTGTTATTGGGGACCTTCAATGCTGCAGATTTATTTTGGTACCCCTACCCAGATCTGTGCCTCAACACAATCCTGTCTCGGAACTCTACAGACAATTCCTTCGACCTCATGGCTTGGTTTTTGCTCTGCCAAGCACTGTCAACTGTGGGACCTTATATAGACAGGTGTGTGCCTTCCCAAATCATGTCCAATCAATTGAATTTACCACAGATGTAGAAACATCTCAAGGAGGATCAATGGAAACAGGATGCACCAGAGCTCAATTTAGTTATGTAAATAAGGTATTCCTGTTTTTTATTTTTAATAGATTTGCAAAAATGTCTGTTCGGTTCTGTTCTAAAAAACTGTTTCCCCATTATGGAGTTGTGTGTAGATTGATAAATATATATTTGTTTAATGCATTTTAGAATAAGGCTGTAACGTATCAAAATGTGGAAAAAGTCTAATTGCCCTCAGAATGTATCCACGCCCCTTGATTTTTCCACATTTGTTATGTTGTAGCCTGAATTTAAAATGGATTAAATTGTGATTTTTGTGTCACTGGCCTACACACAATACCCTATAATGTCAGAGTGGAATTAAGTTTTTAGAAATGTTTACAAATTAATAAAAAATGAAAAGCTGAAATGTTTTGAGTCAATAAGTATTCAACTACCTTGTTATGGCAAGCCTAAATAAGTTCTGGTGTAAAAATGTGCTTAACACACAAGTGTGTTTAATAATAGTGTTTAACATAATTGTTTTATACCTCATCTCTGTACCCCACACATACAATTATGTCCCTCTGTGAAAACATGTTTTTAGAAATGTTTGTAAATTTATAGAAAATTAAATACAGAAATATCTCACTAACAATACTAGTCCACACTTTGTAGTCAATACTTTGTAGAAGCACCTTTGGCAGCTCTAACAGCTGTGGGTCTTTCTGGATAAGTCTCTAAGAGCATTCAACACCTGGATTGTGCAACATTTGCCCATTATTCCTTTCAAAATGATTGTGAACGTGCAGCTGGAGGGCCGAGGGGAAGGGCGTGATTTAGGATTCAGCCAATGCGGACACAGTGAACTTATAAGAGACACATTTTACTACCATGTGTAGATGCAACGGCTACAATGTGGGCACAATCAAAATTGGTCCAGCAGCCTGAGAGTGGACTGCTTGATGACCTCACTATCTTTTCCTGTCCAGTCTCAGACTGGGTCACCTGTCAACCAGTCAGGATGAGCCTGAGAGCATCCAGGGCAAGATCCAATAACCAGCACAGAGGGCATCACACACTGGGGTCAAGGGGACCACAACATCCCAACAGCAGGTGTGAACTTAAGTCTGCAGGGAGAGAGAGCAGGACATGAGGATGCTTTTTTAGGTCAAATGTACATTTCCACATTGTTGAAGGTCACTTTCATTGGGTAGGCCCATACTAAGAAATCAGAAAATGTGATAGCCTACAGAGAATGCTCTGGTATTGTAAAACTTTGGCCAGGATTCCATCAGAGGCCCTTTGTCGTCAAGCGCATTGCAATACCAACAATCTAAAGCAATTGCTTTTTTAGTCTTCAGCGTTTTACCGTAAATGCGATCTCTGTGAATGTCAGGGAAATTGCCTTTAAAAGCAATTTCCCTGACATTCACAGAGATCGCATTTACGGTAAAATGCTGAAGACTAAAAAAGCAATTGCTTTAGATTCCGGCCACAGTCAATACACAATGTCCAGCCCCTAGGGCCTAGACAACCTATATACACTGCTCAAAAAAATAAAGGGAACACTAAAATAACACATCATAGATCTGAATGAATGAAATAATCTTATTAAATACTTTTTTCTTTACATAGTTGAATGTGCTGACAACAAAATCACACAAAAATTATCAATGGAAATCAAATTTATCAACCCATGGAGGTCTGGATTTGGAGTCACACTCAAAATTAAAGTGGAAAACCACACTACAGGCTGATCCAACTTTGATGTAATGTCCTTAAAACAAGTCAAAATGAGGCTCAGTAGTGTGTGTGGCCTCCACGCACCTGAATGACCTCCCTACAACGCCTGGGCATGCTCCTGATGAGGTGGCGGATGGTCTCCTGAGGGATCTCCTCCCAGACCTGGACTAAAGCATCCGCCAACTCCTGGACAGTCTGTGGTGCAACGTGGCGTTGGTGGATGGAGCGAGACATGATGTCCCAGATGTGCTCAATTGGATTCAGGTCTGGGAACGGGCGGGCCAGTCCTTAGCATCAATGCCTTCCTCTTGCAGGAACTGCTGACACACTCCAGCCACATGAGGTCTAGCATTGTCTTGCATTAGGAGGAACCCAGGGCCAACCGCACCAGCATATGATCTCACAAGGGGTCTGAGGATCTCATCTCGGTACCTAATGGCAGTCAGGCTACCTCTGGCGAGCACATGGAGGGCTGTGCGGCCCCCAAAGAAATGCCACCCCACACCATGACTGACCCACCGCCAAACCGGTCATGCTGGAGGATGTTGCAGGCAGCAGAACGTTCTCCACGGCGTCTCCAGACTGTCACGCCTGTCACGTGCTCAGTGTGAACCTGCTTTCATCTGTGAAGAGCACAGGGCGCCAGTGGCGAATTTGCCAATCTTGGTGTTCTCTGGCAAATGCCAACGTCCTGCACGGTGTTGGGCTGTAAGCACAACCCCCACCTGTGGACGCCGGGCCCTCATACCACCCTCATGGAGTCTGTTTCTGACCGTTTGAGCAGACACATGCACATTTGTGGCCTGCTGGAGGTCATTTTGCAGGGCTTTGGCAGTGCTCCTCCTTGCACAAAGGCGGAGGTAGTGGTCCTGCTGCTGGGTTGTTGCCCTCCTACGGCCTCCTCCACGTCTCCTGATGTACTGGCCTGTCTCCTGGTAGCGCCTCCATGCTCTGGACACTACGCTGACAGACACAGCAAACCTTCTTGCCACAGCTCGCATTGATGTGCCATCCTGGATGAGCTGCACTACCTGAACCACTTGTGTGGGTTGTAGACTCCGTCTCATGCTACCACTAGAGTGAAAGCACCGCCAGCATTCAAAAGTGACCAAAACATCAGCCAGGAAGCATAGGAACTGAGAAGTGGTCTGTGGTCACCACCTTCAGAACCACTCCTTTATTGGGGGTGTCTTGCTAATTGCCTATAATTTCCACCTGTTGTCTATTCCATTTACACAACAGCATGTGAAATGTATTGTCAATCAGTGTTGCTTCCTAAGTGGACAGTTTGATTTCACAGAAGTGTGATTGACTTGGAGTTACATTGTGTTGTTTAAGTGTTCCCTTTATTTTTTTGAGCAGTGTATATACCCACATATGAATATTGATCACAGGGACTTGGTTTGACTAGATGTTTCTCTTGTTGTAGGCTACTCTCATAAGGCTACACTGTAGTCCTTTATTGCAGCCTGGTCTCATAGACTAGACGTAACACAGTAATAGTAAATCCCGAACACTCAAATTAGTATATGTTACGCTTGGTATGGTTACTTACTTCATTAGTCTAAGACATTTAGGATTGTTTTAAGATGGTCAGGCTTTGGATCATTTAGCTATTTGATTTTGTATTTTAGGACCCATTTAGATATATATAAGACCAGGTTGTTTATTGAGAGACGGGCAGCCTCAGTGACAGACAGGCTGACAATACATTAAAGCTCCTGGGCCAATAGGCCATTCAGCAGCACTGAGGCCATAGATATTTTGTGTAACCTGATTCCCGGGCTTGCAGGACAGTTCTGGTGCTTACCAGCCTTGGCAGGGCAGTGTCACAGCTGCTAGCCCCCCTTTTTAGGCAGCAGCCACTTCAATCTTTACACAGACGCTGATTTGCATGGTGGTCAAATATCTCTGGGGTTGGACTCGGCATTTCTGTGTTTGTTTTTGGAGGTTTTTATTTTATTTATTAACTTTTATTTAACTGGGACGTGCCATTTAGGTCAGAAGACCTCTTTCCCAAGGAAGACTTGGAAGTTTTCTGGGTATATTTATAATTTTGGAGCATTGAAAAGAACAAAAATGGATAGGAAATTGAATCTTAACCGAGCCGAGACTTTTTCCTTCATCAACCCTTGGATAAGGTACTTCCTGTTCTTTTTCAGCTTCTTGTTCTGGGTAAGTGGAGCCACTCGGCTGAAGACCTCTAACATACTGTAACAAACATAAGCCCTAAGCACCAGTGATCTGGCTGTAGATGAATGTAATGTACAGTAGGCAGTGTACAAAACACTGAGCAACAGAATGCTGCACCTCTAAAAACAGAGAAATACGCTCTCAAGCTAAACGCTCATGAATTAAACATGCAGAGATATAACTCAAAGGCAGACGCTCCCTGTTTAGATGATTCACAACTGTAAAATGTCGACATTCACACCAACAATATATCAATCTGACTTGTTGCGGGTGAAATTTACTGTCTCATTTCAATGGTTCTTCATGAACTTTGCACTGTTAATTATTACTCGAAACTCACTGAAAGTCTTAGGGGTGGTGTAAAATGTACACTAAATTGTTAAATGTGATGAGGAATGGTTATCTTTCACATGACCAGTTACAAGTTTGTTGTAGTGTAGACCTAAAGCCTACAGTTAAGCTATTTAGCCAGTATTGTATTTATTAAATGAAGAGCTTGTGTGTCTAGTCTAGTGTGTCTTCAACACCACCATTTGTTAAAGAGCATATTTTCTCCTATAGACTGATTATCTCTTCTACCAAGCACAGGGGCTGAATGGCTGTCCTAAAGCTCACATGACCATGTCGTCATTGTGAGTGTGTGGCCATGCGGCACAGAGACAGGGGGCTTGATGCTGGTGCATGGTGTTGAAGCCATAGAGATAACACTGGGTTTTATCCTTATGGGTGAAGCAGACAGCTACAATAAGATAAAGGATAGGGCAGAGATTATGTGATAGACGAGAGACTAAGCACTCACGGGATGGGAGTCGCATTGAAGTTCCATTGGCTCTTTGTGCAGGAGCAAATCCCATCTGGAATATATTGTAACCTGTGATATCACAGCTCTATCAATCCTTCTTTATCCATGTCTAGACAAACAGAGAGAACAGAGATGTGCAGAGTGTGTTATTGAACCGTCCAGGCCAGGGGACCGGTGGCAGCCAAACATCACTGGGCTAGTTGTGTTTGTTTATCTGGACAGGCCCTGGACTGCAGTGCTACAGCCTTTTGTTCCGGTCTCGCCCCCTGCCCTGGCTCAGCTGAGTCAGGGGCTCAGGCCGCCCCAAAACAATCCACCCAGGATACAGGACCGTTTCTCCCTGTTCAAAGCCTGGAAACATATCTGGAATACTTTCACCAGTGTCCCTTATTCCCAGCACAGACCAATATTTTTTATTTTGTTTTTTTTCTCCCCAATTACGATCTTGTCTCATCGCTGCAACTCCCCAACAGGCTCAGGTGAGGCGAACGTGGAGTCATGCGTCCTCCAAAACATGACCCGCCTAACCAGACTTCTAAACACCCGCTCTCTTAACCCAGAAGCCAGCCGCACCAATGTGTCGGAGGAAACACCGCTCAACTGCCGACCGGGGGTCAGCCTGCAGGCACCCGGCCCGCCACAAGGAGTCGCTAGGGCGTGATCAGCCAAGTAAAGCCCCCCCCCGGAACAAACCCTCCCCTAACCCGGACGACGCTCGGCCAATTGTGCGCCATCCTACGGGCCACGGCCGGTTGTGGCACAGCCCGGGAATTAACCCGGGTCTGTAGTAATGCCACTAGCACTGCGATGCAGTGTCTTAGACCGCTGCGCCACTCAGGAGGCCAGCACAGACAAATTCTATACAATAGCCATGTTTCAGCCAGCCAAGAGGGCTTCACAGGCAACCCAAGAGCAACAATTACAGTATTGATTTATTCAATCAAGCTGTGTTGTGTGTGGATGTATTATCTAGAGGTCGTAAATGGGAAAAGTACACTGTTGCTAAGTATTGCTCTCCAACCAAGGCGGTTATGACAGCAACTCTTTTCAGACGTTGATGATTCCATGACGGAAAGACAGCGCACAACAAACCATTTGAATTCTCTCGTGTGCTTGGTGTGCATAACCCACACAGATCCTCCTCGCAAACAAACCATGCTATCTATCAAGCAAAGACATCTATGATTGTTAATGGTCAATGCAAGTCTCTCTTGCAAAATATATTTTTTATTTAAACGAGACAAAGCAGTAGGAGACAACCATTTTTGTATGTTTAAATAGGAGCTTGTGCAATTAGTGTCACAGAGACATCCTACGGTGTACAAGCTCCCTCAGAACCAAACACTATTGGCCATCAGGAAGCCAAATCAGGGGGTCTGTAAACAAAAGACAAACCATGCAAATGATCATTCAAGGTGGTATAACAATCATGTAGGGAAATAGATTTTGATAGATTTTGACAACAGAACTCTTAACTCTTTTTGACAGAGTACACATCACCTACTGTCAAGGGCCAGCTCCAAGGACTCTAGCTCCAAGAATAGGGTCGCCCAAAGTCTGTCTGCCAAAAAAGAATAGAAATACAATGAAGAGCTGGAACAACTATCAAATCTTCTGTCTGAGATTAGTTTGGCAAAGATGAAACTACACAGCAAAAGCTGACAAATGAACCAGACAATTCCCCAAAAATAAATGGAGAGAAAAATCGAAGGCAAGGCTCGACTGATTTGATGAATAGCCCAAAGCCCAGGGTTGAAAAGTGCAGCAACAAAAACAAAAAACAGCATTTTAAGGGCTCTATTCAATCTGTCAAGCTGAAGCGTAACGGATTCCGCGATAGAAAAGTAAAGGTCATTTCAGATTGAGCCGACATATGCAGTGTTTATCAATCAATGCAGTCTCCGCTAAAGAGGGAATATTGCTTTTAAATTTCAATCTCACTGTAAAGCTGAACTTCCGTGATGCGGATTGAATAGAGCCCTAAATTATTAATTAACTGTTAAGTGTTCCCGATCAACAAAAAGTTGTATTATTACTATTTTAAGGAGATGATATGCATATCTGATTTATTGTCCTCTTTCAGGTCTTCTCCTTGCTCATTGTTGCTATAGGGGTATATGCAAAGGTTCAAAAAGCAACAGGTATGACCCATTTTATTCTGCATATTCCAAGCCATGAATCTGTATCTGAAAATATTCATCAATATCCAAAGCTTTCTGCAATCTTAATTTCATGACATGGTTTGCTTTTCTTTCATCCCAATATCCCTGTGAAACTGTGAAATGAATCCCCAGTGGAGGTGCCCAGAAAGATCCCATAGCTCATAGTAAGTTGTGTTAGTGGGTCACACCACACGGTTGTCTGTGTTCATCTCTTGCAGACACGGTCAGAGACACGTTCCTGATCGACCCTGCGGTCATCCTGATCGTGGTGGGCGTGGTCATGTTCTTCGTAACCTTCTGCGGCTGCATCGGAGCCCTGCGAGAAAACATTCACCTTCTGAAGACGGTAAGGCCAAGCGTTTCATATTCAAGCCACCTTGACACAATAAATGTGAAGACGGTAGGAAGAAGGTGCTCTTTTTCTTTTCCCCTCTATTCGAGAACGTTAAAAGGTCAGGACTGGAAATAGCGCTTATGGGCAATTCTGTACCTACCTGCCTCTGACAGAACACCATCTCTGCAACGTCAATGCCGTACCTCTCAAACTATCTGACTGTCAGCATATGTGTCTCTCTTCTTCTCCAGTTCTCCTTCAGTCTGACTCTGGTCTTCCTCACTCAGCTGGCCATAGCTGTCCTGGGCTTCTTCTATTCAGACCAGGTACTGTTTCTACACTTCCTGGGGTCTGGTACTGCACCTACAGCCTGGTGTCTGTCTAGTTCCTACTCTCTCCCTGTGCTGTCTTCGTGTCTGCGCTCACTCTGCTGCTAAAACAGGGCAGTTTAACCACGCTCGCAGTCTCCTCTCCCCGTCCGCTAAATGATTCAAACGCTCTGTCACTTCAAAGTGGAACCAAATGTTCAATTTCAACAAGATCTCTTCTAGGATGCTTGCCGCTAATGACATTCGGGAGGTGCCTAGAGGCATGCTGCGGGTGACAGACAGCAAGGGAGGGAGAGGGGAGGTAGGGCGAGATTCTCCAGGGGGACCGCGGGCTTATTACCACTCTAAAGCATATGTTATTACACCCGTCATCACACATTAGGAGCCATCTATTCCAGCCCAAGGCCCCCCTACGTGAAGCCTTCTCAAAACATCCCCCAGGGGCCATTCCCATAATCAAACAAGCCGATTTACATGAACATAGAACTTTACATACCTATCCCCCTTCTGCTCTGTAACCCCAGACACGAGACGCTCTGGGGAAGTTCGTGAATAAAGCCATCGTGCACTACAGGGATGACCTGGATCTGCAGAACCTCATGGACTACATTCAGAGAGAGGTAATCTATTCCACACTTACATAACATGCTATTTTCTCTTAATAAGTTAAACCACATCACACCCGGGTTGAGTTCATTACAGCGAGACCCAATAGGCACACAGCGCCATTTTGAAGTCTTTGCAACTGACCTGTTCCCGTTGGGGAGGTTGATTTAACGTCAGCACACCTAACCAGGACACCGCACAGCGTGACCGCAGCTCAAAAGTTCCGTTACCCCAATCAGGCTTTCCACATAAAAGCCCCTGAGTAACATGCTGTTCAATTTATTCTGCGTCTCCCCTCGTGTGTTCACCCATCTGCACATACGGGCACACTTCGGCTGCTGGTGGGTCCTCCCAGGAGGAGTGGAGAGTGAGGGAATGTACCAGATGATGTTTCTAATTATCCCCTTTCCTTATATTTCTCATTCTCTCAGTTCAAGTGCTGCGGCTGGAACAACCACACTGACTGGTCATGGAACCTGTACTTCAACTGCACCCAGGGGAACCCCAGCTCTGAACGCTGTGCTGTCCCTTACTCCTGCTGCACCCCTGTACCAGGAGAGGTGGGTGGGCGCTTCCAGCCACCTCAGAACATACATACAGTACATTTAGAAAGTATTCATACCCCTTGACTTATTCCACATTTTGTTGTGTTACAGCCTGAATTCAAAATGAATAAAAAATAATCGTCTACACACAATACCCCATAATGACCAAGTGAAAACCTCTTTTTAGAAATGTTTGCCAATTTATTGAAATTGAAACACAGAAATCTCATTTACATAAGTATTCACACCCCTGAGGCAATACATGTTAGAATTACCTTGGGCAGCGATTACAACTGTGAGTCTTTATGGGTAAGTCTCTAAGAGCTTTGCACACCTGGATTGTACAATATTTGCACATTATTATTTTTTATTCTTCAAGCTCTCTCCAATTGGTTGTTGATCATTGCTAGACAGTCTTGCCATAGATTTAAGCCGATTTAAGTCAAAACTGTAACTAAGCCACTCAGGAACATTCAATGTCGTCTTGGTAAGCACCTCCAGTGTACACCGAGTATATTAAACATTAAGAACACCTGCTTTTTCCATAACATACTGACCAGGTGAATCCAGGTGAAAGCTATGATCCCTTAATGTCACTTGCTAAATCCACTTCAAATCAGTGTAGATGAAGGGGAGGAGACAGGTTAACGAAGGAGTTTTAAGCCTTGAGACAATTGAGAAGAACTGCAACAGTTCTGAGTTTTTCACATTCAATAGTTTCCCTTTGTGTATCAAGAATGGTCCACCACCCAAAGGACATCCAGCCAACGTGACAACTGCATTGGAGTCAACATGGGCCAGCATCCCTGTGGAACGCTTTCGACATCTTGTAGAGTCCATGCCCTGACTAATTGAGGCTGTTCTGAGGGCAAATGTGTTCAATCTTCAAGTTCTGTAAATTCAGTGTATATTTGGCCTTGTTTTAGGTTATAGTCCTACTGAAAGGTGAATTTGTCTCCCAGTGTATGTTTGAAAGCAGACAACCAGGTTTCCCTCTAGGATTTTATCCTTAAAAACACCCTTGCTGATGACAAGCATAACCCATAACATGATGCAGCCACCACCATGCTTGAAAATATGAAGAGTGGTACTCAGTGATGTTGTGTTGGATTTGCCCCAAACATAACACTTTAAATTCAGGACTAAGTTAATTTGCAACATTTATTGCAGTTTTACTTTACTTCCTTATAACAAACAGGATGCATGTTTTGGAATATTTTTATTCTGTACAGGCTTCTCTCTTTTCATTCTGTCATTTAGGTTAATATTGTGTAATTATAACATTAATAACAATTAATGTAAGTAGATGTGGTTGATTACAATTCAATCATATTATTACAATGTAATGATCTGTTTTGAATCAACAGTGCATCATGATTGCTTATGTATGATGTCTTAAATGTTATTTTGTCTCTGTACAGGTTGTGATTAACACCATGTGTGGCTTTGGGGTCCAGACTCAGAACTACTTGGAGGCCACCAAGTCCATCTATCCAGTGGGTTGTGCAGACAGGGCGGTTCTGTGGATTGAGTCCCACCTGCTATTGGTGGGGGCTCTAGCTCTGGGTCTCTCCCTGCCTCAGGTAACCCATACACAAGGGCTACATACAGAGGTGGAGTGGGGAACACCAGCTTCTCATAGTGGGTCTGCATACAACAAAAATGAGGCACTGGCAGATTTTAGATTCTGGTTGGGATGATAAAACCCACCCCTGAGATGGTGGCCTACTTACCACATCATGTAAGATATTATCCATGCCTATATTCCCTCACATCCTGAGTGTGAGACACACATGAATCACATCCCTATAATAGCCTTGAAGAGCTTTCAAAATGTGGGATAATTTAAGTTGGTGTTTAATTAAGTTGTATGACTCACCCACTTCTTATCTGCTGGTACAGTAGCTCATTTCTCAGAGTGCTGTGTGCAGTTTGTACAGTCACTAATGAACGGGGCTGCTCACTCCTCTCTAATCTGTCTGTCACTTCTCTCTCCCACTACCATCTCTCCCTTTTTCTCTCTATCCCTCGCTCTGATATTCCACTGATTTGGTCTCCACCGAGAGGGAAGTGGGTAAATTACCCACAAGTCACGTCAACACAATTGCCTTACAATTCCAACAGCTTTGATGTGGCGTCGTATTCAAGAGCAGGAGTCAATCCCTACTTTTCATGTCTCCTCGTTTATTTAAACTGTTGTTTACATCACCCGATGGTGTGATCACTTGCACAAGTTAAAACAATGTGTTAAGTTCAAAGAATAACTATCAGACTCTCCAGTCTATTTTCATTGAGATGTTAGATGACATTTGCTAAGCAATAGCATTGTATCCACTGTGCATGGTAAAGCCATGCAAGTTGACCTTCAGAGACTGTTCTTAGTAAGCCGTATTAAGCTTTGTTTAAAAGACTTCAGTGAGTGAGTGGCGGTGTTGGGAGTGAGTTAACACCCAGTCTGCGACCCAAATGAGACCCTATTCCATATACAGGGCTCTGGACAAAACTAGTGCACTGTGTAGGGAATAGGGTGCTATTTGGGATGCAAACAGAGTGTGTTCTTGTCTCTGTCAGATTGCAGGCATTGTGCTCTCCCAGATCCTCATCTCTCAGATCCAGGATGAGATCAGCTCAGTGTTGTGAGAAGAGGATGGCCCGACCAACACAGAGACAAGAACAGAATAACTAGGAGAACAGAGAGAAGAACTACTGGCGAAGAGCCACTCCAGTTAACAAAGGACATCCATCTACGGTTACACTACACAGCCTGCGGAGCATCTGGTTTAGTGGTGTGCTGTATAGACCATATGGAAGTGTGTTATTGTATGCTGGACTTAGATGACTAAAGGCTGACATTAGAAGTGTTTATTTATATATGGTTTTAAATATGATTTATATTGACATGAGGATATTATTTTCTGAAAAGGATATATTATTTATATTTCAAAGTGTGTTTGCTAATAGAATTTGCTGTATGACATACAACCTTTACAGTGTTACAGAACATTCAATTGAACATAACATTTTCACAAATGTTGAAGTTATAGAAAAAAAATCATTGGATATTGAACAATTTGATAATGGACCATGTTGATGATACAGATGATAATTTCTATTAGGTCCATGTACCTGAAGAATAAAGGCCATATTCTTCAGCCAAACATCCAGTCAATTTGGGGAGGGTATCTCTGCAGTAGCCCCTGGTCCAGACTCCGTGACATTCAGCTTTAGGCCCTCTGTGCCCAGGCTAGGCATGCAGGACATGGGCTCTCTGGATCAGCCGGTCAGTGAGGGGAGAGTTGGGCTTCGCTGCCTCACGCTCCACCAATAGACATCTCCAGGAGGACAGCACGACACAAGACAAAAGGACAGTTCTAGATTGAGTCCTTTAGGTAGAACAACTAACTAGAAAACAAAGGCACTCTGCAATGGTAATTAGTAGATACAGTACACAGTGAATTGTCTGTATTGCACCCAGACACTCTTGCATTTTACAGACTTCAGGGGTGTCAATAAGGACAAGCTTAGCCGTGAGAACATATTGATGAAATTCAACAGTCAAGATTGCACTACCAAGATATTGTTTCTTCTTTAACTCCCCTAACGAGGGCGCACAGGGAGCAGAAGACGAGAGAAAATAAAATCTTACTGGACAGAGGATCATTTTCTTAGTCGTGTGTATTATATTATACAAATATTGTACAGAGAAATCAAGTGTGTATTTAGCCATTCAGTTTTATTGGGTTCCAACTTGAAATAAAACGTATTCCTGCCAGTATATTAGAACTTGTTGATTACGTTACATGTATTATAAATGCACGTGTCAAGGATCAATGAAGGGTGAATAGGAACTTTGTGTATGAAAGGTTACTATGAGAGAAAAGGGAAACAGAGTATGACCGAGGTCTGTTGAGTAAAGTGAATAGAACGTCACTTGTAAACATCTTGGAGAAGTGACCGGATAAAGAGTAGCTGCTATCAGACCGCTGGACCACGAAAACAACAGGTAGGCAGTATTGGGCAACAGATAGCAGTTGAGAAGTTACACCCCTAATCTCGTCTTGACATATAAATGGTTGTTTGATCATGGGCAAAGTGTGATTGCAGCTGAGGCACCCAGTGGGTTGAATAAAATTGGTTCGAATTTTTTACTAGTTGTGCATTTGAGTTGACTCTGTTTGTTCAGAACCTAACACTTTTTTCTCATCAATGTCTATTTTGAGAAAGAAACATGCTCGGCATCTACGTCAATGTCCAATCACAGTGACAGTACTGAAGTTACCGCAGGGCTAATAACACAGCAAATCGGTGCAAAAAGCCTTTCAATTGGAGGCAGCCCATCAATGTATTTTACCTGGCTAATTTCTGGTGATGAGTCACTCCTGACTTCATTGCTGCGTGTATCAGCAGCAGATTAAAGACATCTCTCTGAGAAATGGAACAAACAAGGCAATTACAATACACACAAGACCAAACATATGTTTTTACCACAGAACATACGGTCTACTCCTCTGGATCATATTCACTAGGAAAGGTTTGGGTAGGACCTGCCCGTTTGCTTCCATTTCTTGCCAAGTGAATACGACCCTGCTGTTGTACCCATAGACATAAGAATGAATAGAAAGGGCATCTCCATTCAGGTCAATGATAACATAATGGGTATACATGCAGCCATTTTGAGTGTACAGTACCCATGCCAGAAAGTCAAAGCAGGAAGAGTACCCTTCAATCTGTGCTGTGATTTGTTGAGTCATCTCTGACATTATGAGTCCCATCAGTTAGCATCATTTGAATGACCATCCAGCATCAGTTGATAGAACATTCAAAATTACCATGGAAATGATTGCATCACAATACTAGGCAGCCATTGAGTGTACCCATGAGTTTACCAGTCAATTGCCAGGGTCAGAGCTTCCAAGCCCGTTCTATTCATTCTTATTTCTATGGCTGTACCTAAATATAAATTGTTTTCCTATGGACAGCGCCTAAAGACGATTGCATTGTGGTTAAATTAACACCGGGTTAAATGATTTATCACTCATTGCATTGTGCTTTACATTCCCATCCCTATTAGAAACAGACTACCATAGCCTGAATACATCAGTGAGTGTACGTCAAAGGTCCTTTTCTCTGACATAGATTATATCTATTCCTGGTCTAAAAACCACATTACCCATTGAAGATGCTTTTTAGTCTAGGCGTAGGTTTCAAAGCCCATAGAGCTCCTGAAAACCCAGATGGTTCACAAACTGGGGGCTCACCTGCGCGTCACTGCCTCCTATCTCCGACATGCGGTAGCGTATGGGCTGCAGGAGCTCCACGGCGCGGCTGTAGTTGCCCTGGTCGTACTCCAGCAGGGCCTGACACATGGGCAGCCCCACGCTGCCAGCCAGCTGGTGCTGGTAGTTCTCCTCTGGAACACTAGACACACAGCAGGAGAGAAGATCGAAGACAATAGAGATGTCAAAGGCACTATTATACTTACAAAAAATGAATGCTCTCACTGAACTGTATGTGATCCCTGCAGAAATGGAGCCAACAGCCGTGGTGTTACTAACAAGATGAGGTCTGAGGTTTATTCTGTACTGTCAGATACAGTTCATGACCAGAGGCTTGAGGGTTTCATTCTTACACAGCCAGACTAAAAGGTAAATTGGATTTACAAAATGTTGTAGGATTAACATTTCTTAATGGATACTGTAGGGCAGTACTGCATGTGATTGCAGAAGAGAGAAACGTGTGAAACTGTCTAAAACGACAATGCATCACACCAGACAGAGTTGCATTAATAAAATCTCTAGACTAGACCATGCATTCCAATAGGATTCCTAGACATTGGTGTGAAACAGGGTTGCATTTTATCACCTATTCGGTTCTCAATGTATATTTATGATCTTACTCTGGCCATCAAAGCCCTAGAAAAAGGTGTCCGTCTAAACCAATGAACAAGTGTCTGTTCTTTTATACGCAAATGACATTGTATTGAGATCTGAAACTGAAGATGAGCTTCAAGAAATTGTAAATATTGTTAACTGGTGTGAAGAATGGAAACTGAATATCAATGTAGACAAAAAGTAGTACACTATAGGAACAAAAAATTGAAAAAAAATGAACCTAGAACACCTTCAATGTTCTCCTGCCATATTAACTGTTGTCAGTGAGCACAAGTATCTGTGATTGATTATTAATACATTTTTGGATCACAATGTGTCTGTTAAGTATGAAGCTAACCATGTGAATCGTGCCCTTGGTGCCATCATTACAAAGTGTAAAGCCACGAGTGGCCTACCTTTTAAATGTGTATGTATGTACTTTCTGTAACAATGGTTCTATTGAAACTGAAGCTCATAAAACGAAATAAGGGATGATCTTTGTCAGCCGTCCAGCCAAAATGAACATTTTCACGGTCTTGATGAAAATAAATAGTGACGTTTTATCTGGTAACAATAATAGAAATGCCTGCGCCAAAGCCTGCCACCGTATCCTCCAACGGAGAGGTTTCTTTAGAAGTGCCTGACTGTCCATTCATTCACTGTACTTTGGGTATGCATACGTGTATAGAGGATGTAATGCTTTATAGATGACATCTGTACCATGTTTATCTGATTTTTGAGACACTAAAAACACTCCATTTGAGTGGTCTACAATGTGATTTTAAAGAAATCGTTTTTTTGTATAATAGTGGTGTGATCAATGTTTTCTAACTGCATGAATCACCATTCACAAACACAAAGGAAGCCTCAAATAAATAAAATAAACAATGAGTATAATTTTTGGTAGCCTACTCTGTCACGGTACTTACAGTTGAAGTCGGATGTTTACATACACTTAAGTTGGAGTCATTAAAACTCGTTTTTCAACCACTCCACAACTTTCTTGTTAACAAACTATAGTTTGGCAAGTCGGTTAGGACATCTACTTTGTGCATGACACAAGTCTGTTTTCCAACAAATGTTTACAGATTATTTCACTGTATCACAATTTCAGTGGGTCAGAAGTTTACATACACTAAATTGACTGTGCCTTTAAACAGCTTGGAAAATTCCAGAAAATTATGTAATGGCTTTAGAAGCTTCTTATAGGCTAATTGACATCATTTGAGTCAATTGTAGTTGTGGATGTATTTCAAGGCCTACCTTCAAACTCAGTGCCTCTTTGCTTGACATCATGGGAAAATCAAAAGAAAATCAGCCAAGACCTCAGAAAATAAATTGCATACCACCACAAGTCTGGTTCATCCTTGGGAGCAATTTCCAAATGCCTGAAGGTACCACGTTCATCTGTACAAACAATAGAACGCAAGTATAAACACCATGGGACCACGCAGCCATCGTACCGCTCAGAAAGGAGACGCGTTCTGTCTCCTAGAGATGAACGTACTTTGGTGAGAAAAGTGCAAGTCAATCCCAGAACAACAGCAAAGGATCTTGTGAAGATGCTGGAGGAAACCGGTACAAAAGTATCTATATCCACAGTAAAACGAGTCCTATATCGACATAACCTGAAAGGCTGCTCAGCAAGGAAGCAGCCACTGCTCCAAACTGCCATAAAAACTGCACATGGGGACAAAGATCGTACTTTTTGGAGAAATGTCCTCTGGTCTGATGAAACAAAAATAGAACTAATGACCATCTTTATGTTTGGAGGAAAAAGGGGGATGCTTGCAAGCTGAAGAACAGCATCCCAACTGTGAAGCACGGGGGTGGCAGCTTCATGTTGTGGGGGTGCTTTGCTGCAGGAGGGACTGGTGCACTTCACAAAATAGATGTCATCATGAGGCAGGAAAATTATGTGGATATATTGAAGCAACATCTAAAGACATCAGTCAGGAAGTTAAAGCTTGGTCGCAAATGGGTCTTCCAAATGGACAATGACCCCAAGCATACTTCCAAAGTTGTGGCAAAATGGCTTAAGGACAACAAAGTCAAGGTATTGGAGTGGCCAATCCCATAGAAAATTTGTGGGCAGAACTGAAAAAGCATGTGCGAGCAAGGAGGCCTACAAACCTGACTCAGTTACACAAGCTCTGTCAGGAGGAATGGGACAAAATTCACACAACCTATTGTGGGAAGCTTGTGGAAGGCTACCCAAAACATTTGACCCAAATTAAACAATTTAAAAGGTAATGCTACCAAATACTGAGTGTATGTAAACTTCTGACCCACTGGGAATGTGAATAAATAAATAAAAGCTGAAATAAATCATTCTCCCTACTATTATTCTGACATTTCACATTCTTAAAATAAAGTTGTGATCCTAACTGACGTAAGACAGGGGATATTTACAAGGATTAAATGTCAGGAATTGTGAAAAACTGAAGTTAAGTGTATTTGACTAAGTGTGTGTAAACTTCCGACTTCAACTGTATATTTTGGTATTATTCGGGCAATTACACTACCGACCACTATGGCCAGACAAATGGTGGTGGTAAACATCAGGCGATCTACAAAGACACATGGTGTGTGTGTCTGGGGACCTCACCAAACAATGCAAGAAACACCAAATAAGATACATAGGATTACTACTGTCAACTCTACGGATCAACACGCATTTAAGATAAGTTTATCAATAGCGGTTGAGGCACGTAAAGAGCAAGTCTATTGGCTACCATCCACTCACCTGGTGACATTGGCTAGTTAGAATTTTTTAGATTTTCCTGATTTAGATTTTTTATTTTTACCTTTATTTAACCAGGTTGGCCAGTTGAGAACAAGTTCTCATTTACAACTGCGACCTGGCCAAGATAAAGCACAGCAGTGTGACAAAAACAACTACACAGAGTTACACAGTACAGTCAATAACACAATAGAATGTACATTGTGTGCAAATGTAGAAGAGTAGGGAGGTAGGCAATAAATAGGCCATGAAGGCGAAATAATTACAATTTAGTATTAACACTGGAGTGATAGATGTGCAAGTAGAGATACTGGGGTGCAAAAGACCAAGAGGGTAAGTAATAATATAGAGATGAGGTAGTTGGGTGTGCTATTTACAGATTGGCTGTGTACAGGTACAGTGATAGGTAAGCTGCTCTGACAGCTGATGCTTAAAGTTAGTGAGGGAGATATGTCTCCAGCTTCAGAGATTTTTGCAATTCGTTCCAGTCAATGGCAGCAGAGAACTGGAAGGAAAGGCGGCCAAAAGAGGAGTTGGCTTCGGGGATGACCAGTGAAATATTCCTGCTGGAGCGCGTGCTACGGGTGGGTGTTGCTATGGTGACCAGTGAGCTGAGATAAGGCGGGGCTTTACCTAGCAGAGACTTATAGATGACCTGGAGCCAGTGGGTTTGGCGACGAATATATAGTGAGGGCCAGCCAACGAGAGCATACATGTCGCAGTGGTGGGTAGTATATGGAGCTTTGGTGACAAAACAGATGGCACTGTGATAGCAAACTGGATGTAGTCTGAATAGAGTGTTGGAGGCTATTTTGTAAATGACGTCAAGGATGGGCAGCATGAGTGAAGGAGGCTTAGTTACAAAATAGGCCGATTCTAGATTTAATTTTGGATTGGAGATGCTTGATGTGAGTCTGGAAGGAGAGTTTAGTCTAACCAGACACCTAGGTATTTGTCCACATATTCTAGGTCAGAACCGTCCAGAGTAGTGATGCCAGACGAACAGGAGGGTGTGGGCAGCAATCGGTTGAAGAGCATGCACTTAGTTTTACTAGCATTTAAAAGCAGTTGGCGACCACGGAATGAGTTTTGTATGGCGTTGAAGCTCGTTTGGAGGTTTGTTAACACAGTGTCCAAGGAAGGGACAGATGTATACAGAATGGTGTCCTCTGCGTAGAGGTGGATCAGAGAATCACCAGCAGCAAGAGCGACATCATTGATATATACAGAGAAAAGAGTCGGCCCAAGAATTGAACCCTGTGGCACACCCACAGAGACTGACAGATGTCCGGACAAGAGGCCCTCCAATTTGACACACTGAATTCTGAGAAGTAGTTGGTGAAAAGGCGAGGCAGTCATTTGAGAAGCCAAGGCTATGGAGTCTGCCGATAAGAATGCAGTGATTGACAGAGTCGAAAGCCTTGGCCAGGTCGATGAAGACGGCTGAACAGTACGTTCTTTTATCGATGGCGGTTATGATATCGTTTAGGACCTTGAGTGTGGATGAGGTGCACCCATGACCAGCTCGGAAACCAGATTGCATAGTGGAGAAGGTACGGTTGGATTCAAAATGGTCGGTGATCTGTTTGTTAACTTGGCTTTCAAAGATTTTAGAAAGGCGGGGCAGGATGGCTATAGGTCTGTAACGGTTTGGGTCTAGTGTCTCCCCCTTTGAAGAGGGGGATGACCGCGGCAGCTTTCCAATCCTTGGGGATCTCAGACGATACGAAAAAGAGGTTGAATAGGCGTTGCCACAATTTTGGGGCGGATAATTTTAGAAAGAGAGGGTCCAGATTGTCTAGCCCAGCTGATTTGTAGGGATCCAGATTTTGCAGCGGTTTCAGAACATCAGCTGTCTGGATTTATTGGTGGTGACAGTGTTTACCATCCTCAGTGAAGTGGGCAGCTGGGAGGAGGTGCTCTTATTCTCCATGGACTTTACAGTGTCCCAAAACATTTGGGAATTAGTGCTAAAAGAAACAAATTTCTGTTTGAAAAAGCTATCCTTTGCTTTCCTAACTGACTGTGTATAATGGTTCCTAACTTCCCTGAAAGGTTGCATATCAGGGAGCTATTCGTTGCTGATGCAGAACACCACAGGATGTTGTGCTGGTCAAGGGAAGTCAAGTCTGGGAAGAACCAAGGGCTATATCTGTTCTTACTTCTAAATTTTTTGAATGGGGCATGCTTATTTAAGATGGTGTGGAAAGCACTTTTGAAGAGAAACCAGGCATCCTCTACTGACAGGATGAGGTCAATATCCTTCCAGGATACCCGTATGCAAATTTTCATAACAGAAAGCATTACCCAAGCAAAATTAATTGACCAAAAGCGCATACATCTGAAAGAGCCCAGTCGGCCAATTCAAAATAGCAGCAAAATGGAATTTAGTTTCTCTCCTCACTTTGGGAATTGATTTTTCCTCTCAGAAAGCTGCAATGGCCTAAAGGTGCCTTGGCTGCCTCCACGCTACATTTTCCTGTTACGTAACATTCAGAAACATGACAACTGCCCAGGATTGTATTTTTTGGCAGAAGGGGTTGTTCGCTGAGGAACACAGTGTATAGAGCCTGTGGTCAGGGGTGTCAGAACACATTACAGCCACACACGTAAACACCACAACCTGTGGGAAATGGCAACAGAGAGCGAGCAACCCTGCGCTCTCTCTCCACTCTGAGGCTTATCCCTCTCACCCCACCAGCCATACTCCCACTCATGTGTTATGTAAGGGGGCTGTGTGGGAGTTTCATAAGCCAGCGGTGGTAGCGGTGCTCACTTGGCCCGCTCCCGGAGGCCCTCCAGCAGGCGCTGGGACTGGGCCGCCCCTCCGGACTCCTTGGCTCCCAGCGACGACATGAGGAAGTGGAGGTCGTTGAACAACAGCACATGGTCGTCAGTGTGGGGTTCTGTGAGTTGTTGCAGCTCCCGACAGCGGTCCTTCACGCACACACCTGACACACGGGAAGAAAGTAAATCGCCAAGACACAAACAAACACAGGCCTATCGATAAGACACGCACACACCTGATTAGACACTAGTCACACATAGTAAGTTAAGTGCATGTATTGGTAAGATTGGAGTACTAAGAGCGTCTAACCCTCCAGCTCCAGTCTGTAGAGTAGAGAGCAGGCGTCCACAGTGTCCAGCATGGCCCCTGAAGCCCTACAGCGCCGAAACACCTGAGGGGAAACCGTCACTTCTGTTCAGTACACAGACTGCAGCCCTATGGGTGACTATGTGTTAAAATGCCTCTCCAACAAGGGAATATCAATTTGCTCATATTTGCTTTACTTTCTAGAATTGATACAGTAGTTCCCTATCCATTCCCAATGTATCAATAAAATAATAAAAGGGCAGACTTGACTGCTGTATTTAAGCCACAAGGCACGAGGGGGTGTGGTATATGGCTGTTCTATGAACGATGCAACGAGGAGGGAATGGATACAGCCCTTAGCCGTGGAATATTGGCCATATACACCAAACCCGAGGTGCCTTATTGCTATTATAAACTGGTTACCAATGTAATTAGAGCAGTGAAAATATACGTTCTGATATACCATGGCTGTCAGCCAATCAGCACTCAGGGCTTGCGCCACCCAGTTTATTTAGCATATTTTAAAATTACAGTATATATTCCAGAGACACAATGTAGCTTTAGTCTTCATATGTTCCAGGGCCGTAACTACATACGAGGACACACATTTTCTCTAATAAAAATAATAGAACATATCACACACACATCAAAAAGGTTTAGACACACCTAATCATGCAAGGGTTTTTCTACATTGTAGACTATGAAATAACACATGGAATCATATAGTAACCCCCCAAAAGAAAGTGTTCTCAAAAATATTTTGATTTGGTTTCTTCTAAGTAGCCAACCTTTGCCTTGATGACAGCTTTGCACACTCTTGGCATTCTCTCAACCAGCTTCATGAGGTAGTCACCTGGAATGCATTTCAGTTAATTTGTGGAATAAATTTCCTTCTGAATGCGTTTGAGCCAATCACTTGTGTTGTGACAAGGTAGGGGTAGTATACAGAAGATGGTCTTTTACCAAATAGGGCTAAATCCATATTATGGAAAGAACAGATCAAATAAGCAAAGAGAAACAACAGTCCATCGGTAAGTCAATACAGAACATTTAAAGAACTTTGAACATTTCTTCAAGTGCAGTCGCAAAAACTATCAAGCACTATGATTAAACTGGCTCGCATGAGGACCGCCACAGGAAAGGAAGACCCAAAGTTACCTCTGCTGCAGAGGATAAGTTCATTAGAGTTACCAGCTTCAGAAATTGCAGACAAAAAAATGCTTCAGAGTTCAAGTAACAGACACATCAACTGTTCAGAGGAGACTGCGTGAATCAGGCCTTCACAGTCCAATTGCTGCAAAGAAACAACTACTAAAGGACACCAATAAGAAGAAGAGATTTGCTTTTGCCAAGAAACACGAGCAATGGAGATTAGACCGGTGGAAATCTGTCCTTTGATCTGATGAGTCCAAATTTGAGATTTTTGGTTCCAAGCGCCGTGTCTTTGTGAGACGCAGAGTAGTTGAACGGATGATCTCCGCATGTGTGGTTCCCACCGTGAAGCATGGAGGAGGTGGTGTGATGGTGTGGGGGTGCTTTGCTGGTGACTGATTTATTTAGAATTCAAGGCACACAGCATGGCTACCACACAGCATGGCTACCACACAGCATGGCTACCACACAGCATGGCTACCACACAGCATGGCTACCACACAGCATGGCTACCACACAGCATGGCTACCACACAGCATGGCTACCACACAGCATGGCTACCACACAGCATGGCTACCACACAGCATGGCTACCACACAGCATGGCTACCACAGCATTCTGCAGCTATACGACATCCAATCTGGTTTGTGCTTAGTGGGACTATCATTTGTTTTCAACAAGACTACTACATGATTGCATATGTGTTATTTCATAGTTTTGATGTCTTTAATATTATTCTACAATGTAGAAAATAGTACAAATAAAGACCCTGGAATGAGTAGTTGTGTCCAACCCACCCCCACACACCCAAAAGTAAGTACAGCCTCCCCTCTTCTGGGAAGGCTTTCCACTAGATATTGGAACATTGGAGTTTTAGTGAGGTCTGAAACTCCCTGCAGCAACCTTCGTTACAGCACAGATTTTTTCATTCGCTTTGGATTTACTCTTTGTCCCAAAAAATACCACACCGGTATCATGTTGTGAAAAACAAATACAGATTGAACTTCTGTTTTACTTTAGACCAGACACACATTGACCCCAGTCTGCAGCACGACCTAACCACACCATATTGCTTTTACTTGGCTCCCATACAGTAAGTGCTGCTACAGCAGGATTCTTGGACGGCCTCTGGTACACCGTCTGCGAGGCCAAATTAGTCTTGATGAGAACTTATTGAGAGCACTAACCTGGCTGTCAAATATGTTCAGAGCGGCATCATACTCTCCCTGCGGGGAAGAAAACACAAACAAATCCAAATTGAAAAACAAGCACGAGTCTTAAAGTTAATTACACAGATAATGCACACTAATACAAACATGTCCTACTGTAATCAACTTTACACTTCAGAGAACCCATGGAAAGGTACAACAAATATAAATTGTATCCCAACAGTCCTACTGTCTGATAACAGTGCACTTGACTAGAGTACCTCATTACAATCTGTACCTTTTCGATGAAGTATAGGGCCCAATGCCAGTAGTTATGACAGGCTAGCATGTCACATCCCTGCAAATGAAAACGTCAAAATAATTACGTATTTACACAGATAGTTGAAGCCTAGCCTGGTGCCAGAGCTGTATGCATTGGCAAGACAATGACTATAGGAGTTGGGACAGCAGGTAGCCTAGTGGTTAGAGCATTGGGCCAGTAACCCGAAAGGTTTCTGGATCGAATCCCGAGCTGACAAGGTAAAATCTGTCATTCTGCCCCTGAACAAGGCAGTTAACCCACTATTCCCCGGTAGGCCGTCATTGTAAATAAGAATTTGTTCTTAACTGACTTGCCTAGTTAAATAAAAGGTAAAATTAAAAAAATGGACTCATGATGAAAACCCACCACCCAGTCTTTCTCTGTGCTCTCCATGAACTTGAGGCCCTTTTCCACCTCAGCCTTCATCTCGTGGACATGGGCTACAGAGTGGACACACCAGGCATCCTCCGGGGTCAGAGCCAGGCCCTGGGGGTCAGAGGTTAGAGGAGGTCAGTCTAGTTGAATGCCTATGCATCGGAAACTTCTGCACAGTAATAGATATCGTCTGAATGTGGTTTGATTGCCATCAAGGTTGGACAATTTAGCCAGCGGAGGTCATCGTTGCATGATGACAGAATTAATGACTTACAGCTCCAAATCATTTCCATGGCAAATTGACACTGCCAGGAACATCTTACCTCTTTAGCCATTTTCTCAGCCTGGTCATAAAAATGAGTCTCCAGAAGTCCAAAGGAATATAAGCCTTTTAGGTAGCTGCAGGCAAAAGCAAAGAAAGTACAAGTATGAAAGCAGTGCTACAGCAATACCAGACCCGAGGCAAGCTAGCTAGGTCATTATGTGTAGTGCACTTGATGAATTATAACGCCTTATAATAAATAGCCATCAATTTGTTTTAGAAAAATCGATGGGATCATTCGATTTTGAATCGACTGTTGGGACTCATGGTCTGACTGCCAGTGGTGATTGTTGATCACAGTAAACACTAATATACAGAGGCAATTACTGTCTAGCCGAGACGGAGCCTCTGACGGAATACTACACGTTATTTAACTAGAATGGCCCTCAAGAGATCACTCTGTTCACATCAGCAAACCACTCGCCCACACGGCACCATACACACTGTTTGCCGGTACAGTTGAAACCGGGATTCATCCATGAAAAGCACACTTCTCCAGTGTGCCAGTGGCCATAGAAGGTGAGCATTTGCACACTGAAGTCGGTTACGACGCTGAACTGCAGTCAGGTCAAGACCCTGGTGAGGATGACGGGTACACAGATGAGTTTCCCGGAGACTGTTCCAGACAGTTTGTGAAGAAATTCTTTGGTTGTGCAAACCCACAGTTTCATCAGCTGTCCGGTTGGCTGATCTCAGATGATCCCGCAGGTGAAGAAGCCAGATGTTGAGGTCCTGGGCGGGCGTGGTTACACGTGGTCTGTGGTTGTGAGGCCGGTTGGACATATTGCCAAATTCTCTAATACTACGTTGGAGGCAGCTTATGGTAGAAAGATTTACATGAAATTCTTTGGCAACAGCTCTGGTGAACATTCCTGCAGTCAACATGCCAATTACACAGTCCCCCAAAACTTGAGGCATCTGTGGCATTGTGTGACAAAACTGTACATTTTGGACTGGCCTTTTTTTGTCACCAGCACAAGGTGCACCTGTGTAATGAGCATGCTGTTTAAATCAGCTGACAGGCGTGGCATGTCTTGGCAAATGAGAAATGCTCACTAACATGGATGAAAGCTAATTTCTGCACAAAATCTGAGAGAAATAAGCTTTTTGTGCATATGCAACATTTCAGGGATATTTTATTTCAGCTCATGAAACCAACACTGTACAAGTTGCATTTATATTTTGTCCAGTGTAAATGCAATGAACCTATCACAATGCCCCGACAATCAGATAAGACCCCCTTGGTACAGTTAACAATAGCATATCCTCAGAGTACAAAAAAAGACCCACGTCCAATGAGGCAGCACCTACCTATAGAGAGGCATGTGGGGCTTCCAGTGAGGCAGCACCCGGGCAACAGAGTCTCTCATCTGAGTCTGGGCCCCCAGGTAGAAGAAGCCGTCGTGGGCAAACTTCAGGGCAAGCAGGTCAGTAGGGTGTTCCACCAGGATCTCCTCCCAAACGTCACACGCCTTAGGGAAACTCCTACAGGGGACAGCCAGTAGTTATTCTCTATTGTCTCAAGTCACATTAAAACCACAGGAACGCAATGAAAGCAAATCAACATCAGATCTTACCTTGTTTTAGATTGGATTTGTGCTACATAACTGTGCTCTTGGAGTCCTATTATTTCTCTATTGCTTAGATGAGTTGGTAGACTTAAGGAAGGAACTGTTTTTAGAAGCATGTGCCCAAGTCATAAGGCTGAGTCCCCTGGTAAAAACAAAGATACTGGTGTGTGAATGGTCTGTTTTGCTGGGTGACCTCAATTCTCCAGGGTATTCCTTAGACCCAGTTCCAATGCTATTACTCAAGACGAGCTGAACAGATGTGTTTTGTTTTCGCTTGTGGAAACTCTTCTGCTGTCCAAGATTTGGACCTCAATATCGGTGCTATTACAGTTCTACTGTCCCCTGGGATCAATAAAGTAAATCAGGGCCCGTATCCACTAAGCGTCTCCGAGTAGAAGATGGGAGGATAGAGACATTTTACTCTTAAGGGAAAATAAAATCTAGGCATGAAGCCTCTGTCATCATAAGCGTCACACCTAGTCAATAGATATTTAGGAGACCACATGAGCTGTCCTAACCAGTTAAGAGTTACTAGCAGGTGTCTTGATAATAGAAAAACGCAGAGAATCAATGGTTCTTAAAATAATGTTTTGATACTTCGATATGATCAATCTATAATTAACTTAGACCTACAGTACCAGCCAAAAGTTTGGACACCTACTCCAAAAGGTTTTTATTTTTACTATTTTCTACATTGTGGAATAATAGTTAAGAAATCAAAACGAATGATTTTGGAATCATGTACTAACCAAAAAATAGTTAAATCAAAATATTTAATATTTTAGATTCATCAAATTAGCCACCCTTTGCCTTGACAGCTTTGCACATGCTAGGCATTCTCTCAACAAGCTTCAACTGGAATGCTTTTCCAACAGTCTTGGAGTTCCCCCATATGCTGAGCACTAGTTGACTGCTTTTCCTTCACTCTGCGGTCCGACTCATCCCAAACCATCTCAATTTGGTTTAGGTCGGGTGATTGTGGAGGCCAGGTCATCTGATGCAGCACTCCATCACTCTCCTGAGTGATGAGTGACCCAACACGCCTGGAGGTGTGAAAATGAAATGATAACCAGCATGGCTACCGCAGCGATACTGGACTAAGTGTGCCTTGATTTCACTCAGTGTCACCAGCAAAGCACCCCCACACCATCACTCCATGCTTCACGGTGGGAACCACACATGCAGAGATCATCCGTTCACCTACTCCGCGTCTCACAAAGACAGCGGTTGAAATCTCAATTTCCACCGGTCTAATCTCCATTGCTCGTGTTTCTTGGCCCAAGCAAGTCTCTTCTTATTATTGGTGTCCTTTAGTAGTGGTTTCTTTGCAGCAATTCGAACATGAAAGCCTGATTCAAATCGTCACCTCTGAACAGTTGATGTTGAGATCTGACTGTTACTTGAACTCTGTGAAGCATTTATTTAGGCTGCAATTTCTGAGGCTGGTAACTCTAATGAACTTATCCTCTGCAGAAGGGGTAACTGAGTCTTCCTTTCCTGTGGCGGTCCTCATGAGAGCCAGTTTAGTTTCATCATAGTGCTTGATGGTTTATGCGACTGCACTTGAAGAAACTTCAAAAGTTACAGAAATGTTCCGTATTGACTTACCGATGGACTGTTCTTGCCATAATATGGACTTGGTCTTTTACCAAATAGGGCCATCTTATGTATACTACCCCTACCTTGTCACAACACCAGTGATTGGCTCAAACGCATTAAGGAAAGACATTCCACAAATTAACTTTTAACAAGAAAAACCCTTGAATGAGTAGGTGTGTCCAAACTTGACTGGTACTGTACCTCTTGCACTTCTGACAATGATTTCACATGAGACCTACTACACAATTACATATACCTGAATACTTAACCGCTAAGCTAATAAGCATGTTTTGCTTTTTAATTACCTAAATCATGTTATTTCAAGTTATCCTTTTGGAGCACAACATCACATTTTTTAACAATGTCTACATTGGGTATGCCTATAAGTTGGGCAATTGACGGCATCTAGGGCTTATGTTAACGTTGTATGCAACATTACCGGCAAGTGTAATCATTATGCCGATTCTGATGCAAAACGTCTTGCAACAGAAACCGGTCACTCCAAATGGAAAATGCAAACAAGTGTTTCTATTGGACAAAGTCGTTCCGTTTAGTTCTTAAAATGGTAAACGGTTTCTTTAATGAATACACCCCTACTGTACCAAAGCGATTTGGAGTTGTTAAACGGGAGTGACAAGTGTGTTGACATAACGGTAATATTGTCCAAATTCTGCTTTTAACAACCATCAGAATTGGTTACGCATGCCAACATTTTAGGCAATAATTAAGAGTAGACAAAGTGATTGTGCCAGGTGGAAATCAGATGAAACTTTTTACCATGGCAACATCTGATGTACAGTCACATTTACCGTGGTTGACTGAAGCACGTTACCTATAAAGTTCACAACAATCCTGCGATTGTTGCAAAATGATGGGGAATAACCAAAGTGTCATCACCAGCTTTCCTTTGTGGTAACTCAAACTGTCGTGATGACCAGCTGAGAAACTTTTATGAGTTGATTTTACTCCTGGCTCAGAGTTTGTCTGGGCAGTGTACTACCATGATCCTAAAACCTACCCTTAGCTGGGAGTTTTTTGTTGTTGTTGTTTTTAAAATAGGTTAACAGGATTCCTAGGACCTTTTCTGAGATGTTTCGTGGATACGGACCCAGATCGCTCTCAGATATCCAGTGGTTCCATGGTTCTCACCCCTTGGAGAAGTGCTCCATGGCCCTGACGTGCAGCCTCTCCCTGGTGGTAATGTCCTGCTGGATCTGGCCAAGCTCTACAGTCCTCTTCACCGCGCTGGCCAGGCGCTCGTTCAGAAGAACCGAACTCCCCGTCCCCACCAGCTCCAGCCCCGTGCTGATCACATGACCCATCACTACAGGGCACAGGGACACTTTTGATAAGTCTGAAGGCCTAGTCAACCCCTAGCCTCTACCCTTAGATACTCATTCACTATCCTCTCAAAAGCTACAGTAGTAATGATAAATGTAGAGCCTCAGAGTTAACATCGGATTGTTGGAATTCAACCTCATAGCTCCAATCCTAGACACTTCAATGATCTGAAAGAATTGTATGGATGTAAAATAATATGGCCATGGCTCCACCTCATCATCTGAAAGGTAGGTAGAATTTCCAGCAGATTGGTTACACCCATCTGCTCTGTTCAGATCTCTGAGAAGTGTCCTGACATAAGGATAGGGTTGATTTCAGACTGGGACGCTCACAGAACTGTACTACATTTCAATGTTAGCTTAATCCTCAATGTTATAATGTATTTGGACTGAAGTCCTGAATGTAGCCTACTGAGTGTCATTGCTATAGCCTTAACAATGCTTCAGTAACCTCTTTCGAATGCTTGTTAATAACATATCTTTATGGGCTGAATAGGTTTCTGTGCAGGCCTACTAAGGGTTTAACACCCATACAATGCTATCTCTTTATGAGGAAAAATTGCTTGCCAGAAGGCTCACCATGCTCTTACATACCAAAGTCAGGGTCAGCTGACTTGACTGCAGAGATACATCCCTCGATTCCTCCAAGGGTCTCATCATTGCGCCAGGTTACATACTGGGATTTAAGATAACACACAAACCCCCTTAACATTTAACAGAATGTGTTTAGATCATAAAAAGGAACATTTGTCTCACTCCGGTAAGTTGTTACAGTGAGGGAAAAAAGTATTTGATCCCCTGCTGATTTTGTACGTTTGCCAACTGACAAAGAAATGATCAGTCTATAATTTTAATGGAAGGTTTATTTGAACAGCGAGAGACAGAATAACAAAAAAATCCTGAAAAACACGTGAAAAATGTTATAAATAGAATTGCATTTTAATGAGGGAAATAAGTATTTGACCCCCTCTCAATCAGAAAGATTTCTGGCTTTTATACAGGTAACGAGCTGAGATTAGAAGTACACTCTTAAAGGGAGTGCTCCTAATCTCAGTGTATTACCTGTATAAAAGACACCTGTCCACAGAAGCAATCAATCAGATTCCAAACTCTCCACCATGGCCAAGACCAAAGAGCTCTCCAAGGAAGTCAGGGACAAGATTGTAGACCTACACAAGGCTGGAATGGGCTACAAGACCATCGCCAAGCAGCTTGGTGAGAAGGTGACAACAGTTGGTGCGACTATTCGCAAAGGGAAGAAACACAAAAGAACTGTCAATCCCTCTCGGCCTGGGGCTCCATGCAAGATCTCACCTCATGGAGTTGCAATAATCATGAGAACGGTGAGGAATCAGCCCAGAACAGCTGGGACCATAGTGGCAGCTGGGACCATAGTCACCAAGAAAACAATTGGTAACACACTACGCCGTGAAGGACTGAAATCCTGCAGCGCCCGCAAGGTCCCCCTGCTCAAGAAAGCACATATACATGCCCGTCTGAAGTTTGAAGTTTCATTGGCAGAGGACATCTGGGTGAAAGTGTTGTGGTCAGATGAGACAAATGGAGCTCTTTGGCATCAACTCAACTCACTGTGTTTGGAGGAATGCTGCCTATGACTCCAAGAACACCATCCCCACCGTCAAACATGGAGGTGGAAACATTATGTTTTGGGGGTGTTTTTCTGCTAAGGGGACAGGACAACTTCACCGCATCAAAGGGACGATGGATGGGGCCATGTACCGTCGAATCTTGGGTGAGAACCTCCTTCCCTCAGTCAGGGCATTGACAATGTGTCGTGGATGGGTATTCCAGCATGACAATGACCCAAAACACACGGCAACAAAGGAGTGGCTCAAGAAGAAGCACATTAAGGTCCTGGAGTGGCCTAGCCAGTCTCCAGACCTTAATCCCATAGAAAATGTGTGGAGGGAGCTGAAGGTTCGAGTTGCCAAACGTCAGCCTCGAAACCTTAAGGACTTGGAGAAGATCTGCAAAGAGGAGTGGGACAAAATCCCTCCTGAGATGTGTGCTAACCTGGTGGCCAACTACAAAAAACATCTGACTTCCGTGATTGCCAACAAGGGTTTTGCCACCAAGTACTAAGTCATGTTTTGCAGAGGGGTCAAATACTTATTTCCCTCATTAAAATGCAGTTCCATTTATAACATTTTTCTGGATTTTTTTGTTGTCTCTCACTGTTCAAATAAACCTGCCATTAAAATTATGGACTGATCATTTCTTTGTCAGTGGGCAAACGTACAAAATCAGGAGGGGATCAAATACATTTTTCCCCTCACTGTAGGTTTATGTCTGCAATTATACACAACGACCATTTCGTTAGCTTTTTTTATCCAGAAGGAAAAAAGGCTTAGAGGTTAGATTTAGGGTTACAACAGTGTAGGCTCCTTAGGAGGGAAGGGAGGACAGTCCTACTCAGTGAATTTCAGAAAACATAATGTTTCACTTTAAACGTATCCTTTTTACATTTTAGTCATTTACCAGACGGTCTTATCCAGATCGACTTACAGTTGGTGCATTTAAGATAGCTAGGTGGGACAACCACATCACAGTAAGTACATTTTTCTTCAATAAAGTAGCTAATCAGCAAAGTCAGTAAATTGTGACTATTTTAGTTGATAAAACTATACTGAACAAAAATGTAAACGCAACATGTAAAGTGTTGGTCCAATGTTTCATGATCCGAATCCATCCATCTGACAGGTGTGGCATATAATTTAAATTGTTTCTTTTATTTAACTAGGCAAGTCAGTTAAGAACAAATTCGTATTTACAAAGACAGCCTAGGAACAGTGGGTTAACTGCCTTGTTGAGGGGCAGAACGACAGATTTTTACCTTGTCAGCTCGGGTTTTCAATCTAGCAACTTTTTGGTTACTGGCCCAAAGCTCTAACCACTAAGCTAATTAAATAGCATTTTCATTACACAGGTGCAACTTGTGCTGGGGACAATAAAAGGTCATTCTAAAATGTGCAGTTGTCACAACACAATGCCACAGAGGTCTCATGTTTTGAGAGAGCGTGCAATTAGTACGCTGAGCGCAGGAATGTCCACCAGAGCTGTTGCCAGATAATTGAATGTTAATTTCTCTACCATAAGCCACCTCTAACATCATCTTAGAGAATTTGGCAGTATATCCAACCGGACTCACAACCGCAGACCACGTGTAACCACACCAGCCCAAAACCTCCACATTCTGCTTCTTCACCTGCGGGATCATCTGAGACCAGCCACCCCGACATCTGATGAAACTGTGGGTTTGCACAACCGAAGAACTTCTGCACAGACTGTCGGAAACTCTCAGGGAAGCTCATCTGCATGCTCGTCTTTCTCACCAGGGTCTTGACCTGACTGTAGCTCGGCGTCGTAACCGACTTTAGTGGGCAAATGCTCACCTTCGATGGTCCCTGGCACGCTGGCGAAGTGTGCTCTTCATGAATGAATCCCGGTGTCAACTGTACCGGGCAGATGGCAGACAGTGTGTATGGCGTTGTGTGGGCAACGTTATGAACAGAGAGCTACATGCTGGCGGTGGGGTTATGGTATGGGCAGGCATAAGCTATGGACAATGAACACAATTGCCTTTTGAATGCACAGAGATACAGTGACGAGATCCTGAGGCCCATTGTTGTGCAATGGTAATGCACAATTTCAGCATGATAATGCACAGCCCCATGTCACAAGGATCTGTACAGAATTCTTGGAAGCCGAAAATGTCCCAGTTCTTCCATGGACTGCATTGGGATGCTCTGGATCGACATGTACGACAGTGTTCCCAGTTCCCACCAATATCCAGCAACTTCGTTCACAGCTATTGAAGAGGAGTGGGACAACATTCCACTCTATGCGAAGGAGATGTGTCACGCTGCATGAGGCAAATGGTGGTAACACCAGATACTGACTGGTTTTCTGATCCACACCCCTACCTATTTAAGGTATCTTTGACCAACAGATACATATATGTATTCCCAGTCATGTGAAATCCATAGATTAGGGCCAAATGAATTTAAATTGACTGATTTCCTTATATGAAATGCAACTCAGTGAAATCGTTGAAATTGTTGCGTTTATATTTTTGTTCAGTGTAATTATATTCAGGTCAACAAATAACTGATTAAAACAGTTGCAATGAAAGTCTACAGCAGCCTCAACAGAACCCTCTAGGGTAGCACCATGGTGTAGCCGGAGGACAGCTAATTTTCATCCTCCTCTAGGTACATTGACTTCAATACAAAACCTAGGAGGCTCATGGTTCTCACCCCCTTCCATAGACTTACACAGTAATTATGACGACTTCCGGAGGACGTCCTCCAACCTATCAGAGCTCTTGCAGCATGAACTGACATATTCATCCAATCAACGGATTTAAAGAATGAATCTAGTTCTGAACGCATGAGCTACAGCTATCTAGCACTGAAATGCATAACGTGTGGTGAGTAGTTTACTCAAAGAGAGAGAAAGACAATAATTGGACTGTTAAATTAATTTCTTCAAAAATTGAGAAGCAGCAGCAGTGATGAGTGAGAGAAAGCAAGAACTAGCTACATTTCATTGTATTTTAGCTTACCTTTCACCTTCTTACAGTAGCCTTTCACCTTCTAATGCAGCTAATTTAGCCAACTCAACAACTTGACTCAAAAAGAGAGGAATGCTATTTATGTTAGCTTGCTGGCTAAGGCTATCCAACACTGCAACTCTTTCAAGTCAAGGTAAACTTTCAATTTTATAAATGTATTGCCACGAGGCCCGCTGGTGTAATTGCTAAACTGTTTGCTGTACTGCATGATCGTACACATGGGTTGGATTGTGGGTTTACTAACGTGTTAGTTATAGTAGCTATGTTGACTATGACGTTTGCTAATATGGTGAGAACGATATAGGCTGCGTAGTGGTTAGTGTTAGCAGTTATGGTATGAAGGTTGGGCTTGGAGAGGTTTTTCACCTGGTCACAGACTGCTGTTCTGTTGTGCATTGAAGTTGACAAGTGAAGGGAAAAGGTGATAGAAGGAGAGAGTGTAAATGCGAGAAGGAATTATACAAGAAGCAAAGTGATGACGCTGCATGCGGCTGCTACGAAAGGTAATCTGTGTGTGCGGGTGATCAGGGGTGTTTTCATTCCACTGACTGTTGCAAAACATTTCTTAAACTGAAGCAAACGCAACAAAACAGAGATGGACCTGCCTGAATTTGTCCAATAGAAACTATTGTTTTAGTTTAACTGTTTGGACTAGTGATTACACCCCAGATCAGCTAGATGCAGGTGGTATTGAATGTGTCACTGTCGGTCACCTTGATTACTCTTGTCTCAACCTCTACTTTATAAACACTCATTTGTAGGCACCTCATGATGTGTATAGGGCAAATTCAAGTATCATGTAGTAGCATAAACCTATCACTTGTTACATTGAGCTGGGTGAATGGAATATGAATGAGTCATCCAATATGCTGTAATAGAAATAAGGCTATCCTCCCTAATCTTAAACGGCACCAACAGCCACTGGGCTACAATAGGGTTAGGTATAAAGGCTAAGGGAAATAATGATTTTTAATGGGAATCAATTGTTTGGTCCCCACAAAGAGGGTAAAACAAAGGTGTGTGCTTGTGTGTAGACAGAGCTAATAAAATGACTACCTGTGTGAGTATAGCATCATACATTTTGCAGGCCTCATTGCTGGATGTGGACAATGGCAGACCCTCTGCCCTCCAAGCCTAAGGAAATAGAAAGCGGTTATCACACTAACCTTATGTCCCTTAAGAGGAAACTATAAACTGTTTGCCTTCGGAGACTTTTGTTATCAAGCAGGATTTTAGTGTGTGGAGGAAAATTGTGTCCCTCGGCCAAAGTCTATTTGACTTCATCAGTTCATGAAACTCTAAACATTTTTATTGCCGACAGACACTTTCACTGCCAAGGCTACTGCAATAGAAAATCGTTTATCGCGATAAAAATGTAGCCTACAAAAGTTACAGTAGCCTATGCAGCTTGCCGTCATGCACATTGATGTTATCGACAAAGACAGGGCAATAATGTAAAACGTAACTCATCCATTGTAAATAAAACAGTTAACCTCTATCTGAAATGTGGCATGGCCAATCAACAGCGCAGAAGCTTAATGGAAGAAAACAACCTGTGGGATGTAGCTTATTTTCCCGATATAGGCTATTGAATTTAAACAATAATAATATTCAATCAAATACATAACACGCAGCTTTGGTCATTGGTTATCTTACCTGACAATCTCTGAAACTAGACGCAATCATTTCTGCTAAGTGCAGCTGTCTTCTTTTTCTTTGCGCGTCTAAAAACTTTTCCGTTTCGACTGCACACACCCGCCCTTTGTACTGAGGTGATACACAGAAATACCGGAGTGGACATTTCAACCAGCAAGTGGCTTGGATCAAAATCTGTCCGTGTCTA
This sequence comes from Brachymystax lenok tsinlingensis, assembly GCA_030435695.1. Classification (NCBI taxonomy): domain Eukaryota; kingdom Metazoa; phylum Chordata; class Actinopteri; order Salmoniformes; family Salmonidae; genus Brachymystax; species Brachymystax lenok. The sequence continues at coordinate 39,634,176 of CM059793.1, read as the reverse complement.
GAGAATAGACGCCAGGTTTCTTATATCACAAATGGAGTACAGCGAAAGTGAAAATTAGGCTACCTTTCAGCAAATTTGTCACAGGTAAATGTTACACATTATGTCACGTCGGGTAATTAGATTCTGAGAAAGTTGCCCTTATTTGATGTAGCCTATGTCATAGATAAAACAAGCACTCCTGGTTTTAATTGGGCAAGTATTCAAACTGAGCCATTCATTAGAGAATCCGGACCAAGTTCAGTAGCCAAACGTTGCAGATAGAAATGCATAGAGCCGAGTTGATTTCAGAGAGGCGTATTTGTTCTACGTAGCACATTTATTTGATCGTTCCAAACCGTTGCATCCTGCTGAACTTACCCCAGGTGTACAAGTTCTGGAATATACCAAATAATTGGAAATGACAGGGGGCAGCATACTATGCAGGACAGTTATCTTTCAAGTTATCGTTTCGGGATTTCACCTATGGGATATGCCCCCAGCGTGTTTGTCAAAAGCCTTCATTACACTATGCCAGCCATGATTGGCTGGACATCGAGTCGTGTGCTTCGAGGAAGGGTGTCCCTCCTACCCGATAAAAAGGTCAAACGCAGCGTCTCTGGGTCATTCAAAACCCTCTTCTCATCAGAAAGATTACCTCAACATGACAGCATTTTCCAGAACTAGCTAAACTGTCCAGAGACGTGAGCTTACAACTCACTTGCTGGGCGCTGTTCTCGGGACTGTGCGGTGGTGACAATTTTCCTTTCCCTTCACCATAGTTAGAGGAAAATTATTTGAGGGAGGAACGTGTACAGCTGTGACACGGCTAACTCGTTCACGACCAAGTTAGCTGTATCTAAACAGTGACTAGTCGTTAGCAAGCTAGCCACCACGCTAGCAAGCTTTTGTGCTTTTACTTCGACAAGAAAAGTTTTTACTAACTACTCCAAGCTATCTTTTCTAACCTCTTGTTTCGGGAACGGTATCCGGCCATCACACCGAGTGCCACCATCGTAGATAACCCACTAATTGCTAGCTATCGGACTAGCCTACCACACTAGTTTTTTTCTGACAGCTAAAAAAATAGCATCCAAGCTATGACGACAAAAGCATCTCCCACCCCAAACGAGGAGAAGCTACCGGCACGAATCTGCTCCTGTGGAAACAAGATATCGGCCAAAGACACCCACTTGGTGTGCTCCGCTTGCCTTGGGCTGCAACGTGCCCAGGAAGCCTTAGCCACCCTTGGCTCCTGTCCACACTGTACCTTCTTCACTGTGAAAAGCCTCTGTCGCAGGCTAGCACGCCAAGCTAGCCTGAGTCAACAGGACCTTAATATGGGGGCTGGTGCCCGCGATGGCTCACCAGAGGCAATGGATATCCCCACAGGGAGCCGTGGAGCAACGGCTAGCGCTAGCTGGGGTGACCAGCTTGACGCCATTGCCCCGCTGTTGGAGGACTCCAACAACGACCTGCCGGGCTTCCTGATTGGAGACGATAACGATGCCACAGGGTTTTCCAACAACCTCCTTTTGAAATCATCAGATGGGGACGAAGACTCCTTCATCCCCTCAGGCCAGGCTACCAAGCCTCCTGCTGGGGAATCCAAAACCGGTCAAGTAGGCGGGGTGCCATCTCCACCAGTTCTCAGTGTAGACCTGCAGGTTGTGCGCTGCGAATAAACTGGTGATTCCCTGGCCCAATGCAGTAGCAGAAACCCCCACGTCCCGCTACCAGGGTAAGAGGCTACCCAAAGCCAAACGGGTAGCCAGGCAATTACTACCAGTCTTCCCAGAATGCCTGGAGGAGGTTACCCGTACCTGGAGTACACCTTTCTCCTCCAAGTACCCTGTCCAAGGTAGGTCGGTGTTGGACTGTGTTGACATAGCAGGGATTGGGCTTGCCCACATTACCCCATCGAACCCCTGGTGGCTTCCCATCTACACCCCAGCCAGAAGTCCTCCATGACCTCGACTACTGGGCCCACCTTTCCAACCAAGTAGGCGCTCTTCCAGTCCTCTGAGAAGGTCTACAAGTCAGTCGCCACAGCGGTGAGGGCCTCCATGCTCTCGGCATACCAAGCTGAACTACATGAGGAACTAGCGGTCACACCGGAGAAGGTCTACAAGTCAGTCGCCACAGCGGTGAGGGCCTCCATGCTCTCGGCATACCAAGCTGAACTACATGAGGAACTAGCGGTCACACCGGAGCCGGGTCTGTGGGATAAGATCTGTATTGCCACAGACCTTAACCTGCTGAAAGCCGCTGTCTAGGTGTCAGGAAGAGCAACGGGGCTCATGATATCCCAGGAGAGGGCTCAATGGCTCAACCTGTCCACAGTGTCTAATGATAAGCTGAAGATCCTGGATGCACCAGTAGACCCATCACTGTCGAGATGACGCAGAAACGGTGCGAGGAGAAAAAGGGTGAAATCCTCCAGCTCCGTCTGCCCAGGAAGACACAGCCCAGTGTTTCTCCTGTGCCTCGCCGCACTATTCCCCAGGCTGCAGCAGGTCGACCCCCCTCGACCTTTAAGATCCCCAGACGCCCAGCCCCCCACAGCAGAGAACTTTAAGGGCCCTGGTCTAAGAAGCATCCTATGGCACCAAGGAGCCAGCCTGCCCCTAACCCCACCAAGGGGTGAAGAGGAAGAAGTGGATGGCCTGACAATGTCCCCATCGCCAGAGAGGCGAGAACGGCCTCCTCCAAGCGCAGTTTTATCTCCTCTGCCAAGCCTGAGCCTGTTCCAGGGTGCAAGTTCCCAGGCACCTCGGTGTTCTTGGCGTAGCGGGTCCAAGTCAGGGGTCAAAGGGTACAGACCAAAGACAAGAGACAATTTTCAGGTGGCTGCTCCTACAAGGCCCCTATTTTGTCTCTAACAGTACTTGTAATAGGTTTTATATAAAAAGCGACAACATACTTTTTAAAATAACTGCATTGTTTTATTGCCATTTCAGCATACATCCAACACCCTATGCATTTTAGCTACATGAATAAGCATTTACATATCTGCCATGTGTTTTAAAAATTAGGATTCATTTTTCTTTACATATGATACATTTTTGCACACATGTTAATAAATATCAATACAATCTGTCAAATGTATCACACCATCTAAAACACCAAGCCTTGAAATGTTGTAACTTTTTTTGTATTCACAGCTCTGTTTAACTCTTACACAAATTCTCACTGTGTGTAACTCTATACAGCAAAAAAGACGGTGACCAACCAAAGGTTTACAGTTTGGCAGAAAGGCCAGTAGGTTCGTATGACAAACAAATGTACATGCTCCTGTGACTGAATAGAAGCGGTTTTCTTCGAGCAATAGAGCAGCTTCATGACTGCTGTTTGGCGACCTGTAGTTGTATAAAAAGGATTTTAACAAAAAAGTTAAATGTACCCCGGTGGGATACATAAAAGTTTGAAACTCAAAAGAAAACTGTAGAATATTAAAACAGGTCATATACCTCAGCCCCAGGGATAGTGAAGCCAGAGGCTGTGTTTGATTTCTGTGGTTTATCCCCTTTGATATTGCTAAATATTCACTGACACAACTGTACTGTGACACCAGTTAGTGATGTGTCAGTTCACTTCTGGTATGATGATAACACGATGCACTGATATACTGTGTAAGTCCAATAAGACATTGCCTCTTCTCGACTGTTATGTCTTTCTCTTTTTAACATTTAATCTACACTGAGGATATTTCACGGTACAGTATATGCCAATTAGTATTGAATAAGGGCAACTGATTATATAAACTGACATTTTCATGTGATATACAGGGAAAGGCATCGTATGGAGAAGCCACATTATCACTCAGAACTAGGAGTCTAAGAGATGTGTCAAGTGGGTTGCTTGCTGAAGTGTACATGTGTCAATTAATCTATGCTACAGGCTAGAGCATCAAAACCGTGATGCATCATGGGTAAATAGTGACTGACTGAGCTACAAATAATATTGAGTAGTTATTTATGATGCAAGGTGATTTGTAGATCAGTCAGTCCCGACTCGCCTTTAAAGTCGGCTGCAATGACAAAACGTGCACATTGTAACACATGATATGCTTCTATATGAGCCTGCAGCAGCATACAGTCCTGACACGCATTGGCTTCTGGGTGATGGAGTTTTCCGTTAGTTTCCTTGCTGTCAATGTCATAAAGAGAGCACAAGTGCATTCTGTCGAGCCTCCAGTTCAGGCACTCTCTTCCATGAACGAAAATACCAAAAACAGTTCATTCAAGTTCTTTGTAAAAACAACGCTAATAAATACACAATTGAAAACGACTAAGTGACCAGATTCCGTTGACTCTTAGTGTGAAACTCTGTGCAAAAAAAATGACGGGCCTTTTGAGAGTGTGATCCTCATTGGCTCCTCAGAACATGGAAGCCACTGTGTAATTGGAGAGAAAGCCAGCTAACGCAGAGGATGTCCCTCCCTCAGTCAGCATTCACAATGGCAGAGGATGTCATGAGGTTAGGTTCAGACTGATAGGATGAGAGTGAGACCAGAGGCTTCGGTCCACTCCTCCTCTTTCTACAGAAACCCTGTAACTCTGTAACAGTCGATAGATCAAGGGCCTACCCTCATCTAAAACCACCGCTTCTTTAATGTGTTGTGTTATGCACATTCAATACACAGAAACAGGTATCATATGTTGAATTCCTTTACATCAGCTGGACCTAACCTCTTTCTTCCCTTTGTGTGATCGAGATGAAAAGAAATAAAAAATAAAAACATTCTCCCAAGAGGAGGTAAGTTCCCCGTTCTGGAGAACCACGTCGAAAGAACTGAGGTTCTGAGAAAGTCCAGGCTGTAGTTGCGCCTCCCACCGTGAGGTGAGATACCACTGTAGGTAATGATGCCTGCCTGGTGGCAGGGTAGATATGTAAACATTTTAGACTGCTCCAACAGCGGAGCCATGATAGGACAACTCTGCGCACATTCGCCAACAGAAGGGCCGTGATAGGACAACTCCGTTCTGTAAAAATTCTCTGCTGAGGAATCTGGAACCAAGCATGGAACCGGGATTTAGGCCTTCACTGAGCCATGACACAGGGGAGGGGTAGTGTATTATCTGAGTGGGGGTGGATGATGTGTCTAGTTTCAGGCCCAGTTGAGGTTGAAACCCTTAGAGAGCATGACCGACTCCAGGTCCTTATCCTCCTCCTTCTCCCTGAGCCTCTGCTCCTCCAGGAGGGCTACCAGGGAGTCTCTCTGCTCCACCACCTCCAGCATCTCATTCAGGATGTGCTTCTCCTGCGCCAGCTCCACCTCCGTCTTCAGGTGGTCTGAGGAAGAGAGGAGGATGAGAAAGAGGGACAGATAAGAGGAGAGCTCATATATGGAGAGGAAAGTGAAAAGAGTCTCACTGAGGTAGTTAACATTTTATGAAAACATGGATGTTGTTTCACATTGTCCCACTTTTCCATGTTTTTTATGCTGCACACAAATTGCCCTTTGGGTACAATAAATATTTATTGAATTGAAAAATGGCGGTCTTCACCTTCAATTGCCATGCGCTCCCTCAGGTCCTGCTGCAGTCGACTCTGACGATCCTCCAGCTCCAGTTCTCGTGCACTGGGGGACAGAAAGCCGGACTTTAGGCCCAACTATTACACCTGTGGCCCTGAATTATGTCTGAAGTCTAAATTACATCATAAATCCTCTAAATGTCTGTCTGTCTACTTTTTGTTACAGTACCGTATTTGGATGCAGAGTTAACATTCAGTAGGCCTATAACAAAGGATATTAACGGTCAACTCACAAGATCATCAGCTCAGATTCGTATCGCACCAGGGCGTTTTTCTCCTGGACCAGTTTGAACCACTCCTGCATGAGCTTGGGGTCGTCCTTTTTTCCCATCCCTGGAAGAAGCGGCAACACAGAAAGGGGAGTGAGGGAAACGGCAGGGCAGAGGAAGCTCTAGGTGGTTCTGATGCAGACACTGACACAGGCAACGCATTGACAGCCAAGCCAAGATGTCTTTGTAATGGGAATGGATGATGAGGTGGGTATGATTGACCGGACTGTTGAGCAGGGGTCAGGATGGTCTGGCCGTACGGCTCACAGAAGATGGCGTGGAGGATATTTCAACTTTGGGTGTTGCAAAGTTGAGAATTTGTGTGTCACTCAATCTGGACTTCTGAGACAGACACCCCTGCTACTGTACTATGATATAGTAATAATAATAATAATAATAAATGCCATTTAGCAGATGCTGTTATCCAAAGCGACTTACAGTCATGTCTGCATACATTTTTATCATTCGGGTGGTCCCGGGAATTAAACACACTATCCTGGCGTTGGAAACCATGCTCTACCAACTATCCTACAGAGGACCACTGTATGTTCAGAGCAGTGGACGTCTCCTACCAGTGTGTGTGTCCCCCTTACAGAGAGGGCCATAGGTAGGGAGTAGAAAACCTGGCTATTCCACCACATTGTACCCATGGAACCTATGGTCTTTTTACACAGAGATAGAACACCAGAATAGTTGTATCTCAATGGAAGTTCGACATCCCTACATGCAACAATGAACCACCAGCAGAAATAAAGGATTCTGTCGGATCCTATTTATGCGGAGTGGTTTCATAACACCCATGTTATGAATTATTTCATACTCCCTACAGCTTCTACTGGGTCAAATGGTGGCGCCGATCTGTCATTTAGACCAATAGTGAAGCTACCACACTCTCCTATTAGGTCTGCCCGAGAGGGAAGCCTCTACTGGCATTTGGCATGCATTACTGCAGTCAAGGGCCAATGCAGTCAAGGGCCAGGGGCCGCAGAACCTTTTTCCTTGTGCCACTGTAAAGGCGGACAGTCCATGCTATGCTATCTGTCGCACACAAGTGGAGCCAAGCAGTTTCAATGAGACACTGGGGGGCAAACCATTGATGCAGCATGACGTACTTAGCTGGAGTGGTCGAGTCTCTTGCAAAACGAAAAGGAAAAACACAGTACACACAAAAATTGAATGGCTGTGCTCTCGGGTGCTGCTGCCGGCTTTCGCTGATTAACAGACAAGGACAGAGAGAGGCAAAGCAGGGTTCCTCAGACAGGACAAAGAGGAGATGGAAACAGGTGGATTTGCTAACTTATCCAACAATGTGCTTGCTTTTCTCTCTCCCTCTCTCTTTCTTTGCGCCTCGTCCACCACCACCCTCAGCCCAGGTTCCCAGAACACAGGAGAGAAGAACCACAGAATTAGCAATAAAACACACCAGCCTGAAAACCAGATTGCACAGAACACACACAGGCATGTTTTGTTTGCTACATTGATCAGAAGGTTTCTCAAGAAGTTTCACTTATCTCCTAATCTGTATATTGGTAGAATATGCAAAACTGAGACGTGTCAGACGTTGTAGGCATTTCGTTCTCTTTCCCACAACCTTTCACACACAGTCAAGTTGCAACACACTATAGTCGAGGGACAGAGGCTGTCTGGCAGCCTTCACACACTATAGAGAGACTAGACCATTCAGTCGTGCAGATGTCCATTATTTTTTACAGCAATCAGAGGACATGCTGTTGATTTAACACACACTGAAGTAGAGGAGGTTTCCTATTTAGCTTTAGCTGCAGCTACTTGGAATGATGGAAAAAGGTTTGCAGGATAGTTGTTTACTTGAGTTGTTAATGAGGGTCGAGGGCTTTGACACGTTTCACATGTTCTGCCTGAGACTGTTAAACTCAAGGGCAAGATCAACTGGGAGGGAGCCTATAGAATCGTTAATGTATTTGTGGCTGATTCATGACAGTCAGTATATAAACCTTTTAAAAGTACTATTGGTGGCAATCTGAACTAGGTTTCTGAGTATCCTCAGCTCAACAAACCGAAAGTACATCAGTAGCATAGACATGTCCTGTCCTTATGTTCTACACCAGCAAGTTCCCAAATATCTACATAAAAGTGTGTACTGTAGTGTTGAATGTAGTGTGATACGACTATGGCAGATACAGAACGGTGACATGAGGATATCTACTGAGCCCGGGAACACAGAGGGAGAGGAGGAGAAGAGGGAGGAGGAGTTTCAGGAGCCCAGGCGGGAGGAGCCTGGCTGTGTGGAGCCCGGCTCTGTGGATCCCGGTGGTCGGTTGCCATGGTAACCTGCAGCAACCAGATGCAGCGGAGGCAATAGATTACGTTACCTTCAGGGGAACAGCAGGGGCAGAAGGAGATAGGTCTTCGGCGAGGGGTCCCGACAAAAGGCTCAACTACTTCCACAACGTGGTGAAAGAGTGCCAAGGAGTGGAAGAGTGGAAGAAGAGGGAGAGGTGATAGACACAGAGAAAAAAGTGTAGAGGGCATAAAGCGTGAGAGGAAGTGAGGGAGGGAAAAGGGGGAAGGTGAGGAAGAAACAACAGTGAGGATAAAAATCTAAAGAGTGAGAGCACAAGGGGAGAACTGAAAGCACCTTGAGAGAGGTGGTGAGAGATCAGTTGTGTAGAGGGAGGGAGGGTGTGAGGGGGAGGGTGAGGGAGGGAGGGAGGGAGGGTGTGAGGGAGGGAGGGAGGGTGTGAGGGAGGGAGGTAGGGAGGTAGGCAGGGTGTGAGGGAGGGAGGGAGGGAGGGTGTGAGGGTGGGAGGGTGGGAGGGTGTGAGGGTGTGAGGGAGTGAGGGAGGGAGGGAGGGAGGGAGGGAGGGAGGGAGGGAGGGAGGGAGGGAGGGAGGGAGGGAGGGAGGGAGGGAAAAGGAGAATAAAAACAAAGGTCTGGAGAACGGGAGGGAAAATACTCTTGTTCTTTCATCTGTTCACCTGAATAATACCCCTCCAACTCAGCAAGACAGTATTGTGTCCATAGAGTTCTATGGTGCTATACAGGAGCTTTTGCAACATAAATGTTGTGTGACGTGTTGACAATGCTCTGCAAATTGGATTCATCCAAATAAAAAGACCTTTATATACATCATCGCTCAAAGGTTTACAGAAATAGAAAATAACTATTTCCCGCTTAGATGACTTCATTATTCCATCCTTGAAAATATTTCAGCTCTTCCAGGTAAACATAGCAACTTGTATTTTTTGACATTATTGTGGCTATTTTGAAGTGCAAATTAGCATTTCGTACAAATGCATGTGAACTGTGAGAATGTTCTCACAGAAAATGAGTTCATACTATCTACTAGATATAGTAGAGTTAGTAAAGTGGAAAATAGACAAAATAATTGCATTTTCTCAACAAGGAAGAGCCTTCTATCCCAGAGTACGGAACACACAATGGGAAGGATCTTGATAGAACATGTGAAGAGGAGGGATGGTGTCATACACTGTCACACACCGATACAGACAGGAAACTCACACAATGTACTGAAAAGTCTGAGACCTGGGGTGAAAGAGCTGGGAGAGAATGGAATGTGTGGAAATTTAACCACAAGGGACTATCACAGAGGATAGGAGGAGGAAGTGTTGGAAGAACTGCCATGTAGAATCATAATAACTCTCGACTCAAACAAGAAAGGCTATCGCTTATACACTCACTGCTGGCAGATTTGAGAGTGTATTGGTTCTGCCTCGTACCTTATCATAAAATCAAAGTTATGGAACAGAACATGTATATGAATTTCCAAATCATTGAGAATCAGTGGATTGTGAAACTAGCGTGCCTATTGAAGGTGATTATGGTCATAAATGGCGTGATATAGACAAGATGTGTTGCTGCAGTCAACCCTGCTGGCCAAAAGCGAGAGCATGACAGTTTTGTTCGCTAGCTTTTAGCACCCCCTGCAGGGCTACTACACACACAGCACAGCCATGCTGCTTCCCACAACAGCATGTGTCGCGGAGCATGACTCAGCCAGAGCCAGTCTGATGGATTGCCAGTCCACATCACTTTACCACACAGGCCAACACTGTACCAGACCAGGCCCAACCTGCAGAATGCAGACCATGCATACCTTATCCTCCACACAGCCCAGAAGCTCGAGACCACGGCATCCAGTTTGGAGGATCAAACCAAGTGTCAATGGTGTCTTCCAGAAATACTTACCTTCTGTGCAATGGATTCCTTATCTCAAGAAACTAAACATTTATGATGGTTGCATGCAATGGTGCCGAGGCACAATAAACCACAACTTGAGGAAGTGAAGAACAATAGTCAAAGGGGGCATGAAATTCATGAATGTGATCATGTTCAAATCGGGGGACAATGGCCAGAAAGATCTTTCCTGGTGTTACAACACTCCACACCATCTCCTGTCTAATGGGTGGGGACAAGGACAACATGGCTGGACAGCATCATCACAGAGAGAATAACAGTCCAACAGTCGGACGGACACACACCACATCCACCCTGGGTCAATAAGACGGAGACTCTGTTGGACAATCACAGGTTGTGTCCAAAATGGCACCCTATTCCCTATGTAGTGCACTTATTTGACAAGAGCCCTATGGCCCTGTATGGTGCACTATTTTTGACCAGGGCCCAAACCCTATTCCCAATGTAGTGCACTACTTTTGACCAGCGCCCTATGTGCCCTGGTCAACTGTAATGCACCATATAGGGCCCTGTTCAAAAGTAGTGCACTATATAGGGAATAGGGTGGCTTTCAGCACAGACATGTACAGTACAGGGAGTTATGCAACGGGGCAGGTATGGTAGAGGCCGAGGAGCAGTGGCACCAGAGCTGGGACTACAGGGATGGATTTAGTACCACAGCACACAGCTCTAAGGTAGTAGGGGTGGGATAGGGGCTAGTCAAGGGCCAGGCCATGGGTTTAGTTAGGAGTTTAGGGGTCAGTAAGAGGCAGGGCTGCACTACTTTCCAGTTGGGTGTTTGGGTGTTAGCATGCGTGTATTATTTTTTGTCAATGTTATTATTAACTTGTACTCAAAGCATAAAGGATTTGACATTTACCCCCGGCGTAAAATCATATTATGCAATCAATGCAGTGATGTTAACGTTACAATGATCAAAGAGTCTTTGAAAAGGATCAGACTATCTTAAGAAGACTAGATAAGTGTGTGATCTTTCTGACCGTGTGTGTGTGCTGGAAGTACAACTGAAGGGATCAGAGGGTGAGTTGGCTACTGCAGCAGCAGGGAACGAAGCTAAGAGGAAACAAACTCCAGACCAGTAGCATAGCTGGGGAAGACCGATAGGTGGGTTAGCTGTTAGTTAGTTGGAAGCGACAGATTTGAAATACATACCGCCCAGATGCAAGTCCAGGATTTCACTGTAATTAGACTCTCCCCAATAGTCTACAACAGGGATATATTAGAGATACGAGTTATTGTACACACACAGCCACCACTGGGCTACACCAATATGCAACAACAGGGTCATGCATGTGATTGCATACACATCACATCCACACACACTACAATATACACCCAAGTACTCACCACAAAACATATGCAGTCAAGTACACATATTGGCATGTACTACATGGCATTTTCCGTAATGATAGGATGGCTACATAGATTTGCTGTATGGCTGGGTACTGCCTCTGTGTACAAGTTATGAACAGTGTGTGTAGGAGGCAACACCAGCTCTGGAGCTTCATTGTGATACAACCCAAAGGGTTGGTGGGTTAAGATTTCTTGTAAGTATTCCCCCCTTTTGATTATTAACCATACCAATAGATAAACACAATGTAGCACCATATGGAAGTCCTTCGGGCAAAATTCAACTCAATCTTGGCGCATATAAACCCTTCTATAAGAGGCTATGTGGACAACCACATCCAGTGTGAGCACACACAAATCTATGTTGAAACAAACATCCTCCAAATCGCATGCAGCTCAAGACGATGACCAAAAATGAGAGTACAAAGATAAAATGTTCAGAGATGGAAGACTGCAGTGTCACTACTAATGGCATGTACAGTACGGGTCTTATATTAAACTACAGTGAGTCTAATACCTGATCTTCTTTTCTGTTGTTTTGGTATAGTACAATAAGTCCCTTTATACAATCCTTTAAAAGAGTAGACAATAGAGAGGTTAAAGTCAATTTGAGAGAAACAGTCAATTTGAGAGAAACAGTCAATTTGAAAAAGGTTTTAGTAAAATAAGCACAATGACCAATCAAGATCGACTCCTACACCTCAAGGTTGTCATTCAATTGGGGGTGTAGAAAGTCAACATAGCTATTTTATAAGCAAGCATTCACCAGTTGTGTAGTATTCAGCAAGCATCATGTAGATTACAAGTAATTATAGATTATATTGAGACTCAAATATATCCCTCAAAAAGTGACCGATTATGTTCTAGCTATGCTATACTTTAAATGCCTTGAAACCATCCTAAAGTTGTGTTAGCATTGTATAGCGTCATGTTCTACAGTAACCAATAATGACTTCTTCACCGAGTGAAAGTACAGATGTCTGTGATAGTCCCTTGTCTTGCACGGTTTGAATGCATCGTTTCAGAGTAACAGATACCGCCAGTATGCAGACACTGCATATCTACATCCGAGAGTAGTATTTCTACAAATGTAAGACATATTTTTATTCATTGCTAAACCTGGGTGACTGGGTTTGTAAAAAGTATAGGTTTGAGAAGTCTAGTCTGCTGCTATCAAAACCACTTTTATTACGTAAAAGGGAGGTCAATGCATGTTTAGAGGAACATTGTTACACGGACAAGAGACCCTCAGTAACAGCGTTTGAGAGTGGTTGAGTTGATTTAGAGGGCAAGCAGTCAAATCTGAACTTGCATATCCAGAATGTATTTAGTATACAAGCAGCGTACAGTAGCATATAACATATAGAAATGTAAAATAGAGATGAACATATAAAATTGTTGAAGAGCATCATCTCCACCCAACTAGGACACTCGTACATCAACAAACTGAATGAAAATCTCCAAACTCTTTCCCCAATCACAACATTTAAAAAGTATGACCACACCCCACGGGCGGGCCCTTGGGGTATGTAACTCAATCAGAATAAGAAGACGTAAGAGTGACAGGTATGTACCTGCTTCCCCTCGCAGGGCTTTCTCCACGGCCACGCCCCTCTCCTCCAGCTGTCTCTGTTTCTCCTCCACCTGCTCCAGCTGCCTCTGGATGGTCTGAGGGAGGGAACAAACAATTCAGAACACACACACACACGCGCACAGAGGGTCTTGGAGAGTCTCTCATAGCCCACAGATCCAAAACACTTAAAGGTTGTGTCCGAAACCCTCTTAATAATTACCGTCTCAAAGTTGGATCTGTTTTTGTTCTTCTATAAATAGGCTTACTTTTTGTCTTATCAAATATTCATAAGCGGCAACACCAAGGATGCATAGCTAATTACTATTGTCTTGATCTCTGCAGGAAGTTCTGTTTTGATGATCTTCAAAGACATCAAATTGGGGCTTGCTAAAATCATTCATAATTCACAGCGATCTTGGTTCACCGGTTAAACACTCCTGTGCAGTGTGGACTCACACACAAGATACTTAAACCACCCACAAAGTTATTTTCCAACACAAAATGTCCTATTGGTTGCTTACCTGGGCTCTGTGCAGTCTCTTCAGCTCCTCCTGCTTGGCCTGTCGCCGGGCAGCTTTCTGTACCCTACGTGTCAGCTTGGCATTGAGCTCCTCCTCTGTGTAGGTTTTCTGAAACAACATTATAACCATGTCAGAGGCCTTTGACTGATGGCCCATCCAGCTCTGTGGGAACTAGGCCCTTCACAAGACAGGACAGTGGAACCTCTCTGTTCACAGAACGTTCAAAGAACATTCACAGATCATTTTCTACAGTGAGGAGACCAGCGAGCGCTTACAGGGGTGACTGATATAGTCTAATGTAATCAACAATCTATGACATTGCAGGAAAACACCAGAGAACGATAGCTCTCTTCCTCCACAGAGGGATTAAACAGAAAACTGGTGTTTCTTTCTGGGAGGTGGCTATCACTTATACCAAAGTCTACCATTGAGAGTACGAGAAGAGCTCACCAATTCTAGAAATGGCATAATAAGGACAAGGTCCAAAGGGTAAGACTAACTACAGGGATCTTATAGACGGAGCAGCTACCACAATCTGCTCTAGTACAACCTGAAGATCACAACACACAATCCAAACCGAACAAAAATACACGTAACTACAAATGTATGAGATACCTTAGATTTCCTTATATCACTTCTCCAACTCGTAATATTTCCCCAGTCTACAAGCCCATCAATTCTCAGAAATGTATGGAAAGGTTTCCATCATATTTTACGAGTTGGTCTATGTAGGTTCTTGTCCTCTTTCAGTTCTTATTTTTATGCATTAAACATTTGAATTTGGAGAGAAAAACATTAAAACAAATATGAAACATTTAATATAATTTTAAAAAAACTGGAGTGATGGAGGAAAAGAGATAATAGTATAGAAAAAGAGCAGACTGTAACAAGGAGAGGTAGCTGGAATCCAAGTGGATCTGATAGCAGCGCTGGAGAATAGTGGGTTAACATCAGACCAGTACAGACAAAAGATAAGCTGATCGACAACAGACCGGAGCAGACGGAGGAACAGCACGGGTAGGCATATTGAAAAGTTGTCATTCATTGTGACCAGAAGAATGAGGGGCAGTAGTTTGGACCTCCCGCAGAGGGGAGGGCGCTGTGGCATGCATCTGAAGTGTAATGGTTAGGTATGCGGTCACGGTGGCCGCTGTGGCAAAATGGACGTAGATGGTTAGGGTAGTAGTGCAACGGTTGACACATGCGCAGGGGTAATATGACGTGGGCCAATGGACATGTATGTACACACTACCTTGGTGGCGTACGCTCTCTTGAACGCCAATGCGTGAGGGACATAAACAGACTTGGGGAAAACAAAACAAACAGAAAAAAGAAAACAAACAAATGGAATGATTAAATGGGTACAATCAAACAGGCAATGTTAAGCCCCCATCAACACAAAGATGAGGGTGCAGTGATGAGTGGTGAATCAACATTACTACCAGGAATTATTCATCAAACATTGAACTGAAATAATTTGTATTTAAATAGATACACCCAAGTGACCCAGAGACAACGTGAAGAAAACAATGACGCACAACAGTTGATTATAATGATGAGAAGGGTTTGCTCAAAAAAATACTGAACTAAAATATAAAAGCAACAATTTCAAATATTTTTATCAATTACAGTTCATATAAGGAATCAGTCAATTGAAATAAATTCATTAGGCCCTAATCTATGGATTTCACATGACTGGGATTACAGATATGGAGAAAAATAAAGTCCATATCTGGTGTGACCACCATTTGCCTCATGCAGCATGACACATCTCCTTCACATAGAGTTGATCGGGCTGTTGATTACGGCCTGTGGAATGTTGTCCCACTTCTCTTCAATAGCTGTGTAAAGTTCCTGGATATCGGCGGGAACTGGAATACGCTGTCGTACACGTCGATCCAGAGCATCCTAAACATGCTTAATGGGTGACATGTCTGATGAGTATGCAGGCCATGGAAGAACTGGGACATTTTCAGCTTCATTATCATGCTGAAACACGAGGTGATGGCGGCTGGTAAATGGCACGACAATGGGCCTCTGGATCTTGTACGGTATCTCTGTGCATTCAAATTGCCACCATGGGGCACTCTGTTTACAACGTTGACATCAACTAACTGCTCGCCCACACGACACCATACATATGGTCTGCGATTCTGAGGCCGGTTGGACAAATTCTCTAAAAAGACGTTGGAGGCAGGTTATAGTAGAGAAATTAACATTCAATTCTCTGGCAACAGCTCTGGTGGACAGTCAGCATGCCAATTGCACGCTTCCTCAAAACTTGAGACATCTGTGGCATTGTGTTGTGTGACAAAACTGCACATTTTAGAGTGGCCTTTTATTGTCCCCAGCACAAGTTGCACCTGTGTAATGATCATGCTGTTTAATCAGCTTCTTGATACACCAAACCTGTCAGGTGGATGGATAATCTTGGCAAAAGAGAAATGCTCATTAACAGGGATGTAAACAAATTTGCGCACAGAATTTGAGAGAAATAAGCCTTTTGTGCGTATAGAAAATGTCTAGGATCTTTTATTTCAGCTAATGAAAACGGGACTTTAAATGTTGCGTTCATATTTAGACTACCTACTATTTCAGTGAGAAGTAATGGTACTATTTCACTCCACTGAACTGTCATTAAACTACTCTCTAAAAAAAAAAAAAAAACACTAAACAAACCACAGAACACAAAAACTAACAAACTATTCTGGATAAATGATCCCTGATGTTCCTCAATGAGCGTCACAGGGTCAGATCCCTTGTAGTGAAATGATCCACTATTAACGAACATGAAATTGTTTGAGCGAAAAACAAGTTTTATGCTGTACTATCAGACATATTCAGTCGTGGAGCCTGGGTCCAAAATATGACTGAAGTCATGTTTGCCATGCCCATTGAAGCTCCGATACATGTTCAGAGTCTGTTGAAATCATAACCATGGGCAAGACATTAACAAAGAGTTGTTTTGGAAAGTGTTTAAAAAGGTTAGCATGAGGAATGCTTGCCTCTGGCCCTGAGCTCCATCTATTCTACTGGATAAACCTCCACAAATACAGAGCAGCAGCAGCAGCAGCGGACTAAACACTTTTGAATTTAAACTATTTCAGCGTAATGAATGCAAATTAAGTCAGATGTGTGGGCCTCATTTTGCTGAAGATGTATTTTTGCCAGACACTGCATATTTTGACTGCTCACTAATACAAGTGTAACTAATTCAATTTAACTCCCCTCCTTGATCAGGATTTCCCAAACTCGGTCCCGGTGTCCCCCCTGGGTGCACGTTTAGTTTTTTCCCCTCGATCTAAGACGTTAATATTTGTGTCAACTCTACACAGTTCTGTGAGTGTCACTGGGTAGGCTGATACTCCCATTACATGGATGCAACATGCATAGGTTAGGCTGTATAGTGCATATACACAGTGTACAAAACATTAAGGACACCTTCCTAATATTGAGTTGCACCCCCCTTTTTGCCCTCAGAACAGCCTCAATTTGTCAGAGTATGGAATCTACAAGGCGACGAAAGTGTTCCACAGGGATGCTGGCTCATGTTGACTCCAATGCTTCCCACAGTTGTGTCAAGTTGTCTGGATGTCCTTTGGGTGGTGGACCATTCTTGATACACACAGGAAACCGTTGAGAATGAAAAACCCAACAGTGTTGCGGTTCTTGACACAAACCAGTGCACCTGGCAGATAATACCATACCCTGTGTTCAAAGGCACTTAAATCTTTGGTCTTGCATATTCATCCTCTTACTTCCAGCGCCGACAGAGATGGCAGCCTCGCTTCACGTTCTCAGAGCCACTTTAAACAATGCCATAATGTTTACATATCCTACATTACTCATCTCATATGTGTATATACTGTACTCCATACCATCTACTGCATCTTGCCTATGCCGGTCAGCCATCGCTCATCCATATATTTATATGTACATACTCGTATTCATTCCTTTACTCTTGTATGTATAAGGTAGTTGTTGTGAATTTGTTAGATTACTTGTTAGATATTACTACATGGTCGGAACTAGAAGCACAAGCATTTTGCTACACTCGCATTAACATCTGCTAACCATGTGTATGTGACAAATACAATTTGATTTGAATGGCACACATACACAATCTATGCCTCAATTGTCTTGAGGCTTAACAATCCTTCTTTAACCTGTCTCCTCCCCTTCATCTACACTGATTGAAGTGGATTTAACAAGTGACATCAATAAGGGATCATAGCGTTCACCTGGATTCACCTGGTCAGTCTATCATGGAAAGAGCAGGTGTTCTTAATGTTTTGTATACTCAGTGTACACCGTCAGTGTGCCCCCAATGCAATTACAAAGTCTTATACGTTCACAGTGCTTTTCAACTGATTTATACTTTGTCAAATGAACTAATTATTGTATTTTGTTGAACTTTCAATGGGGGGGGGTATTTTGAAGGTGAACCGCAAATTCCTTATTGTGGCTAATCCTTATTGTGGCTAGCTTCACACAGGTAGAGTTGTTGACCATTTTCATCGACATTTGTGTCATATTGGCTTTAATATGATGGTATGGAGATTTTAACTTAACATTGAACTTTGTTACTTTGCTTGAAGACAGAACGAAATGCCAAAAAATGGAATGGAAAAGCTTCAGACCCATCTTGATTAATTTTATAACACTGCTTTAGGTTGAGTTAGGGTGTCTGGGATTCTAACCAGAAAATAACTCAGTTAAAAAGAAGAATCGATGTGCTTGAGCATAATATAGTCCCAAAAAAGTAATAGTAAATTACATTCAACATTTGAACTGTTACGCTTGTTTGAAATTCAAAAGCATTCATCCCACTGTAGCACCTAGTGTAGTACCTCCTCTTCCTCTTTTTCTATGATTCGATCAAGGTCCCGACCTCTTTCTCGTTCCTTTTCTCTTTCTTTTTCCATTTCCCTTATTTTTGGCCTTTTTCTCTCCTCCGCTTTTTCCTCCTTTATCGTTTCCTTCTGAATGCCTGACACTAGGTCAAAGATGTCCGTATGCCGCTTGGAATATAAAGGATTTAAAACAACATATGAAAACACAAAAAAATGACCACAGTCGGGGTGAGGTTTTCAAGTGTGAACTGATGATGGATGAAAATAAAACTCTGAGTGACAAGCATGACTCACGTCTGTCCTAGACTTCTGAGAAGACCTCTCCAGCACATCATCACATGACAGATCCGAGTCCTCAGAGAAGCTCAGGTTTCTGCGAGACTTCAAATCTGGAATGGGAAAAAAAGACAGCATAACTAACTGTAATTTCTCTCTGGACTTGATTTTACCATAAATAAAATAACTAGCTAGGAACATATAATTAAAGACTGACATCAAGACTAAATGCCTTGCTCTAAGCAAGTCATGGTAAACTACAGGCCATGGTAAACTGGTAAACTATAGGCTCCATGACATCCTGTGTTTCTCTGTCAGTCTCACCTGACGACCTGCCGAGAGGTGACAATCGCTTTTTCCCGGAGTCGTTGGTGGTGGAGCTGGATGGCGTGCTGGGACATGACTTGTCGTCCTTACTCTTCTTCTTGTCTTTCTTGTACCCTGAGAACACCGCCTTCCACAGGGACTTGTGTTTGGGAGGCGACGGCGTCACGTCTGTGCCGTGCTTGACGGAGAGCTGGCTTTCATTCTTGGCTTTCTTCTCCTTCTTGTTCTTGCGCGGTGAGAAAAGCGAGCTGCGCTTCTTGCTCTTGCCCCCCCCGAGGCAGAGCCGTCGGAGGAGACTGTCGAACTGTCCAGACTCCTGTTACCCTGACTGCTAAAGAAACGCTCTGGTAGAGTCTCCGCCTTCTTCGACTCCAGAGATTTCACTGCAGAAGTCTTTGTAGAACCGGATGACTTCTTAGCACTTTTCCCGGAAGTCTCTGATGAGGCCACGTTCCACACCACTTTAGCCGCGGCAGCGGCGCCCTTGGCCGTGTCCGTCTCTTTCATCTTGTTGAGCTGCTTGGCCATGGCTTCCTTCAGAGCTTGGCTCTTGATGGACTTCTCTCTGGCTCTCATCCGTTCCTCTGCTATCTCCTTGGCCTCAGGGAAGAACTGCTGGGCCTTCTGGCTCTTCGAGGCCTGTTGGTTCACAGGGAAAATGGGCTTTCCGTTTTCCATGGCCAGGGCCAGGTGCAGGGGAACGCTTCTCCCTCTCCCTGTTGGGCTTACTGCTGGACGGAGTGTAAAACCTGTCCATGGTTGTGTCCGGCGTCCGCTCGTCGTACGTGTCCTCCACATCATCCGCAAATGGGATCTCCGCCACACACTCCACGAATGACTTCCTCACCTCCTCCCGACGTGGTTTGCTGCTCTTCTCCCGTCTCATGACCACCAATGGAGCAGTGACCGGAGCTGTGACTGGCGAGGTGACCGGTGTAGTCCTGGGGGCAGTCTTGGGCGCAGACACTGGCATAGACACAGGGCTGATTTGGGTCCTCGGTGCAGGCACAGGACTGTTGGTCTTGGTGGGTGCCGCCTTGGCTGGCTCAGGTGTAGTGGGGTCATTGATCCCGTTGTCCCAGGACACCTGGTGCTTCTGCTGCTGCTTGAGGGTAGCTGGCTCCTCGTTGGGCCGGGGCGGCGGGGGGCTGGAAGGCGGGGTAAGCATGGTGGAGTCTGAAGTGTGGAAGCTGTCGCTGGCCGCCTGGCTGGTATGGTTGGTGGCCGTGCTGCCGTTGAGGCCCAGGCCAGAGCTGCTGCTGAGGTCCCTCCGTTCTGAGCCATTGCTCTTGGGCTCCGCAGGGGAGATCACCTGGCCCTCCACCGTAATGTTCAGCCTGCGAATGACCGAGCGACCGGTGAATGGAGAAGGGGAAGGCCTAAGCTCCTCCGAGAGATCCTCTGGGGTGTAGGACTTGGTCGAGGGGGAGTCCGGAGTGGGCACCTTACCCACAGTAACATGACACTTCTCTGGGGCTTTGCTGCTGCTGCTACGGTCCAATGGGGTGAGACCCAGGCTCTTCCTGATCTCGGCACTCTTCAGCCAGAACTCCTCGATGATGTCCGTCTTCTTCACCGGGGTTTCGTCTGTGAGGTCCAGAGATTTTTGACGCTCGGGGGTAGTCCTGTCAGAGGAGGCTGGTTTGGCCAGCGGCGTGGAGGTGACGGCAGGGACAGGCTGAGTTCTGACAGGGGAGTCTGAGGTGAGGGGTGAGGAGGGCTCGTGGCAGGGCAGCGGCTGGGCACAGATGGGAGACAGCGGGTTCCCTGTCGGGGGGCAGGAGCAGGGAGGAGAGTTGACAGGGGATTTTGGGGTGACCGTCTCAGGCAGTGGGATAGGCTGGGAGCGGATAGGGGATTGAACAGGGGAGTGAATGGGGGACGGGGCAGGGGTAGCGTATTGGGGGCTCTTGGCGTTGGGAGTCTGAACTGTCCTCTGGGGTATTGTGACGTTCTCCGATGCAAAGGGTTCTGGGAAAAAGCGCATGCCGGGTGATTTGACCAGGTAGGGAGGAGACGTGTGAGACATCTGGAAGACAAGCAGAGGAAGAGGAGCATTTAGGCTTTGACAAACTCATTAACTTCTTTGTTAGGAGCGCACGAGGTGACCGTTTTGGAGAGCCTGGCGTGCCCAAAGTAAAATGCCTCCCATTCAGGCCCATATTTAGTACCATTGGATAGGAAACACTGAATTTTCTAAAAGTGTTAACATTTTGTCTGTGAGTATAACAGAACGGATATGGCAGGCGAAAACCCGAGGAATTTCTGTCCTGGAAAAAGTGGTTTTGACACATTGCCTCATTTAGAACCCCTCCCTTGTGAAAATGACCATATAAGGGCATATGAATGCAGTACCTATTGCTTCCTCTGGATGTCAACAGTCTCGAGAAAGTGTTCTGATTCTTTTTAGATGCATTAGATGGCAGAAGAAGAAGAATTAGGAAGTGGTCACAATGTCAATAGAGGAAAAGGCGCGTTCACGGCTGGCGCGCTCTTTGGTTTTTTCCTTTCTTATCGCCCATATTCCGGTTGAAATATTATACTATTTATACATAAAAGTGTTCCTAAGGATACATTTAAAATTATGTTTGATTGTTCTTGGACAAGTTTATAGGTATAAGTTGAACGAGTTCTCTTCACGTTTCAATGGAGGAGTCGACGCTATATTTTCTCATTATAACGCGCCAACCAAATAGAGATTTATGGATATAATACATTACTTTTTCTAACAAAAGAACCATGGATTGTCTTCGTTGGACACTTGGGAAGCCCTCAGCAGAAGATCTTCAAAGGGTAATTGATATGTTTTCGCTGTAAAATGTGTTTTCTGTGAACCGTGGAGACTTATGAATTTATGGTAATGGAAAAATATGTTAGGTGCTACCCTCAAACAATCAAATGTGGTGCTTTCGCCGTAAAGCCTTTTTGAAATCTGACAATGCTGTGATATTGCCAAGAAGCAGAGCTTTTGATGACTATGAAACACTTGTATATTGATGCATGTTTAATAATTCAACTTTTGGATTTTGAATTTGGTGCCTTGCATTTCACCTGGTAGTGTCGGGAGTGGGGCGCTAGGAAGTTAAATGCCAAGACCACAGAACTAATGGCTAACAAGTAGATGATAGGGAAACATTTCTTACCTGTAAATCAGGCTGTGGAGTCAGTGGTTTGACTGGAGAGAGCACAACTTCCCCAACTAACTTCACCGGACTAACACTAGTTTGTTCAATGCTATAGGCGATCCCCTGACTCTGAGACTTCTTGTCCTCTTCAGGAAGCACTTCACTGAGCTCTGACTGGTGCAGACAAGCCTCAGCCTCCGCGTCAGAGGGAATGTCCTCTGTAATAATATAGACAAGATCAGTCACCATAGCTCATTAAGTACAGTGTTCTTAATAAGCCTTCTGTGAAGCCTCAATAAAGTATTAGAGGGTAAATAGTAGAGATTTGCTGCATAAGTTGGTTCAATACCCTGGTCCATCTCGGTGCCTGGCTCAAAATCATGGCTTCCCACTTCTGCTTCCGGGTCATCATCCTCACAGGGCTCTGAAGGCACAGGAGAGATAAAGTTAAACAAAGTTTAACAGGGGTATCAACTGAGCTTTCAGTTAGGTTCAAACTGTCTAATGGGTCGTTCCATGTCACTTCAGACAGCCATGATACCCACCATCACAGATTGTTCTGAAAAGGTTTCTGCAGTTAGAAACAGATATGATAAGCATTCCTACAACATTATTTTGTTTAAATGTAATCTCTGGGAAATTAAGCTATTGATTGCATCCAAATTGGCCATTTAAATGTATAGTTCATATAATATTCAATAAATATAGTACACAACATCCAATTTAGGCCAAACTTTTTTCTACCAATAAGAAATACATGAGGAACCCCGACCCCAACAACAACAAAAAAATCACTGGGAATACATTACATAGTATTAAAAACAATACCACAAGCCGCAGCTCCATACTACTTGTCAGAAATATACAGGTTGTTGGGGTGGGATTGTCGCAGGTGTGGGGGGTCCGTGGGTGGTTTTCTAAATATATTTTTTACTCATTGGTAGAAAGAAAGTTTGGTCCAAATAGGATGTTGGGTAGTATATTTATTGAATATTATTTGAATCCTATACATTTAAATGGCCAATTTGGTTGCAATACTATTAGCTTAATTTCTTAAAATTCAAATTATATTTCAACAAAATAATGTTGCAGGAATGCTAATCTTATCTGTTTCTAACTACAGAAACTATTTCAGAACAACTTGAGATGGTGGGTGTCAAAATCCTCTTTTTTGAAGGTGGAGCAACCATAATCTGACCCTCCCCATTTCTGACCTCAGAGTAAAAGATAAGAAACAAAGTGTTATTAAACAAATACCTAAGAAAATGCCTTTGGGTAAATCTGAAGAACAGCATATATCATGACATGATTAGTGGTATGAGACATGCACTGATCCATTTCTGCAAACGCAAAGCATGACGCTTGCATCAAGCAATTGCACAACCAAAACGGGTTAATGGCATCCCATGTTGAAGTGGACAAGCAAAAGTATCCCTCCTCCAAAGCGTCCTTGTGAGCTCAATACACTATAGGTGTAGGTGAGAGAATTACTAGTTTGTTCTAATGTGTTATCAGCACAGCTTTTAGAGAGCTTTACCCTGGCTGGCCTGGCACCCTGTGAATGATCTGACTCTCAACCCCTAACAGATCCTGATCTCCGACAGGCTTTAACACGACCTATACCCATCCCCGGGCAGAATAATATTTTTTTTTACTTTTACCCCTTTTTCCTCCCCAATTTCGTGGTATCCAATTGGTAGTTACAGTAGCTGCAACTCCCGTACGGACTCAGGAGAGGCAAAGGTCGAGAGCCATGCGTCCTCCGAAACACAACCCAACCAAGCCACACTGCTTCTTGACACAATGCCAGCTTAACCCGGAAACCAGCCGCACCATGTGTCGGAGGAAACACCGTACAGCTGGCGACCGTGTCAATGTGCATGCGCCCGGCCCGCCACAGGAGTCGCTAGAGCGCGATGGGGCAATGTGCATGCGCCCGGCCAAACCCTCCCCTAACCCGGACGACGCTGGGCCAATTGTGCCCTGACCCATGGGTCTCCCGGTCGCGGCCGGCTGCGACAGAGCCTGGACTCGAACCAGGATCTCTAGTGACACAGCTAGCTAGCAACTGCAATGCAGTGCCTTAGACCACTGCGCCACTCAGAAGGCCGACCAGGCAGAAAACGTACCCTAGGCAGAGTTTCTTTTTTAACATTTATTTAACAAGGCAAGTCAGTTAAGAAGAAACCCGGACGACGCTGGCCCAATTGTGATGCAGCAGGACTTGAACCAGGTACTGCAGTGACGCCTCTTGCACTGAGATGCAGTGTCTTAGACCACTGCGCCACTCGGAGGTTCATTCTCTTACATTCTTGATGGTGCTTGCTGCTATAAATGTGTCAAGTCTAGAACACCTTTTGCAACTTGTCTCCCCTTCTACTCCTATTTGCTGTAGGTACTGTATAGTCTGATGTACAGGGAAGCGGGGTTGGGTGGTGAGTAAAGTGGTAAAAGTAGTGCAAGTGTTGGCTTCACCCAAAGAGAGATACGGTCTCCTGCGTGGCATCTTTCCAGCATGCATGCTTGTGAGTGTGGGTCTGTGTGAGTGTGTGCTGCCATGCTCTAAGGAAGGCTGGTATACAGTAGCATAGAGTTACGAGCTAAAGTATAGGGATCATCATTTATAATGATCACATATATGGTTCTGCACTACCTCCGGACACCGACTCCAACCAGACTCGCACAGCCTCATGACGAGCAGATGGGTGGGTGGGGGCTACATTCAAAACAAACATTGGGATAGGAAATGAATGTAAAACAACAGACACATGGGAAAGAAACAACAGAACAAAAAGCCAAACTAGACAGAATAAAAAAACAGGATAAATAAATGAAGGAAGCCGGGGTGTGATTGTTGACCTTTGACCTGACCCAGTGACACCGGTATCTTTGTCCACCAGTCACAACCCAGACCCCCACAATAACAATTAGACAACATAAAAGGCTGGACAAAAATTAGACACAGAAAATAAAGCAGGGCAATCAAAACAAATCACAGACGATTATAGACAATATGTTTGTTAATGTTGGGGTTAACAGGGTGGCTCCTGGCTCAGACACACAGCAGTAGCCGGTCTGATGAGACACACTGGTCTCTTCCCCCAACCTGGAGACCCACAGCCAAGGAGCCACGGGGCCAGCTCTGGGAGTGTACCCAGGGATCATCTCCTCTGGGCTGGGTTACCTGTGGAGGGGGACTGGGTGAGCGTGGTGGATGGCTGGGAGGCCGAGGCAGGAGGCTCCTCCTTGTCCCCCTCTGACAGTACGGAGACTCCTCTGAGATTCTTAATGCCCGTCGGATCCACAGGCTGCAGCACCTGCTGAATCTGCAGGTTTCTGGCTGTATGGCGGTGTAGGGGTTGAACCATATATGTGTGATGGTGGTGTGTGTGGATTTGAGTTGCAGGTTGTATAAGGGTGAGAGAGAGTAGAGAAGAGACAGACAGTCGTTGAGGAAGTAGGGTAGGAATACAAAAAGGGAAAGGGGAACAGACAGGACAGAACGGGAAAAGAAAAGGATAGGAGAGAGAGAGAGAAGGCAGAGAGATGATTAAAGACCAGTAGGAGACAGTAGAGTTGTATATGATATACCACAACTAGGAAGGTGGACGCTGCATGCACTAGCATCCTGGAACAAGAGTTGCAGCTTTACAGTAAAAGTATTACATTAGGAACAAATATATATATATATTTTTTTTAAATCACCAAGTCTCAAGACCTTAACAATGTTTATCATCACACCACTCTCTATCATGCTAAAACTGTAATGGCTAAAACTGAATCTGTACATTTTCTTAGTATTAGTTGATTAGTACAGAAGTTGAAAGAAAGAAAAAAAGTTACCTTGAAAACCGTTAAAAGGGTTATGGTAAAACAGGAAGTCATATTTCAGCTTGAAAATGTAAAACAGGCAATGAAAAATAATCGTCCTTACGCTCTTCAAAATCGAACTGTATTGCAAACATAACCAAATCAGACAACATAATAATGCAAACAAAACACTTCAGGAGAAAGCCTGGTAAAAAGAAACAAATTAATAAGAAGGTTTCTTCACTCGTAGTTATTTTGTTCAGTGTACAAAGTGCAAAACTCATCCGCAGGCAGTAGTGCTACCTTTAAATCTACAGGTATCCTCTTCGTCTTGGAGGTTCTCCAGCCATATGCCTGACTGGAGCTCCTGTTCCCACGGGCAGTACTCCCCCTCTACCAGTTGGGGGAGACATCGCCCACATAATAACCCATACACACACGGGAAAGACACAAACGCATTCAGACACAGACACAGACGTCACACACACAGGAAGAGAGACACATGGTGGGAAAGAGGAGGAGAGGAAGAGGGAGGAGGAGAGATGGACAAGATGAGGAAAACTATGACTTTACAATGACAGGAGAAAAAGGTACACTTTTCTATAAGAAGCAGATTCAGTCTGTTCTGCGATAAATTGTCACAGAGCTGAGATGAAGACTGAATGTTCACATACACATGAGGAGGAGGGATGAGGAAGACCTCATAGGGATGGCATCATAGGGATGACATCATAGGGAAAACATTGACATCCCTCTGGCTGACACCAGTTTACTGGAGGCTACCTCTCAGAACCCACTGACTGAACACCTAGAAACAGCAGCTACATTCATAAATGTCATATCACTACCTTTACATTGAATCAGGACAGAATATTAAGGAACGGCACACCAACAGGACATCTGAAAACCACAGAGAAACTGCATAGATGTTTGTGAAAATGTTTACCATCAGTCGATTCCGCCTCATCGTCGTCGTCCTCCTCTTCTTCGTCATCTTCCTCCTCCTCCACTTCTAGATCCCTAGCGATGTGACCATGTGTCTCGTCCTCTCCCTCACCGTCCTCTCCCTCACCGTCCTCTCCCTCACCGTCCTCTCCCTCAGCCCCTGGGTCGCTGTCAGTCTTCAGCTTGGCATGGAGCTCCACAGCCTCCTTCCAGGGTACTCCTCCCAGGTCTGAGGGGCTGGGGGGCTCCTGCTGCTCCTCCTCATATTGCTCCTCTTCCTCCTGGTCCTCCTCCTCCATGTCAGACTCAGAGCTGCTGTATGAGAGCAAGAGAGGGAGGTGCAAGTTAGAGCAGGCAGGGTTGGAGTCATCATGGAAGAGGATATATACACTCCAACACTTACTGGCACTGTATGTATCCGATTCTAGAAAACCACTGACCATAACGATCATCACGTACGAACATGCAATATTAAAATTATCATTTAAGTATCTGCCACGCTTTGTGTACATTACTATATACAGGCCTATCTTAAATTGCTGTGATTCAACAGTTGCTGCCACGGGTCACCCCATGCAGAGTTGACTGTTCCTCTGTGGTCTCACCTGGAGCCCAGGTCTGCGTGCGCGTCCTTGTCCAACACACTGCTTAGGTTGTGTTCGGCCAACGTCTCCTCTGGCACCTCCTCTAGGTCCTCCTCCCGCTGCAGAGACAGACGGTAGTTCTCCAGCTCGATGCGCTCCGGGGTGCCCCGCAGACGCTTAGCCAGGCTGGGCTCCTGCAGCCCGTTCACCTCCGGGACTGGGGTGGACCGCGGAGGGGTAAGGGCGGAGGGGGAGAGAATACAGACAGGCAACTGAGAAATCATAGGTAGCATGGTCGAGGAGAGGAGCTGGAGGGATACAGCAGTGCAAGAGCCATGCAAGGCTGTAGACACTAGGCAGGCTCAGCTTTCATTCAAACTGGGGCTATGCTCCTCTGCAACTTCTCTCGAGGTTTGCACTATACCATCGGACCAGTATACTGTGTCTACTGTACAACAACGTGCTAGCTACCAGAAACCAGATCTTTTCCATAATCACGTTTCCATCCATGTTTCTTCAATGACTATAGTTGAGCACGGATTTATTGTGACTCATTTTCTATCAACCTATTTGTGTCACGTTTGAGACAATTTTGTTTTGTTTATATACACGTCTTTAGATTCTAGAAAAAACAGACAAAAACACAGCCATTCTAATAATTTATTGCATACATTTTTGTTTCCTACAGTCTCACAAATCCAATATATATAGTGTATATTATTTATACTTTATAGTATATAGAATTATATAATATAGCATACTATATGCAACAGGGTAAAGGTTGGTACTACTTTGCCTGTTTCCCATCCTAGGAAGCAACTCTTAAAGCTGACAGACACTGAAAGTCTAAATTTGAGGTGAGATTATACAATAGCACAGATGCGGTAGAGAGGTCAATGGAACACAGGACACTGACGCCGTCATTGAGGCACATTCAACAAACCTGATATAACAAAGTGGATATTCGTCAAATCTGTAATGATTTATACACAGAGTGTACAAAACATTAAGGACACATGCTTTTTCCATGACAGACCAGGTGGAAGCTATGATCCCTTATTGAGGTTGCTTGTTAAATCCACTTCAAATCAGTATAGATGAAGGGGAGGAGACAGGTTAAAGAAGGATTTTAAAGCCTTGAGACAATTGGAGACATGGATTGTCTATGTCCGCCATTCAGAAGGTGAATGGGCAAGACAAAAGATTAAAGTGCCTTTGAACGGGATATATGAGTAGCTGCCAGGCACACAGGTTTGTGTCAAGAACTACAACGCTGTTGTGTTTTTCCACACTCAACAGTTTCCTGTGTGTATCAAGAATGGTCCACCACCTAAAGGACATCCAGCCAACTTGACACAACTGTGGGAAGCATTGGAGTCAACATGGGCCAGCATCCCTGTGGAACGCTTTCAACACCTTGTAGAGTCCATGCCCCGACGAATTGAGGCTCTTCTGAGTGCAAAAGGGGAGGGTGCAACTCAATATTAGGAAGGTGTCCTTAATGTTTTGTACACTCAGTGTATATTGTAAAAGGCCCACAATGTGGTTACTAAAGTCAGATTTTTATATATTTGGCTATTTTCACTGCATAACATTTAGAAGTGAGCTCTAAATGCTAACTCCCGTTCGCACGAGCTAGTAGCATAGCTAGCATACATAAATTGGTCGAGGTAGTCAAAGTAGTTGAACTGTATTGCAGTTGATAAGTGATGATGACATGAACATATATTGGCATCCATACAAGCATTAAACTCAGATTTTACCTCAAAATACACATACAGTATAAACAACAGCCTAAATGACGGCTAATTCTGCTGGTGGGCGATGAGGGGATTTGGGATCTCTAGCCCATGCATTTGCAATGTGTAAAAATGGTTTGGGTCGTGTTCCATTTACCTTTGTACCGCATCTACAGGGCACAGCAACCCTTAGAAATGTGTTCTTTAAAATTCTAAATGTAGCTTATAAGTTAAGGGAGTGAGAAACTTACCAACAGACAATGTATTGTAAGCAATGACCTTACGCAACGCTCACCAAAGTATGGTGTGGTAAGGTAGTGAGTGTGATATTTGATTTGTTTTTATGAGTTGGTGATAGTGGTGACAGTTCTTGTCAGATGAGCGAAACTGAAGAACGCAGAACTCTAGTATCACAGGGGAGCATTTAGAGGGTAATTATACTGTCTGCATCACGAGACGATAGATTCTTGAGCCAATTCATCTTATTCCACTAACCTCTAAAGACTATAATACAAATGATAGGGATTCCCAAAGGTCAGCATGTGTTACAAGATTATCAATGTCATTGCCATTATCAGGAAATATATGTTATGTCTGCGCCCTGCCTATCTATCTATCTATCTATCTATCTATCTATCTATCTATATATACACTGCTCAAAAAAATAAAGGGAACACTTAAACAACACAATGTAACTCCAAGTCAATCACACTTCTGTGAAATCAAACTGTCCACTTAGGAAGCAACACTGATTGACAATAAATTGCACATGCTTTTGTGCAAATGGAATAGACAACAGGTGGAAATTATAGGCAATTAGCAAGACACCCCCAATAAAGGAGTGGTTCTGAAGGTGGTGACCACAGACCACTTCTCAGTTCCTATGCTTCCTGGCTGATGTTTTGGTCACTTTTGAATGCTGGCGGTGCTTTCACTCTAGTGGTAGCATGAGACGGAGTCTACAACCCACACAAGTGGCTCAGGTAGTGCAGCTCATCCAGGATGGCACATCAATGCGAGCTGTGGCAAGAAGGTTTGCTGTGTCTGTCAGCGTAGTGTCCAGAGCATGGAGGCGCTACCAGGAGACAGGCCAGTACATCAGGAGGCGTGGAGGAGGCCGAGGAGGGCAACAACCCAGCAGCAGGACCACTACCTCCGCCTTTGTGCAAGGAGGAGCACTGCCAGAGCCCTGCAAAATGACCTCCAGCAGGCCACAAATGTGCATGTGTCTGCTCAAGCGGTCAGAAACAGACTCCATGAGGGTGGTATGAGGGCCCAACGTCCACAGGTGGGGGTTGTGCTTACAGCCCAACACCGTGCATGACGTTTGGCATTTGCCAGAGAACACCAAGATTGGCAAATTCGCCACTGGCGCCCTGTGCTCTTCACAGATGAAAGCAGGTTCACACTGAGCATGTGACAGGCGTGACAGAGTCTGGAGACGCCGTGGAGAACGTTCTGCTGCCTGCAACATCCTCCAGCATGACCGGTTTGGCGGTGGGTCAGTCATGGTGTGGGGTGGCATTTCTTTGGGGGGCCGCACAGCCCTCCATGTGCTCGCCAGAGGTAGCCTGACTGCCATTAGGTACCGAGATGAGATCCTCAGACCCCTTGTGAGACCATATGCTGGTGCGGTTGGCCTGGGCTCCTCCTAATGCAAGACAATGCTAGACCTCATGTAGCTGGAGTGTGTCAGCAGTTCCTGCAAGAGGAAGGCATTGATGCTAAGGACTGGCCGCCCGTTCCCCAGACCTGAATCCAATTGAGCACATCTGGGACATCATGTCTCGCTCCATCCACCAACGCCACATTGCACCACAGACTGTCCAGGAGTTGGCGGATGCTTTAGTCCAGGTCTGGGAGGAGATCCTCAGGAGACCATCCGCCACCTCATCAGGAGCATGCCCAGGCGTTGTAGGGAGGTCATTCAGGCACGTGGAGGCCACACACACACTACTGAGCCTCATTTTGACTTGTTTTAAGGACATTACATCAAAGTTGGATCAGCCTGTAGTGTGGTTTTCCACTTTAATTTTGAGTGTGACTCCAAATCCAGACCTCCATGGGTTGATACATTTGATTTCCATTGATAATTTGTGTGTGATTTTGTTGTCAGCACATTCAACTATGTAAAGAGAAAAGTATTTAATAAGATTATTTCATTCATTCAGATCTATGATGTGTTATTTTAGTGTTCCCTTTATTTTTTTGAGCAGTGTATATATATATATATATATACACACATATACACACACACACACACACACACACACACACATCTTAGTTCCAAGTATAAATGTGCTAGTAGTTGGTGGATGAAAGCCTTATATTTACCTTAATTATTATACTGGCCTAGTAGGACTACAGATGACCTATTAAAGTAATCTAAGATACAAACTTCCCACTTTAGATAATTCGCCTGACATTAGATATATCAAGCTACACGTTTCAGCTCTTACATCTATGACCCCACAGTATATGCAAGAGGAAAAACAGTGGAGGTGTTCGTATGCAAAGAGAGAAGGTGGGAATGCAGCAGGACAGACAGGACAGCCACTGACGGTACCGTCAGAGAGGAGAGGGAGGGTGGATCTCACAAGGGGCCAATCACAAGCACTGTTTCAAGCACTAGCGTTTGACTTCGGGCTGCTCTGATAGGTGGGTGAAAAGGTAAAGCTTACAGAGAACCAATCACAAGCACTGATACAGGCACGCTCTAGTGAGCAGGTCAAAAAGGAGAAGGTAAAGCTAAGAAAGTCACAGGCTACTACAGGTTACAATCACACGTTTGGCCATCGATTAAAGCACAGGCAGGCAAAAGAGCACACTCAACTTATTTCTTGAGTAATATAACATGTTTAATATCATAAATAAATGTATTTAAATACGACATTTAATTTACATAACTACAGGTTACAATTCAACAGGTAACTGTTAAATTACTAATAACCTGTTAAATTACTATAACTCAGTGAGAAAAGTAAACTAGAGTATAATGGTCTTAAAAACCACCAAAGCAAACAGCGAAGGCTCATCATTTTGCCTGACTGTTATTTTAATTTCCCAGCCGAGAAATTAAGAAGAAGAAGATGCACCATTCGTTTCAAATCTAGCTGCCGGCCGGGCTACTTTACTAGCCAAAATCAATCCCAATTTGGATGCGAATGGGAGGGAATGCTGAATCTTCAAGAAATAAATAACACCACACACACAGAATCACAAGATTTACATCAACAGGACAGCAAGTCAACAAGCTATACGAAAGACGAATAGAGGATGCTAGCTTAGATCTATACAGTTTCACTCCGAGTCATTAGTTGGTGAAGTAAAGTCACAGAGGTCATAGGGAGACGGGATATGTTATACAAAGCATTATGGGTACTGTAGTACATCATGCTACAGGTCATGCTAGGAGATTGAGCAGGGCGTTGAGGGTGAAACAGCAGAGGAGGTAGATACAGTAGGTACAAAGGAATGGCGAGTTGACGGGATTTAGCGCCACCTGGTGGCAGGTCCAGGACAGGGTCCGGCGGAGGGTGCGCAGGGGCCCCTCCCCCCTCCCCCGGGCCAGCGGGGCCAAGCGGGGCAGTTGCACCACAGCTAGAGGTGAGGAAAGCGGGGTAGTGGGGGTACCTGATGGCCGGTGCTCGGTGGGGGAAGGGGATGCCATCGCCCCCCTCCCGGGGGAGTCCACGGTGACCGCCGCGGGCAAGCACGCCTGGTTGTCCTGGAGACGAGACAGAAGTGGAGGGGAGGAGGGGGTCAATACACATCCTACACTTCCTGATTATCCTACGAGACAGATCCAGTGTGTGTGTGAGAGTGAGAGATTGGGAAATGCACTGCTCCTCCATCATTGAGAGGGATTAAATCACAGAGCTGGAGAGAGACATGGTGGAGCTCAGAGAGCTAGTCCACACAATACAGACAGAACAAATCCACAAAACAGACCAGCACAACAACACCCCCCCCCAACAAGACCCGGAGGGCAGAAGGTGGAGATGGACGGCCGTCTGAGAGAGCTGGCTGCTCTACAGACTGAGGTGAGAGAACTTAAAGAGGCACACATGGCACTGAAGGAGGAGGTGAGAAGGCTGAGGTGTGAAAGAGAGCAGGTCACTCCCCCGGAGAAGCCAGCAGAACAGCCCACCCCAGACCCGGACCCCAACACAACAATGGGACAGGACCCACCAACCGAACAGACCCCTCCCCCTCATAACAGCTCTCTGTCAGCTCCCCTGATTGCTCTCTTGACAACCCCCACACATCCACCGAGGACACACAAAAGCCAGAGATTGTGCTCCTCATTGACTCAAATGGCAAATACATTCAAGAGGAAAAACTTTTCCCAAAACACAAAGTGGCTAAGCTCTGGTGCCCAAACACTAGGCATGCCTTGGAGCTGTTGTCAGAGGACAGACTAGGGTCCCCCAGCCACATCATAATTCACACGGGTACAAATGACCTGAGGGCCCAGCAGGAAAGGGTGGCCACAGCACTCAAGGGAGTGATTAAAAAAGCTTATTCCACTTTCCACCCTCTCCACCCTGCTACCACGAAAAGACGTTTACCCTGCCACCACACAGCGGGTGAATGCAAGCATTTCACGAGACTGTGCCCCAAAACCTAATGTCTACCTGGCCCACCACTCCACCCTGGACTTGAACAGCGTTTACGACCAGGTCCACCTCCACAAGAAAGCCATTCCAACTTTTGCCAGGACCCTGAAGGACGTCACCCTCAACCGTAGCCCCAACACCTCACACAGGAGCAACAGAGCAACGGACACCCTGCCGAGACCAGCGAGACACCCTCCCAGACCTGCAAGACCCCCTCCTGAAAGACCTGCACTGAGAGAACCCACGCCAAGAGGACCTACACCCAGACCACAGCATCACCATCCACACCCCAACCAGCTAAAACCACCACAAGCAAACCCTGCCCACACTCTATATAGGCCCACCCATATAATTCCTATGCCCCTCCTGCCGACCCCATGCCCCCACCCCTGCGGCAAGGACCTCAACATGATAGCAGGACATATGTCCAGGCTGTGAGTAGAGCAACAGGTCCAACCCCCACTATTACACCCAGCCAAGCCCCATCCTGCGACCTAAGAGGTATGTAACAGATGCTCAACATGCTCTGCTCACACCTACTGTGATGGTCCGGACCTAAACCACACAAAAACAACACTAGACAATATGGAACATAAAGCTTTTACTATCTCATCCTGGAATATACAAGGTCTGAGGTCATCTGCCTTTGGCCTAAAGAGCAGGAACACAGACTTCATCAAAGAAATTGGAAATACAGAAACATGGTATAAATGAGACGGACCCACTGGTTGCCCTCTAGGTTACAGAGAACTGGTAGTCCCATCCACTAAACTACCAGGTGTGAAACAGGGAAGAGACTCAGGGGGTATGCTAATTTGGTATAGAGAAGACCTAACCCACTCTATTAAATTAGTTAAAACAGGAACATTTTACATCTGGCTAGAAATTAATAAGGAAATTATCTCAACAGAGAAAAATGTCCTCATGTGTGCTGCCTATATCCCCCAATAGAATCCCCATACTTTAACGATAACAGCTTCTCCATCTTAGAGGGGGAGATCAACAATTTCCATGTACTAGTTTGTGGCGACCTAAATGCCAGAACTGGAAAAGAACCTGCCACCCTCAGCACACAGGGGGACGAACACCTACCAGGAGGGGACAGCATTCTCTCCCACATATGCCCCCCTAGGCACTACCAAAACCTGCGGGCTCTCCTTCACCGCAGCCAACGTGTGTAAAACATTTAAACGTGTTAACCCTCGCAAGGCTGCCGGCCCAGGCGGCATCCCTAGCCGCGTCCTCAGAGCATGCGCAGACCAGCTGGCTGGTGTGTTTACGGACATATTCAATCAATCCTTATCCCAGTCTGCTGTTCCCACATGCTTCAAGAGGGCCACCATTGTTCCTGTTCCCAAGAAAGCTAAGGTAAATGAGCTAAACGACTATCGCCCCGTAGCACTCACCTCCGTCATCATGAAGTGCTTTGAGAGACTAGTCAAGGATCATATCACCTCCACCCTACCTGACACCACTCCAATTTGCTTACCGCCCCAACAGGTCCACAGACGACGCAATCGCAATCACACTGCACACTGCCCTAACCCATCTGGATAAGAGGAATACCCATGTAAGAATGCTGTTCATCGACTCCAGCTCACCATTTAACACCATAGTACCCTCCAAACTTGTCATTAAGCTCGAGACCCCACCCTGTGCAACTGGGTCCTGGACTTTCTGACGGGCCGGCCCCAGGTGGTGAGGGTAGGAAACAACATCTCCACCCCGCTAAACCTCAACACTGGGGCCCCACAAGGGTGCGTTCTCAGCCCTCTCCTGTACTCCCTGTTCACCCATGACTGCGTGGCCATGCACGCCTCCAACTCAATCATCAAGTTTGCAGACGACACTACAGTGGTAGGCTTGATTACCAACAACGACGAGACGGCCTACAGGGAGGAAGTGAGGGCCCTCGGAGTGTGGTGTCAGGAAAATAACCTCACACTCAATCAACAAAACAAAGGAGATGATCGTGGACTTCAGGAAACAGAAAAGGGAGCAGCCCCCCTATCCACATCGACAGGACAGTAGTTGAGAAGGTGGAAAGTTTTAAGTTCCTCGGCGTACACATCACAAACAAACTGAAATGGTCCACCCACACAGATAGCATGGTGAAGAAGGCGCAACAGCGCCTCTTCAACCTCAGGAGGCTGAAGAAATTTGGCTTGTCACCAAAAACACTCACAAACTTCTACAGATGCACAATCGAGAGCATCCTGTCGGGCTGTATCACCGCCTGGTACAGCAACTGCTCCGCCCACAACCGTAAGGCTACCCAGAGGGTAGTGAGGTCTGCACAACGCACCACTGGGGGCAAACTACCTGCCCTCCAGGACATCTACACCACCCGATGTCACAGGAAGGCCAAA
The DNA here is from genome assembly GCA_030435695.1 of Brachymystax lenok tsinlingensis. Classification (NCBI taxonomy): domain Eukaryota; kingdom Metazoa; phylum Chordata; class Actinopteri; order Salmoniformes; family Salmonidae; genus Brachymystax; species Brachymystax lenok. Next base: position 39,598,104 of record CM059793.1, on the reverse strand, counting down.
AAGATTATCAAGGACAACAACCACCCGAGCCACTGCCTGTTCACCCCGCTATCATCCAGAAGGCGAGGTCAGTACAGGTGCATCAAAGCTGGGACCAAGAGGCTGAAAAACAGCTTCTATCTCAAGGCCATCAGACTGATAAACAGCCATCACTAACATTGAGCTGCTGCTGCTAACATACTGACTCAAATCTCTAGCCACTTTAATAATAAAAAATTGGATGTAATAAATGTATCACTAGCCACTTTAAACACTGCCACTTTATATAATGTTTACATACCCTACATTACTCATATGTATATACTGTACTCTATACCATCTACTGCATCTTGCCTATGCCGTTCGGCAATCGCTCATCCATATATTTATATGTACATATACTTATTCATTCCTTTACACTTGTGTGTATAAGGTAGTTGTTGTGAAATTGTTAGATTACTTGCTAGATATACTGCATGGTCGGAACTAGAAGCACAAGCATTTCGCTACACTCGCATTAACATCTGCTAACCATGTGTACGTGACCAATAACATTTGATTTGATTTGACATAACCAACAAAAACGGTTCACAACTCCTGCAGCTCTGTCGCACGCTGGGAATGTACATAGTCAATGGTAGGCTTCGAGGGGACTCCTATGGTCGGTACACATATAGCTCATCTCTTGGCAGTAGTACTGTAGACTACTTTATCACTGACCTCAACCCAGAGTCTCTCAGAGCGTTCACAGTCAGTCCACTGACACCCCAATCAGATCACAGCAAAATCACACTCTACTTGAACGGAGCTTTGCTCAATCATGAGGCATCAAAGCCAAAGGAGCTGAATAATATAAAAAAAATGATATAGATGAAAGGAGAATAGTGTGGAAATCTACCAAAAAACAGTTGAGCAACAACAAATTCAATCCCTTCTAGACAATTTCCTGGACAAAATGTTTCACTGTAATAGTGAAGGTGTAAACTTGGCAGTAGAAAACCTAAACAGTATATTTGACCTCTCAGCTGCCCTATCAAATCTAAAAAAACTAACAGAAAACCGAAGAAAATGAACAACAATGACAAATGGTTTGATAAAGAACAAAAAAACTAAGATAGAAATTTAGAAACCTGTCCAACCAAAAACATAGAGACCCAGAACAGTCTACGCCTTCACTATGGTGAATCACTAAAACAATAAAGAAATACACTACGGAAAAAGAAGGAACAGCACGTCAGAAATCAGCTCAACGTAATTGAAGAATCCATAGACTAACCACTTCTGGGAAAATTGGAAAACACTAAACAAAGAACAACATGAAGAATTATCTATCCAAAATGTAGATGTATGGGTAAACCACTTCGCCAATCTTTTTGGATCTATAACAATGAACAAACAGCAAAAACATATACATGAACAAATACAAATCGATTAAAGACTACCAGAACCCACTGGATTCTCCAATTACCTTGAATAAACAACAGGACAAAATAAAAACCCTCCAACCCCAAAGGCCTGTGGTGTTGATGGTATCCTACATGAAATGATTAAATATAGAGACAACAAATTCCAATTGGCTATACTAAAACTCTTTAACATCATCCTTAGCTCTGGCATCTTCCCCAATATTTGGAACCAAGGACTGATCACCCCAATCCACAAAAGTGAAGACAAATTTGACCCCAATAACTACCGTGGGATATGCGTCAACAGCAACCTTGGGAAAGTCCTCTGCATTATCAATAACAGCAGACTCGTACATTTCCTCAGTGTAAACAATGCACTGAGCAAATGTCAAATTGGCTTCTTACCAAATTATCGTACGACAGACCAAGTAATCACCCTGCACACCTTAATTGACAAACAAACAAACCAAAACAAAGACAAAGTCTTCTCATGCTTTGTTGATTTCAAAAAAGCCTTGGACTCAATTTGGCATGAGGGTCTGCTATACAAATTGATGGGAAGTGGTGTTGGGGGAAAAACATACAACATTATAAAATCAATGTACACAAACAAGTGTGCGGTTAAAAACACACATTTCTACCCACAGGGCAGTGGGGTGAGACAGCGATGCAGCTTAAGCCCCACCCTCTTCAAAATATATATCAACGAATTGGCGAGGGCACTAGAACAGCCTGTAGCACCCGGGCTCACCTTACTAGGATCTGAAGTCAAATGTCTACTGTTTGCTGATGATCTGGTGCTTCTGTCACCAACCAAGGAGGGCCTACAGATGCACCTAGATATTCTGCACAGATTCTGACAGACCTGGGCCCTGACAGTAAATCTCAGTAAGACAAAAATAATGGTGATCCAAAAAAGGTCCAATCGCCAGGACCTCAAATACAAATTCCATCTAGACACCGTTGCCCTAGAACACTATACATACCTTGGCCTAAACATCAGCGCCACAGGTAACTTCCACAAAACTGTGAACGATCTGAGAGACAAGGCAAGAAGGGCATCCTATGCCATCAAAAGGAATATAACATTCGACATACAAATTAGGATCTGGCAAAAAATACTTGAATCAGTTATAGAACCCATGGCCCTTTATGGTTGTGAGGTCTGGGGTCCGCTCACCAATCAAGAATTCACAAAATGGGACAAACACCAAATTGAGACTCTGCATGCAGAATTCTGCAAAAATATCCTCCATATACAACGTAAACCAATAAATAATGCATGCTTAGCAGAATTAGGCCGATACCCGCTAATTATCAAAATCCAGAAAAGAGCTGTTAAATTCTACAACCACCTAAAAGGAAAGGATTCCCAAACCTTCCATAACAAAGCCATCACCTACAGAAATGAACCTGGAGAAGAGTCCCCTAAGCAAGCTGGTCCTGGGGCTCTGTTCACAAACACAAACAGACCCCACAGAGTCCCAGGACAGCAACACAATTAGACCCAACCAAATCATGAGAAAACAAAAAGATAATTACTTGACACATTGGAAAGAATTAACAAAAAAACAGAGCAAACTAGAATGCTATCTGGCCCTAAACAGAGAGTACACAGTGGCAGAATACCTGACCACTGTGACTGACCCCAAACTTAAGGAAAGCTTTGACTATGTACAGACTCAGTGAGCATAGCCTTGCTATTGAGAAAGGCTGCCATAGGCAGACCTGGCTATCAAGAGAAGACAGGCTATGTGCACACTGCCAACAAAACGAGGTGGACACTGAGCTGCACTTCCTAACCTCCTGCCAAATGTTTGACCATTTTAGAGGCACATATTTCCCTCAGATTACACAGACCCACAAAGAAGAAAAAAAGAAAAAAAAAAGATTTTGATAAACTCCCATATCTACTGGGTGAAATACCACAGTGTGCCATCGCAGCAGCAAGAGGTGTGACCTGTTGCTACAAGAAAAGGGCAACAAGTGAAGAAGAAACACCTTTGTAAATATAACCCATATTTATGTTTATTTATTTTCCCTTTTGTACTTTAACCATTTGCACATTGTTACAACACTAAATATACATAATATGACATTTGTAATGTCTTTATTATTTTGGAACTTCTATGAGTGTAATGTTTACTGTACATTTTTATTGTTTATTTCACTTTTGTATATTATCTACCTTACTTGCTTTGGCAATGTTAACATATGTTTCCCATGTCAATATAGAATTGAGAGAGAAAGTGGCGTGAGTAAGTGGGTGAGAGAGAGGGTGAGGGAGAGAGGGAGTGTGAGAATGAGTCTGTGTGTTTGTGTGTGTGTGTGTGGGGGGGTGGAGAGTTAATGGGTCAGTAGTACCTTAGCATTGGGCAGAGCAGGGGTCGGTGCCGGCCTCTTTCTCTGAGCCTGACCAGACGAGCGGTAACAGTAGTGGGGCTTGCAGTAAAACTTCCCTGTAGGAGAGGAGACAGAAACAGAGAAGTATTAAACCAGTGCAAAACAAACATCTTTTGCAGATCAGACTGCATTAACCTCATCTGACTGTTGCATACTCTTCAGTGCGGTGAAAGCCTGTGTGTGTGTGTGTGTGTGTGTGTGAGAGAGAGAATGCTGTACATAGAAAGACAACATTTTGTCCTCCCTCCCTCAGTTCCTACTGGGCATTCTGGAGTCTGCTCTACCAGTGGGATGACTGGGATCACACACTTAACTGGGAGAAACAGCCACTCTTGTCATTGCGAACAATTTGCTACTGTTCCATGGGCACAAGAGAGGCCTTGTGACACTCGGCGAGAGAAAATAAATCATGCAGCAGACGCTATGAGGACAATATGATGACTCCTACTGTAACCACAAGGACAACCACAAGGACAAGGCTTGGCATAGTATGTGTGTGTGTGTTTAGGAGTCAACACTTTCTACAGTATCTTGATCATATAACAGGTCATTTGAGTCTAAATTGATCGTATTGTGTTTCAGAAATGTCTGTGCCCTGTTTGAATTTAGTCAAAACAAAGTGAGTGTGTCATTCAGTGCGATGTTTCTGTGAACATATCAACAGTGTATGCAAGCTGTATCTATTCACATGTACACTCAGTGTACAAATCATTAGGAACACCTTCCTAATATTGAATTGCACCCCTTTTTGCACTCAGAACAGCCAATCTACAAGGTGACGAAAGTGTTCCACAGGGATGCTGGCCCATGTTGACTCCAATGCTTCCCACAGTTGTGTCAAGTTGGCTGAATGTCCTTTGGGTGGTGGACCATTCTTGATACACACAGGAAACTGTTGAGCGTTAAAAACCCAGCAGTGTTGCAGTTCTTGACACACTCAAACCGGTGCACCTGGCACCTACTAAAATACCCCGTTCAAAGGCAGTTCAATCTTTTGCCGTGCCCATTCACCCTCGAATGGCACACATATACAATCCATGTCTCAAATTGTCTTGAGGCTTAAAAATCCTTCTTTAACTGAAGTGGATTTAACAAGTGGCATCAAGGATCATAGCTTTCACCTGGATTCCCCTGGTCTGTCATGGAAAGAGCATGTTTCCTTAATGTTTTGTACACTCAGTGTATATTTCTATTAGTCTGATCCCAGAACTGTTTGTACGATGTTACCAACTCCTACAGTCATTCCATGGGAAGACAGCACAAACATATCTGTATTGAACAAAAAGCACACTACACATAGTAACCACAACAGGTGGCTTAAAGTAGAGTCTTCCTCCACGTACCGTCCTCCACATCGAAGGCGTAGGACGAAAGTCGTAGTGTGGTGCCGCAGTAGTCACACTTGAAGCAGCTGCGGTGGAAGAACTTGCCCTCGGCACTCAGCCTCTCCATAACGTACACACGCTTCCGGCAGAAGAAGCACACATCACTGCCCCCGATGTTCTGGGGGAACTCCTTCCTCAGGGAACCCTGTAAGGGTGAGAGGACGAGAGGAGACAGTATTAGGGGCTGGGGAGAAGTAAAGAGAGATGAGGAGAGTGGGAAGCCATTTTCCTTAAGCCCCAGGCTTCACAACTAAGTGGGAAAAATCTAACTGATAGAGAGTTAGGGGATATGGGATCAAATGTTCCATTGATATCAAACCATTCACAACCTAGTCGCCCATAAAATGATTATGGCTGTGAATTAGCCACTCTGATATTTTTGAAATAATTTTTTTACACCAAGCAAAACATTTTTAGAAACACCTGAGATTATAGCACATTGGATACCACCACAAAAGGCCACAATGCTTAAGTGGGGTCAAATGTGCCACACACACAGAACACTGGTCACAGAGTTCCTAAGAGACACACACACACACAAACACACACAATTACAATCCGTCTCTAGAACTAGAAGGAAGTCCTAGTTACACTCATCATCACCAAACACCACATCTACGTTCCCTAGCTGGAGTCACTTCACTCTTGGGTCTACAACATGCCTAGTGTCCTATGATACCATTGGCTCTTACCAATTCCCTCTTGTCAAGTAAGGGCTTAGGTTCCTCCTGAGGTTGAAGCTGATTGGCTATTTGCTCAGCCATTAAGCTCACTTCCCCTGTGTACATATTTAAATATCTCTATCGAAGGCAGAGAGAGAAAGAAAGGACAGCAGGATGAGAAAGACAAAGAGAGGAAAAAGAAAGACATGCAAAAACAAAGGGATACTTCGGGATTTTATCAATGGAGGCCCTTTATCTACTTCCCCAGAGTCAGAAAAACTTGTGGATACCATTTTTTTCTTAAATCATCTGTGTCAAGTATGAAGGAAGTTAGAGGTAGTTTTGCGAGCCAATGCTAACTAGCGTTAGTGCAATGACTAGAAGTCTATGGTATCTCCTAGCATGCTAGACGATATCATAGATTTCCAGTCATTATGCTAAGGCTAGTTAGCAATTGCGCTAGCGCTAGTTAGCAACTTCTAACTGCCCGCCGAGACATATAAATGGTATCCACGAGTTCATTGATCTGTGGGGAAGTAGATAAAGGGCCTCATTGCGAACATCCCGAAGTATCCCTTTAAGGACGAGAGAAAAGACATGCAAAGGAATGTGAGCAAAACTAAATGGCAGAGTTGAAGGAATTGTATGAGGAAGAGGGGTAAACTATGATGGGAGGTGAGGTAGTACACTACGTAAGGCACTAAATGGCACTGGAAACAAATATTCAACTGATCATGAGAGGAAAACGAAGCCATGTTTGGTTGATTGGCCCACCAGCCCCACCCAATGAACTGCATTGAATGAGTTTTTCAACAGAAGAGGAATACGTGCAAACCAACTGCATACAACTCTTGAACCCTCATTGGCACAAATAAAGCCATTACCCACACCACATGCCGTGTCCGACAGAAAGCCTACTGGGATTTGAACCAATAAAGCACATGTGATGTCTACACACCATTACTTTAATGAGGAGTGAAAGCTGTTGACTGGCCCTGTGAGGCTGAGTTTTATCCTGGACTTTGACTGTGGCTATATGCGCTTACACCCATATGCACATGCACACAGGCACGCACGCACACAAACACATGCTCACAGGCACACACAGTCAGATTTAGGGTGTTAATGTTTCCTGCACTACCCTGGCTAATAAAACAAGAAAGATAATTGGTCACCATGGACACAGGAAGTTAGGATCAACATGTGTACATTCAAAAGATCAGAGATTCACTGTAATATCTTAAAACGCGCTTCAGCTGTAACCCTAAAATGGCCCGGGATTAGATCAACAAAGATCCCAAAATAACATTTATCCTGCAGAGAGACAGAATTGAGGTCAGTTAGCACAGCGTAAGCCATAGAAAAAGAGATTGAAATATTTCAAAGTATGGCTGATTTACTGTAAATATACCATTCTGTATTATAGTAGCACAACTCTGAGCCATGATTACACCAGCCCAGTTGGAACAGAACAGGGCTTATCAACATGAGGATCAAATTAAACTGTATTGAGGCCAAAACATCAGGCAAGGACTCCCCTAAGCACAGGGACCACAAAACTGAAATGCAATGCAGGCCACACCTAAGGGACTACTTATAGCAATCTATTGGAACATAAATCAATCATATGGCTATGACTACAGTACATTCTCTTCCACATTTCACCACAGCAATCGGAGTAGTATCTTTGACTAAAAATGGCACATGCGTTTTTTTACATCCATGCATAATATGAACCATTCCTGTATGCAGTGTGCATTTGCTTGTTAGGACACGCAATGGATATCAGTTCAATCACATATCACAGACCAGGCAGTGAGTTATTTGGCCCATCTCCAAGAGCCAGTGAGTGTTAGGGTGATCTCAACTGTCAATCTTCCCAGAAGGGAGGGGCTACCGGTCTCAGAGTTTCAGGGGAGGAGAGGGGGCTCTCTGGGCTCTGGCTGTGGGACAGGTGCCCCTTTTGTATACAGAAACGCAAGGGTTTTTTTTCATGGACTCCAGGGGAAAAAAGAGGGAAGAGAATGGACAGTTATGGCAGGATGACTTGGTTAGAGAAAAGAGAAATTAGGAAAGATGTAAAAGAAGCTGATATGAAAATCCCTTGACTGGGTCATATTCCAAATCTACAGAACAGTAATGACCAATACTGAGTAAATAATATGACTAATCGAAACCTACGTGGTTTTTATTGATCAGTTTATCACTCTGACATTCATGATATATTGTAAAGTAACTAAAGAGTAGTCGTAAAGTCTGACTTGGAACTTGGACTCAGGGCTATCGAGCGGTGGTGGTGTACTGTGTATCACCTGTTGGTTTGCCAGCTTGCCTTGAAACTGCGAGGCTAGCTGCTCAGCCCTCACCTGTACACTAAGGACATGTAGCGGAATTTGGTCATCAGAAGCGCAGTGGTTCTATCTCCTGCAGAATAAGACGTTATTAGATTACAAAAGAATAGAATAGGAGTGGAAAGGCAGTTTTAGCCATGCACTGTATTGTTTTGTGCTGTTTCACAAAACATCCCATGCTCCACACAAGACCCTGACTTCATTTTGCCTTCATTTAACCAGGAAAGACCGTTGAGGTTAGGCTATGTGCTTGTGTTAGTGGTTGAAGTGATTTTACGTGACCGGTTTGTCTGACCTATGCATACTAACAAGGGTGTCGCGACTCCTGCACCTTCACATCACTTATCAACTAGTTTTTATTGATCTCCATTTGCCATGCAGTAGAAACACAGGGGCAAATTCAGCCTAGGCCAACTTATGAGGTTAGCAGTCAGATAAATGTTACAATGCAGCGGTCCTTAACGGCAGTAGATATATCTTAGAGATGAGTGCTGTATAATTCTATCAAGCCAATCTATGGAAATCACTCTAAAGGTGGTCGTGTTTCCAGGAAGCAGAGCTGTGTTAGTGCCAACTCCACACTGCAGGTCTTTAGTCCCCAGGCAGGAGAGGATACCTGTCCAAGAGCTTCAGGGGAGGAGGAGGCTTTGTGTGTTCTGGCTGAGGGTTCTGGCTGACAGGTGCCACTGTTCTATAAAGAAACGCGAGGGCTTTTTCTTAAGCTCCAGGGGGAAAGGGAGAGGACAGAGAAATGGGACCGTTTAGAGAAGGCAACAGGAATGAGAATGATCAGAATGATGAAGAGTGCTGGAGTAAACCAACACTAAAAGACACAAACTATTCAAAAATGCAATACATCTAGTAGGCCTATCACTTACAGATAATGGATTCACTGATTCTAGACAGCACGGTTTGGTATTCACCTTTGGTTTTTCGGGTTTACCCTTAAACTTAGCGACTAGCCACGCAGACCTCTCCTGAATGCTAGGGATGTGAATAGGCTCTGGATCCTCAAGCTGCATGAGTTCCCATTTCTGCAGAGCAAACCAAGGTAAGCAGTGTGTGTGTTTACAGTCTGTTTGTCCCAAAACTCGATGACACTGGTTTGATGTAGTTAGCTGGTATGGTTGGCTTAAAACCCTATGAAAGGCTATGAAATATGAGACCACTAATGACAAAAGGGCAGACATATCATGTATTCATACTGTATATGAGTTAGCATGGAAGCACTGCTATGGTACAAGAGAACAAACAACAACCGTGCCCAAATGAAACTAGACCTGAAGTCATCATCATTAGTCTGCCCACAACTCCTTCCGTTCTCCCCCACACAATCCGTAGAGACACCCAGTCACACACACTCTGTCTAGGTTGTTCGTTCCCCAGGGGTTAGCACTGATTACAGCAGGCCCATGCAACCATGGTTGTTACCCTGTGAGCCTGAGGTGTCTGGTCCTGTGTGGTCTCTTCCTCCTCCAAACCTTCTCTATCACAGTGCTTAATGACACACACACAGAGACCGACACTTCAATACTGACCACTGAGCTAGGACCATGTTTCTCTGATCTAGGCCTTCACAAGCAAACAGCAGCATGCCATATACAGTATCAGATCTTCCACTGCAGAAAGTATGGCAACAAGGCCCCAATCTACACACTGGTCAGCCACAACATAAGCAAACCCTCTTAAAGCTAACAAAAAGCAACCCACTGACCAAAAGAATGTAAACTAAGACCAGATACAGTTTATTTGAGTTAGATTGGAAGTTCTCTAAGAGGAAGGGGAGGAAGAGTTGAGCTTTCTACTTTGACAGCACAATTGGAGAACTTATACAAAGGTAAGACCTGACAGGAAAGGTATTGGATCGACAAGGAAGAGGACAGGGGGAGTATGTATGGTCTGGTAGGGCACAGACTGGTCACCTGTGAGTGAAGAGAGAGCGAGGAGGTGGTAGAAAGCAGAATGGTTTTCTTAGGGCAGCTCCGCGAGCCCCGAGCACCACTCTGTACCGCTTCTTGGCTTGAGTGAGGAGAGGAGGACAGGCCATCACTTGCTGGTGTCACCGACGTCCACCATTTAACACGCACATAAAATCGATACCATTCAGGTATCATATTACCTCATCCGAATTCACTTTTGAAGTCAACACACACATTTACATATTAATATTTAATTAATATTTAATATTTAACTCGTGATTCACATCCACTAGGCTAAAACAATAATCTGCTACAGGGCTACCCTCACCCACACACTCATGCACGTTACTACCACTGGCATTCTACTACACTAAACACTCACGCCAACACTGTTGAATGACACGAGGACACACACAGCGCACAAAGACCACCCACTGGATGTATGTGGAAAATTATGGCGAATAAACCACATTTCCCAATTCTAGTTAAAATACAGCTAGCAAGCATGAGAGAAATCTGCAAGTGTTTTTTTCCTTCAACAGCCACAAAAACCTTGTGGATGAATGGGAAAAAGAGGGTGGGGAATATAATTATTAATTTCTTTGTTGAGAAAAGCATGGAATACTGTGTTGAGCGAGAGTATACTTACGTGAGTCTAAAGAGCTACTAAAACAGGAGAACTAATCAGTGAAAATGAGTGTGTGAGATGGAAATGTGGTATTGGAAAGTTCTCACTGTCCACTCAGTGTAGATGTTAAAGGTAAACTTAGCTAAATTACTTTGCCACGAGCAGCAGCGCAGATATTGAGATGAACGAGATGCAAGACATCATACACGTATTCCTATGGAAAACTACCGATGGCGCATGAAGCCGGAAGTACTTGAATTTAAAGCGCCATATTGCTGAATGGCACACAAAAAAACCTGCTAAAGATCATGGTGAAAGTGGCCCTAACTAGCAAAGGATCATGGTCGATGTCGTTTTCATCCTGCCTGAGAGACACGTGCAAAGAGTGTGAATGAACCTCCTTGTAGCCTGCCGGCCTGTGATCGGTCTGTGTCAGTACGTGGTCCTGTGTGACGGTAAATGTAGTAGTAGTACAATGACTTGTTAGGCCGTTCTGCCGATCACAATTTTCACAGGCTTTCTAGGGCAGAACAGGGCTTTTGGCACCGCCAGGTTTCTATGCAGTAGCCGACCAGCAGGGCTTGTGACTTCACGCTCCAGACCGGACACTGGGGGCCTGGTTCACAGTGTGGTAGGCAGGGCACCAAAACAGCAGAGAAGTTGAGCCTTGTGCTTCAACACTCTTAGTTGTTGTGGAAACTGATCCACTATGCTGTTTACTTTCTGCATCTACATCATATCGCTGAGTCTACCTTTAATGGCTTAATGGTGTGTTAACTAATATTTCCAAAAATAAATCTATATTTTTTAATTGCAGACTATATCCAGCAAATTAACTGAGGATTAGCTTTCAGGGGTAAATCAACCACAGCTCTGAACTAGCCATGTGGCTCAAACTATTAGACTGCATCTATAACTTAAAAACTACACAGAAACGACAAAGAAGCTACAATGATTAGCTAACTAAGCTACATCTTTGACTATTAGCACAATTAAGATAACTGAGCTCAGCTAAAGTGAAAGCCTGTTTGTCTATGAAGGCATGAGATGCTAGGCTAGCTAGTAGCTAGCACTGAGAGCATGGTTAGCTAGTAAGCTGGAGAGGGGAGATGGCCTACTAGGCAGGGACTACTACAGCATCAGCCAGGCCAGCAGTACCTGCTCCCCTCTGACAGGTAGGGTCTGACACTTGACCTTCTCCTTATAGCGGAAGCTGAGCTGCTCCTGCTGCTGGGTACGTTTCTGAGACAATACGGAGGTCCGAGAGGGGATAGGGGAGAGAGGGATCAGGAGAGGGAGAAGGATAATCCAGACGGGACAAGAGAAAACAGGGGAGAGGGAGAGAGATCGGGACAGGGAGATGGAGAAGAGGGATAATCCACACGGGACAAGAGAAAACATGACGTCACACACCGTCTGGGCCGAAAAGTCAATGGACCGCACCCACACACAGCTGCTTATTCTGGCAACACACACAAAACTAATCAGATCCAAAAGTTTCAGAACACGTACACTCTGACCTTGTTTTTGTCATTAACAAAAATCGGAACTACTGGTTTCATCACTCCAAAGTCTACAGAAAACAAGACGTGCTATGTCTATGATCAACAACAGTTAGTAAGCTACAATCTGGACACAAAGCTATTCTACTGTCAAACACAGCAGAGAGAAGGTTGCTTAGGGACATCCAGGGGTTAGACTAGGGTCTAGGGGAGGGAGGTGAGGCGTCCACTCTTTACCTGTCTCCATGCAGGGACCGGAGCTAGGTGGACAGGCTCCCTGTGGGGGCCCAGGGAGGTAGGGGGAAGGGGTAGCGCCAGGACGAGACCCAAATTGGGCAGAGAATCCCCCTTTGACCAGTGGAAGATGAGTGACAGCCAAAGTGGTCAATAACAGACCAGGACACGGTGAGCAATATCCCCATGAGTCACGGTCATGATCCACGTGGGAGGAGAGATGTTGGAAGAGAGAAAAATTGAGAGAGACGTGAATCATGCTGGTTGGAAAAAATGTAACTGGGAGGAAAAAAACTAAAAGGAAATGGAGTTTGTCATAAGAAGAGCATGCTGCCTGTGTGTAACGTAATATGCCTACAACATTACATGCATGATTAATGTACCAGCTGGACCCATCTTAGGCTTTTAATTGACTACAGCATTAAGAACTGTACTATGGACACTGATGCGAATACATTATCAGCATTTCATGCAAAGAGCAGAAGGGTCAAAGAAGGGTGAAAAAGTGAAGCCCACTGGCTGGAAACACGCACACACAGGCTCATCTTTCAGCCATTCTGGTGCGACACAATTCAATGCAACACAGCAGCAGCAGAATACAGTGTAATATTACCACCAGTGGGACTCATCGTAAGTAGGGCTTAGCTCCTATTAAACAACATGTACATCGTCTTTAAAGGGCCATTTGTAGCTGGTTATTATACTATTAGGAAAGATGACAACTAAAGACTGGTGAATCAATCATATTTTACATTGTACAAATATGTTTACCAAAAGAGAAACCTTTCTAACGTTCTGCACAAAGCTTGTTCACTCAGCACACCACTTGACCTGGGGCATGCTATTTACTTCTAACAATCAATTCAATTTACATGAACCAAGTGGTCCTCAGTATCAACGATCTTAGCAGTTGCAGCAATTGCAAAACGCACAGCCCGAGCAGGAATTTTGGAATGGCAACACTCTGGAACGATGCCTGTAAGTTGTCTTTCTATGTCAACAACAGTGGCTTGTATTCCACTGACCCACATAGCCTTCCCACTGCTTCAGGCCAGCAGTACTGGCCTCTCAGGGTGACTGACCCAGGATCAGGTCTTGGACTGGCTCTGTAGACCCATTCACGACCTAGTCCTGGAGGAGCAGGCCAGTCAGCACTATCAGCACTTCTGTACCACGGAACAATAAGCCGCCAGGCCTGGGCCACGTTAATATTAGCATTCTGGGCCCGTATTCACAAAGCGTCTCACAGTAGGAGTGCTGATCCATCTTTATATAATAATTATTCATGACCTAAAATGGAAAACTGATCCTAGATCAGCACTCCTACCCTGAGAAGCTTTATTTATACAGGCCCTGGCGTTCAACACAATAATACAGTTGTACAGTGCTCCTACACACTCAGCATCACGAGACTACTAGTCATGTTAGACGCCATGAGATGAAACAGATATATATTTCTGCATATTTACTGTTTGACAAACAAAACACTGTGTGCAAACAGAGCTGTCATCATGTGATCTATCATCAAGGAAAGCTAAAATCCCAAGCAACAGTTCTCATGTTTAAAACCGTTTTCTGTCGTCTCTTCCCACATCCAGGCAAGCAAGACAACTCCTTACACCCACAAGACACATGAGTCTCTCCATACCTGTCTTTTGAGGCCCTTGGATTCGGCGGGGGCATTCTCCTCAAACTTGGCGAGGAGCTGGGTGGCCATGGACTTGACTTTGTTATGGTTCCCTACAGCTGCCGACTCTTCCTTCATCTTCCTCTCCGTTAGAGCAGTACTGTTAGATGGCCTGTCATCACGGTCAGCCCTCAAAACCTCTTCCTGTTACAAACACATGGACAGGAAGAGACCAGTCAGAGAATAAAGTTGACGTGATTTGCAAAGCTCCGAAGCGGAGTTCAGCGTCTGAGTTTGAACCCTTGAAAGTGTTACCCACATCTTCAGAGTGGCCAACCTGGCTGGTCTTCCTCCTCTTCCCCAAACCATCCACCTCCTTCTCCTTTTTGTCCTGTTGATCACATGTCGTCACTGGTTATTTCAGGCAGACATCTACTGACTCCTACATTAGCATTAAAACATGACGGAAACACAGTCATCCGTGTTAAAGGGATTGAGACTGCTGACAGTGATGTATTGGGCCATGAGTCCTGGCCACTGTGCTTTTCCTACTGCTGATGTAAAAAGGGCTTTATAAAATGTATTTGATTGATTGATTTGAGTCCTGACCTTGGGGTTACGCTTCCGTGAGATAGCGATGCTCTGGCCCAGCTTGCTGAGGAAGGAGATGGGGGACTTGGTACTGTTGATCAACGCAGCCTTCTCCTCAGGGCTCATGTTCTGGTCCCCCTGAAAACGTAACAGATAGACAATGTAAGGCCGTACACCAGGGTTGCATTCAATAGGGCACACTAATTTAAACAAGTATTTCTCAGTGGAGTTCAGGTAGGACACTCCCAGTCTCAGTCTGTTTGGTGCGTAACGAACATCAAATCAAAATAAAAAAAAATTGTCACATGCTTCGTAGACAACGGGGGTAGATTAACAGTAAAATGCTTACTTATGTGCTCTTTTCCAACAATGCAGAGTTAAAGATAAGATAAAACATTAAAACAACATATAAAAATAGATATCGAATAAAATGGCTATATATAGGTAGCAGAAAATATGTATGCATGTTACGTTTACATCTCTTATCCAGAGCGAATTACTATAGTGAGTGCATACATTTCTTCATATTCTTTCAAACTGGTCCCCTGTGAGAATCGAACCCACAACTCTGGCATGGCAAGCGCCATGCTCTACCAACTGAGCCACACGGGACCTGTGTGTGGGCGCATGAAGTGTGTGTGTGTGTGTTGAGGTGTCAGTGTAAGTATGTGAGTGTGGGGGTAGAGTCCAGTGTGGCTTGGGGTAGAAGCTGTTCAGGGTCCTGTTGGTTCCAGAGTTAGTGAATTTGTACCGCTTGCCGTGCGGTAGCAGAGAGAACAGTCTGGGGCTTGGGTAGCTGGAGTTTATGATACCACAAAATTGGGGAGAAAAATAAGGGGGGCAAAAGTTTAAAATAAAAAAAATATTAAAACAATATGCATTTCATGGATACAGATGTGAGTGCTACGGGGCGATAGTCATTTAGGCAGGTTACCTCTGCATTCTTGGTCACAGGGACTATGGTGGTCTGCTTGAAACATGTAAGTATTACAGACTGGGTCAGGGAGAGGTTGAAAATGTCAGTGAAGACTCTTGCCAACTGGTCAGCGCATGCTCCGAGTATGTGTCCTGGAAATCCCGCCTTGTCAATGTTAAACTGTTTAAAGGTCTTAATCACATCGGCTAAAACATTTCATTCAACCTACACCCCAAAAAACGAAGTTACAAAACCAGCAAATACAGTACTCACCTCCGGCTCCAGGGGGCACTGTGTCCTTGAACATCTCGTAGAACTGGCTGAGGTACATGACCATGGAGAGCTTGTCAGGCTCCGACACCTGGGACATCTCCTTGCCCGTCATGCAAGGCGAGATGCCAAACTCCCTCTCGGCCACGTCAAAGCCCAGCTGATTGTTCTTCTGCTGGTCCCGCTCATCCAGGGAGTCAAAGTCACTGTGGGGCAGAGAGAGTCAGGAAAATACCTGGAGTCAAAATGGGAGTCAACACAACCATGTAAACATCACTTGACTTTCCCCAATAAACAAGACAAACACACTAAGCAGTGGATGCTGTGGTTGTATCTTTTATACACTGAGTACAATACATTATGAACACCTGCTCTTTCCATGACATACTGACCAGGTGAATCCAGGTGAACGCTATGATTACTTATTGATGTCACTTGTTAAATCCACTTCAAATCAGTGTAGATGAAGGGGAGGAGACAGGTTAGGGAAGGATTTTTAATAAGCCTTGAGACAATTGAGACGTCTGCCGTTCAGAGGGTGAATGGGCAAGACCAAAGATTTAAGAGCCTTTGAACGGGGTATGGTAGTAGGTGCCAGGGCGCACCGGTTTGTGTCAACAACTGTAACGCTGCTGGGTTTTTCACCTTCAACAGTTTCCCGTGTGTATCAAGAATGGTCCACCACCCAAAGGACATCCAGAGACTACTTGACAGAACTGTGGGAAAAATTAGAGTCAACATGGACCAGCATCCCTGTGGAACGTTTTCGACACCTTGTAGTCCATGCCCCGATGAATTGAGGCTGTTCTGAGGGCAAGGGGGGGGTATTAGGAAGGTGTTCTTACTGTTTTGTGGGTGATAACATTGCATATGAAAAAAAAAACATTTAGCATACTTGAAACATCTATATACAACCTCACCTTTATCTATATAACCAATTTAAAACCATTAGCATGTTACCCCCCCTTCTTTGTATGTTTAGCGCTGCAGCATTAGCGATGGGAAGTGGGAACCAATCACAGCTGTCTGTGAGTGATTGTGAGTGCATATTTCCCCATCCATGCAGCCCCCTATCAGCCCCCTATCATCTTCCCACAATCATCTGGACTATGAAAGCCAGCAGAGCAGAACAGAGAACAAACACTTGGTAAGGTCAGTCAGAAGACAAATGGGTTATAATGCTAATCGCTGTGTAGCCGGGAGAGGGTAACAACCCCATCTCACCCCTCGTTAGGCAATGTGTCAGTCTCTGCTGTGTGTGTGTGTGTGTGTATATGTGTGTATGTGTGTGTGTGTGTGTGTGTATATGTGTGTGTATATGTGTGTGTGTGTGTGTGTGTGTGTGTGTGTGTGTGTGTGTGTGTGTATATATATATATATGTGTGTGTGTGTGTGTGTGTGTGCATATAAACCCTTTTCCCTGACTCAACAGGCAGTTTGACTGTGAGCTGTCACGTCATTTAGTATGATATACAGTCCTGAACCAAGGCCTGGACTGCCAATGCCAAGCGATAAATAACACATGCTACTAACAAACAATGTCGTAAACACAGCAGATAGGGCATTCCAGTCCAAGGACCATGACAGTTTTAACTCTTTCCCGCAATCCCGTATATGTGTTGCAATTGGCAGACTTTGTCATTGGTAATCGCCAAGATTGGAACGCAGTGGCTGTACAGTAAAATGCTATACATGACATCAGAGCTCAGGTTCTCCATTTAACAGCGCAGTATGGGTTTTGACTGACAGCCATTATAAACTTGAGCACAGAGCACGACAAGAAGATGCCCCCATCCCTCCAGCTAATTGGGCTAGTTTTGCACATTTCTCTGAGTGAGGGAAATGCTGTAAATGGAGAGGAGTTGATGTGCTCTGAAAGATGAGACATTGAGGATTATAATAAATACCGCTTTAATGTCATACAAGCAAACCACACACCAACGAGTCCAAATGTGCACTTCACATTTCCATATGTCATTTACAGTATCAACGTTTATTATCGCTGCTTGATCCAGTTACAAGGATGACATGAGTTATACCCTGGGTTGTCCTGAACAGAATGTTTGTCGTATTGTGTAGAAAATGTGCCGTGGATCACGCACTTGAATGCACTCATGACTCTATGCACACCAAAATTACAATCTGTTTGTCTGAAGAGCTTAAGACTGTAAGATCGTATTTTACTTAGCTAGCCATGTTGGCAATATAATACGTTTTCAAATGATGCCCACCTGACCCAGATTGTGATTTATAATGGCAAAGCTAGGAGAGCTAAAAACATTTATAAAATCACCTTATAGTTGAAGGTGCAAGTGCATTGACATTACTTAGGAACTGTGCACAGTTTGGAGAGGTTTGTGCCCACGTAGAGACACCAGTTAGACCTCTCCTTCAAACCCTGGTAATAGTTTTTTCATATCTTGCCCCTACTCCAAAATCAATAAATATTCTTATGTGACTGAATACATCCAAAGTATTTTCAGAATTCATTATTGACAAACGCTGTAAAAGGACAGTAAATGTAAAATGCACATACAATCAACAGCGTAATGTTTGGATTCAGTCTTGAGTCAGGTGAACTGTTGTTCCCTCACCTTTGGTCTGGTAATTACCCCATAATCGCCAAAGAGTTCTCTTTCAATTGCTACCATTATGATGCATATGCTTTTTATAGTTCTTCTGTTGGAAACATTTCAATTTGGCCCTACCCATACAAGTACATTTCCATGAGTATAAGGGGTTAACCCCTTCATCCCTGACAGTAAGGGACATGATAATGAGTGTATGTAAGGACCAGACAAAGATCCACCGTAATCAATGGTATGTGATGGAGCAATAGTGTTTGCAGGTCCTACTTCATTCCTATGGTTATGACAGTCTAGTTCACTGTAAGCATTTCTACAGGCAAAATAGGTTCAGAAATACAACATCCAGATGTGTGTATGTGACTCACATGAGGTCCGGTCTGTAGCGGTGGATGAGGGCACACAGGGCCATGCCACTCTTCCAGGACATGGTGAGATCGGTCACACTGACTTTCCTGTAGCCCTCCGTCTGCCTCTGACACCAGTTTAGCAGCTTGCTGGAGCGAGCTATGGATTCTGGGAGGGGAAGAGCACAGTCAGTGAAATGGGGATTTTTAGACAAATTTTGGTTTTTGGAGATCATAGTCATCCATGCAGTGCATTTAGGAACGTTTTCAGGTTTTGTTACCCTACAGCCTTAATCTAAAATTGATAAAATCAAATACATTCCTCATCAATCTACACACAATAGCCCATAATGATGAAGCAAAAACAGGTTTTTAGATATTTTTGCAAATGTAATAAAAATCAAAAAACAGAAATACCTTATTACCACAAGTATTCAGACCCTTTGCTTTGAGACTCAAAATTGAGCTGCAGAGAAGAATGTGAGAAACTCCCCAAATACAGGTGTACCAAGCTGTAGCGTCATACCCGGGGCGGCAGGGTAAGTTGCAAGTTCAATTCCCCGAGCTGACAAGGTACAAATCTGTCGTTCTGCCCCTGAACAGGCAGTTAACCCGCTGTTTCTAGGCCGTCATTGAAAATAAGAATTTGTTCTTAACTGACTTGCCTAGTAAAATAAAGGTAAAATAAAATAAAAAAAATACCCATGAAGACTCAAGGCTGCAATTGCTACCTAAAGTGCTTCAACAAAGTACTGAGTAAAAGGTCTGAATAATTAAGTAAATGTGATATTTCAGTTTTGTATTTTTTATACATTTGCACATTTACAAAAAAACTGTTTCTGATTTGTCATTATGGGGTATTGTTGGTAAATTGATGATGGAAAAAAAAAACGATTTAATCAATTTTAGCATAAGGCTGTAGCGTAACAAAAAAAGTAAAGGAGTCTAAATACTTTCCGAATGCACTGTTTATAGTTGCCAACCATATTAGTCCCATTGTCACTGTCAGACTACCCTACGTCATAATGGTGGTGGACAAGCCTATGAGAGATTAGGGAATGTCACACTCAGGAACATTTCAAATAGTTAAAAATGTAATTAACCTTATTGACGATGCAAGTGACATACCACTAGGTTAGTGAACAGTTAAGGACTATTAGGAAGGAACATTCAGATAAACACAATGCATTTGGACTTCAGTCATTCATGTTACGTAGAAAATGCTTCTCAAGCAGGTAATGGTCTAGGATGAAAGAAATTCATGGTCACATTTCAGTGATTGCAATAAAGACCAGGTCCCAAAAACAAGAGACTTTAAAAAACAGACATTCATGAAAATGTTATAATATGAACTTATCTAAATAACTGAATACATTTGCTCATACATTTTTTTACTATAGCTTAATTAATCAGGGGACACATGAATACAAGAACATTCATGCAAACCCTACTCACCATTTCGGGTGAGCTTGGGCGTTGACGAGTTGACTACATTCTCCATTTCGATAAGCATTTCCCTACTTGAATCCCCTGTGTCAATGAGGTGTCGTACCTGACAACAACAGAGTGGGGGAACATACCATTAGGATTTCACATAGGACATCTTCCATAGGTCAAATCTAGGGCCAGTAGTTTTTACCTGGTCACATATCTGAACCGGAAAAAAAACTCTGGTTCTTACAGCCTAGGCCGGGGTATCCCTGGTCAGGTAGTCAGGACAAACTCCTGGCCCACCTCAAATGGGATATCATGCACAGAAAAGTATGGGTACTTCAGTACTAGAGGTCGACCGAATAAATAAAAATGGTACAGAGAGAAATAGTCGATACGTCATAATTCCTATAATAACTACAACCTAAAACTTCTTAATTGGGAATATTGAAGAACTGGGAATATTGAATCACCAGATTTCATATGTACTTAAGTTCTGAGCAAGGAACTTAAAAGTTAGCTTCTTTAACATGGCACATATTGCACTTTTACTTTCCTCTCCAACACTGTGTTTTTGCATTATTTAAACCAAATTGAACATGTTTCATAATTTATTTTGAGACACTCCACAAATGTCTTGTTAACAAACTATAGTTTTGGCAAGTCGGTTAGGACATCTATCAAACAATTGTTTACAGACAGATTATTTCACTTATAATTCCCTGTATCACAATTCCAGTGGGTCAGAAGTTCACACACTAAGTTGACTGTGCCTTTAAACAGCATGGAAAATTCCAGAAAAGTATGTCATGGCTTTAGCTTCTGATAGGCTAATTGACATAATTTGAGTCAATTGGAGGTGTACCTGTGGATGTATTTCAAGGCCTACCTTCAAACTCAGTGCCTCTTTGCTTGACATCATGGGAAAATCAAAAGAAATCAGCCAAGACCTCAGAAAAAGAATTGTAGACCTCCACAAGTCTGGTTCATCCTTGGGAGCAATTTCTAAACGCCTGAAGGTACCACGCTCATCTGTACAAACAATAGTACGCAAGTATAAACACCATGGGACCACGCAGCCGTCATACCGCTCAGGAAGGAGACGTGTTCTGTCTCCTAGAGATGAACGTACTTGGGTGCGAAAAGTGCAAATCAATCCCAGAACAACAGCAAAGGACCTTGTGAAGATGCTGGAGGAAACAGGTACAGAAGTATCTATATCCACAGTAAAACGAGTCTTATATCGACATAACCTAAAAGGCCTCTCAACAAGGAAGAAGCCACTGCTCCAAAGCTGCCATAAAAAAGCCAGACTACGGTTTACAACTGCACATGGGGACAAAGATCGTACTTTTTGGAGAAATGTCCTCTGGTCTGATGAAACAAAAATAGAACTGCCATAATGACCATCGTTAAATTTGAAAGAAAAAGGGGGAGGCTTGCAAGCCAAAGAACACCATCCCAACCGTAAAGCACGGGGTGGCAGCATCATGTTGTGGGGGTGCTTTCCTGCAGGAGGGACTGGTGCACTTCACAAAATAGATGGCCTTATGAGGCAGGAATATTATGCGGCTATATTGAAGCAACATCTCAAGACATCAGTCAGGAAGTTAAAGCTTGGTCACAAATGGATCTTCCAAATGGACAATGACCCCAAGCATACTTCCAAAGTTGTGGCAAAACGGCTTAAGGACAACAAAGTCAAGGTATTGGGGTGGTCCATCACAAAACCCTGACCTCAATCCTATACAAAATTTGTGGGCAGAACTGAAAAAGCGTGTGCGAGCAAGGAGGCCTACAAACCTGACTCAGTTACACCAGCTCTGTCAGGAGGAATGGGCCAAAATTTACCCAACTTATTGTGGGAAGCTTGTGGAAGGCTACCCAAAACGTTTGACCCAAGTAAAACAATTTAAAGGTAATGCTATCAAATACTAATTGAGTATATGTAAACTTCTTACCCACTGAGAATGTGATGAAATAAATAAATGCTGAAATAAATTATTATTCTGACATTTCACATTCTTGAAATAAAAGTTGTGATCCTAACTGACCAAAGACAGGGAATTTTTACTAGGATTAAAAGTCAGGAATTGTGAAAAACTGAGTTTAAATTTATTTGGCTAAGGTGTATGTCAACTTCCGACTTCAACTGTATATATAAAAAAAAAAAAAAAAAAAAAAAAAAAGGAAATCGGCCAATTAATCGCTATCTGCTTTTTTTGGTCCTCCAATAATCGGTATCGGGGTTGAAAAATCATAATCGGTCGACCTCTATTCAGTACATCATGCTCCAATCATAGTCATACAGTCATATGTTCTCAGTGTATACACAACCTGGTTGGGCCTGATGAAATGGAGGCTAATATTAGGGTAGCGCGTGGTGGGGTCCACACTGTAGTGACTGAAATTCTTATTGATGTTCTCTGGTGTTGTCTGAGGCAGCAAGCGATATATGCTCTCCCTAAAAAAAAAAAAAAAAAAGGAGAAAACCATGGTAATTGAATTATAGAAAGGAACATGGGAGAAGAACAGAGGATTCATTCAGAGCTGCAGAGGCTCTTATATCCTATTAGTAGTACATTAATAGAGGCGGAGCTGACACTGGAGCCTAATGCAGACGCTTTTCCTGGTAGAGCACTCAGAGAGAGTGTGTGTATATATATATATATATATATATATATATATATATATATATATCTATATCTATCTCTCTCTATCTATCACACTCACACACACTCCGTTATATAAACAGTAACCTGTCAAAAGTTTGGACACACCTTCAAAGGGTTTTTCTTTATTTTGACTATTTTCTACATTTTCTAGATTGCAGCCCAAATAAATACTTCAGAGTTCAAGTAACAGACATCTCAACATCAACTGTTCAGAGGAGACTGCGCGAATCAGGCCTTTATGGTCGAATTGCTATAAAGAAACCACTACTAAAGGACACCAATAAGAGATTTGCTTGGGCCAAGAAACACGAGCAATGGACATTAGGCTGTTGGAAAGCTGTCCTTTGATCTGAGGAGTCCAAATTTGAGATTTTTGGTTCCAACCGCCGTGTCTTTGTGAGACGCTGAGTAGGTGAACGGATGATCTCTGCATGTGCGGTTCCCACCATGCGTATTGCTGGTGACACTGTGATTTAATTTAGAATTCAAGGCACACTTAACCAGCATGGCTACGACAGCAATACGCCATCCCATCTGGTTTGCGCTTAGTGGGACTATCCGTTTTTTTTCAACAGGACAATGACCCAAAACACACCTCCAGGCTATGTAAGGGCTATTTGAGCAAGCAGGAGAGTTATGGAGTGCTGCATCAGATGACCTGGCCTCCACAATCACCTGACCTCAACCAAATTGAGATGAGTTGGACCGCAGTGAAGGAAAAGCAGCCAACAAGTGCTCAGCATATGTGGGAACTCCTTCAAGACTGAATTGTTTAACACTTTTTTGGTTACTACATGATTCCATGTGTTATTTCATAGTATAATAATAGTGAAGACATCAAAACTATGTAGAAAATATTAAAAATAAAGAAAAACCTTTGAATGAGTAGGTGTTCTAAAAAACTTTTGACCGGTACTAATATTAATATGAGCGAGCGAGGGCGCGAAAGAGAGAGTGGAATCATTTGAAAGCTTATTATTATTATATTGCCAACATGGCTAGTTAAGTTATAAAATACAATCTTACAGTGTTTACAAAAGTATGTGTGTGTGTGTGCGTGCGCGCATGTATGCGACTGTGAGCATGTGGAGTGTGTGTGTGTACAGTATGTGTGTGCGTTTAAGTATGACGTGGGAGTATAATGTGTGTTAAAACGTGTCCACTCCCTCACCTCTCAGCCAGCACGTCCAGAGATGCGTTTCCCTGGGCCCAACTCTTCACCATCCAGCCTGAGTCCATGGCTGCCAGGAAACCCCGGGCTATACCAGTGCCCATGGGCCAGAAGGGCTGGAGAGGGGGACAAATACAGTAACATGGTGAACTCCAAGTAAGCATATACTTTTTTGGTTACTACATGTTATTTCATAGTTTTGATGTCTTCGCTGTTATTCTACAATGTAGAAAATAGTCAAAATCAAGAAAAATCCTTGAATGAGTAGGTGTCCAAACTTTTGACTGGTACTGTATATACACACACATTACGTTTTATATATACAATTGTCTGTTTCAAGCAAGCAAACTGCAATACTGAAATCGCTCTCTAAATCCACTGACATTTCTCCCACACTATTGGTCACGCTGATTTTCACTCCCTTTCTCATTTACTGTATATAAATGAGCCAGTCAGACTCTACCTTATCCTCAGTGACTGAGAGTATACCTTTAAGTGAGACTGAAAGTCCCTCCACCCGGTAGACCCCCCTCACCTCCAGTAGACTGTCCCCCACCAGAGACACCAGTAGCTGGCGCCCGTTGCGTTGGCGTACCAGCGCCGCGTTCTCTGAGGCGTACATGCAGGTGAAGTCGAACATGGCCACGTCGGGCTGGCCATAGTGGTTGATGGCAAAGTCCAGCGTGGGCAGCTGGTGGTTGGTGGAGAAGTCTGCGGCCTCGCTGGCGTAAGATAGCAGGGCTGCCTGGTCCACGTTAGCCCTGGAAAGCAGCATCTCTGTGTCCGCATAATCCTGGAGGAGAGACATGAAGAAGTTAAGACGGCTCAGATAAGAGACTGTGGGGAAAATAGGCCGTCACGCACAGAGAATGGGGCATGACATCCATGCAGTGGTATTTAGAAAATAAGATATTTTCCACAGGGAGGTTAGCCTGCACCACCAAAGCAGAACTTTGATTCCAAATCAAGTCAATAACATTCAAACGTTATATTGAACTGAATAAATATAGGCCCATTTGCATGTCCCCAAAAACAAGTACTTTAATTCCCAATATAAAAATCTAAAACACTCCCATAGTCTATTATACTTTACTGTCTCAGATATGTAGCATCAAAATGAAGGCGTGCTCTAAATGGACTGCTCTTTGAAAGAGAGCGGTGAGAGGCACATTCTTTTCCTTTGACTTTCCCTGGCTAGGCTGGACCGGGGCAGTGTCAGGCTGGCTGACTGGTGAGCTGGATGGGTGGAAGTAAGTCGTCTTCTAGGAAACGTATCTATGGGCTAGGATACATAGTGGTACAACCACTGAAAACTCACCGGTTTGTTATGGTTCTAATCACAGAATGACATATACAACCCCTATTCATTCAATAGGATTTCTGTGGGCCTAGTCGTAAAGATTTGTCATTTAACTTTTAAAATTAATTACCTTTTATTGTGGCATAAACACATCCAGTCATGATGTTGTCAAACAATCACTTCAAAGTTCTCCTTCACTAGGCTACCTGCTACCTGCTCCTGTTCATCTACTGGTAACATGTTCCAGCCTCCGAACACAGTGGTGAATAGAAAGAGACATCTGTTACACAAAACACCACACAGTGTCATTAGGCCAGGATTTATGCGTCCACTGCTGTTCCCGCGCTCGTCTCGGTGTCATCTTTTGCCACAATCACGTGCTAGTCAGAACTCTGACATTTCCGACATTCTAACTGGTTGTAGTTGTGCAGTGTTCAACCAGTTAGCAAGTCGAACGATTCGGAGTTCCTTAGTTCCAACTAGCACGTGAACGCGGCATCTGCCTTGGCAAAATGTCATTGTTCTCGTCGAACCACATTGCATTTTGGAGCATAGGAAATACCACCGTTTTTAAGTCCATTCTCTCATTTTTCATGCCTTTGACATGACATAATAATAAAAAGTGGTATAATAGCCTACAGCTTTCTTGACATTTAGTTTTAATTATTGTGATAGGCTCATGTTGTGCCGGTACGGTGTACCCCCACTATTTATTTTGCCGGGATGCCGTACCGGGCCGCCTTACTTTCACCCTTGATTACGTCCCCTCTCAGCCTGCAGCCTGGCCCAACTCATCAGGGGCAGATTCATTAGTGCACACTGTAGCAAAACCTTTGCAACGGAAAACAGCCGTTTCTTATTGGACACGTTCAGGTAGTCCCTCCCCTGTTTCAGTCCATTTTCTTCCCTTTGGTGCCTAATGAACATGACCCAGCACTGGACCTACAGACCCTGTTCAGCCATTCAACCTCCTACTGTACTGGCCTGATGACTGCTGATTAAAACTCACACTCGGTGCCAATCCGATTATCAAAAGGGTTACACTTCCCAATTACTCAAATGCCTTCATAACGAGAGTTTGATTGGGTCTGCAAAATATTACCAAACCCTTTTTTCCCTCCACAAAGTGAGATAGAAATACAGCGGCAACTTTTCTTGGAACATGAAAGATGAACTTCTAAAAGAGGTCCTGACGTCCTAAAAGCGTGCGACTGCCCACTCTAGTCAAAGGAAAAAGCAGTGTTATGAAGTGAAGTGTGGGGACACAAACTCTCATTAAGTGTGGTTGAGCTGGCAGTTTGTTCCTGGCACAGTTTTGGCTTGGTCTGGCCATTAGGCAGGGACCAGACAAACAGAGATGTAAAGTGACAGAGTGAGTGTACAGTTCTGTATGTGTGCATGCATGTGTACGAGAGAGAGACATCTCCAGACGTGTCGCTCTCACCCTCTGCGATTGCGCCTTTGATCACTCACATGCAGAATGACTCCCTTCTCCAGCAGGCTCTGTTTCTTGGCAGTCATGACAAAGTAGTGCGTGTCATCCTTGTAGTAGACAATGTTTTCCAGGTCAATTCCTATCAAATCAATAGAAAGAGAGTTTTGTGATTTATTTAACCAATGTCTTTTCTATAGTTGCTCCTATGGCAACTATATTGACAGTCCTCCATTGACAGTCTCTCTGGTTGACTTCGTTAGAGGAATGGCGCACAATGAACCCGAATACCCGACCCGGGACCCGAGTGGGTCTGGCTACAAAATTCAAACTTTTCCCTCGGGTTTGGGGTCGGGTCATGTTTGATTGTCATCGGATCTCAGGTCTACGTAACTACAGCTGATAAACGAGTGGACCCGAATGGACCTGGCCACGGCTCTGCATAGCTTATAGCATATTTATTTTATGCTACTAAGGTGAATTTATTGACTTATAGAAGGCCTAGCCAACATATAAATATATATTTGTTAAATAGAAGAGCAACTTGGCTGATAAAGTTTGTCACTCTGGTCCAATTGTGTCTAGGTCTGGATGTTGTCGGGTCCATTCGGGTTCAGGTCTGATTGTTCTCCGGTCCGTTCAGATCCAGGTCCCCCATTTTCTTTAGGTCTGGTTGTCATCAAGTCTGGGTCTGACTGTCTTCGAGTCTGGATCCAACTTGAGATCACACAACCCAGGAGACAAAACTTACGGCCCATATAGACGGTGCCATCTCCGCACCGATCTCTCATGTTATGGCAAGGGATCAAACTGTTTAATTGAGAAATGTCAACAGATTCAAGATTCCTCTTTGTTTGTTGAAATTTTCTCTAACCCGTGGATACACCAAGCAGATAGGAACTGACAGGCTCTCAGAAAATACATGTGTATCACCTATATCCATACACTCCTAATATATAACAATCTGTAAAATGTTACTTAAAGCCTACAGCTATAATGCTTAATAACTTGTTATAAGCACCTATGAGCC
Source organism: Brachymystax lenok tsinlingensis (assembly GCA_030435695.1). Taxonomy (NCBI): domain Eukaryota; kingdom Metazoa; phylum Chordata; class Actinopteri; order Salmoniformes; family Salmonidae; genus Brachymystax; species Brachymystax lenok. Next base: position 39,570,260 of record CM059793.1, on the reverse strand, counting down.
TTTATAATATCTCATAACGAGGGTTATTACATGTTGTCTCCCTACGGAGCAATAACTGACCCGTGGCTTCCCGGAGGTCCTGGAAGAACTTCTGATTGAAGATGAAGGCCACTCCGCTGATCTCCTCCACCTTGGCCTCGGCTGTGGTGTTCCTGTTGATGAAGTTGGCTGTAATGGCGATGGCTAGCTTGCCCCGGAACTCCTTCCTCCTGAACCCTGTAGGGGAGAGGAGAGAGGGCGGAAGGATGTGACACGTTAGGCGGGGGGTCAAGGGTTCATTATGTAGACAGTGAATGAGTCAGGGGTCAGACGTCGAGAGAACAAACTAGCCAAGTTAACAGTTGCCTTGTATTACAAACTCATGTTTGTAAAAGAGAAAAGAACAGGACAAAAAAGGTTGCACCTGTTAGGCTTTGATGCACACTATCAGTGTCAGCTCGATCAACATAACCGCAATTATTTTAATCATCTCATGCAAGACCGCAGGCTGAGAACGATCATTGCATGCAGTGACTACTGGCTAGTCCTGAGGGAAACTGCTTCCCTCTGGGCTAGATAGGTCACAGCAGTCCACACACTACAGGGCTCCCAGAGCTGTTGTGAAGGCTGTTAGCTCATACAGGAAACAGACAGCCAATTCACCCGTTCCTGCTCTGCTCCAGAGAGAGGCCATGGAGGAGTGCTCTCTAAAGATGGATGGGGTGAAGGAGGGCACAACATGTGCACAACAAAGCAGCAGGAAAAGTGGAGAGCGAGCGAGAGAGAGAGAGAGAGAGAAGAAATAGGGGTCGGACTCGTAAACGAACCACAGCTGTGTTTTTGAGGGCTTCAGTTCTCAAAGTGTTTTACACAACTCATTTTCAAACACATCTGTTACTTTGTTGCTTTCTACCTGCCAGCGTGTTTCTCCTCCCATCTGCCCCAATGATGACATCAAACTCCAACTCGTTGACTGGGTGTGTCCTGGGGAGGACCTCAGCCCTCCACCCTATCCCTGCAAAAACACAACACAGGGAAATACATAAGACGTGTAACTTTGTATTACTTAGCATACAACTTGACTTTCCTTCACTGACAGCAATGGGGGATATTTTCCAATAGAGAGCACTCAGTTAGCACTGTCGCATACAGTAACATATGGCCCTTCCTTATTTCCTTAATGTCTGGCTATAGAGAAGTCGTGTCTTGTGACGGGTCTTAACGTAGTCACGTAACAAAGGTCTTACTCTCGTTCTCCTGGTCCTCGGGGGGCTCGATGAGACCCTTGAACTCCGCGTTGACGTGGATCTCGATGCCCAGTAGCAGGGCCACCTTCAGCAGCATCAGCTGGAGCTGCCGGATACCTGCACAGAGAGTCAGACACATTTAGAGGAGAACGTCAAACAATAACTATTTATTAGCTTCGACAACCGAAAAGACTGCAATGTCACAGCTGATCCATGGTCTTTGCAAGTACCAGAACTATTCTCTCTCATCGATCATATTAGATCACAAAGCAAAACGCAGAGGCAGTTCAACCGTTTGATAAGTGCAGGAAATGGGCGTAGTCTTATCCACTTACTGATATGGTCGATGGCTCCGGCGCAGAACTTTCCGTAGAACTTTTTGGCCCCGAGGCCTCTGAGGTCCTGGATGGTGAAGGGCCACAGGTGCAGCACGTTGTTCCTGGAGAAGGCATCCCTCTTCTCCAGCAGCACCACCTTGGCGCCCAGGAAGCCCAGCTCGATGGCCGTCCGCAGGCCACATGGTCCTGCCCCGATGATCAAACACTGTGGAGGGGGGAGCATACCGTATCTCATATACAAGAGTCGGCTGATATTACCATAAAGTTCAATTGCCGATATACTGTTAATCACTAAATATATAATCGCCCTACCCTATTATATACAGAAATAATACTCTCTGGAGGTACTTTGAACAAGGATATGAGACAAGTTACATCATCACATACCTTAGAGTTGGTACATGCACGTCCCTTCTTGTACTCCTTCTGTCCGGCCCGCTTGTCTAGCTTAGCCCAGAGTGCCTTGGCCTTCCAGTAGTTGAGACGGGACTTCAGCTTGTGGTAGAAGACCCGGTACTCACAGGGCTTGAGCTCCAGATGGTCACAGAGCTCCTGGAAGGCCTTGAGCGTGACCTTGCAAGTGGAGGCCTGGACGAAGCGGTCAAACAAGATATGGGCCGGGTTCACCCTCTCCCCTGTGGTGGTGAAGCCTCCCAGGTCCCCCATGGTCCCCATGGACCTCCCCCCCCAGTTGGGGGACTCTGGGGGTCTCTGGTCAGGCCCCAGCCCCTGGCACACACTCTGCTCCGGTGAAGTCTTTATCTCCCCGTCTCAGGCATCCTCATACTGTCAGGGAGAAAGAGGAGAAGCACAGTGAGTTGAGAATGTCTGCATATTTCACAAGTTCATCATGACACATTACCGAGTTTGATTTGGAACTTCCTTGAATGATCTTCCTTAAACAACTTGATAGAAAGACCTCTGGCTACAGTAGACCAGTGACGTGTAGTCAGTGCTACCCTGTAATAATCTAATTAAAAAAGACCTCTGGCTACAGTGTAGACCAGTGACATGTAGAAGGTGCTACCCTGTAATAATCTAATTAAAAAATCTGTTGTGAAAAGCCAAATCTAAAAATGTTATTATATTGAAAAAAATATATTATCTAATGTTCGTTTCTGAATGATTCTGGTGGCTCTTATGCTCAAAATCTCAACATTTTCTAAAACTGCAACAAAGCCTCAGGAATACCAGGGTATTCATAAATAAAGGTTTAATAAATGTTTAAAAATTCATGACTTTCTTTCCATCCATTTGAATCCATTACAATCCTTGATGTGCGCGGCCTTCCTTACTCCAGTCACTGTAATGGACAGGGTCTGCATAGGCATCGCTGCCTTGCCTAGCTTGAAGTAGCTTGAGCCTAATGTATATTTTGCGCCTGTGTATTGCTTAAACATGTTGTGTGGGTAATGCCTGGGTAAGCTGTGCACAATTTGGCATGTCTACATCATTTGGTTCTGAACAAAGATTGCTAGCATCCCTGAACTGCTGGATTGCTAGCAAAAACAACTTGACATTTGGACACTACCTCTATACTGCACCTCAAACAACTTTCCAATTTGGAATAATCATGGAGGTTTCGAAGAGTGGAACATAAACTATAATGAAAGTTAAGACCAGACAAGGGCAGCATACAGCACGTGACTTTATTCATGACAGGCAAGGCAACCACCATCAACCTCACTGCTCGCTGTCGGGCAGGCGAACAGTGAGTACTGGACTGTCCACTTGTCGGAAACATACCATTTTACACATCTTGGACATGTACTTTGTCGACATATTGGGAATTATTGTGTGTGTGTGTGTGTGTGTGTGTGTGTGTGTGTGTGTGTGTGTGCGCATGCCGCGCGTTGGAAGAATTGTAAATCCATTGTGAAAGGCTATGCGTTGCAAATTATTCAGATTAAACGTGTCCATATATTTGTCTTTGAGTGCCACACCTATCAGTTGTAACTCTGGATGCTACATCGGGTCTATGGCTGAGCTGAGTTGAGCAGTGTGTTATTTGGTCACTTGTGTATCTCGACTACATTGGTATTTACATTTGGTGAAAATGTACAGTTCTGTTTATAGCCTATGTCACTCTGGTTGTCGGTTTTATGGTAAACTTGGGCTTCATCAAGGTTTATTTGAGTAAATCTGGTTTTGATAATAGCCAGTGCCTACCCAGCCACTGACCTCACCACACATCACTGGTGCAGCTTATCCTCTATGTTGTTCTATTAATAGTCTTGAAGAAGTGATCCAACAGGATCTAATGGGATATCATATCCACTGCATCAAAAACAGGAAATTCATAGATTAGCCAAATCAGCTATAAAAAGACAGAACATCAAGCACAATAAAATATCCATACGCTGATTGTATACCGCAATTCAACTCCATTTATGAATCCATATCACACAGATATGCAAGGGTGAAGAGAAAGCATGAGACGACGTAATCAGATCAGCAGTGAATGACAGGCAACAGCTTCTGTACTGTACTGTGTTTGATCCAACCATTTTGCTGAGCAATGGGTATATTGTGATGTGCCCGGTTCGCATAAAATCCCCAGAGGCAACAGGGAAGAGAGCTGACGTCCCTGGTTAGAAGTGGGTGCAGGGTTCACAATTATGCACAGATAGTGCTTCAGTAGGCAATAGGATGGATCACATTTCAGAAGAATCTGACCACTGGACAACTAATTCATGTTTTCCCTCCTGAATGGCAAATTGCATTGTGAAGGGCACAGTAAGAGTTATGTCTCAGTTCAAACTCATCGTTGACTATTATACAAGGTGGTGATAGTTGCGCATTAAGAGTGATGCACACTTCACATAGGCCTATATCTATGTCGTATTAATTGTGTCACAGCAAGGCTATTAGCTACTGATATAAACAAGGAAGACACAGTTACTGAGATAGTGTTAAAGCGCTTAGGACTGTGTCGGTTGTCTGAGAGGTCAGTGCGGCAGACTGCAGTGTCCGGCTTGGGTATGATGTCTCTCAATCCTTTGATCCACACAGCAGGGATCTAAGTTCTCAGATCATATTCCAGGACAGATCTTGCAGGCAGGAGTTGACACACTGGACACTGACCTAGAACATGTAAGTGTCAACTTCCCAGTGAGGGGACGGATGTGACAAATTCATCAGAATTAGGCTAGGCCATATAATTCCAGAATTCAAAACCTTTTCAACAATAATATGAACTGCTATTGTTCATTTTCTAACAGATCTAGAGTAAAGTGCTGCATCTGGTCAGATATCCACGGTTCCCGCAGTTGACCGGCAAAAAAATGAAAACATTATTTCAACCCGTGGGTCAACTCCCGGTTTAGAACAATTATATTGAGTGTCGGAAACATTTTAAATCCAGATCATATATGTTTTTTTTTACAAATCCAGGAGCTTGTTGTGTTGCGAATTCCATTCGGTGAGCAGTGAGGCAGACATGTAGGCTACCAGCCACGAATGCAGTGGATCAGGGAACTGTCCATTATTTGTGTGGTGCTGAAACTTATGGTTTCATCCCCCCCACATGAAAATATATGTTGTCAAGTGAGTTTCCTTGGCTAGCCTAGCTCATGTGAAAATGGCTAAAGTAGGCCTAACCGGAAAAATAAAAAGGTTATGAAATACACCATCTAGGAAACAGGTGCTGTGTGAGTGAAATCCCCGGTTTGGAAGGATTGTGGAGTCATTGTAGACAAAAACCTGGTAGATTGATACACAACCTGCAAAATGTGCAACCAGGTATGTTTATGATAGGCTAAGTCTGTTTATTATCAGTTCATTAGTCAGGCTTTTGTTCACTTAGACCATATGCAGAGCAGGCCATATCAAGTTTAAATTGGTGCAGCTGGTAAAAGTTTGAGTATAGCCTACAAAATAAATGTATTTTTACAGCCTATATTCGATGCTGGAAATTGTTTGTTTATTTAACTTCGATTAAAACAATACTGAACAAAATATAAACGCAACATGCAACAATTTTACTGAGTTACAGTTCATATAAGGCCCTAATTCATTAGGCCATAATCTATGGATTTCACATGACTGGGCAGGGGCACAGCCATGGGTGGGCCTGGGAGGGCACAGGCCCACCCACTGGGGAGCCAGGCCCAACCAATCAGAATGAGTTTTTCATCACAAAAGGGCTTTATTACAGACAGAAATACTACTCAGTTTCATCAGCTGTCTGGGTGGCTGGTCTCAGACGATCCCACAGGTGAAGAAGCTGGATGTGGAGGTCCTGGGCTGGCATGGCTACACGCTATTTGCGGTTGTGAGGACGGTTGGATGTACTGCCAAGTTCTCTAAAACGACGTTGGAGGCAGCTTATGGTAGAGAAATTAACATTCAATTCTCTGGCAACAGCTCTGGTGGACATTCCTGTAGTCAGCATACCAATTGCCCGCTCCCTCAAAACTTGAGACGTCTGTGGCATTGTGTTGTGTAACAAAACTGCACATTTTAGAGTGGCCTTTTATTGTCCCCAGCACAAGGTGCACCTGTGTAATGATCATGCTGTTTAACCTCTTAAATGTAAAGTCCCCATATTTTGGGAGCCTATTAGATTTTTGTATTCAATTCAGTCTGGTATGAGAACAGTAGCCTCTATCTGCAAAGGCAGTGTGCCTGCGGAAAGCTGAGTATCTTGGCTTTTGATCTGTGCCGTATAATCCATGGTGTGACTTACTACCATATACGGGCATATGAATGTATAAGGGCAGGCCAAGCCGATGACCTCATTTCAAGATGGCTGCTAGAGTTGTGAAGCAAAACAAAATAAACACGGAATCCGTCGATACACACCGAAAGCTGGGACTCAACAGATCATGAGGATGACTTATTTGTCTGCCTGTAACCTACCATTATTGACCACCAGGCCCGAGAGTCAAAATGTTTATTTTACACATTTTCACCAAACATTTTACAAGGTAAGCATCGATTTGATCTGTGTTTGAGCTATAGCTACATGGGGGTATCACATTAATCCTTAGGTTGTTATGGACAAATCTAGCCTATTGCCAATGTTATCTGATAATGTATGACTTGGCAACATCGAATGTCCACCGAGTGACTATATCTTTGCGCATCAAAAATATGATGTCGCCTGTTTAGTTTTTTATAAGTTGTCTGCTTTTTGTGCTTTGGATTTAGTTTACATAGGCCTGTGAACAAGTTATTTCAATGTTATATAAATCCAAATAGTTATTGTCTATGTTTCATATTAGTTCACTGTTTGTTGTTCTAAGTTTCCTCCTTGTATCTTTGTAGAGGCCTCTACACTCTCATGGCCATTGTTTATTTGTGGTTCTCACCTCTGCCTTTGTCTCCAAAGTGTTACTGTTTGCATTGTGTGTGTGCGCGCTTCACACCTTCCATGTGAGTCACTGTACAGATAAAGTTTAGGCTTGGTGTTTTTACTTTATAGTACTGTCGTTTTGTAAATTTAGTCAACTGTAATTCTGTCTTACAACAATATATGCCTTTATTTTATTCACCACAGAGTGGCCAAACCCTCCCCTAACACGGACGACACTGGACCAGGGGGTTCATATCCCGGGCTGAGCAACAACCGGATGTGGTAGGGAGTCCCATAGGACGGCGCACAATTGGCCCAGCGTCGTCCGGGTTAGTGGAGGGTTTGGCCGGTGGGGCTTTACTTGGCTCATCACACTCTAGCGACTCCTTGTGGCGGGCCAGGTGCCTGCGGGCTGACCCCCGGATGCCAGTTGAACAGTGTTTCATCCGACATATTGGTGCAGCTGGCTTCCGGGTTAAGCTGGCGGGTGTTAAGGAGCGCGGTTTGGCGGGTCATGTTTCGGAGGACGCATGACTCTACCTTTGCCTCTCCCAAGGCCCGTTGGGGAGTGGCAGCAATGAGTCTAGATCGAAAAATTGGGGAGAAAAAAATGGGGGTAAAATACACACAAAAAAAGAAAAAGAAAAAAAAAGAAGATGGGGGCTTGTGGCACCATTCGTCCTAACAGAATCAGATTCCCCAAAACCAATGTAAAACGACATGACAGGGGACAGGGGGACCATACGTTGGATCAGGACTAACGAGCTGCTTTGTGTGAAATGGAAGGACACTAGGGAAGTAACCATGCTCACCACACAGCATAAGGCATTCAAAAACAACCATGTCTCAAGGAGGGTGAAAAAGGTGAAGGACTACAATGCCAGCATGGGAGATGTCAACCTATCTGATGCTCTGATTGGCTACTAACAGGTCCTCCACAAGACCAGGAAGTGGTATAAGACCATTTTTTACCACTTTGTGGACATTGCTACAGTAAATTATTTCATTCTCCACGAGCAGATGGCCAAAAGAAAAGGTCAAACCTCTCTCTACCAGCTGGCCTTCCAAGAGCCACTGGTGTTGGAAATGGCTGAATTGGCAACCTCACAACCATCACAAGACCCCCCACTCAAGGTGAGCGCCACTATCCAACACACACGCCAAAAGACAGAAGGAAGAACTACAAGTATTGCACAAAACACAGGGGGGAAAAAGGGGGAAACGCCAGATCTTCTGTCCGAAATGCCACTTCGCTTTTTGTTTCCTGGCAGAGAGGGACTGCTTCAAAGACTATCACGACATGCACAAGCTATGGTGGAAGTGAATTCTAATCATCTACACCTGGGAGGTAAAACGAACACGAATGCCATTTGTAAATAGTTCAGCTTATTTCCATTTTTGCACCTTTTTTTGTGAAGCACACGTTTGTAACCAAGTTTATGACTGATAAGACATTATATATTTTTTTATGTATGTGTATATATGTTGCTTTTATTTTGTTTTTGTAAACAGTTCATTTGTATGTAGGACCAAGACATTGGATATGCCTAGGCTAAACGTTCAGGCACTTTGGAGAGGTTGAGAAAGTGTTTTTATACTGAACAAATAGCATTTAAGAATTGCAAATATGTAATAACACTGGAATTATCTAATTTACAGATATATGCCACTTTGGAGAGGTTTAGGGACACTTGGAAATGTCTGGTGACCACACCTGTCACCACTTACTACAACATCTGCCCATTTCTAGTTGTTAGGTCTATCAATACCATATTTTCTTTCTGATATTAATCACGTGGAAGCCTTCTGATGTTGTATCTGATTGACCTTGTGTATTCTGAACTATATAACTCCTATCTATCTTCTGATAATTTCCTCATATTCGCCCAGATGTTTTCTTTCCAAATATACCAAGTTTGTGCATGTCAGAATCATGTCAACTTGATATTCACCATCTCCAGCACCACCCCAACATCAACATATGTGGAAATAGCGCGTTTCTATGTTTTGACAAAAAAAAATAAAGAGGAGGATAAGTGTTTCCAATGCCTAGACATAATTGATTAAAATCGCATGATGCACACCGATGATGTCATTGGAAACACTTATCTCCCACTCTCTTTTTTACTACAAAACAGAAACGCACCATTTCCACATACGTTGATGTTGGGGTGGTGCTGGAGATGGTGGATATCAAGTTGAATAATGGTGTTAAGAAGCACAGGACAGGGGAGGAGAGAACAGTCCCTCTAGCTACTGGAACACTTTTGAGGCCAAGGATAACCAGAAACACAGAGAAGATATTTCCCAGACTCCATGTGGACAGAGTATCTCAGTTTCCTTTTGCTTTGGCAGGACAATAACCACCCTTTTGAGACTGACTCTGGAATTGAGCAGATCCTGAAAGGTGTTCTCTGTGGTCATTTCCACACTGACTCACTGTTCATAGGGACTGAAGGATTTACTCTGAAGGTCCTGAAAACCCAAACCACTAGGTTCTAGTGTTGAGGGAAGGACACGTCATAATGGGGGAGCATCCGAGGAGCAAAGAGCATTTCACCAAAATCACAGCCCCATGGCACACTATAAACATTTAAACCCAGAAACAACTCGAGGTCTGGGGGTTGGCCGGGTGATTCAAGCCAGACAGTCAACACAGGATGTGTCATGTCACCGGTGTGCCGTATGCTAGTGTGCTTCCAGTTCCCATGTGAAACGCTACACTGCACTACCCTTCCTGTCCTGTCCTGCCATGCCTGGCCATTTCCAGACCAGAGAAGACTATACAATTATAAGCTAGAGTAATGTGGATACTCATATTATCCACGCAAAAGGAAATACTGTGCAATGTATTTCTGTTACATACAGTAGGTTGCCTTAATGCTCAAAATCAGTTTGGTTATTCAAATCCGTTCTGGAATATTGACTGTCAAAACAGCAAGTTGCAAGTGACTAAATCGGATTTGTATGTGTTCATACAGCAGTCATTTGCTGACATGGCTATGCTAGTTGTCATAGTAACGACGGGTGTGTGCGCACTGGTGTAGGCTGATTGGTGGTGCACGTGTTTTCTGTCACTCAGAAGCAAGTTAAGGTGACAACACAATGCCTGCCATGGACATTTTTCAGTTGCTTTGAATGTTCAACATCAGAGTAAGAACGCTTTTAAAGCCTCAAAGGATAAGATGATCCAACATTCAAAACGAGTCCCTTTTGGCTAGCCACAGCAGTCAACTAGCTAGCTAGGTAGCTGTTTAGCCTTCTAGCACATTCACTCATTTGTTTGTGAACAATTAACAAGCTAGTTAGCTACCACGTGTTCTTGTCAAAACTGTCAACAGAGTAGCTACAAGCAACAAGATATGCCAAATAACAATTTAAATAGGGCAAATAAATCTGATTTGACTGTTCGGACACAAGTCGCAGGGTAATCAGATTGGTGGTTTGAAATGTGGCTTGAAATATCTGATTCTATCACTTACAAAAAAAACATTGCAGTTTTGAAACTGTAGTAAAAGTGCAGTAACTGCAGTTGACTGCAGTAATTGCGCATATGGACCTATTACGGAGAATAACCAAACTCCGCATATGAAATTAAGGACGTGCTCATCAGTTTCCCGTGTGTATCAAGAATGGTCCACCACCCAAAGGACATCCAGCCAACTTGACACAACTGTGGGAAGCATTGGAGTCAACATGGGACAGCATCCTTGTGGAACGGTTGACACCTCATAGAGTACATGCCTCGATGAATTGAGGCTGTTCTGAACAGAATGAGCCTGTTTGTCTGTTCACTGCGGAACACGCACATGAATGCACTCATGACTCCTTTCTATGTGCACCAAAACTACACTCGGTTTCTCTGAATTGCCTTATGAAAGACTAATACTGTAAGATTGTATTTTATAACTTAGCTAGTCATGTTGGCAATAGAACAAGCTTTCAAATTATCCCCACCTGACCCAGATTGCAATTTATAATGGGCCTTTTTGGATTGAGTAAACAGTAATTGTATGATGTGAATATCCCTTTAAAGTGACCTTCTTACAGTAGTCCCCCCACCCCCATGTGTTATCTCCTCTGTTTCATATATTCCACTGGTCTCTATGTACAGATCATTAAGGCTGGAGCCTACTTCAACCAGAGACTGAAGTCCACTGCCATGTAACAGGAAAACTGTACTTTAAATAATGTTAATTTACAAATCAATAGTAGCCTACAATACAAGAGGACAGCGGCAGGTAGCCTAGCGGTTAAGAACGTTGGACCAGTAACTAAAAGTTTGCTGGTTTGAATCCCCGAGCTGACTACGTGAAAAATCTGTCGGTGTGTCCTTGAGCAAGGCACTTAACCCTAATTTATCCTGCAAGTCGCTCTGGATAAGAGCGTCTGCTAAATTACTGAAATGTAAACGTAAATGAACAAGAGTTATTTTGAGATAACCTAGTCAAAACAATGTATTTCAGCTTTACAACATAAGTTAAAATGTACAATAAATCACCTCAATAATCTAATTCCTTCCTCCTCCTTTCTCTACTATCCCTTTTCCAGACTATTCTTCCCTCTGTCCTTCCTCACTCTACTCTCTTTTCCTTTGTTACAGAGAGAAGCACTCTCCCAGTGAACTCTGCGATGGAAGCCTCCAGAGACAGTTCCGGAAAGGGCTCCCGATGCTCCAGGAATCATTAGCCCTGACACTGCTGTCTGAACTAGAACACAGTAAGCTGACAGCATGATGTCATATCCCCTCTACAGAGCAGTCAGGTGGTGTGGATGAAGTGAACCACACCTGGGGGACCAGGGGAATCACAGTGGTGCAGCTAGTGTGTCATCACACAATCATCTCTGCTGCCCTTCTCTTGGTGCTCCTGGGATGAGGCTGTGTGTAAGGTATGGTAGTATCAGTGACAGACGAAGAGCTGGCCAGCGCATGCAAAATGTGGTTCTGTGTTCTGAGATCAGAGTATGTGAGCAGAGCGGAGCTGGAGTGAGGAGCGTGCCCAATTTGACTGGAGCGCAGAGCGAGATTCCCAAAGGCTGGAGTGTCGGCCTTCTCACCCGTTCCAATTTCACTCCAATAGCGCTCACTTCACGAGATCAGGGCATACCCGTCCCAGCATGCCTTTGTGGTCTACTTATGTTCTGCTATCTATAGCCCCATGCTTTAGCTACTGTCTTTATTTTCATAAAGAAACTGATAAAACACACAGGTGCAAAATCAATGTGACATACAAAGATGAGGACCAAGAGCAAGAGAGGGAGTGCAGTGATGTAATATCCACAACTAAATAACCATTGTGGAACCTGAAAATAAACATATCCTGAAAGCGTGATGGCATACGTACTATGTGCACATGCTAAAAGAAAAGAACGTGGTGGGTAGCTAATTGTGTCATTATAGCATTATGTATTTATAAACAAAAAAATCTGTTCTATTATCTATACAATAGGCCATAGTTGATTTTGGTCCAATAGGCCTGGCATATTCTTTCAAGGAGCTTTATGTTTGATTGGGTTATTTTGCCTATAAACCTTTAGGTCTACCTATAGAGAACAAATAGCATCTCTGCCCAGCCAGCAAGAGTGGCATAAAGGCTGTTTAGCATCCCCAGTGGCTCTGCAAGTGTGGAGAGGATATTCTCCCCTGCTGGCCTGCTCTCCAGCCACCATCGCACAGACACATTTTCCTTCTTAGGCTCCCTGACTGGCTTCTGACCTATTTAGAGTGTTTATATGCGGTTTATTATGACATGTGGCCTATTTGAAATGATGAGCACTTCTTACATTCACCTTTCATGTTTATTATAATACTTTCCATTCAAATCATATGGTTTGGTTTCAATACTTCAAAACCAAATGGTAAGTCCAAGTAGTGTCAAAAATGGATGGGTGTTGGTTAAATTGTGATTTTAATGAATGGAGCTGATTTGGAGCAGCAGTTTTTTTCCCTGCGATTAGTGGTGAGCGGGATTTCTGACCGCTCAACTCCGCTCACATGCTCTGTCTGAGATTAAAGGCAGAGGAGGGACTGGGTAGTGGAGCAAAATGTACCAAGGCTAGCTGAATTAGTAAGGTCCGGAGTGGACACAAAACATGTTCAATTCTTGCTCACATTATGTGAATTCCTTTTCGCCAGGCAGGTGGTTATGAAAATCGTAAATGAGTTACAGTATGCGTTGATTTAAGGTCCTTCTGAGAAAAGTTGTACGCCTTCAAGTGGCAAACTCAGGATCACCAGTCAGTCCTCATCTGCACAGACCACCACCCTCCAGCCAGCCAGACAGACAAAAAGGACAAGATAAAAGGTGAGTATAAACAAGCTCCAGAGAATTTGCGAAGGGAATGCGTGACTGCAGCAGCTGTAGGGCTCCACACTAGTTAAGATAAAATGACACACAGATGGTTATGTGGAAGCCAGATGAAACAACATCATATAAACATTATCTGTGGAAATATGGAGCTGTATAGACCTTAACAAGGTTATCAGAACATTTATGGAGCACATACAGACTACGGACCTGGGCAGACTATACTACGTAAGGTTCTATATGATTCTTTGTCCATGTCAATATTATTAGAGCCCTGAAGTCAATAGGTGAATATATGGAGGTTGGCCTAAGCCCTGGTCACTACCCATTCTGTTCTAAAATCAAATATACCTTTTGTAAGCCTGTCATCCCTAAGATCTTACAGCGCCACACACACACACACACACTGCTACCAGACTCTTATTTGCTATTGCTAATACTGCACAATTTAAAACACTTGCCCCATAATCCCCTCTTCCCTGATACACGTGTAAATATTGGACTATACATTGTGGCATCCTGTATTATACTTCAGCTAAAAGGTATTCTATTCTAGTGAGACATTTACTATATGTTCATACTCTTATCTTTCATAAGGCTATTTCTTATTGGTGTTGCATTGTCGAGGAACCTGCAAGTAAGCATTTGGTTGGACAGTGTATACCATGTGTATCCTGTACATACGACTAATAAAACTTAAAACATACAAGGGCAGGCTCAACCCTTTCCCTTTTTCAGTTTCCACTGCAGGAACAGATGGTTGTCTGTGTGTCTAGTCAAAAAGCTATGAAAAGACAAAGATTCAGAGCACACTGAGTACACAATTGTTGTTGACTGTAACCAAAAACCACGTCTGGCAAAGACCAACTTCGAACCATCTGTCTTTCACATCTTATATTAAGCAAAAAAATATATTCAGGCTGTGATTTCACAAACCCCTGCTCTGATTTTGATACAAAACCACTTGCGATAATGTGTGGGGAATTTCACCTCCGCACCAGACTGGAAAACCATTTCCATCCAGACAAACTAATGCTCAGCAGAATAACAGACACCTCTTGGGCATCTAGTCCGATCTATCATCATTTTCTCTAACTAGGCTGTCTGGTTATGTTCACATGTTCAGGCGGTCAGGTTTCAGCCAACCTGTGCTGTGAGCCTGTCCTTCACCAAAAACCTCTTGACCTATCTCATCCACAACAGCTCACGCAAAGAATATTCCATATGGCACCATTGGGTCAGGCACTGAACTGACCCTTCATGGAGGGAACTTAGGGCAGATTTCAATTCCATTTCAATTCCTGCCAATTTAATTGGACATTGGATTTCTTCTGAATTGGAAAGCGATTGAATTCCAGATTTTTCATTAAATTCATCCCAGACGGGTCATCGGATTTGTTTAGGGAACTCAGTCAAAGTCATGGAAATAAATGAATTACTCTACAGTAGTAACTGAAAATCTCTTAACTACTCAAGGGGAGTATTTAGCACAAACAAAAGATTGCTCCTTTTAAATTATAGTACCAGTAGCTGTATAATCGGATTGTGTGGCCAGTGTGTTTGCATCTACGTGCTCAATTACAGGAGCCTGCCAGGCTAGTTGCCAGTCACTCACCTGGATTAGGTTACCTCTCAAATCCCTCAGACACCACCTCCTCCTCAGCCTTGGGTTGCACCAGCCATTACAGCTGCCAATGCCATCAACACACATGAAGGAACACAGAGGAAGATAGGAGCAAATACAGGGCACTAATAAATAGAGCCACAGGATCAGCATCTGTTGCTACTGCATGTCATAAATCCATTTGGTTACATGGTTCCAGGGATTTCAATATCTGACTATCTTTCCAAGCATTTGCATACTTTAGGGCAATAGCAGGGTGTGTGGTGGCGTATCTCCAGTTACTCATTAGATTGGGTTTCCTAGGGATCTAACCTGAAACCTGTAAGCAAACAGAGCCGTACAGCGAGTAGTTTCCTAGTTTCCAAGGCTTAGTCATGTCAACTGTGAAATGGTGGAGCCGGAGAGGAGGAAGAGGCCTCTGACTAGGAACATGTTTGCTTTTCATCTATAAGCCTTCTGCTTGTGAAAGAGTCATTTATTATGTGGACGCGAGCCATAATACTCCTTCTTACCAGTAGCAATAATATTACAACACAGACTCACGCTTTCTCTTGGTTTACATTATGAAATCTCACTTGCCATTCAGAGAGTTCAAGTTTTTCGTGACCATGTTCATGATTCAAAACACAAAAGCAGCTGTTGATGAAATACATTTTGGTTGCAAAATTGCTGGAGAATAAGTCAACTAACAGCAATGTTACAGTGAGCCATGCAAAGTTCAATGACACGTTGCATTTCAGTATGGCTCGAGGATGGGGTAAACCCATTTGAATTCAATCACTTTTGACATCACCCCTTTTGATTCGAACAAAACCTTCCATGCATATTTGCCCATTGTTGACCTGAATGCCAAAACATTCAAAGAGATAAAGCTGCTCAAAGTTGACCCATTTTGCATGCCCCGCCATGCCATGAGACATCCATGTCTTCATCACTGGACATCATTTATAAGCTTGCAAACAGGGTTGTCAAACAATTTGATATTAACGTTCATCAAAATGTCATTTTATTTCCTTTGACATCAATTATCTAAAAATGTATGAACTCCAATTTATTTTATAATCACATTATGTTGTAACTTAGACCCCATTTTACATCATCTAAGGATTTTGTGTTGTGTCTGTCATCGGCTGAGACAACATGCCCTTGGATACAAGGTGGATGTCATGTTTTGGCTGATAAATCTACTATAATGGGAATACAATTGAAATGTCAACTTTTAAATGGTACCACAAAGATGGTTGGAGGTCCACACGTCAGAGAATGTTGACTTAAATGGGAATATCTGTTTTAAATAATAATGTCAATACTCCATAGGAAAGCTATTGAAATATAAATACTAGAATAGACATGACCATTTAAGAAGACATTCAATGGTGGGTTGACTGGCAGTCATCTTTGTGGTAGTAATTAGAAGTTACAATTTCAATTCAATTAAAATTTCAATGGTGTAGCAGATAAATTGCAGTGGTCTGAAGAGATACTGTAGGTCCATTCAATGAATTATATTTCTAGGATTGAAATGACACCCACCCTGCATTCAAGAGCATGTTGTGTCTTAACCGAAGGCAGGCACAACACAAAAACCTCAAATGATGGGAAATAGGGTCTAAGCTATGCAAATATAGAAAAAAAAATCAGAGTTTACGTGTTTTTTGACAATTGCGTTAAAGGTTTAATAATGTATTTTTTTTGTAAAACACATTTTTGTCAAGAAATAATACAATTGTTTGACATAATTTAAACACTTACAAACAGTGTTGTCAAACTCAACCATTTATCTTTTCCAGTGATGAAGACATGGATGTCTCATGGTATGGTGGGGTATGCAAAATGGGTCAACTTTGAGAACCTTTATCTACTGAATGTTTTGGCATTCAGGTCCAAAAACGCACTTTCTGACCACTTCTTCCATGGGCAGAAATGTACCTAAAAGTTTTTATCAAATGGGATGCTGTCAAAAAGTGATTTAATTCAAATGGATTTACTCTACGAACAAAGGTCCCACATTACAAACATTGGCAAAAGGACAATGTCAGTCTATGGGGGGCTATCAAACTGACAATGTTATTCTCATTCGAAAGTGATATATTGCATCTGCTTAGCCTATAAGGAATTATTCATTCCAATGATGGTAATTCCATGACAACAGGGTCATGGTTGACCACATATTCCAATTGTGCGGGACAGTCATGTATTTTGGCCCTTTGTCCTTCCAATCCAAACAATCAGGTCCCGCATTTTAGCAACAAATTCAAAACACCACTCCTTTTTTTTTTAAAAAGGTTGATTTGTCCCCGTATTTCAGTCAGACATTCCAACCTGTCTCTTGCGGTCACTTTGCGCTTATGAAAAGATATATAAATCATAATGATGTGGTAATGGTGAAGTTAAAACACTTCTCCAATCGTTGTTGAGACCTGATATTCTGTGCAGCGCAGGACGAGACATAGTCCAATGTAATAGGCCTATTGTCAACCGTCACATTACCTCAAATCCTTTTGGGCCAAATTCCAGCTAAACTTGGAGGACAGTTAGGCCTAACTACTTACAAAAAGTGCACTTCTGACAAAAGAGCTACAAAAGTAATAAATATCCGTATTAGACTGAAAGATAAGGTCATTTCATCAAACTTGTGAAGCTCTCCATGCTTTTTAGTTGCTCATTCAACATACAGTATTTGTTGCTACTTCACTCAATCCCTTTTAAAAGTCTCCCTTCCTAACTGTTTTACATTCCCTGAGACCAACCAGAAATGTTTCCTTGGCCAAATATTTCCAGATTTTCATAAAAACAGCATGTGGTCTCATTTCTGCATCACCAGAAATTGCACGAGGCAAAAGAGTATGCGAGGGGCAGCAGGTAGCCTGGCGGGTAGGAGCGTTGGACCAGAAACCGAAAGGTTGCTGGGTTGAATCCCCAAGCTGACAAGGTACAAATCTGTCGTTCTGCATTACCATGCAGCCAAAACTCAACCGCGCACACCACTAGGCAGCATGCTCTTGGATTGAAACAAAATACAGGAAGTCTAATAGTTTGTTAACACCATCTGCTCTAATTCACTCAGGAAACAGTTATTCAAGAAGATCTAAATGCATATTCCCATGAAACTGATTGAGATCAAATGATTGGCATATCATTCACGATTGACAGTGATGATGGCTCCCTCAAAAAAAAGTAGGCTACACTGTCCCGCAAAATCATCCTGTTGTCCCAAATGTGGGTGTTTTAAATGTGGTTACCTTATCAGGCCTTCAACGTTTGTCCCGTACCACACGCATTCCCAAAGCACAAGCCATAATCCTGCAGCCTACAGTACAGTGCAGTACACACACACACACACAAACACACTTTAACCCCGCTGCATGAGTGGAATTATGAGCAGCTCAGAGGGTACACCATCATTTATATGATGTTGGATCATTGGAGTAAGAGGGAATGGTAGGGACAGGCTTCATTAAGCCAGGAGTAGCCAGATTCCAATCTAATGTTTGAGCTCACAGAATCTTACTGTCTGAGCAAATCCATTTGTTGGGATCAGTTCAGTTTATGTCACTAAAGAGTTGGCTTAACAAAGAGTAGGCACAGAAGACATTGGCTACTCTAGCTACATCCCCTTCTCATCAATCAATGGTAAAAACCTGTTACTGAACCTCACCTCAGCATTTCACCTAAGCAGCAGTGGAGTGTTAGGTCACCCACCTCTCATGAAGAGGCTCCAAGCCAAACACCAGGCCAGGCCAACTTGGGCAAGACAGACAGGAGAAGTGGGAAAGGACTGATTTAGCCTGTGAATTGCTTTCCAGCCTACTACTCAATGCAAGAGTAACATGCTGACCACACCGCTTGCGTTACAAAATAAAATGTACACATACATGTTATTCAATCATTGCATCCAAACTGCACACGCGTGTCAACGGCCGTCTGGCGTAGCTTGGCGCTAATAGAACTTGGTTCTATTTGTGACGCTTGATGCGCTACAAGTCCCGCCTCTCCCATTTCCTTATTGGTTTTTAGGAGCATATACCCACATGGGTGATTGAAAGATGAATTGAGGTCCACACTCCAGGCCAGTTGGTAGTTGTAACGCACCTTAAAGTTGGTTGCCAACCGCCATATAAAGTCCAAAGAAGAAGACTGAAGGAGAAGAGATAACTAGAAACAAACTCGGTTTACTCTTTTATCTGTGGATTAATTGTCAGAGTAGAGGACCTTGTGCATTTCAGGTAAAATAACAACCCAATGTTTATATCCCAGGACAAAGTAGCTAGCAACAGCAAGCTAGCTAGCTAAATTGCCATTAATGTTTAATGCTTTTCGACCTGTCCCCAAATTAATATAGTTGGTTCGGAGTTCGTTTTGATATTTCAACCTGGGTGTCGTGATCGCATAAGGTGTGGATGGACAAAAATCAACATGCGCACGATGGCGGGTGGACGCGCGCCCGGTTTAGTCAGCATGTAAGAGAAGCTGCTGCAAACTATAAACACCCAGGGCCATAGCAAGAAAGGCTTTCCCTGTGTGAATGGAGCAGCACTGCTGTCGATTAATTCAGGGGGAAGGTAACCAAACCCCTGCACCATGCAGAGCCGTGAAACACGCTGATAGCTTTACCTGAAAGCATGAAAAAAGATTCCTCCTGAATTACACTTTAATCCCAAACAGATTTTACGTGCTGCAGGGGCTAGTTAAATTAACGCTTGGCCAGACGTTGTGTGAAGAAGCCAGCCTGTGAAAAGTGGGTTCTTTGGTTCCTCTGTTTCTCATTCGTGAATGTCACTCAGACTTTTGGGGTGTTTTTGTACATCTGCATTAAATTGATTTCAAGTAGCTGAACTGCATATGGTTAAAGGGATTGGATTTGAGCAAGTGCTCCTCCAGTAGAGAGTCCTAGATATCGAATGTAGCCACGCAATGGCTTTCACATCACTTTGTGAGGTGAATAAACATAGGCCATGTAGTCTAGTCTTGACAGCTGTCATAGTGGTCAGGAAGACAGCACATGCAGCTAAGCACCTGAAGAACATAATCCTCATTGGGGGGAAAAAAACTGGATAATTCTTCAACCTACAAAACAAAGCCTAACTCCTAATACATCTGTGGATTCCCACTCATTGCCTCACATGCTTGTGGGCCTTCTCCTATTACCATCTCTCTCTCTCTCTGCCTGCCTGCCCCCTCGCCTGGCATGCCAGACTACCGTCGCTAAGGAAGTGAGGAACAGGTAGAGTGGGAGGAAGTGCCTCATTGCCTCCCGACTGTGTGCTTTGATTGCAGCGGGGGGTGAGGGTGACAGTGGCCTGGCACTGGGGGAAGGTTATCTGTGAGACACAACATGGTGGGCCCCCATGAGAGCAAGTCTGACATTGTGACAAGCAGTTCTGTTAATCTGTTCCATTCTGAAATATGATGTGGTCTCAAGAGATGGGCTTGAGTTGGGCAGGGGTATTGTGGGAGAAAGAGTTGCACATGTTTGCAGTATAGCCTTATCGATGAAGCACATTGGCCTTATAAACGATTAACTTACAACAAAGAGGAAAATTGTAAAATATAGTTAACAGAAAGAAAGTGTTGGATGTCTGTGACAGAGACAGAGATAAAAATGTTATTCTCCACACATTATTGTGTTCAATTGGGCAAGCATCCATAGAGTTCAGAAAAGTATCATGCTTTTGGACTGAACGCTTAAAACAAAAACATCTGGTCTTAAAATTGTAAAAATCCCACATTACCTGTATGTCCGGTTATCATACAGTTCAACAAAAACCACTGCGGCTCCACTGGAAAAGTTCAAGGGTCACTTAAGTGGCTAAATATAAACAGCTTCGTCTGACTAGGGAATGCTTGTCACAGTGACCCAGTCCTGACCCTCAGAGCACAAAACTGGTACACGCTAAATCATCATATTAAAGCTTGTAGAAACCGCATATTATGCCCTTAGGCCTATGGCAATTCCACGGTAACAGAATTACGCTTTGACTCAGATTTTTTTTTGCCAGACAAAAACCATTGACTTCAAAGTTTAACAAACCATACAACTGTCCAGACGGTTTTCAGTCTTGCTTTGGCATTCAAAAAATAAACAGTTATGAGCTGAACATAACAGTATGCCAGTGGAAGAGAGGACAGTAGCAGGTGACCCAACTGTGGTTTGTGACTTTTATTGATTCCCAATTTGGTAACAGAATTACAAGTTTTAATCAATTCATAAACAAACATGATATCAGTAAATACACTAACTAATTGGTAGGTCTACTTTTACTTGTTACTTCTGTGAACTTTCATTAACCTCCCTCATGAGAAATTACAAAATATCATCAAGATATGTGGGTTTTTGATAACGGAAATACAAGGTTTCTTAAATTTACAGAAGGCAGAATTTTTTTCTTCCTGAAACTAAATATAAAAGACATTGTCTAAGACCCCTTTTCCATCTGTTTGACCAGAAATCAAAGCCTTTGCTTATTCCTAAAAGGTAAAATAGTTGAAAAATGTATATATGCCTTAATTTCTCTAAAATATAGACTTATCTTTCATTTGACATGCTCCTATAAACTTCACGTTGGTGCTCATGGGTCCTTTTACATGGAAAGCACCCCAGCAATTGACCATTCGATTTCACGCTTTAAATCAGACAATCAACAATGCCTTTGCTGGTACAGCTTTTACCACATTCTTGATGATTTAATGACATTTCTAATTCCAGCGCTTTAATATTTGATGGCATACTTAGATATTTGTTTAAGTTGGCAGGAAGGTAGGAGGATAAGCGCTTTATCGTAAAAGTCCCATAGGTCTGCCTATTTTGATTAGGTTGAAGTTGCCCTCATAGAACCTATGAAAAAGTTAAATATGACAACAATGACCTTCAGAAGGACATATAGGGTTTGAAGAATGAGAATAAGTACACTGCAGTCAAACTATAGACTAATAAAAATAGCCTACACTAACTGGCTATTAGGTGAGATTGTGACTGACCAACTACATGTCAAGAACAACTGATAATATGTCCTGTATATTGCCCTCAATGGGAAAAGCACAATTTTCATTCAAACTTTACAATATTATTGTTCATTGGTAATGGTCTGGTACTGGATAGGACTACCTCAGTGTTCCTTTACGTTATCTGTTACTACTATAACTGCCGCATTAACTCCACGGTAGGCTGCTTTTACATGGTATTTCCTTTTCCATGAGTCAAAGGAGATTGTTGGCTGAACACTCTTGGGATAATGGTCGAGAGTTACCTCATTTGGAACACTGGACAGATTTGAAAATGAAAGATGGCCGCTTGCTCAATAAATTCCTGAGGTAGACGTTACAAAACATAACACCAACCATAACAGTTACTGGCACAGGCATGGGCATCAGACATATCCTTTTAAGGCTAACCAAACACACTAGGCCGGGGGGTCAAGTTACCATGCTTTTCAGGGGAAATTTGACAGTCACTTCCAGCTGTTTACTTCCTCCTCTGCAGGAGTTGACTTTAAACACTTCCTTTCATCTCCCTGGTGTTCCCTTCCATATCCCAGTCAGTCCCTTTCTGTTACCACATAGGTCAGAGGAACACAGGCACACTCTCTCTCCCTGGAATATTTAACTAGGGCACACCATAGCAAAATGTTCTGTAACAGAAAACAAAAATGTGCATTTCTTATTAGACAAGTCCAGAAAGTCTCTCCCTGTTTTAGTCCATTTTCTTCCGTTTGGTCCCTAATGAACATGACCCCTGTGTGAAGTGGCATAGTGAGAGATGAGAGAGAGGTGATTCTATAATCTAGCTCCAACCTGTCCAACTAGACTGCAACAGCCTCTTCCTTCAAAATCAGCTGGAGAAGCTGAGTCAGCCTGCAGACTTCCTCCTCTGACTGTATGCCGGTCTCTAGGGAAAGGGACTGCAGATCTATAGTAGCACAGACCAGAGGGGCCTGGGTTAGCCCAGACACTTAGCAACATATACATATCACCTATGAACACTGACCCAAGACCTTTGTTCTGGCCTAGGACGACCAGAGCATACAGTACACAAATGGCCTGGCTAAATGCATCAAGCAATAATCTAAATCAATGATGTAGGCTAAATGCAAAGGATTGCTCCGCTAAGAAGGAGTAAGAACCCATTTGTCCACAGAGGAAATGTCTGTCAGGTTGAGACCTTATCACTTAGCCACAGACTGATTTTTGTGTATGTGCTGATGGTCATATCTGGTTCAGATGGAGTCATGTACAGTACATTAAGCAAGTATTGTAAAGATTGAGTCCCCCATAGCGGCATATGAGAGCCAAACAAGTCCCCCCAAAACGGCATATGAGAGTCAAACATGCCCCCCCAAAACGGCATATGAGAGTCAAACATGTATAATGTAGATATGAAATAAAAGCCTCTGATTGACATGGTACATTCTGACAGAATTTTCTAACATTGAATGAGGCCGTTCTGTTGTCCTTGTGCAATATTTCCCATTCATTGTGCCTCGGGACTTCAATGGTTTGCAGTCAGTTTCCCTCCTGTCTTGAATAATAACATATTCCAGTGTTTCAGTGTAACCCTGTTGTTGACCTGCATTTCCATAATCTGCATAAATCAATTTGAGATTCCTAGCTTTGAACAAGAAAACACGTTGCATAAGAAGCCAGTCTACATCTCTCCCTCACTATGCTGTGGTCTCAAATAGAAAACGGAGACATACCAACAGCCTGGACTAGGAGTTATGAGGACAGATGTCATGGTCAACGCTTTAGTCCACTTTCTTATAGCCTATAAACGGCTTAGTCTAAACTTAGTTACCAATATGAGAAAACATGGGACTGCACTAAAAATGTGTAACCTACTAAGGTTATAGGACCAATAATTGTCATAGCCAATGCAGAAAGGTCTACCTCATCTCGTGCGTAACAGAGAATGTTTCATCCAAATTAGACAATGTAACAAGCCGGGTAAAATGTCAACCACTTGCAGTACATGAAACGTCGATACGCATACATAATAGCCAATCTTCTATACAATTTAGCTATTTCATGTGTTACAATGTTGCAAAACAACAACTGCTAATGTAAACAGCGAGTGAAAATTATATTTTACAGCCGAATGCACGTCAAGATAGAGGAGAAACAGTTCAGAAAAGGTAACGGATGTGAAGGAGTTGATTATTTTAAAAATGTAATCACCAAAGCGTGACATTCCGAAACGTGCAGGAGTAGCCTACTTACCTAGCTACTGTTAGCTAGCTAGAATCTCAGAAAATCCCCACTGTCACAAACGATCCGCGAATGCACCTCTTCTTAGCTTTGGTCCATTTGTTTATTGAATCCAGCCGTATATCTGGAAGATATATCCTATTTCGATTATTCTTGCCTTTTCTATATTCCGCCTGGTATGTATGTACTGTAGCTATGTTTTATGTGGGCTATACCGTAGCTTGGTTCGGCACATTCAGCTATTCAGCGAGAAGACGCAACTTGAAAACTGACAGAGGGAGAGCGCATAACTATGTTGAGGGGGTGGCATAAACCTTCAACAATAGAAGCGCTTTTCGAAGACAACATATTTGCCCAAGTATTCCAATGACGTACACTAAGCCACTATATATGAAAACTAGATTGCTGTAATCAAAGGGAATAGTTCTCATTTTGTTATACAACTCTGAATGTCAGAGAACTGCAACGAGAAACCCCTTCAACTGTTCAAAGTGAGACAGTATGTTTTAACTCAGTTTATTCCGATTGGTTTCTTCGAACGTGACGCTAGAGTGGGATGCAGTCAATAGAGAAAAACATCAGTAGAGGCAGCAATATGTGTATGCAGATACCTGCGATGCCGTGAAAGCCTCTAGTGATAATGAGACATTTGTATTTGATAAAAGTGTGTGTGTGTTTGCAGGGGCACGTAGTAAATTATTATTGTCACTGTTCTGGTCTTAATAATACATTATTATAATAATAATAATAAATTATTATTGTCACCTAGTCTAGAGTCTATCTGATGTGGCAGGGCGAGTTTTACAAGCAGTGAAGCACAAAGAACTATAATGGTTTTGGAAATGTAACGTTAAACTGTAGATGAGAAAAGGCTGAGTGAACAGCAGTGCCTCTCGTCAAACTGAGATTACTGTGTGAGAAAATTATAAGTTTCCCACTTGATCCCACTTGGCAAGACATCACATGAAAAGGCCCAGAGCAGAGAGAGACTTTACAGACAAAAAATAAACATTGTCACTGTTATACTACTCCTGTTGTTCTTTATGAATCAAGCATCCAAGAAAATGATGGTGTCAAGGATCCCAACTTGCCCTGCCAGAACAAACACATCAGAGATTCATTACCCTAAAGATCATCAGACCAATAGGCCTCCGTGCGACCACCATAAACTCACATTGCCTCTTGTACTAATAGCATTGAAGTGCATGACTGTTCCAAGGGAAAGGTCAATGGCATGCTGGTGCTGGCTGGCCCTTAATGAGACACACTTCAGTATCAAAGTGACCTGTGTTGCAAATGTACAAATGTTCACAAAGGAAAGGCAAGACCGGAACAGAGCAACCGCTCCAAAATGTGACTTGTTGAGATAAAGCCAAGATAAACGTATCAAAAATAGGCCCTTATCTGTGCTAACGTGAGTGTTCAAGGGGATTGAGTGCAGCTGTGAGCCCACCAAAAACAAGAGTGTATTATACTAGCAGGAAGAGCCTCTGTAACACACACATACAGTGCATTCGGAAAGTATTCAGACCCCTTTCCACATTTTGTTACATTACAGCCTTATTCTAACATTTATTAATTTATTCATTCCCTCATTAATCTACACGCAATACCCAATAATTTTTTTGAAAATGTATTACACTTAAATATCACATTTACGTAAGTATTCAGACCCTTTACTCAGTACTTTGTTGAAGCACCTTTGGCAGCGATTACAGCTTTGAATCTTCTTGGGTATGACGCTTCAAGCTTGGCACACCTGGATTTGGGAAGTTTCTCCCATTATTTTCTGCAGATCCTCTCACAGCTCTGTCAAGTTGGATGGTTAGCGTCGCTGCACAGCTATTTTCAGGTCTCTCCAGAGACGTTCGATCGGGTTCAAGTCAGGGCTCTGGCTGGGCCACTCAAGGACATTCAGAGACTTGTCCCAAAGCCACTCCTGCGTTGTCTTGGCTGTGTGCTTAGGGTCGTTGTCCTGTTGGAAGGTGAACCTTCGCCCCAGTCTGAGGTCCAGGGCGCTCTGGAACAGGTTTTCATCAAATTATCTCTCTGTACTTTGCTCCGTTCCTCTTTCCCTCGATCCTGACTAGACTACCAGTCCCTGCTGCTAAAAAACATCCCTACAGCATGATGCTGCCACCACCATGCTTCACCATTGGTGGAGTGCAGCAGAGATAGTTGTCCTTCTGGAAGGTTCTCCCATCTCCACAGATTAACTCTGGAGCTCTGTCAGAGTGACCATCAGGCTCTTGGTCAGCTCCCTGACCAAGGCCCTTCTCCCCTAATTGCTCAGTTTGGCCGGATGACCAGCTCTAGGAACAGACTTGGTGGTTCCAAACTTCTTCCATTTAAGAATGATGGCGGCCACTGTGTTCTTCGGGACCTTCAATGCTGCAGACATATTTTTGGTACCCTTCCCCAGATCTGTGCCTCAACACAATCCTGTATTGGAGCTCTACAGACAATTCCTTTGAACTCATTACTTTTTTTTGCTCTGACATGCACTGCCAACTGTGGGACCTTATATAGACAGGTGTGTGCCTTTCCAAATCATGTCCAATCAATTGAATTTACCATAAAAACAGTAAAGTAATAGAGAAGAGAGATATGACCAGGTAACTATGCTATAATACACTAAAGGCCTTCTGTATGTCTCAACCACCACCTAAAGTGATTAAACTGTCACCTCCCAAGTAAGCAATAAAAATAGAGAAAAGGGTCAAAGAATTTGAAAGCCACTGGAAAAAACATGAATAAAAATGGCTCTTACAAGACCAGAATTAATCACACACACTGCTACCTCCATGTATTTCTTATCATGCAGATTATCTGATAGAGGTTTAGGTAGGCCTACAGGACAATGGTAGACAGATGGGTTCCTGGGGCTACACAAACTCGCACACTGACTCCGAGTCAAGGAAAAACAGTAGCCAGTTTAGTAACGTTTTCATTAACGTTTAAACTTCCAACCTTTACCACACAGTGAATCAAGGTCCTGTGAAACGGTTCCATATAAAGTCAAGTAAACAGAAAACGCTGTATTACATTAGTTGCCATTTACAGAGCTATGATAATTACACAAAATGAGGGAAAACCAGCTTTTATGAAAAATCCTGCTGTCAAATAAATGAAATGACTATACTGCAGTTCTGTATTATGTGTAGATTGCTTGTTTGCTGTGTAATAACAAATAATAATTATATTTTATGATGATAATGTTATGCCACATTAGCTGTGCATGAAACAAGACTAAAACAGATTATTCATTGGCTAGGGTTGAAAATATTTCAAATTTCTGCTCTCACATATCTTAGGTTAAAAACAGATTGCATAATGGACAAATGACCTGCACAGTCTATTGACTGATTGACACCAGTGATCCTACCTACAGATCAATGTCACACACTTGTAGTACCTGCTGTGCTCCCTATAGTGAAGGAGAGCACATCGTCTCCAGTCTCCAAGGACCTTCCACGCGTTGGGCCTCAGGTTGCCCTAGTTGTATCTGCAGGGGTTTGCTAGTTTAACAAACCACAGGGGGCCCAAGAATGTCGACTGACTCCAACTGACTTGAGAGGGAGAGACCTTGCTGGGTGAGGAGCCAATAAAAGAGAGCTACTGTAGTAGAAAAGAGGAGTTGCACAGCCCACTGAGAGGACGACAGTCATTACGAAACATCAGAGAGGATCCACTCAGATCTCTGCAGGTGACATTATTCAGCTGTAACCCCCCCTTTTTTGTTTTGTTTTATGACACCTCTCTTCCATTGAAGATCTGTCCATTACAGACACAGAACATCTGTGAGATCTCACTGACACCTGCAGACAAAGGACTCTTACGTATGACAGACAGTTCCTCACACATTCCACACGTAACAAAGGAAACATGCATGATGTCATCCCTGCAATCTTCAAAGACATCTACCGGGTAGGACATTGCTCATAATAAACACATGTTGTCACTCGTGCAGCAAATATACATTCAGTGTGCTGGGTGTGTAGGAGAGAGTGGTGACAGTACTTACAGAGGAAAGGTGCGCAGCAGAGGTGTCTGGGGTTTGTTCTCTTGCTCTCCCTCCCTCTGTCTATCCTCCCTCCTCTTCTCTTCCCTTCTCACCACAGTAAGATGCTGTCTGGACCAATGCACATTGTCATGGAAACCTGAAATAGGGATTCTCACGTGACCTAGTCACCGAGCTCAAGGATTGGCCAGACAGGGGAAAGGGGGCCCCTCCTCCCAGCGGTGAGATCACACGCCCACTGGCTCACAAAGGGAGGGCTCCCGGGCCGCCTGTATAGAAACACACAATGGGAAGTCTTCAGGAGGGGTGGGGTAACTGGAGCTAATGCACCAAGGCAACAGGGAATGACTTGACTGACTGATCTGAGAGGTGTCTGTCTTGTATGTCTGCCTGCCTGTCTGTCCACTACTACTGGGCTGGGCTTTGTAATGGGGTGGGCACAAAATGTACCCCCAATGCTCCCAGCTGGCAGGATACAGAAATAACACACGCTCAATAAGGCGTACCACTGGTCTCATACATGGCAGCTTGAACTGCTGGCCTTACACAGGCTTTCCTACCAGGAGAGAGCGATACAGTGTGTATATATATATATATATATATGTTGCCAGAGAAACCAGATAGATGCACTGCTGTTGTTCAGTCAAATCTACCGTATGTGTAATATTCTACTTTGTGCGCAAATGCAAATACTTGAACAATGCACATTAGATACCTGTGAATGGTAAACAATAGATCACATGCTCAGGCAGATGAACACATACACACCCTGACAATGTATAATATAGTATCGATTTGACAGAGGCATTGAACAAAAACCAGTGTCATATGATATCCCCCCCATTACAGAACTCATTGTGTTTATACACTCAGTAGCACAGACCAAGACTTCTGTTTGAAGTAAGGTAAAATAGTATTGATTGTCCTTTGCTGATATCTAACAATAAGTGGTGCATTATGCATACTGCTGAGTTTCCTGAATGAGCAGATTACTGCACACCTACTTTCATCAATAGAATATATTTGCCAGAGCCTCAGTTGAAAGAGTGAAACAAGCAAGAAACCCAATGGACCGGCATAGGACAGGCTGCTGAACAGCATAAGTGCCATAATTACATAATGATAAGAACCTGCTTTAGATTTGCTGACGTTTTACAGGCAAGAAAATTGGAGTTGAGGCTTGTGGGGCTTGGACCAAGTGCAGCTAGCAATTGGAGTGCAGTTAGCTGGTGGCTGGGAAAGAACATTCATTCCACTGTTCATGGCGGCAACAAAAGAATTTGAAAAGAGGGTTGGGAGTATTTTTCACTCCATTTGGGAAAGAGGGTGTCTTTCTATTTCACTATCCCTCCAAATGATGACATGTGAACTGTGATTGGTCCAGGGTACACATGGATTCACCCAGACCACAGACACTGATGCAAAGACAATGGTCTGTGATTGGTCCAGTCTGCCAAACCTGGGAGGAGATGTGAAGTGTTTCTGGGACATACCGGTGAGGTCATTGTGTAGTCTTTGCCACGAACACACTCATTTTCAGAGCATCTCCATTCTTCGTAAAAGGCACATTCAACACAGAGTTGCTTCCTATCCATTGAATACTGTAATGGGCTTCAATGACATTCCTTTCTGAAGCTTAAGCTTGACAATCACAACAACAAATACAACCGTTTTCCCAAGAAATCAGGACCACTCCACATAGACATACACAAAACGACCATGCACTACAGCTCGAATAAGGTTCAGCTAAACTTCCCAGGATTTTCGGTTAACAATTCATTAACTGTCTTGTTATCTCTGATCTGTGTTTGCCAGAGTGAACATACAGTCTCGTGATTGGCTGGCTCTGGCTGGGGTCTTGTTGGGACAGCGACTGTTACAGCCAATCAGAGAGATTCCTCAAACGCAGCACTCCAGAGTTATGTATTTTCACTTCTAATGCAATACTGTAGCTGGGCAGACAGACTGGTGGAGTGTTAGGCCTACTAATAAAACGTGCTCTCCCTGTAACCAAAGCCATCCATTTCTCCAAGGAAACGAGTAATATGAACGTGTAATTCAATATAACATTAATGAAGCATTACTACAGTATATACTATAATGTTACTTTTTTTAAATAATTCGTCACACAAAATTCTTGTCTTACATTTAGATTGAGTGCCTTTGTGTTAGGTTATTTTATGGTTTGTTGTCATATAAAGTGGTAACGGTAGAACTGTACGTGGCTTAGTGGAGTAGACTGTAGAGACCATCCCACATGAGACAATTACCTCAGCAGTCGAAGCCCTTAGCCCTTATTAAGGAGTGGTCCATCCGGTTGGTCACACGCACGCACACGTACACACACATACACACATGCACACACACACACAAATCAGTCGCAGCCAAATGCATGAAAATCCATTAATTTGACACTTATGTTGACTTTTCCAAAGAGACAGAGAAGAGCTTTGATCATCAACATAAAAAAGAGTGTAGAACAAAAGTACAGCACAGACGGTTTCCTTCCTTCCTGAAGTCAGAGAGTATCGACTGCACTGTAACTTTTATGGTTTAAATGAACTCAATATCAAGTCTGTGAATAAAGTGTAACACAATGACTCTCGATATCAAAAGCCAATTTGATACATTTTAAGTATAGATTGTATGTTTACTGTGGTGAGTTACACTCCGTTAATGTTAGTGTTCTCTGAGTTTATTGGTCTTGGTGTCTATATTTGAAGCATATTATGAGTACCAGGCATTTGGTAGTAGATTGCTATCTTGTTTCTGTAACAGAAAGCCTAGTATCCTTTTTAGATACTGTAAGTGAATAAACCCAGCCTCGATATGCCCAGCGTATGCCAGGCCTGCCTCCTTAGACCTACTGCTTTACATATTGGAAGTGGGTAGGGGATTGACGGGCTCTCTAACAGGTGTGAGTGGGCGCTGGTGGGCTCACATTCCATTCAGGCTCTCAAAAAGGTTAGTGTGTGTAGATCTACAGTTACCACACTGCCTTGAGCCCTGAGTGGAACACACACACACACACACACACACACACACACACACACACACACACACACACACACACACACACACACACACACACACACACACACACACACACACACACACACACACACACACACACACACACACACACACACACGGTTGACGCCCTCACACAGTATGAGCCCATGCAGCCTTGCCTCAGGGCACAACTAGGCTATCATCCCCACGATGTACAGTTGAAGTCAGATGTTTACATACACTTAGGTTGGAGTCATTAAAACTAAAAAAAAATTCAACCGCTCCACAAATTTCTTGTTAACAAACTATAGATTTGGCAAGTCGGTTAGGACATCTACTTTGTGCATGACACAAGTCATTTTTCCAACATATGTTTACAGACAGATGATTTCACTTATAATTCACTGTATCACAATTCCAGTGGGTCAGAAGTTTACATACACTAAGTTAACTGTGCCTTTAAACAGCTTGGAAAATTCCAGAACATGATGCCATGGCTTTAGAAGCTTACTGCCTCTTTGCTTGACATCATGGGAAAATCAAAATAAACAGCCAAGACCTCAGAAAACAAATTGTAGACCTCCACAAGTCTGGTTCATCCTTGGGAGCAATTTCCAAACGCCTGAAGGTACCACGTTCATCTGTACAAACAATAGTACGCAAGTATAAACACCATGGGACCACGCAGCCGCCATACCGCTCAGGAAGGAGACGCGTTCTGTCTCCTAGAGATGAACGTACTTTGGTGCGAAAAGTGCAAATCAATCCCAGAACAACAGCAAAGGACCTTGTGAAGATGCTGGAGGAAACAGGTACAAAAGTATCTATATCCACAGTAAAACGAGTCCTACATCGACATAACCTGAAAGGCCGCTCAGCAAGGAAGAAGCCACTGCTCCAAAACCGCCATAAAAAAGCCAGACTATGGTTTGCAACTGCACATGGGGACAAAGATCGTACTTTTGGAGAAATGTCCTCTGGTCTGATGAAACAAAAATAGAACTGTTTGGCCATAATGACCATCATTATGTTTGGAGGAAAAAGGGGGATGCTTGCAAGCCGCAGAACAGCTTCCCAACCGTGAAGCACGGTGGCAGCATCATTTAAGCAACATCTCAAGACATCAGTCAGGAAGTTAAAGCTTGGTCGCAAATGGGTCTTCCAAATGGACAATGACCCCAAGCATACTTCCAAAGTTGTGGCAAAATGGCTTAAGGACAACAAAGTCAAGGTATTGGAGTGGCCGTCACAAAGCCCTGACCTCAATCCTATAGAAAATGTGTGGGCAGAACTGAAAAAGCGTGTGTGAGCAAGGAGACCTACAAACCTGACTCAGTTACACCAGCTCTGTCAGGAGGAATGGGCCAAAATTCACCCAACTTATTGTGGGAAGCTTGTGGAAGGCTACCTGAAACATTTGACCCATGTTAAACAATTTAAAGCAACGCTACCAAATACTAATTGAGTGTATGTAAACTTCTGACCCACTGGGAATGTGATGAAAGAAACTACATCTGAAATAAATCATTCTCTCTACTATTATTCTGACATTTCAAATTCTTAAAATAAAGTGGTGATCCTAACTGACCTAAGACAGGGATTTTTTACTACAATTAAATGTCAGGAATTGTGAAAAACTGAGTTTAAATGTATTTGGCTAAGGTGTATGTAAACATCCGACTTCAACTGTATTTATAGAGAGGCCTGGCTAATAGATGCTAAAGCCAGGTCTCTGACAGATCTGGAGTTCTATGGTGTGACCATGTGCTGTGATGCCCTGTGTTCACCCCAACAACGGGCCTACAGAGTGTTGTGAGCTGCAGGAGATTTGCAGGCCACATAGGGACTATCAAGAGCCACACCCTGGATGTCTGAGCTTCTTACTGGCTGCGCTCCCCACCTGTCATGGCTGATTTACACGGCAGGACCCCTCCCATCTGGGTGACCAGACTGGAGGCTCATAAAGGGCGGGTGTGCTGATGAGAGCAGTGACACTAATGGGCATGCTCATCAATGGGCCAGTCATTAGGAGCTCTGACACGGGCCACTGAGCATGGATAGCACACTGCACAGGGCTGCTGGGAATGCAGAGAGAGAGGAGAGCACTGCTGCAGAGTCCCCATGTGTGACTTATTTGGACACACACAGTTTATTGTGAGCCCCGTTTAATCAGATAAACAAGCCTTCCTTTGCACACTGAAAAACCAATAAATAAAAGAGCAGCCTAAGATTAAATTGGCATTGCCTAACAGTCTGAATCAGAGACAAGGGTTTGGGGTCATTCTGTCCGTGACCTCTTAATACTCATTAGTCTAAGAGAGAGCCATAGAACGAGATAAAGGGAGTAGTACATGATGCAAGGTGACCCTCCCCTCCTCCTCCGGTCTCCAATGTACTGTCGGCTGACAGGTATGATGTGACTGGGTTGGTTCTTTGGTATGGCCCATAGACATATTATCACTACTGTGAGAATATGGGCGGGAAACATCAATAAAGCTAAACAAATACTCAAATGACATGAGGAACTCTTACAGACTTGTGTTTGAGTACTGCTGATAAGAATGATAGACTTCCTGGTAGACAACAATTAAACCTTAGTGGATCATCTATTTGAACGAACACCAACTGCACCAGTTCTTATGTCATTTAAGTCATTCATCAGATATACGTACACCGGGAGTTCAGAATTATGACATAATAGGTCTCTGAAATTCGTATTTTAAGCAACATGAATCCGGGCCGGCCTGTAACATGAACATTTCATTTCATCCTTAATCCTAGAGTTTTATCCATAAACAACATAAACACACACACACACACACACAAAACATACACACACCAATTGTACATTATGTACAGATGTAGGATCTTAATTTGATCACTCTTGTGATGCTGTTATCCAGACTAAACCTGAGACAACACTCCATAATCAACTCCAGTCTGTCTGAGGAGCCTAGACCCAGCAGGCTATCCTCCAGAGAGAGACAGAGAGAGAGATAGAAAGAAAGAGAGAGATTCAGTCCAGGTCAGTCAGTGGCTTTCTGTGGTCAGTGCCAGAGCTATATTTATTTAAGTAGACCTCAGACAAGGGCTGTGACAAGGCAGGGCTGAGACACCAGTAGTGGTCTGGCAGCAGCCTCACTGACTGGACGCAGTCCTCACACGCAGTCCTCACACGCAGTCCTCACACGGCCTGTTCTTTATTGGCTTTCTGGGTTCAGTATAGATAGGCCCTAGCCAAGACATGGAGAAGTCAGAGAGGTCAAAGGTCTTGGTCAGTGGTCCAGACGTAGGTGACCCAAAGAAACCTCTCCATTTTGGACTTACATAACTTAATATAGGTACAGTACAGAATAACTGAGAGTGTCGAGGAGTTCATGGTAACTGATGCCTTCTACAGTTATACCTCTAGATACAGTAGACCCTATTCAACACGTGGAGGGGGCAAAGCTTCATTAGCCACCAGACAAAAGGGAACAGACAGAGAGGGACTTTCCGTTACAAAATGTTGTGCTACGGTGTACCCTAATGAATATGACCCTCTTGTTCCCACCAGTCCTATGGTCAAGCACAGAGAGACTCAGAGCACATGCTGTTCCCTGCATACAGGACCCATTACAGGGTATTGATCAAGATGCGTTAGTCTTTAACTCAACCAGCAGCAGAAACAAAGACAGGCAGCGGGACACCAATTGGATTAGGAGCAGCTGTTCGGTTCCCATTGGTATTCCTTACCACTCATGTCATGTTGAGGACAGGGCAGTGGCAGAGCAAGGTTGGGACAGGACAGGAGAGCTGTCTTAATAGGATTTACAGAGGCTCTTGCCGTCTCGCTCTACAAACAAGCAGTGGATGGAATACTAATCACCATGATTTGATCTGGAGTACAGAGGTCCATGTTCTTATTATCCAATATAACTACAGTTATACAGTGTTTATTTATTTTGAGAAACTGTATATTCTGTCATGTGTGCATTCTTGTGTGCAGGGGTGTTTTTGTGGGCATTTGTGTGTGTGTGCAATGCATTGTTTGTATGTATACTGTATGTGTACTTTATGCACACTGTACGTATGTGTATACATGTGTATTTGTTAGTGTGTTCTAAGTGTGTTACGCCAAAGCTTTACGTCTTTGTGCCTCTCTCAGCTGGCCAATCACAAGCTGACCGTCTGCTGTGGCTCAAAGCTCTACCCCACGCCTGGCAAACACGGCTTTAACACAAGATCAGTCACCATGGCAACCAGCTCTTCCCGCCGTGGCCTGCGTGAGTATTCAGAGCCCTGTTGGCTGAAACACTTTCGGTGACGTCACTCCACTGGGAACACAGTGAAACATGGCGGGAGAAGGCACACACACACATATAATGGACAGACAGACAGACAGACAGAGACAGACAGACGCATGCATGCAAACTGTGCCTGCCTCCTTCAACTGCTTTTCCTAGTATCGCTCACATTGTCCACACACATCTATGTGTTCATTTGCAGATGGTGTGGGTACAGCGACAGACATGGGTAGGATAATAGGCTTATGCCCTGTCCAATCCAACCTAAGGACTTTGAAGCTATGCTGAGTCACTGTCTCATACCATTCTTCTAAGAGATGCATGCATCTCTAAATGAATTAAAGATGAACCACATCAGGAAATACATTATGTCAAAGGTAATATCAACTCAAGACAATACTTTGATGAGGACGAAGGTTACTTGGGTCCATATTCATTAAGCATTTTGAGTAGGAGTGCTTATCTGGGATCAGTTTAGCCTTTAAGATCATAAACATAAGAGTAGATAGAAAGAGGAGGACCTGATCCTAGATCAGCTCTCCTATTCTGAGACAGTTGATCCATGATGTCATAGGTTACATGGTATGGTGAGTTGATGGTTCACTTCACTTCCATATAGGCGATGGATGCGACATCTGCAGCTAGACACCTTCACCACGCCTTAGTGAACATTGCTGTCTGATCTGCCAGAAAGAAAACGTGCATACCGAATCATTCTAAATGAACAGTAATCCACTTTACAAGTTCATTAAATGATAATGGACTTAATCCAGCTGGAGATGTCATGAGGTTGATGACATAACGGAAACACTTTGAACTTACATCTCATGCCATACAGATTTGAGCCTGTTGCTACAGCAGGAAATCCTGCAGTAACTGGAAATGTGAATTATTATGTGGATTATAATTAATGGGTTGACACATTGTTTGTTAGGGCAAATCATGAATGAAATTACAAACTTTAGAAGCCTAAAATACACTACAAGTTTGCATTTTCTGCTGTGCAGGAAAATTCTCACCAACAAAAGAGTGATCAAATGAAGATCCTACATCTGTAACTAATGTACAATCGGTCTGTGTATGTTGTGTGTGTGTGTTTATGTTTATGGTAAAAAACTCATTGATTCATCTGTGATGCATGTTTTAGTGGACTCTCAGGCGATATCAGTGACGCGGTGTAGCCTGCCAACCCAACCTTGCATGTG
This sequence comes from Brachymystax lenok tsinlingensis, assembly GCA_030435695.1. Taxonomy (NCBI): domain Eukaryota; kingdom Metazoa; phylum Chordata; class Actinopteri; order Salmoniformes; family Salmonidae; genus Brachymystax; species Brachymystax lenok. Next base: position 39,533,743 of record CM059793.1, on the reverse strand, counting down.
ATGACGCAATGGAGAGTAGTCTGCTCTCACACAAACTACCCACCTCCCCAGAGGGGCCTTTTTCTCTGCACCCTTGACCATAATTTTAATTGCATTCTTGACCACTGCCAACTTGTCCTCTCTCTCCTCTATCTTCTCTCTGTCTCCCCCCATCTCTCTCTCTCGCTATTGCCTGGAGAGTGACTGTAAGAGAGCGAGTGAAGGTCTTATGTAAGCATCGTCAGCCATTCTCTGCCAGCCTGTGCTAACATAAGTAACAGGCAGCACTGAGGCAAAGCCCTGGACAGAGCCTTTCACTAAAACTCTACAAAGACAATTCAGACCTCTGTGGTTACAGGTTACACAATGACTTTAATGCACATCACAGAAAGTAGCCTGGACCAATTCCAAATCAAGACATTGGCCTGGAGGTCAGGGAGAGCACTTTGATGTAGTGTCCTTTGTAATAAGACACATTCAAATAGGAATACCTTTCTTCGTATAATCAAAGTTGTATAATCAGTTGTTTAAATTTGACATTTGCTTGAACTTAACTGTCATCTCAGCAGACATATTTTATCATGGATATTCACACATTATATTTCATTTTATATTAGACTCAGACTAAACACAAGTCTGTTGATTTTGTCACTGCGGAACAGACCGAGGTCATGGTTTCAGTGAACAGTGTTTGAATTGGAACCATGGCAGCCATGACTCTCAAATTCAACAACCTGGATCCAAGTTCAGCCCAAGGACAGTAATTAAAGACCTCTCAAACACACACCCACACCACACACACGCCACTGCTGATACCCAAGCTATGTCATCCAGGTTTCACCCTGTTTCTCACTAATAATCCAGTGAATCATAACCAAGTGCTCTACAGATGAAAGTACAGCCTTCCTGTAACTGTACGTACTTCCACAAACAAGCAGTGTACCACATTAGAGACAGACAATCAGACAACCATGCCTGGGCTGGTATCTGTCCCTCGTCCCCAGGGCAAGGGCCTTCTCTTGGGGCTTCTCTCACCGCTCTGCCTGGACTGACTGTCTACTGAGGCTCCCTGACCAGGCTCCAGGCCTCTGTTTGACAGCTGAGCACCTGTCAATGTGTCTGGGATGCCACAAGACATGTGACCCTCCAGACAAGACATGTCTGGAGGGTCACTGGGACTCTGGTCAAAAGTATATTCTAGGGAATAGGGTGCCATTTCAGACACACCCTGGGACAGTACTGTACGTTCTGGGTTAGGGGAGAGTGGGGAATCTTGAGACATCACTACGTCAAGGGAAATATAGTATGTTTTCTAACAGACATAGACATACAGTTGAAGTCGGAAGTTTACATACACCTTAGCCAAATACATTTAAACTCAGTTTTTCACAATTCTTGACATTTAATCCTAAATTCCCTGTCTTAGGTCAGTTAGGATCACCACTTTATTTTAAGAATAATAGTAGAGAGAATGAATTATTTCAGGTGTAGTTTCTTTCATCACATTCCCAGTGGGTCAGAAGTTTACATACACTCAATTGGTATTTGGTAGCATTGCCTTTTAAATTGTTTAACTTGGGTCAAATGTTTCAGGTAGCCATCCACAAGCTTCCCACAATAAGTGCATTTTGGCCCATTCCTCCTGACAGAGCTGGTGTAACTGAGTCAGGTTTGTAGGCCTCCTTGCTTGCACACGCTTTTTCAGTTCTGCCCACACATTTTCTATAGGATTGAGGTCAGGGCTTTGTGATGGCCACTCCAATACCTTGACTTTGTTGTCCTTAAGCCATTTTGCCACAACTTTGGAAGTATGCTTGGGGCCATTGTCCATTTGGAAGACCCATTTGCGACCAAGCTTTAACTTCCTGACTGATGTCTTTAGATGTTGCTTCAATATATCCACATAATTTTCCTGCCTCATGATGACATCTATTTTGTGAAGTGCACCAGTCCCTCCTGCAGCAAAGCACCCCCACAACATGAAGCTGCCACCCCCGTGCTTCACCGTTGGGATGGTGTTCTTCGGCTTGCAAGCCTCCCCCTTTTTCCTCCAAACATAACGATGGTCATTATGGCCAAACAGTTCTATTTTTGTTTCATCAGACCAGAGGACATTTCTCCAAAAATATGATCTTTGTGCCCATGTGCAGTTGCAAACATAGTCTGGCTTTTTTTATGGCGGTTTTGGAGCAGTGTCTTCTTCCTTGCTGAGCGGCCTTTCAGGTTATGTTGATATAGGACTTGTTTTACTGTGGATGTAGATACTTTTGTACCGGTTTCCTCCAGCATCTTCACAAGGTCCTTTGCTGTTCGGCGGTCGACGTCACCGGCTTTCTAGCCATCGCCGCTCCATTTGTTCATTGTTCCATTTGTTTTGTCTTGTTCCCTGCACACCTGGTTTACATTCCCTAATCAGACTGCATGTATTTATTCCTCTTTTCCCCATCATGTTGTTGTGTGGAATTGTTCTGTTTCGTGTTTTGTGTGACGAGCCAGGCTGGGTTTCTACCGGGTACCGTGTACACCCGTGGTATTTTGTATTGTTACATTTCTTTGCATTTTTTGTGACTTTTTTGACTGTCGCGCTTTACACTTTTGCTTTTGGCTGGAGGTGTGTTTGACGCAGTTGCGTTCATTCTGTTGTTTGCTTCTGCCATTAAAGTGTGCGCCTGTACAATACTCTCCGCTCTCCTGCATCTGACTTCTACCTCAGTAGCACACAACCTGACAAAATTAGCCTATCCAAGCTGTTTAAAGGCACAGTCAACTTAGTGTGTGAACCTCTGACACACTGGAATTGTGATACAGTGAATTATAAGTGAAATAATCTGTCTGTAAACAATTGTTTGACAAATTACTTGTGTCATGCACAAAGTAGATGTCCTAACCAACTTGCCAAAACTATAGTATGTTAAAAATAAATTTGTGGAATGGTTGAAAAACAGGTTTTAATGACTCCAACTTAAGTATGTTAACTTCCTACTTCAACTTTATATTTCAGGATGTTGTGTATCCCAGGAAATAATGTAAACATAGCTTTGTCCCCAAAAAAGTATCTCATGGCACAACTTACCCCGGGTATGGTGTAAGTTGAGCATAGGGACAGGGTAAGTTGAGTCGCCTTGGGGTAAGTGGGTGATGGCGTCCTGTGAGAGTGGGTGATGGTGCTGGTAGGTCAAAGTTTAATTCATGGAATGGGGGTGTGGTATATTGTATATCTTAAATGTATGCTTACATTCAGATACAGATCTCTATGTTCAATATCACTTACCCATCCATTTCTTGACCAGTTGTCTGGGAAAGCGATGTTGTTTCGATGTGCAAATTCGTAGGCAAGTTCTCTGCATTGGAAGGCTACTGAGCACATGAAACTGGTACGTGAGATTCTTGATATGTTTAGCAAGGTCCGACTCCATGTCATCAGATAAGACCTTGTTCCTCTGCTACTCTATCATATCCTCTCTTTCAAACAGGTACATGTTTGTTTTATTTTTGGTCAATGTCTCTCCAGTGTCATTCAGTCTATTTGTTCGTCCCTTGATGCTCAACGGGCTTCTTTCCTTTTCTCACTTCCGTGGCTGCTCTCTCAAGAATCTCAAGGTGGGCTAGACCCCTGATTGTTTTCTGCTTCTATACACGGGGCATGAAGATGTGTGCTCTATAACAATAAAAATGCATCTTGAGTTTATATGGATGACACATTGTAAAAATAACATGCATGGCTGGATAATGTTGGCTGGATAATTAGATGTTATAGCAACTAGCTCATCACTGTCCCTTGCCAACTATGCTACATACTGTCCATTGTCATAACGTACATGAAACATAAAACAGACTAAATGTAATTATAATTTGTATGGGGTATGGTGGCCACTGGCTCAACTTACCCCAAGGCAAACAGCCCACACAGCTACAAGGATCCACTTTCGTGCTAGGACTAGGACCTCATACTGTAGCTTATAGAAACTCTAACCGATGTATAAAACGATCTTAAAAACCAATCTACTAACTTACTTACCGTTTTTTCCATGTGGTTTCTTGCTTCTCAGACTCAATGAAATGATGACCTCTTCCTTAACTTGTTAGGGATCGGCTCATGAGGTGACCGTTTTGGAGAGCCTGGCGTGCCCAAAGTAAAATGCCTCCCATTCAGGCCCAGAAAATAGGATATGCACATATTTAGTACCATTGGATAGGAAACTCTGAATTTTCCAAAAGTGTTAACCATTTGTCTGTGAGTAAAACAGAACGCATATTGCAGGCGAAACCCCGAGGAATTTCTGTCCTGGAAAAAGTGATTTTGACACATTGCTTATTTGGAACCCCTCCCTCATGAAAATGACCATATAAGGGCATATGAATGCAGTACCAATCACTTCCTTTAGATGTCAACAGTCTCGAGACAGTGTAAATTTTCAATTTGGATGCTTTAGACCAGAGAAGAAGAGCAAACCAGGAAGTGTACGTTTTATGTCAACAGTACCCAGTGCTGCGTTCCCGACAAGGCGCGCAGTGTCTTTTTTACCGTCTTTATCGATCAGTTTATATTCCGGTTGATTTATAATAGTAAATATACGTAAAAGTGTTCCTAAGGATACATTTAAAACTATGTTTGATTGTTCTTGGACAAGTTTATAGGTATAAGATGAACGAGTTCTCGTCACGTTTCAATGGAGTGGAGGGTGTCGTTTCTGATTATGACGTGCGAACCAAATGGAGATTTATGGATAAAATACATTACTTTTTCTAACAAAAGAACCATGGATTGTCTTCGTTGGACACTTAGGATGACCTCAGCAGAAGTTCTTCAACAGGTAATTGATTTGTTTTCGCTGTGAAATGTGTTATGTGTGTGCCATGATGGCTAATGGATTCATGGCTATGGGAAAAATATGTGAGGTGCTACCCTCAAACAATCAAATGTGCTGCTTTCACCGTGAAGCCTTTTTGAAATCTGACAACGCTGTGATATTGCCAAGAAACAGAGCTTTTGATGAGTATGGAACACGTATATTGGTGGATGTTTAATAATTCAACTTTTGGATTTTGAATTTGGCGCCTTACATTTCACCTGGTAGTGTCGGGATTGGGGCGCTAGCGCCCCAGCAATCCCTGAGAGGTTAATAGTTGGTCACATTATTCATTGTGTGTATGGTTTCCTTAGAAACACGGGGTGGCTCAACTAACCCTTTCGGCTCAACTTACCCCATTCTCCCCTACTGGAGGAGAGAGGTCTTTTACAGAGCAGTGTTAATACTTAGAAAGCATGCCTGTGTCATATGACTTTGTGTGTTTAGTGGGAGGACAGCTGGGTAGGATAGTAAACAGACAGGATAATGCTGAAGCCAATACAAATATTGACAGGTTGACTTTAAATGAGATTAGAATAGACTGACTACAATAGAGCTGTCACTGTATGTCATAAACAGGTTTTAAGACATGATCCATGACTGCTGTTCTATACCCTAACAGATCCGCCTTTACCGGAACTGACTTACTCAATGATTGGTTGGTATGTGATGAAGAAATTGATGTTGCAGGAATCTCTATCATTTGACAGTTTAGCATGACTTAGCCTGGTTCCAGGTCTGTTTGTGCTGTCTTGCAAATTTGGTGTGACAATGACCATAGGAGTTCGTGCACAACAGATCTGGGACCAGGCTAACCATGAATACCTATGCATTATGAACTGGAGTGAGGACAGTGTTGAGTAACGTGTGCCCATGACTGAAGAAAACAGCTGGGATCAGGTATGAATTCCCACAGTCATCCCCTATCCATCCTCCACTACCACAATCCTGCTACTCACAATCTCTGCCCTCCCTCCAGTGCTGATGGAGTACTGCAAACGCACACAACCAACGATCGGCTGCAGCTGTTCAAATATTGTGACGTGATCTCGGCACAAAGGGAGCTTTTCAATGGGACTAGGAGACAAAGGCTGAGAGGACAGGCTGCTCATCTGACAGGCCTAGCTAGCTGTCCCCACCTCTGGACTACTGTTCACCAACGGACTGCATTGTGTTGGAGAGGCACGCAGGCATGCACACATGTACACACACGCACACACTTACGAGCGCAGGCACACACACACCAACACACATGCCCCTGTGACTGAACTTTCCCTCTGCAACTGGATCCTCGACTTCCTGACGGGCCGGCCCCAAATGGTGAGGGTAGGCAACAACACCTCCGCCACGCTGTACCACAACGCGGGGGCCCCTCAGGGGTGTTTGCTTAGTCCCCTCCTGTACTCCCTGTTTATCCACAACTGCGTGGCCGCGCATGACTCCAACATCATCATCAAGTTTGCTAACAACACGACAGTGGTAGGCCTGATCACCGACGGTGATTAGACCGTCTACAGGGAGGAGGTCAGAGTCCTGGCAGAGTGGTGCCATAACAACAGCCTCTCCCTCAATGTCAGAAAGACCAAGGAGCTGATTGTGGACTACAGGAGAAAGAGGGGAAGGCACGCCCCCATCCACATCAACAGGGCTGTAATGGAGCGGGTTGAGAGATTCAAGTTCCTTGGCGTCCACATCACTAAGGACTTGGTAGCGGAGCCTCGGCTCTCAGACCAACAGGCTCCGAGACAGCTTTTATCCCCAAGTCATAAATAGTCAATTAATGGTACCTGAACTATCTGCACTGACTCTATATTGCACCGACTCTACGTACACTCACTAGACTTTACTGTATATACAAACCATGTACACACTCACTCACACACTGCATACGCACACACACACACACACACACAAACACAAACATATACTTCCCCTGCCACTCAGACTCCCCACAGGCCATCAAAACAAACAGCCATGTCACAGAAATATAGGAGAGGGATGATCCACATAAACCGTGTTGAATAAGCATTGCATTAGGAGGTGGTTTAGACTGATGAAATAAAACGGTATAAAGTTATTTACTTATTTACAATAAGGAATCCAATCACTTTCCTGACACCTCTTGTCCTTCAGCCCTCTACTGGATCGTACAGCACAGGCATCAGAGAGGGCCCAGCATTCTGAGAGAGGGCCCAGCATTCTGAGAGAGGGCCCAGCATTCTGAGAGAGGGCCCAGCATTCTGCGATAATGAAGTGAAAGTGAGCAGCAAGTGTGAGAACTCTTGAGTTGTGAAGGACATCGAGAGGCAGTCAGTGCCAAGATGCCTCCCTGTCCTAATCACTGCATGGGCTTCTGACAGCTTTCTGTAAGATCAGGATTTATGATGTGTTGGATCCACTACTCATTCAAATATAATTACTAGTACGGGCATCCCCATTAAAAACAATGTCCCATGATTGGTGGACTGGCGGACAGGTAGTAAAGCAGGAATTACTGTATAGGCATAAACAAGTTCTGTATTGTACTGCGTTATTGTCATATTGTCATTGTCCAAATATTCCGATAATCCCAAATTAGGGTATGACTTAACTCTGAAGAGGCCTTGGGTGTCATCTTCACTTTCCATCTCCGTTCCAGAGACGCTACTTTGATGTGAGGGGCCTCTACCACTTGTAATTGTTCCAATGGACCTGGATATACAAATACAGCCATGGCTCAGTGAAGTTCTCACTATCAAAGCTGTTTCTGGTTAGGTCCTGGTGTTAAAGGACAGAGGAAGAAGTGAGTAGTCTTCATGTTGGCTGGATAATTAGATGTTATAGCAACTAGCTCCTCACTGTCCCTTGCCAACTATGTTACACACTGTCCATTGTCATAACGTACATGTAACATATAACATGTCAGGTTCATTTAAATCTCAGAAACCAGAACCAAATCTACCAAACAAAATATCCTGCTGCTCCATTCACGGAACAGTCTGTCACGAGAGACTAATGTTCCCAGAGCTGAGCGCCCCTGTACATCTTTTCCATCACAATGATCTCTGTCCATACAGAGGATCCTAACTGGTTAATTGAAAGATGATTGACAACCAATAAGTAAACTGCTTCCCTAGAAGAGCTGCTCAGGATTGGCCACAATATTATAAACGGACCAATATCAAGCAGGAAATGGCACAGGAAGCTGACACAAATGACAGTACAAAGAGATGCAGATGGAAAGTCTCAACTAGTTACAGCCCAGAAAAAGACAAGTATGTTTTGCTTTATTTCGAGATTTCTCTGGTATTACTTAGTGAATGCAGTGAGACATTAATGAGACATTCAAGCCTACCAGCTATTTCCAATGAGTGCTATTCATTTGGATCTTTGTTAAGATTATTCTTTCCATATTGGGTCATGAGAGGCTGCATATTGAGTCTTTAAATGTGTGTGTTGACGTGTGTGTGTGTGTGTGTGTGTGTGTGTAGCAGGACTTTGCTGACAAGTTGCTGAAATACCAGCCCCCCCTGTCACGCCCGAACAGCCTGGGTTATCAGTGCAAACTTGTAGTGCTGTTATTTGGTAGTCTCGGCCATGTACATACATATGTAGGATCTTAATTTGAGCCAGTTTTCTACAGCAGGAAAATAATCCTGCAGCGTCTGGAAATGTGAATTATTATGTGGATTATGATTAATGGACATTTTGTAGGGGATGATATGTTTTTCAAGTGGAAATTACAAACTTTATTTTAGTTTTAAAAAGGCTTCTAAACTACAAGTTTGCATTTCCTGCTGTGCAGGAACATTCACAGCAACAAAAGAGTGATCAAATGAAGATCCTACATCTTAAGCAGGTAGCGAGGTCCTGTCAGCTGTCATGGGCAACCTTGCTGTGTGGAGAAGAAGGTGCCTTCTGTATCCTTAAGTCCAGATATTCATGACCTACGAAATGTTTGAATCCTTCTCAACTGTAATGAGATTTGTGGATTAAAATAAAATATTTAAAATGTGTGTGTGTGTGTGTGCACGCATGTACGTGTGTGAGTGTTGTGTGAAGCCTGCAGTGTTCTTCCTTCAGGGTCGGACTTCAGAATTGAGGTTCATGAGCCCAGATGATCTCTCTCTCACTCTGTGTGAATGAATCATGTTTGGCTCGTGCTCTGATCATGACATAACTCCTGAACTCTGACCTCATTGTTTTTTATCTCTCTCTCTTCCACCAGAGGCCTTATCATGTAGTGCAGATTCAGAGATAGGGAAAAGGCTTTGTGTAAGCTCCTAGGAGAACTGTACTACTTCTGTCAACGTTGATCCATCAATCATAACAGTGCAGAGAATGTGACGGTCTGTCACCATGGGGCTACAAGAGATGAGACCATCTTTCACTTTCAACACAAACAAGCTTATTCTTGATAACCAGATGCTTCAAAGCAGTGTGTCTCTGACAAGGTGGATGGCACCCAGAAGAGCAACAGATATCTGCCAGAGCACGCCTATCCTATCATTTCCTCATCTTCCAGGGAGGGAGTGGTCCAGGAATACATACAGCACTGGATTGGGCAAGGTCAAGGCTACAGCGGTGACTGGGTGTTACTATGACAACCCTGCTCAGACACTGCAGCATATGGCTCTGAAGGGCTTCGGACTAGACAAGTACTGTACCTCTACTACATAATTTACACCTCGCTGCCCTCGTTTGACCTTCAGTCAGAGTCAGACGGACAGGGAGGGGTAGGGAGATGGAGGGAGGCCTGAGCTGAACCCAGAGTCTTCTGCTGAGGGAGGGAACAGAGTCCTCTGGCAAAGCCACTCCCAAACTCCACCCTAACAGGCTCCAAGGGGAGCACCACAAAGGACCTATGCACCAGGTCACCCTAGAAAAGTACTTACTTGATCATCTCAATGGGACTGCATGGGCAAATAAAGGCTAAATAAATGTATGGTAATGTTTGATGTATGCTAATATTTCAATATTTCCCACCCTGCCTAGTCCGAGTGACTTCACCTCTTTATCCATCCTGTGCTTTACCTACTTGAGTGCTCAGCTGGAATCCTCCTGTCCCAGTCTACTCTATCCTAATCCACTAATAAAGCCACGGTTCTGGGAGTCCTCTCTCTCTGGCAGCATCCCAAATGGCACCCTTTTCCTTTTATAGTGCCGGTCAAAAGTAGTACACGGCCCTGGTCAAAAGTAGTACACTGCATAGGGAATAGGGTGCCATTTGGGACACAAGCTCTCTCTGTTGACTGGCTGGTCCTGCCATCATCCAGCTCCACAGAGTCCTCCCTGGGGTGGTTGTGTAATAGACATTAGCATTGGAAGACAAAGGCCTCCAGACCAGGACATGTTTAGAGCTCAGACAGTGTTGTGTAAGTCAGTGTATTGAAGTCTGTGTGACTGACTTCCAGCGAACTGCGCATGTTCCAGAGAACTGAGCAGCCCGTTCGCTGGAACTGCTTTCATGAGTAACACTGGAATACTCCTGGTTAGCCTGGTATCAGATCTATTTGTGCCATCTTGCTAACTCCTACGGTCAGTGTAAGTTGGCTGATGCAGAGCAAGGACTAGGCTAGCTGCTAGTGTGTTTGTGAGGAACACTGAGCCTGGTGGGGTAACTCTCCTTCCCCCTATTGGAGGAGGATGTGTAACTGACACCCCCTCTGTTAGACAGATGATCTTGGTGGGATTTTAACAGAGCGATGATGACAGCTGCACGGGTGATCAGGGATCAGTCAAGTCTGGACCAGCTACTGCTACACACCAGTCACAGTGAGTGTGCGTGTTTGTGTGTGTGTGAGCCAACCCCCATGCCCACACAAACACACACAAGCACAAGGCTCACAATCTATCCTTGAACTTCACTAAAGCAGTATTTCATGGTTCACCTTCTCTGTGATCCATGATCACAGTGCTTCTACATCTGCATTGCTTGCTGTTTGGGGTTTTAGGCTGGGCTTCTGTATTTCACCTTGTGAAAAGGGCTTTATAAATATATTTGATTGATTGATCACCTCCATAGAAAAAAAGTGTGGAACGATAGATAGATAGATAGATAGATAGATAGATAGATAGATAGATAGATAGACTCCACAAGTTTAAAATTGTAGGAATTTCTCCATGACGAAAAATGCTAAATGCCAAACTGGTCATGCCCTTAACACTAAGTACCACACATGGGACTTTGTTCTTCAGACACAACAAAAGTTGAGTCATCATTTCTACGTTGTGTGTGTGTGTGATGGATCTGGCATCAAGTCAAAGCATCAGGCCAGAAATGATGAGTGTATTGTTCAGCAGAAAGCTGATAGGTCATATAACATACAACAGTTAATACAGTAATCAGCTAATTATATGGGCTCTATATGGTCCCAGAACAACAAGCCTATAGCTCATAGAAAAGGTCAGAGCATTTCACAAGAAAAGAAGGGCAACCACTCATGTCTTGACAGTTTCCACAGCTTCTAATACGCTGGACAGAACAGCAAACACATTTTTCAACAACTCAACATGAAGTGTCAGAAGTACAGAATGTAATGAAAAATACATAGTTCAATGTTAATGGAAGTAGATCGACCTCTTCTACCATCTCCTAACCAGGATAACATAGATGTCTTAAGATTCCTTGGAATGCTACAGATGTACATAACATTCACTCCTCCTGTCTCCTCATGACATTCACTCCTCCTGTCTCCTCATGACATTCACTCTTCCTGTCTCCTCATGACATTCACTCTTCCTGTCTCCTCAGGACATTCCCTCCTCCTGTCTCCTCAGGACATTCCCTCCTCCTGTCTCCTCAGGACATTCCCTCCTCCTGTCTCCTCAGGACATTCCCTCCTCCTGTCTCCTCAGGACATTCCCTCCTCCTGTCTCCTCATGACATTCACTCCTCCTGTCTCCCTCATGACATTCACTCCTCCTGTCTCCTCATGACATTCATTCCTCCTGTCTCCCTCATGACATTCACTCCTCCTGTCTCCTCATGACATTCCCTCCTCCTGTCTCCTCATGACATTCATTCCTCCTGTCTCCCTCATGACATTCACTCCTCCTGTCTCCTCATGACATTCCCTCCTCCTGTCTCCTCATGACATTCACTCCTCCTGTCTCCCTCATGACATTCACTCCTCCTGTCTCCTCATGACATTCATTCCTCCTGTCTCCCTCATGACATTCACTCCTCCTGTCTCCTCATGACATTCCCTCCTCCTGTCTCCTCATGACATTCACTCCTCCTGTCTCCCTCATGACATTCATTCCTCCTGTCTCCCTCATGACATTCATTCCTCCTGTCTCCCTCATGACATTCCCTCCTCCTGTCTCCCTCATGACATTCACTCCTCCTGTCTCCCTCATGACATTCACTCCTCCTGTCTCCTCATGACATTCATTCCTCCTGTCTCCCTCATGACATTCACTCCTCCTGTCTCCTCATGACATTCATTCCTCCTGTCTCCCTCATGACATTCATTCCTCCTGTCTCCCTCATGACATTCCCTCCTCCTGTCTCCTCATGACATTCACTCCTCCTGTCTCCCTCATGACATTCATTCCTCCTGTCTCCCTCATGACATTCACTCCTCCTGTCTCCTCATGACATTCACTCCTCCTGTCTCCCTCATGACATTCATTCCTCCTGTCTCCCTCATGACATTCCCTCCTCCTGTCTCCTCATGACATTCACTCCTCCTGTCTCCTCATGACATTCACTCCTCCTGTCTCCCTCATGACATTCACTCCTCCTGTCTCCTCATGACATTCCCTCCTCCTGTCTCCTCATGACATTCACTCTTCCTGTCTCCTCATGACATTCACTCCTCCTGTCTCCTCATGACATTCACTCCTCCTGTCTCCTCATGACATTCATCAACGTTCATGAGTGCTTTTAGAACATCCCTCCAACTGCCTCTTACACCCAAATAGTCATATACCTCCTGAACCAATCAGACCTGAGCTGCACTTGCCTGGTTTCCCATCCAGCATAGTCTCTGAAACTGTGATTGATTAGAAAATGCCTGAGCCAGCATAGTAAGATTTTGGTCGGTACGATAGTGTGAAAAGGTTCATGAAGAACAGGAAGGCCCGCACACTGTTTATGCTCTCTGGCGAAGATCTGTTTCGGATCAAAACGTTTGTAAGAAAGCAGTGAATTTGGAGCATAAACAGTATGCGGGCCTTCCTGTTCTTTACAGGTATTCTTTATTAGCCGGGGCACCTACGTTTTTTAAGGATGTGCGTATGACCACAAACTTTTCAAAAGGGTAATCAAGACCATAATCGTGGAGGAGGAGGGTAGAAATATCCATTAGTGTGAATGGACATAACCAGTGGGCAAAATGTGGCATGGGATGTCACAATTATCATATTTTCTGGTCGAAATATGCTTTTTCCCTCCAAGGAAGGGTTCATGGCCACATTAAAGAGTCTGTAAGGTAAACACAATATTATACTAAACTAACCACTAAGTTAACGCTCTCCTCCATGCCAGTCTATGCAGACTGAGCTAGCGCTGCTTTGTGGTTCTGTGTCTGGTGCTGTGTGACTGGGGGAGATGCCAGCTTCCAGTGCTCTGCTGGTGCTATGGCTGTTGTTGTTGGCTGAGAGAACTCACTTTGGGTTTGAGCAGTATTTCAATAAGACCGTGAGACATTGGCACCAACCCGTTTGTGGTTATTGAAAATGGTCTCAGGTCAGAACATCTCAAAGTAGAGCGGGGGAGAGCAGAGGAAGCCCAACGCTCAGGGAAAAGTGCTGCTCGTCTAACACCGGAGTCCAAGACAGAGCAAAACAAGGCAGCAGTAAACCAATGATTCTGCAGGTCTTAATGACTCTTCTTGCTTGATGAGCTTGTTTTTAAAATATGAATCTCTCTCTCTCCCAGATAGTTCCACAGCTGTGAAAGGTCCCTGAGGAATATAGAGCTTGAGGCTAATCAAACCTGACTAAAGTTCCTCACACTTCTATTCCAACTGGCCGCTGTTCTTGTCAAGCTGTTTCTAATTGAGGACATCCATACTATTGTACAACGCTTGACGGCTTTGCAGGTGAATGTAAAGTAGGGATGAAGAGATTCCTTCACTACACATTGTCACTACACATTGTCACTACACATTGTCATTACACATTGTCATTACACATTGTCATCCGTTTGAGATGAAGCACCAGAAAGTCAGAGGGAAATGCTGTTGCAAAATAACAAGGGCAATATAACTGGATAAAACGGCATATTTCAGTCAGCACTCCAGCTGAGACTCAGGGGATGAGAGAGAGAGAGAGACTGATAAATAGAGAGTGAGAGAGAGACTGATAAATAGAGAGTGAGAGAGAGACTGATAAATAGAGAGAGAGAGAGAGACTGATAAATAGAGAGAGAGAGAGAGAGAGAGAGACTGATAAATAGAGAGAGAGAGACTGATAAATAGAGAGAGAGAGACTGATAAATAGAGAGAGAGAGACTGATAAATAGAGAGCGAGAGAGAGAGACTGATAAATAGAGAGAGAGAGAGACTGATAAATAGAGAGAGAGAGAGAGAGAGAGTGATAAATAGAGAGCGAGAGAGAGAGAGAGAGAGAGAGAGAGAGAGAGAGAGAGAGAGAGAGAGAGAGAGAGAGAGAGAGAGAGAGAGAGAGAGAGAGAGAGAGAAAAGGGGAAGAGGGAGAGAGAATTTGAAAACAAACCCAATTTTGATAAACTCCCATATCTATTTGGTGAAATACCACAGTGTGCCATCACAGCAGCAAGATCTGTGACCTGTTGCCACAAGTTAAGGGCAACCAGTGAAGAACAAACACCCTTGTAAATACAACCCATATGTATGTTTATTTATTTTCCCTTTTGTACTTTAACTATTTGATTTGACATGTCTTTATTCTTTTGGAACTTTTGTGAGTGTAATGTTTACTGTTATTTTGTATTGTTTATTTCACTTTTGTTCATTATCTACTTCACTTGCTTTGTCAATGTTAACATATGTTTCCCATGCCAATAAAGACCTTAAATTGAATTGAAATTGAATTGAGAGAGAGCGAGAGAGCGAGAGAGAGGGGGAGAGAGAGAGAGAGAGAGAGAGAGAAGGGAAAGAGAGGGAGACAGCAATACACAGAAAGCTTCCCCAGAATAGTCTAGGCTCTCTGGATTTCAGTGTCTTCCTATTCCTCAGGCAAAGGATGGTGGTTCTGAAATGATGAATAGTCTCTGTTTGGAGCCTGTCCACACACTTCCAGTACAGAGTAATGGTAGGTTACAGCTACGCATTGCCCTTGACTGACACACAGGGAATGAAAGACTATGCTCATTAAACCGAATGTAGACTAAAATTAAAGCATATTTCATACTGGCAACATTGTCCAAATCCTCAAAATGCCATGCCAACAAACAAAGGCAGAGTAGTACATGTATTCGTTACTTTCATTATACAATTGAACCAATTCAGATACCATGTTTGTGCATTTCTAAAGCAAATGTTTCCCCAAACATTCTCAAACTTGTCCTGTCTACCTCTTCTGTATGGATTACTGGGCTAGAATCATGGCTCTGAAACGCTATATCTGTATTGCAGCACAGTGGTAAGAGTAATTTAGTCCACAACCAGATGAACCCCTCCCTCCACTCCCAAAACACATACGCACACACCCACACACCCTACATTACAAAGAGAGGGGACTGTGTACAGGACTCTAACCAACACACCCTTCCCTGCACCTGTATATACACCATCAGGCTGACAGCGCTGACATCCCAAACACGCAGAACATCTCCAGGACTGTCAGGACAGGACAGCACTGCAGAGAGAGGAGAGGAGAGGCCTGCCAACAGGGATTAACCTTGTCAGTAGATCAGCTGGAGATAGCTGTAGCTTTGTTTTTTCCCTCCCTGGCTGTACCATCGATGCCACCTCCACTCAAGCTACTCCTTTACAGAACTACATCATCATCTATCTGTGGAAGACCATTTCCCATAAACTGCCTGCTCCCTGAATTCAATTTTGTTTGTCCTGACGTCCAGAATCAGGGTCTGAAGTAAGGGGCAGCTGCCTGCCTGACAAACGTCCTCACGGCTCTTACGAATGACAGCTCTTTGCTAAAGCTGTCCCCTTTCTAATCACATGAGCCTCGCACTGCCTCCCACTCAGCACGGCACAGCCACAGAGGTGCACAATATCCCACTGTGTCCCCCTGATACAGTACTGGTCAGCAGAGGGGAGGGGAAGGGGGGTTAGAATTTGAATTGAGTTGAGAAAGAGGGTGAGAGAGAGAGGGAGAGATAGATAGACATGCCACAAGGTAGACCAGGAGGACTAATGACAACCAGCAACATCAAGTGCAGCTTTTACCCAGGGTTGCTTGAGAGAGATGCCACTGATTTCAGTAAAAACACTATGACACCGGTATATAAACATGGCATTGGGTCATGGATTGTATCTGGTACAGAACATTGTCCATAGGAATGCGGCAGCGGTGCCGTGTTCTCCCCTTATTGTAAATGGCCTTGGGGGAAATCACTATAGCAATGTATTAACCCATCCCTTTTTCCAACTTGTCATCCACCTTATGTAATGCAAACAGAGTAAGGGCTGAGAGTCCACGCTTTCCCTCCATCCATCCCTTTCCTTTCTCTCTCGCTCTCTCTCTGATTCTCTCTGGGGTCAGATCTATTTTCCGCCCATCCCTGCAGTGTGTGTGTGGCTCTGTTCTGCAGTGTGTGTGTGGACTGTGGAGTCTCGTGAGGCTGTAGCATAACACCTCCACCCACCACTCAGCTCCACTGCTCAGCTCCAAACACAGCCTTTCATAACGTCTCTACCCACCAATCAGCTCCGCTGCTCAGCTCCAAACACAGCCTTTCATAACGTCTCTACCCACCAATCAGCTCCGCTGCTCAGCTCCAAACACAGCCTTTCATAACATCTCTACCCACGGCATTCCCGAATGCTCCCAGAATGCACACAGCGTCAGCCAGAAAAATGAGAAATATGACCCAATTACAGAGTAGAGATAACCTGCCTAGGGGGCCCGGGGGAGGAAGGAGGAGGGAAAGTAGGGGGGGAGTGAGGTAGAGGAAGGGGGCATTATCATATGGAACTCATGTGCAGCTCGAACAATAGCAGACTGCGATGATATCATGATATCACTGCAGGATCAAGGTCTGGTGGCTGAGGAGAAGAAGGGAGGAGGAGAAGAGAAAGAAGGGAGGAGGAGGAGAGAAAGAAGGGAGGGGGAGGAGAGAAAGAAGGGAGGGGGAGGAGAGAAAGAAGGGAGGGGGAGGAGAGAAAGAAGGGAGGAGGAGGAGAGAAAGAAGGGAGGGGGAGGAGAGAAAGAAGGGAGGAGGAGGAGAGAAAGAAGGGAGGCCTTGCTGGACTGGTATCTAAGGGCTCAATCTAGTGTTTGGGTAAACAGCAACTGCAGAGGTATTTGATGTGTGGAGCCCCCCGTCACAGTCTACCCAGTCAGTTCTAAATCGGTGGTATTTAGGAAACAGTGGTATTCATATCATAAACAGTACTGGGGTTGTAAATGAAACTAAGTGGCTGAAGCAGAGTTCTGCCAGTTAAATGAATGGATAAATGCTGCATTGGGAGAGTGCTGCTGCTGCTGCAGTGTCTTTCACTAACTGCTCACATTGATTTGATATAATCTGATGATGCTACAGTACATCAACATGGTCTCATTAGAATATGTCAAAATAGTGACTTTTAAGCATTGAAATACAGTGCATTTGGAAAGTCGTCAGACCCCTTCCCTTTTTCCACATTTTGTTACGTTACAGCCTTATTCTAAAATGGATTAAATAAATAAAAAATCCTCATCAATCTACACCCAACAACCCATAATGACAAAGCATAGACATTTTTGCAAATGTATTAAAAATAAAAACAGAAATAGCTTATTTACATACAGTAAGTATTCAGACTCTTTGCTTTGAGACTCGAAATTGAGCTCAGGTGCATCCTGTTTCCATTGATCATCCTTGAGATGTTTCTACAACTTGATTGGAGTCCACCTGTGGTAAATTCAATTGATTGGACATGATTTGGAAAGGCACACACCTGTCTATATAAGGTCCCATAGTTAACAGTGCATGTCAGAGCAAAAATCAAGCCATGATGTCAAAGGAATTGTCCGTAGAGCTCCGAGACAGGATTGTGTCAAGGCACAGATCTGGGGAAGGGTACCAACACATTTCTGCTGCATTAAAGGTCCCCAATAACAAAGTGGCCTCAATCATTCTTAAATGGAAGAAGTTTGGAAACACCAAGGCTCTTCCTAGAGCTAGCTGCCCGGCCAAACTGAGCCATCGGGTCAGGGAGGTGACCAAGAACCAGATGGTCACTCTGACAGAGCTCCAGAGTTCCTTGTGGAGATGGGAGAACTTTCCAGAAGGACAACCATCTTTGCAGCACTCCACCAATCAGGCCTTTATGGTCACGTCTGGAGGAAACCAGGCATCGCTCATCACCTGACCAATACCATCCCTATGGTGAAGCATGCTGGTGGCAGCATCATGCTGTGGGACATTTTATCAGCGGCAGGAACTGGGAGACTAGTCAGGATTGAGGGAAGATGTACAGAGAGATCCTTGATGAAATCCTGCTCCAGAGCGCTCAGGACCTAAGACTGGGATGAAGGTTCACCTTCCAACAGGACAACGACCCTAAGCACACAGCCAAGACAACGCAGGAGTGGCTTTGGGACAAGTCTCTGAATGTCCTTGAGTGGCCCAGCCAGAGCCCGGACTTGAACCGGATCAAACATCTCTGGAGAGACCTGAAAATAGCTGTGCAGCGACACTCCCCATCCAACCTGACAGAGATTGAGAGGATCTGCAGAGAAGAATGGGAGAAACTCCCCAAATACAGGTGTGCCAAGCTTGTAGCGTCATACCCAAGAAGACTCAAGGCTGTAATCGCTGTCAAAGGTGCTTCAACAAAGTACTGAGTAAAGGGTCTGAATACTTATGTAAATGTTATATTTCCGTTTGCAATACATTAGCAAAAATTCCTAAAAACCTGTTTTTGCTTTGTCATTATGGGGTATTGTGCGTAGATTTCTGAGGGTAAAAAAATATTTGATAAATTTTAGAATAAGGCTGTAACGTAACAAAATGTGGAAAAAGTCAAGGGGTCTGAATACTTTCCGAAGGCCCTGTATGTCACTCACTTGCGGTGACAGAGATGGGTCTGAGTATAACAGTGTAGTACTCTGACTGCTGCATAATAGAAGAGCATACTGGTTGACAGAGGGTGAGGAGTATGTCCTACAGAACACTACACTCTTAGAAATAAAGGTGCTATCTAGAACCTAAGCGGGTTCTTCGGCTGTCCCCATAGGAGAACTCTTTTGGGTTCCATGTAGAACCCTTGTTGTTGTGCACAAGCACAACAACAACAAGGGTGTTTCTCTGCTGCAGTCACTGCGTAAAACAATATACCAGCGATTGTCGATTGTCAGCATTACACAATTATTTATTACTGTTATTCCACAACAAGGATTCTGTTTCACAAGTATTTGCCACATAGTCAACACACTTGTCACATTCACACAGTCATAACCATGTATAAACAATTGTACAAACAGAGGCAGACACACACACCCTCCAACACACACGTACACACCTTCCCACCCACACACACACACAAGCACGCACGTATACACGCACACACACAAAACGCATCCCATGGTTACAGAAGCTCATCAAGACACCCAGCCAGTCTCTGTTAAGCAACTGCTGTCTCTGTCGCGTCCATAAATACTTCTGCCATTGCTCTCCTTCAGAGCATAACAACATTCAGCAGCACACACTACACAGTAACATACAACATGCAAACAGCTACACAACACATCACTATGGCAATCACAGAGGAATGACACACAGACTTACAGTGCTGGATCCTGTGCTGAGGCTCAGTGAAAAGACTGCTATCTCCCCCTGTACTCTGTATTACTGTTTGACTGGGATGGCTGCCAGACGCTTCTCTCACTCACTCCCACTCCTGTCGTTTACCCTCATAGGAAGAATAGCACCACACAGAGAGATCTGCAGTGCTGCTGGATCTGTGGCAGTATGCTGACGCCTCTGCTCTCTCGCTCTCTCTCTCTGTGTCTCTCCTTTCTCCAAGGTCAGGGAAAGATCCGCCTAGCTATAGGGGTAGGTGGCTCCTCCCACAACAGAGCAGTCAGTTATGCTGCCCCCCCACCCTCCTCTTCCTTACTCCATCCCCACAACCACCCAGCACCGTGGAAGTAATTGCCCCATCATGAGCCAGATTAACCCAGACTGCTCTCCTCTTCTCCTCCTATGGGCCACGGCCACCTCACAGACAGACAGACAGGATTACTACAGGGGTCAAGGCCACTCCAGGACCCAGAGCAGGAACAGCAGGAGGACAGGGCTAGTCTGGGTAGCCATTTGATTAGGTGTTCAGGAGTCTTATGGCTTGGGGGTAGAAGCTGTTTAGAAGCCTCTTGGACCTAGACTTGGCGCTCCGGAACCGCTTGCCGTGCGGTAGCAGAGAGAACAGTCCATGACTAGGGTGGCTGGAGTCTTTGACAATGTTTAGGGCCTTCCTCTGACACTGCCTGGTATAGTCCTGGATTGCAGGAAGCTTGGCCCCAGTGATTTACTGGGCCGTTCACACTACCCTCTGTAGTGCCTTGCAGTCGGAGGCCGAGCAGTTGCCATACCAGGCAGTGATGCAATCAGTCAGGATGCTCTCGATGGTGCAGCTGTAGAACCTTTTGAGGATCTGAGGACCCATGCCAAATCTTTTCAGTCTCCTGAGGGGGAATAGGTTTTGTCGTGCCCTCTTCACGACTGTCTTGGTGTGCTTGGACATCACTTAGTTTGTTGGTGATGTGGACACCAAGGAACTTGAAGCTCTCAACCTGCTCCACTACAGCCCCGTCGATGAGAATGAGGGCATGCTTTTTCCTGTAGTCCACAATCAACTCCTTTGTCTTGATCACGTTGAGGGAGAGGTTGCTGTCCTGGCACCACACGGCCAGGTCTCTGACTTCCTCCCTATAGGCTGTCTCGTCATTGTCGGTGATCAGGCCTACCACTGTTGTATCACTGGCAAACTTAATGATGGTGTTGGAGTTGAGCCTGGCCGTGCAGTCATGCGTGAACAGGGAGTACAGGAGGGGACTGAGCACGCACCCCTGAGTTGAGGATCAGCGTGGCAGATGTGTTGTTACCTACCCTTACTACCTGGGGGCGGCCCATCAGGAAGTCTAGGATCCAGTTGCAGAGGGAGGTGTTTAGTCCCAGGGTCCTTAGCTTAGTGATGAGCTTTGAGGGCACTATGATGTTGAACGCTGAGCTGTAGTCAATGAATATCATTCTCACATAGGTGTTCCTTTTATCCAGGTGGGAAAGGACAGTGTGGAGTGCAATAGAGATTGCATCATCTGTGGATCTGTTGGGGCGGTATGCAAATTGGAATGGTCTAGGGTTTCTGGGATAATGGTGTTGATGTGAGCCATGCCCAGCCTTTTGAGGCACTTCATGACTACAGTCGTGAGTGCTACGGGTCGGTAGTCGTCTAGGCAGGTTACCTTAGTGTTCTTGGGCACAGGCACTATGGTCAGTGTGGATGTTGCCTGTAATCCATGGCTTTTGGATGGGGTATGTACGTACGGTCACTGTGGGGACGACGTCATTGATGCACTTATTGATGAAGCCAGTGACTGATGTGGTGTACTCCTCAATGCAATAGGATGAATCCCGGAACATATTCCAGTCTGTGCTAACAAAACGGTCCTGTAGCTGAGCATCTGCTTCATCTGACCACTTTTTATTGATCTAGTCACTGGTGCTTCCTTATTTAATTTTTGCTTGTGAGCAGTGTTGGGTTCACCTAGGGGTCATGATAAGGGCTGTACCAAATGTTTGATGTATTATAATAATTGATTATGCTTATGTTGTATTAATAGAAGAGGAGGGGTTATAAGACCCCGCCCTCCTTACATTTATAGGGTCCTAGACTACAGATTAACAATATATATATTCATTATAGAGGTTTAGTATTGTTCCACAGTTGTTTTCTAGTTCTCTCTCTCTCTGCTTCTTATAAAGACACGGCCTGAGAAATGTGTGACTGTGAAGACAGAACTCTGCAGCGGAGTAAAAGAGATAAGCGACTAGTCAGACATACCTCTATAAATCAACTTGAGGGAGTGGACATTTACTGCTAAGCTTTTAGATAACATTGAAACTCTATGTTTGTGTAGCTGTGGATGCATGGGCTTGGTCTCATGAGTAGAAGGTAATGACGTAGGCAGTGACATCACTAAGGCTGGACTTTGGGTTTTGGGTTTAATTTCTATTTTGCAGAACTTACTCGGAAACATGATTGTCAACTTCTGTCTGCAATTGCAGTAATAAATGAATGAATGATTTAATTAAAGTTATTGTCATAATGATAATTTCACCAATGAGCCAATGATTGACAAGGAAACAAAGAACAAACCCCAACAGCAGGAATCAGGACAATAGAATTATGGTCAGATTTGCCAAATGGAGGGCATCTCTGTGTGTGGAGTAAAGGTGGTCCAGAGTTTTTTTTCCCTCTGGTTGCACATTTAACATGCTGATAGAAATTTGGTAAAATGGATAAGTTTCCCTGCATTAAAGTCCCCGGCTACTAGAAGCGGCGCCTCTGGGTGAGCGTTTTCTTGTTTACTTATGGCAGAGTACAGCTCATTCAATGCAGTCTTAGTGCCAGCCTCCGACTGTGGTGGTATTTAAACAACTACGAAAACTACAGATGAAAACTCTCTAGATAGGTAGTGTGGTCTACAGCTTATCATGAGATACTCTACCTCAGGCAGGCAAATACCTTGAGACTTCCTTAGATATCGTCACCTGCTATTATTTACAAAAATACATAGTCCGCCGCCCCTTGTCTTACCAGACTCAGCTGTTCTATCCTGACGGTGCAGCGTATAACCAGCCAGCTGTATGTTGATAGTGTCGTCGTTCAGCCATGTCTCCGTGAAGCACAAGTTATTACAGTTTTGAATGTCCCGTTGGTAGTTTAATCTTCCGCGTAGGTCATCTATTTTATTCTCCAAAGATTGCACGTTTGCTAGCAGAATGGAAGGAAGTGGGGGTTTATTCGATCGCCTACAACTTCTCAGAAAGCATCCCGCCCTCCGGACCCTTTTTCTCCGCCTCCTCTTCACGCAAATCACAGGGATTTTTGCTTGTTCCCAAGAAAGCAGTATATTGTCTGCGTTGGCCTCGTGAGACTCGTTAAAGGAAAAAAAAAGGATTCTGCCAGTCCGTGGTGAGTCATCTCAGTCCTGATGTCCAGAAGTTATTTTCGGTCATAAGAGACGGTAGCAGCAACATTATGTACAAATAAGTAAAAAATTTAAAGTACAAAAAACACAATCGGTTGGGGACCATCTCCGGTGCCATCTTACTGTATGTGCTAGTACTGTGAATTTGTTGTCAAGACAGCGCCCCTGTGCTGAGGGATAGGGGGTGTGAAAGGTGTTTTCCCAGTTTCATGTACTGTGTCCTGTTTGACAGGAAATCAGTGATCCAGATGGACAGATGGAGTTGGGTACGTTCATCTGGGTGAGTTTTTCCAGCAACAGTTGTGGGATGATGGTGTTGAATGTAGAGCTAAAGTTCCCAAAGTATCCTTACGTATGTCCTTGGGGATTGTCAAGGTGCTGAAGGATGTAGTGGAGGCCCATGCTGATAGCGTCATCAACAGACCTGTTGGCTCTGTAAGTATACAACAGGGGGTCAAGGAGGGCATCATTGATGTCTTTTTTGGTGGGATACGATGAGGCCCTCGAAGGACTTCATGATGACTGAAGTGAGTGCTACAGGTCTTTAGTCATTCAGCCAGGGTACTTTCTTGTTAGGCACAGGCACGATGATGGATGATTTAAGACAGTGCATAGCTAAAGTGATTGATTGAAGATGTCCGTGAATAAAGGGTTAGAGCTGGTCGGCACCGTGTTTTAGTGTTGCTGGGAAGACCTGGTCTGGGGCTGCAGGTTTCCTACAGTCCTGTTTCTTAAAAAGCCTGTTGACTTCTTGCTCTGATGACATGGGGTGGGGGACGGCAACCTGGGACAAGCAGGGGGTTGTCTGAAACATGGGGGGTCTTTTGTTTGTAGTTTGTGATCTTACGAAGACCCTTCCAGACAGACAAGCAGTCTTTGGTGGAGAATTGTTGTTCTAGCCTCTCCTTGTATTGTTATTTGGCTGCCTTAATCCCCTCATTTAGTTGCTGCTGTGCCACTCTGTTTTGGTCCATTTTTCCACTCCTAATGCCACTCCTACGTGCCTCCTCTTTGGCAGAGTGTAGGCCTTTCAGCTTTGCATTGAACCAGGATTTGTCATTTCTGACTGTGACAAAAGTGCTGTGGGAATGCAGTTTACCTCACAGACACTGATGGAAGATGTGACCCTGTCAGTGTAGTCGTGATTGGGGGAATTGTTATCTTGAAAACCCTCGTGCAGCTTGTTGAGGACGTCATTTCGTAAGGCTGATGAAATAACATGTATTGTTCCATTCAATAGGAGACCGTGGTGCACTATGAGAAAAGCATGTTCTGCCCAGTACAGTTTCAGTGGTCCTTCGCATCCGCTAAACTCAGGCCATCCTTCCTGACACATTGTCATGACTTTTGAGCACACACTGTCGGCTTTGAGCTGTTCTATCAAATTGTCCATGTAGGAAACAGGAAGCTGTTCCAAGATGGCGTCCACATAGATATTTGTTCTCTTTTTCTGTAGCAGTAGCTTTGGCTTTGACTGGTGCACATGACAGTGTGTCTGCGGTCCACAGACTCTTTCCGGGGAGTATCTCGTCAGACTCGTCCAGAAGTGATGAATTCGTGGGGGAAGGGTGTCCAAGGGTTAGACGGCTCAGGAGAGGATTGTGATCAGTTTTCAACTGAAAGTGTTGACCAATGAGAACGTCTCTGAATTTTTCACATGCCCATGTCAGCCCCAGAGCTTATTTTTCCACTTGAGCGTATCTCTGCTCCACAACAATTCTCCATTCTTTTCTCCGCTCCTGGAGCAGCACTCCTAGTCCGTAGGAAGATGCATCTGCTGCACACGGGTGTGGATGTCAGCTCCTCCTTCAGCTCATTGAAGGATCGGACTTGGTCGGCCTCCTAGTGCCAGTGGTTTTTCTTTGAGAGTAGGTCTCTGAGAGGTTTGTCCTTTTCAGCTAACTGGGGTATGAACTTTCAAAGCTGAGAAGCTCCGCAGCTCATTGTTGTTGATGTTGGATGGCTCCGCCATCTCCGAGACAGCCTCTGTTTGTCAGGTCGGGCGGTACTACTTTGCATGAGATAATGTGGCCCAGGAACTTCATTTCCTGCTTTGACAGGTCACATTTGTCCATGTTTATTTTATTTTGCATTTAATTTAACCTTTACTTAACTAAGCAAGTTAGTTAAGAAAAAATTCTTATTTACAATGACGGCCTACCCAGCCAAACCCTAACCTGGGACTCCCAATCACGGCCGGTTGTGATACAGCCTGGAATCAAACCAGGGTCTGTAGTGATGCCTCTAGCCTTAGACCGCTGCGCCACTCGTTAAGCCAACCTTTTCCATCGGCAACACGAAAGGAAGTCTTGCATCATGCTCCACTGTTTGGCACCAGAATAACACATCATCCATGTGACAGACAACACCTTCCAGGCCTTCAGTAAACTCTGTCACCATTCTGTTGTGGAAGTGTTCAGGTGCTGAAGTGATGCCGAAAGGCAGGCGGTTGAAGCAGTAACGTCCGAAAGGTGTGATGAAGGTTGTTAGCTTAACTGGCTCCTCAGCTAGCGGAATCTGCCAGAAGCCCATGTTCGCATCAAGCTTGCTGAAGATCTTCACCCTGGCTAGAGAGGGTCTGTTCGACAGCTAGGAAGTATGCATTTTACTCTACACACTGACCCATTGAGAGGTGAAATCGAAACATATCCGCACGTCCATGTTCTTCTTTGGAACAACCACCATGCCGGCACACCAGTCTGTGGGCTCCTAAACTCTAGTGCAACCTTGAACTTTTGCATACGCTCTAGCTCTTTCTTGACTTTTGGTAGCAATGTCAGAGGAATCCGTTGAGGAGTGTGGAGTGAGTAGGGCTCTGCGTCTGCTTTCAGCTTGATGGTATGTGGTTGTTGTATTGTGCCAAGACCGCTGCACAGCTTTGGATAGCTTTCTTTCATTGTCTGTCAATCAATGCTGTCGAGTCGAGCAACTAGCTCAAGCTTTTTGATGGCTGGTCTGCCTTGTAAAGCTGTGTGTAGATACACATTCTCCAGTGTCTCCTTTTCTCCCTTTCATAGAACCACACTTATGATGCAGATCACGTCCAGCGGCGCTCTTCCTGGTCCTAGAGGTTTTGTTCATTTTTGCAGAGCTGGCTTGCTGGTTCCTGCAAAAATGTGACTGGACACATCGTCTGGGATAACAGTCACATCGGTACTAGTGTCTATTTTTAATTTTAAATTTCTGTCCATCACTTGAATATCCATCATTCATGGGTCACCTCATGTTGTCATTTTACTAGGAAAATGCTATTCTCGAACCTTGTTTACTGCTCTTGATGATATAAATACATGTTGGTAATGTCAATGTATTTTCACAGGAGTGGCACTACTTCCTTAACTGGACACTGCGCTCTTGGATGTGCAGGGCGTTTGCCACAGTTTTGACACTGACTGATTTTTCTCATTAGCATCTCCATGGCTAGCTTTCTGTTTCCACTGCTACTGGCTGCCTTTCTACAGAACTATCCACTGAGCATGCCTTTTTTACCATCACTGTATCACCTCGCAGGCGACTTTGCTGTCTTTTCACATCGTCGGATTGCCTTGGCATCTCAATTGCTCTCTCTAGCGTAAGATCTTTATCTAGCTCCATCATTTTTGACAGACGCATGTCTGCTAAACTAATGACTAGCCTGTCTCTAATTAGCTTATCATTCAAAAGTCCATAGATGCAATATTCATCTAGGGCATATAAAGCTGTGGCAAAAATAATCCACTGTTTCATTTCCCCCTGTCTCTGCATGTTAAAGCGAGCTCTCTCATAAATCACATTATTTTTCACAATAAAGAATACATGAAATCCGTTTCTTACTCGTCCATACTGTTGTTGCTCTAGTTTGTTTAGATTTAGCTCCCTCAAAACGTAATCTGCTTCGTCGCCCATCTAGCATTTGGAGTGTTTACCTGCTTCTCTTCTGTGGATGTGTGAAGATCATTCGCTTGACGAAAGCGCTCAAACCTCCTAATCCATTTGGTCTATTCTTGCGGTTTAGAAAAATGGCTCCGGCAGCTGTATGCTAAAGGCAGCACTTTACAAGTATCTGTCTCACCCCCACAGAAGCTCACCTCAACCCCCCAAAGCTCACTTGATGTTTGGCATGATGCCACAGTGCAGGTGGCCACTCAGTATCTCTTTGAGTTCTCCAGTTGTGAGTATATTTTCCTGTTATCTTACAAATGTTCCACCCTCACTTTTCTCCCGGGTAACCCGGTATTTCCCGCCAAAACTGGAAGTGTCATTCAAAATCCTATAAAGCATATAAATACTGTAGGCCTATGTCTGGATTTGATTAGAGCTTTGATAAATAATTCAAGCCTGACGCTGCCTGAGCCTGATGAGCCATACATTAAATACATTTTATGAGCCCTACATTAGACATTTTATGAGATCAAGCCAGAAATGCTCAAATAACACATATAGGCCTATGATATAATAAGCATTGAGAAAGTATTCAGACCCCTTGACTTTTTCCACATTTTGTTATGTTACAGTCTTATTCTAACATTTACTAAATTGTTTTTTCCCCTCGACAATCTACACACAATACCCCCTAATGACAACGCGAAAACAGAAATATCTTATTTACATAAGTATTTAGATCCTTTGCTATGAGACTCTAAATTTAGCCCAGGTGCATCCTTGAGATGTTTCTACAACTTGATTGGAGTCCACCTGTGGTAAATTCAATTGATTGGACATGATTTGGAAAGGCACTAAATAAGATCCCACAGTTGACAGTGCATGTAAGAGCAAAAACCAAGCAATGACCTTGAAGGAATTGTCAGAAAGCAGAGGCAGGATTGTGTCGAGGCACAGATCTGGGGAAGGGTTCCAAAGAACACAGTGGCCTCCATCATTCTTAAATGGAAGGAACCACCAAGAACCACCAAGACTCTTCCTAGAGTCTTTGGAACCACCAAGACTCTTCCTAGAGCTGGCCGCCGTTCCAAACTGAGCAATCTGGGGAGAAGGGCCTTGGTCAGGGAGGTCACTCTGACTGAGCTCCAGAGTTCCTCTGTGGAGATGGGAGAACCTTCCAGAAGGACAACCATCTCTGCATCACTCCACCAATCAGGCCTTTATGGTAGAGTGGCCAGACGGAAGCCACACATGACAGCCCGCTTGGAGTTTGCCAAAAGGCACCTAAAGGACTCCGAGACCATGAAAAATAAGATTTTCTTGTCTGATGAAACCAAGATTGAACTCCTTGGCCTGATTGCCAAGTGTCACATCTGGAGGAAACCTGCCACCATCCCTCCGGTGAATCATGCTGTGAGGATGTTTTTCAGTGGCAGGGACTGGGAGTACAGAGAGATTATTGACGAAAACCAGCTCCAGAGCGCTCAGGACCTCAGACTGGGGCGAAGGTTCACCTTCCAACAGGACAACTGGCTTCGGGCAAGTCTCTGAATGTCCTTGAGTGGCCCAGCCAGAGCCCGGACTTGAACTCGATCGAACATCTCATACGAGACCTGAAAATAGCTGTGCAGCGATGCTCCCCATCAAACCTGACAGAGCCTGACAGGATCTGCAGAGAATAATGGGAGAAACTCCCCAAATACAGGTGTGCCAAGCTTGTAGCGTCATACCCAAGAAGACTCAAGGCTGTAATCGCTGCCAAATGTGCTTCAACCAAGTACTGAGTAAAGGGTCTGAATACTTATGTAAACGTAATATTTCAAATGTTTTATTTGCAGTAAATTTGCAAACATTTCTAGAAACCTATTTTTGCTTTGTCATTATAGGGTACTGTGTGTAGATTGATCAGGTCGAGAAAAAAAAAGATTTTATACATTTTAGAATAAGGCTGTCACGTAACTAAATGTGGAAAAGATCAAGGGGTCTGTATATGCTACAGCATACTACTTACTGCAAAAAAACAGCTTTGTGCTCTCTTGGGTAAATACTGTAAATGAAACAAGCTCCAGTAGGCTAATCATATGAACTATATTACTGTACTGCATTGGGCTCAAACCCTACGCCCCAACCCGAGCACTCTGTTCTGCCACTTCAGGTCTCTTGGCCCTCCCGCTCCGCTCCGCCCAGTCCAATCTCTTCTCTGTCCTGAAGCTAGGACAGCAGAATTCCTGCCCATCCTCTGAAATCATCTGAAACCCTAACTGTTCAAAGAGTATCTTAAATAATCATCCTCAAATCAAAATCAAAATAACTTGCACTTGACCTCCATATTAAGTAAGAGAATATATATATTAGAAGCTTATTATTTATAATCTATCATTCATTGGCTAAATATAAGGCTAATACTGCATTGAATTTATTACCTGAAAAAGGTAGGCTGGGACATCATATATATATATACTTTCGGTCAAAGGTTTTAGAACACCTACTCATTCAAGTTTTTTAGTTTTTTTTTACTATTTTCTACACTGTAGAATAATAGTGAAGACATCAAAACTATGAAATAACACATATGGAATTATGTAGTAACCAAAAAACAAATCAAAATATATTTCAAATAGCCACCATTTGCCTTGATGACAGCTTTGCACACTCTTGGCATTACCTCAACCAGCTTCACCTGGAATGCTTTTCCAACAGTCTTGAAGGAGTTCCCACATATGCTGAGCACTTGTTGACTGATTTTACTTCACTCTGCGGTCCGACTCATCCCAAACCATCTCAATTTGGTTTAGGTCGGGGAGTTGTGGAGGCCAGGTCATCTGATAGAGCACTCCATCACTCTCCTTCTTGTTAAAATAGCCCTTACACAGCCTGGAGGTGGGTTGGGGTCATTGTCCTGTTGAAAAACAAATTATAGTCCCACTAATCCCAAACCAGATAGGATGGCATATCGCTGCAGAATGCTGTAGTAGCCATGCTGGTTAAGTGTGAATTGAATTCTAAATAATTCACAGACAGTGTCACCAGCAAAGCAAAGCAACCCCACACCATCACATCTCCTCCTCCATGATTTACGGTGGGAAATACACATGCGGAGATCAGCCGTTCACCCAAACTGCGTTTTACAAAGACACGGCGGTTAGAACCTAGACCAAAGACTCTAGACCAAAGGTCAAATTTCAACCGGTCTAATGTCCACTGCTCGTGTTTCTTGGCCCAAGCAAGTCTCTTCTTCTTATTGGTGTCCTTTAGTAGTGGTTTATTTGCAGCAATTCGACCATGAAGGCCTGATTCACACAGTCTCCTATGAACAGTTGATGTTGAGATGTGTCTGTTACTTGAACTCTGTAAAGCATTAATTTGGGCTGCAATTTCTGAGGCTGGTAACTCTAATGAACTTATCCTCTGCAGCAGAGGTAACTGGGTCTTCCATTCCTGTAACGGTCCTCATGAGAGCCAGTTTCATCATAGCGCTTGATGGTTTTTGCGACTGCACTTGAAGAAACTTTAAAAGTTCTTGAAATGTTCTGCATTGACTGACCTTCATGTCTAATGATGAACTGTCATTTCTCTTTGCTTATTTGAGCTGTTCTTGGCATAATGTGGACTTGGTCTTTTACCAAATAGGGCTATCTTCTGTATACCACCTCTGCCTTGTCACAACACAACTGATTGTCTCAAACGCATTGAGAAAGAAAGAAATTCCACAAATTAACTTTTAAGAAGGCACACCTGTTAATTGAAATGCATTCCAGGTGACTACCTCATGAAGCTGGTTGAGAGAATGCCAAGAGTGTGGAAAGCTGTCATCAAGGCAAAGGGTGTCTATTTGAAGAATCTCAAATATAAAATGTATTTAGATTTGTTTAACACTTTTTTTGGTTACTAATCAAATCATATCACATTGTATTGGTCACATACACATGGGTAGCAGATGTTATTGCGAGTGTAGCGAAATGCTTGTGCTTCTCGTTCCGACAGTGCAGCTATATCAACAAGTAATCTAACAATTTCCCAACAACTACCTAATACACACAAATCTAAAGGGGTGAATGAGAATATATACATATAAGTATATGGATGAGCGATGGCCGAGCGGCATAGGCAAGGTGCAATAGATGGTATAAAATACAGTATATACATGTGATATGAGTAATGTAAGATATGTAAACATTATTCAAGTGGCAGTAATAAAGTGATGGCAGGTAGCCTGGTGGTTAGAGCGTTGGGCCAGTAACCAAAAGAGCTGACAAGGTAAAAATCTGTCGTTCTGCTTCTGAACAAGGCAGTTAACCCACTGTTCCTAGGCTGTCATTGTAAATAAGAATTTGTTCTTAACTGACTTGCTTAGTTAAATAAAAAGACTAGTGATCCATTTGTTAGATTGGCCAATGATTGTCTGTATGTAGGCAGCAGCTAGTGTGTGTTAGTGATGGCATTATTACTACATGATTCCATATGTGTTATTTCATAGTTTTGATGTCTTCACTATTATTCTACAATGTAGAAAATATTAAAAATGAAGAAAAACCCTTCAATGAGGAGCTGTGTTCAAACTTTTGACTGGTACTGTATATACACTACCTTTCAAAAGTTTGGGGTCACTTAGAAATGTCCTTGTTTTTGAAAGAAAAGCTATTATTTTTGTCCATTAAAATAACATCAAATTGATCAGAAATACAGTGTAGACGTTAATGTTGTAAATAACTTTTGCAGCTGGAAATTTGTATGGAATATCTACATAGGCGTACAGAGGAGCATCAGCATCAATTACAGGTCAGAAACAAATAACTTTCTTCTGAAACTCGTCAGTCTATTCTTGTTCTGAGAAATGAAGGCTTTTCCATGCGAGAAATTGCCAAGACAAGACGAGAAATTGCCAGTACAACGCTGTGTACTACTCCCTTCACAGAACAGTGCAAACTGGCTCTAACCAGAATAGAAAGAGGAGTGGGAGGCCCCGGTGCACAACTGAGCAAGAGGACAAGTACATTAGAGCGTCTAGTTTGAGAAACAGACACCTCACAAGTCCTCAACTGGCACCTGAGAT
Organism: Brachymystax lenok tsinlingensis; assembly: GCA_030435695.1. Taxonomy (NCBI): domain Eukaryota; kingdom Metazoa; phylum Chordata; class Actinopteri; order Salmoniformes; family Salmonidae; genus Brachymystax; species Brachymystax lenok. The sequence goes on along the minus strand of CM059793.1, from coordinate 39,501,712 downwards.
GGGATGTCTGTCCCCACCCTGAGATGGGATGTCTGTCTCCACCCTGAGATGGGATGTCTGTCTCCACCCTGAGATGGGATGTCTGTCTCCACCCTGAGATGGGATGTCTGTCCCTACCCTGAGATGGGATGTCTGTCTCCACCCTGAGATGGGATGTCTGTCTCCACCCTGAGATGGGATGTCTGTCTCCACCCTGAGATGGGATGTCTGTCTCCACCCTGAGATGGGATGTCTGTCTCCACCCTGAGATGGGATGTCTGTCTCCACCCTGAGATGGGATGTCTGTCTCCACCCTGAGATGGGATGTCTGTCCCTACCCTGAGATGGGATGTCTGTCTCCACCCTGAGATGGGATGTCTGTCTCCACCCTGAGATGGGATGTCTGTCTCCACCCTGAGATGGGATGTCTGTCTCCACCCTGAGATGGGATGTCTGTCCCCACCCTGAGATGGGATGGTCTGTCCCCACCCTGAGATGGTCTGTCCCAACCCTGAGATGGTCTATCCCAACCCTGAGATGGGATGTCTGTCCCCACACTGAGTGTTGATGATTGATCATGCAGAGAGAAGGCCCTAGAGAAGCCAGATTTAGGCATCGCATATAATTTAACACTTCCATTTCACGTGATAGTGTTCATATAAATAATATAATCATATTATAATTGACCTGTTTCTTGCAGTTATTTACCGGGAAAGGGGAGTGGTTTTGGGCGGTAAATCTCGGTAACCGGGTTCCCGCCATTCAACCGTAATGCAGACAGATAGCTGGGATCCAGTACTACTACATCCAGCTCCTGTCTGAGCAGCAGAAATGGCTTCTGGCCTGCTCTCTCAAGGAGATGAGGCGCATCACTAAGTTCTACAAGAGACTCGGAGGGGCTGAGGGTGAGGACACTGATGAAGAGTAGGAGGATGATGAAGATGTGGAGCCTCCAGGGTGTCCAATCAAAGTGAAGAGTCTAGATTTTTGGTAAATGAAGGCCTACTGTAGATACATTTTTCAATCATTTTCTATCTTAAAAATTAGGCATAAGTAATGGCTTTGATTTCTGGTCAACAGATGGAAACATCTAGCATAAAAATTCCTAAAGGTTATTAGAAATACATCAAAACATAATACTGTTGAAGTAAAGACCCCTGCAAACTAATATCAACATTTATATTTAGTTCTGGAGAAACTATTTGACTTCTGCTTTTTTATTTGTATGAATTATTAAGTGATTAAAAAAAATAAAAAAATCGGTAACTGAATTACCCCCAAAAATCAGTAATGGAATTCCTGCAATTGAATTGGTTACAATGGGAAATCATAGTGGTCACAAACCACAGTTAAGTCACCTACTACAGTCCTTCCTTCCACTGGCATACTGTTATGTTCAGCTCATAACTGTTTTCTTTCTCTTTCTGTCTGGTGGTCACAGCAAGATGTGAAAACAGTCTGGACAAACCTTCCCTCTTTCTCTCTCTCTCTCTCCAGTTAATGCTACCTCTCCCGACTCTTACCATAATTCTGTTACAAGGTGTAAATCCACTTCACTTACTGAAGTTCAATAACCAAAACAGATTTTGTTCACAGTCAAGGTGTCATGTCATAGCTGACACCTCATTCTTTCTGCTGACATCTTCGAATCTTAATTAGGAGCAGATGTGCCCAGTGAGTCGTTGCTGTCACATCGTTGTTCAGTGATGACAGTCATTAGTCTTATGATCATAATACATTTCTTAACATATTTGATGATCTGTTCTGACTCTTTCTTGGTAAAATAGTGTTATTTATAATTGATGTATTCAAATAGCTACAGTTTTCTTCAAAACTCAGCTTTTCAACAGTGAAACTTCAAAAACTGCTGGACGAGAACATTGTGTACATTCTCAGGTGTCTGTGGTAAATGACTCTACACACACACACACACACACACACAAACACCCACTCACCTGTCTTGCAAGAGCGATGACATCACCTACAACAGAGGAGCATTCTCTTCGATTAGAACTGAACAAAGAGCACCACATGGTCTTTTGTTATGAGATGGCACCGCCCTGTGGTTGAATCTGGTACTTCTCATCTTCAGACTACTGCAGTAGCCTATGAAAAACACAATTTGAAGGACCTCCCCTAGGAGGAAACAGCACCACTAAGAAAACTGTAATAAATAAACTGCATACACAGAGAAATGGTGTGCTCTGCAAAATAAATAATAATCATTTTACAAACTACTTTCAGGGGACAAAAAATGACAATAATAAGCAGATATGTGAGAATGCAATAGATTTTGCTTCCTAATCATTGTTGCATGTAAGATGCATAGCGTTGGAATACAGTATGAAATAACTTAGGACACATGCAACTTAGGTTTCATTGGTTTTTAAAAGCTATCGTTTTTTAGGGAACAGCATGGGCAACACAAATGGAAAACAAACCACACACAGCCTTACATGAATGGCACATGCAACTCAACAAATAAAACAAGGAAAACATAGTTGGGCCAGCCAACATAAAGTATGACCTTCACAATACAACAAGACACAACAGCCAAACATAAAGGGGAAAAAAACACATGAACAACATCTGATGTGCAGTGTGGTTACAATACCAGCAGGTGGAGGCATAGAGTACAGGACAGGACAGTACAGTACAGTACAGTACAGTATTGTGAATGAAGCCAATCACACCAACTAGAGGTGAAATCACTTCAGGTAACTCAGTTTACAATCCAATTGCATGGGTGTATATCTACTGTAGCATCACCTGCTAAGACCAATAGAACCATTTGTTGAGAGAAAATCCTTTTAACAACCTTCAAACTACAGTAGTTACAAAATGCCATACAGTACTGTACTATGACCCCATACAGTCAGTGCTTGTTGGAGTGAACAGAGCCTGGTTAAGGCAGGAAGGTAGTGTGAGGCAGGATGGTAGGCATTAGTGTGAGACCATCAAAGGGAGGGCGGATTCATAAGGCACATGTTGGAAACGTCCATTCAACATCTATTCCATGTTGGTTCAACATAATTTCATTGAAATGACGTGGAAACAATGTTGATTCAACCAGTGTGTGCTCAGTGGGATAGTAAGTAGTGTGTGTCTGCTGTACATTACAGTAGCTGGTGCAGTTTGGTTCCATATTTTCTCAGTTTGTTTTTGTGTTATGGCATTAACCTTTGGGACATATTTGGGACAATGTTCAAGACTGGTATATTATTACTTTGCCCAGGTCAGTGAATAAATGTTGTTTTTTTTTTCAACCCTGCAACCAAAATCAATACTTTGTCTTTTATTTCCGTTAAATAAAATATCACTTCAATCCCTACAGCATAGCAACGTGTGGGGAGTTTCTGTCAAAAAATGTTATCGAACAAAATGAAATAAAAAAAATAATGAACAAAGACACATCGAGGAGGAACAAAAAACAAGGTCATTCAAGAATAAAAATGACATCAAATACACAAAACATCTTACGCTGACAGGTTAACTGTGAACAGTAAACGTTGAACAATTACAATACAGTACATGAATTTCAGATTCCTTTCAAACTCTGAAGACGCGGTGGAAAAAGAACAGCGTTAAACATTTCAATACTGCATTGAAAAAGGAGGAAATGAAATAAGAATACCCCTAGACTGACAGTGTGTGACCACTGGCCCTGTTTTTCAGCAGGGAAAAGACAGCATTTCCTTTAGCAATACAGTGCTTCATTGACCTGACCTATGAATCTTTCATTGAATGACCTATGAATCTTTCAACTACATTATAGTTGATGTGGCCTGAAGGATATTCACTGTGAAAAGCCAAGGTGCACCCAGTAATCTGCATCCAGTGCATTCAATAGATAAGAAAGCGGGTCGAATCTATCCACTTCTTAAAATAGAGAAGACACCGCAATCCTATAGTACAGTCCTGTCAATCATTTTGATTTAGGCCTGCCGGTCAGAAAACATGATAAAATGCTACAAATGAACTCATAAATGAATGATTATACTTATTTGGTCCTGTGCGCTCAATAAATGACCTTAGTATAATAGATATAGAAAAACTATAATACTGTGGTCCTACTGTATATACTGAACAAATATATACGCAACATGTAAAGTGTTGGTCCCATGTTTCATGAGGTGAAATAAAATATTTCCATACCCTTCAAAAAGCTTATTTCTCTAAAATGTTGTGCACAAATTAGTTTACATCCCTGTTCGTGAGCATTTCTCCTTTGCCAAGATAATCCATCCACCTGACAGGTGTGGCATATCAAGAAGCTTATTAAACAGCACCTTGTGCTGGGGACAATAAAATGCCACTCTAAAATGTGCAGTCTTGTCACACAACACAATGCCACAGATGTCTCAAGTTTTGAGGGAGCGTGCAATTGGCATGTCCACCAGAGCTGTTGCCAGAGAATTGAATGTTGAATTTCTCTTCCATAAGCTGCCTCCACTGTTGTTTTGGAGAATTTGGCAGTACGCCCAACCAGCCTAACATCCGAAGACCACGTGTAACCACGCCAGCCCAGGACCTCCACATCCGGCTTCTTCACCAGCGGGATAACAATTGCATTTTATCGATGGCAATTTGAATGCACAGAGATCCTGAGACCCATTGTCGTGCCATTCATCCGCCGCCATCACCTCATGTTTCAGCATGATAATGCATGGCCCCATGTCGTAAGTATCTGTACACAATTCCTGGAAGCTGAAAATGTCCCAGTTCTTCCATGGCCTGCATACTCACCAGACATGTCACCCATTGAGCATGTTTGGGATGCTCTGGATTGACGTGTCCGACAGTTTCTTCAAGTTACAGCCAATATCCAGCAACTTCGCACAGCCATTGAAGAGGAGAGGGAGAACATTCCACAGGCCACAATCAACAGCCTGATTAACTCTATGCGACAGAGATGTGGTGGCAAAAGGTGGTCCCACCAGATATTGACTGGTTTTCTGATCCACGCCCCTACCTTTTATTAAGGTATCTGTGACCAACAGATATATATCTGTATTCCCAGTCATGTGAAATCCATAGATTAGGACCTTATGAATTTATTTCAATTGACTGATTTCCTTATATAAACTGTAAACTGTAAGTATAATCTTTGAAAATGTTGCATGTTGCGTTTATATTTTTGTTCAGTGTAGTTTACCATACATTGGTATTTAAAGAGTCTTAATATGGTAGCATCATCAGTAACCTGGATATATTAGGACAAAACATGTGCACATTTTGCTGAAGCAACACAAAATCTAAACAAAGCTAATGTTGAGTGGGGCGAGTTTACAAACTAAACCTAGCAGTGCTCTATCATTAAATATCTCTGGTTCCACTACTGCATTGGTAAAGTTATGCATGGGAGTTGCTGCAGTATGATTACTGCAGGTCTCTGTCTGTCTGTGTCTAGTGTTGTCTGCTCTGAACTCTGATCTTAGCTGTACAGTAGATTGAGAGTTGAACTCCCTCACAACACAAGGCATTGTGTGGCTCGTGGCGGGAAACAATGTAATCCTGCACCTGGGGTGTGTTTTGACAGATTTGCGCATATCAATATCATGACGGAAAACACAAAGCGTAGAAAGAAGCACCAAAGGAAGACGGAGGAGAAGTAAGAAGCTCTTCAAAAACCAAACAATACCTGCATGGTAATGGTAAGAAGCCTCGTTGTTAAAGGTAACATGGTATCAATGTTTTGAGCCTAAATGACAGCTGTCCTACTGGTAGAGAAATTCCACTGTACTGTAAAATGTTGTTAGGATGTCAAGGCAGGATGAGAGAGAGAGAATCAAACCACATTGCTTATTATCGTCACACAGAGAGTCTAGAATGCTGTTTAAAAAGAAAGAAAGCAACAACACCTCAAATAAAAAACTGGGCTAGGATCAGCAGTCATGGCCAGGCTTTGGCAGATACCTTGGCCAACGCTGGAGAGCAGGGGACCATTCACCTTCTCCCTCTAACCACTAGGGTCACTTGGTCCAGTATACTGTATGCCATAGGACAGTCTGGGTTAAGAAAGCCAGAGGATAAGATCCAGAGCCTAGAGAACAGTTCATTCATTTAATGATTCTAGCCATGCTTACGCTACCAGCTGGCATATATGAAATAGCCTCATTCTACCCAGCCCAGCAGATAGGTGCAGTGAAATGTGTTGTTTTCCAGGGTCAGCCATTTTAGTACGGCGCCCCTGGAGCAAATTAGGGTTAAGTGCCTTGCTCAAGGGCACATCAGCAGATGTTAAACCTTGTTGGCTCGGGTATTTGAACCAGCAACCTTTCGGTTACTGGCTCAATGCTCTAGCTGCTAGGTTACCTGCCGCCCCAAGACAGTACGGTCTTGTCTTTCTCTTCCTGTAAAACGGAACTTCCATGGGAAGCATTGCTAGGTTGGAGCAGGCAGGCAGGGGCAGTGGTATGACTGGTGGATGTAGTATTAGAGGTTAAGGTTTAGAATAACTCTGGCGGCAATCTGTTATCAGCTGTGGTAGCTGGGCACGGCTTGCTGTTTCTGGGAGAGGCGCAGCAGCTCCTCCCTGATGGCCTTGATGAGGGAAGCAGAGGAGTGGTTGGGGGGAGAGGAGGACTCCTCTGGAGGGTAGCCGAATCCGGTTGTGTGGGTGTCCAGGTGGGCCAGGGGGGATGAGGGCTCCCTTAGTGCACTTCTACTAGGCATCTGGAACATAGAGGAGGAGTAGTCAGGGTAGCCCAGAAGAACCTGACGCAAACAGGGAAGGAGGGAAAGAAGAGAAGGAAAAAGAAAAGAGAAAGAAGTTTTAGGAGAAAAGAGGAAAGTGTGTGTTTTTACATTGCTTATTTCACTACAGTTCTCAATATATCACGGGAACGTTCATCTCTACAGATTGACAGCTGGGAGGTAAAATAACTACAGATGCAGGATCTTAATTTGCACCAGTTTGCTACAGCAGGAAAATTATCCTGCAGCAACAGGAAATGTGAAATATTATGTGGATTAGGATTCATGGACATTTGTGACCTGTTTCAGGAAACTAGGAGTTTGACGCAAGTCACAACTCCACAGGAGAGCCGTCTTAGCGTTAAAAAAAAAATCTAAATGGAACATGTGAACTTTTATGTGCCTTAATAACAAACTTGTATGGCTTCTGTAAATACGAATAAAATTGTTAAATTACGAGCCTTGTTGGTTAAGCCACAAAAAAAAAGTCAGCAGCCTTCCCACTAGCCATGATTGGCTGAGATAATGAGTGGGCTGGACATGCCGAGACAGAAGTTCGGATTGGTCTGCCATATAGAAGGCTTCTGTCTATTTGAGCTGGTCAGTCTGTGTTGGTAATCCTGTCGAACGCGGCTTTAAAAAAAAAAAATGTGTCGTATAGTAGAGCTGCATAAACGTTGCTCTCCACTTTCTGGAGGATCGAGTTTTGAAATCAGTGGAATTAGAGTATGATAGCTAGAGATGGCGAAAACAGCTGTCTCCAGATTACATCAACAAACTAAGGGCAACCGTGGCATAGCATCCGTGACAGGGAGACGCGTCCATCACGCATGATAATGTATATGGGTAAGATAGTCTAGCTAGCTACATTTTCAGATATTATACGTTTCTAATTTTGACATAAACTGGTTTCATTTCAAGCTAAAGTGTACTGTTAGCTAGCTAGCTAACCTTAGCCAGCTCTCCCTAGCTAACGTTACGTGTATGACGTTATTATTCGTATCCCAGAACCGTTTGCTTTGCTAGTTAGAGCCTAATGTTAGCTAGCTAACATTGAACCTGGTTGGATAGCTCCCAGCAGATTCATGCAGGGTAGTAACGACATGATTTAGCACTATGTTCATTGTTGTTTAACTAGCTAACGTTAGCTGGCTGGCTCGTTAGCTAACGTTACGTGACGTGTGTGATCTTACAGCTAGGTTCATTGGTTACCTAGCTTGCCAGCTACATGTCTTAGGCTAAAGTGTACAACACCTGTTGAATATGGCCAATATGGTCAGTAAACGTCGGCCAAAAAGCGTCATGAAATTGTTGCCAGCAGAGCTGGTTAGACTGTTTTCATGTTATCCAGAGGTAAACAAATCATCAGCCAGAGCATCAAGTGTGCGCTCTGAACTCTCCGAGAGCAAAACGAGATGGGTGGGGCTAAATCTTAAGAGGGTGTGAACGATGCTGAATGGGTGTAGACAAAGAAGAGCTCTTCACTAGATACCAAAATATTCAAAGGCCATTTTCTCAAAAGTGAGTTTACAAGTTTATCAACTTTCAAAGCAGAATTACTTTCCCATTTTGAGTCTCTACTTTTATCCAATGTAAAAAAACACAATTTCAAATGTGGCTACATAAGACCAAATCCAGGTGGTGAGGCACATTTTTTGTTGGGGTTGATACATTTTTCGTCGGACATTTCAAAGTGAAAATTACAAACTTCAGAAGCCTTTTGAACCTCAAATACACTACACGTTTTCCATTTCCTGGGTTGCAGGCAAGTTCTCATGCAACAGGGTGATCAAATTAAGAACCTACATCTGTACAGTGAACCAACATCCATAACTACAGAACTCAAACTGATATGCAGCAACATAGAGTCTAGAAGAACAAGAGCATGCCATTGTACAGTATATTTGGAGATATAGAGAGGCTAGCTGGAAGAGGAAAGGATTAAAAGCGGAGGTACAGTAAGTCTCATAAGGCGGTGTCAGAGCAGGACTCACAGGGTCTCTGGTGGGTCTGAAGTCATCGTCAGCGTATGGTCCCCACCCTGAACTTCCAGTCTGACCTGGAGGGGCCCTGCCCCCCGCCGGGTACCCCCCGTTGATCCGGCTCCCAAGACCCATCTGGGTCAGGTGATGGAGCTGGGCACCTACAAACAGATGTACGTTACACACACACACACACACATATATCAACCCTCAGGCATATCTGACATTTAATCCTCACTGGCCTGTAATACACTTTGATGCAGTTCCCTCAGTTAACATGCACTCTCTGTGCAGCAGCAGCACTCAATAAGGCAGAGTCCATTTATATTAGTGTAACTCTCACAGCACACCAAGACCCAGACTCTTTTTAATAATTCAATAGAGACCAGGCTGTTTGAGGCTGACAGGCTCATGGGAGAGAGGTGAGTGGTGAGTGGTCTGGGTTAGACACACATACATCCAGTGACTGTTGAGCTGTGTGTGTGTGTGTGTGTGTGTGCGTACCTGTGGTGCCCCCTACTGGTCGTGGCCTGGCAGAGAAGTGGAGGTCTTCAGTGTAAAGGCCCCTGGTGGAATAGTGGCTGTCTGGGGGGAGCTGGTCAACGTGTCCTGGGTCACCTGGTGGCAGGTAGCTGGAGCCCTGGCCCTGTCTGAAATACAGTACAAATGTAAAATAGAGGTCCTATTGTATAACGTCATAGCTTCTATAATGTGCATCAGCTGCAGACGTAGGTCATTGTTTCAGTGTGTGTGTGTCTGTGTCATTGTTTCAGTGTGTGTGTGTGTAAATCAAAAGAAGATCGACCAAAGCAATCGCCACCATGTCGACCAAAGCAATCGCCACCATTCCCAACTCCGGTCCTTGAGTCCCCCCAACAGTACATATTGTTGTTGTGGCCCCGGACAAGCATAGCTGATTCTACTTGTCAACTAATCATCAAGCCCTTGACAAGTTGAATCAGGTGTTTTTGTCCAAGGCTACAACAAAAATGTGTTCTGTTGGGGTTACTCAAGGACCGGAGTTGGGACACACTGCATTAAACTACTAAAATAAAGATGAACTAAATCATGTATGAGATACAATTCCCTGACCTCCACATGGACACAAGCAAGGGAAAACATCCCCCCAAAAAAGATCTGGGAATATTAGACCATAGATTCAATGTACGGCTCAATGTAGCCTGCAGTACGTCAATGTAGCCTGCAGTACGTCAATGTAGCCTGCAGTTCGTACGTCTCAATGTAGCCTGCAGTACGTACGTCTCAATGTAGCCTACAGTACGTACGTCTCAATGTAGCCTACAGTGCGTACGGCTCAATGTAGCCTACAGTACGTACGGCTCAATGTAGCCTGCAGTACCTACGGCTCAAATTAGCCTGCAGTACCTACGGCTCAATGTAGCCTGCAGTACGTCAATGAAGCCTGCAGTTTGTACGGCTCAATGTAGCCTGAAGTGCGTACGTCTCAATGTAGCCTGCAGTATGTACGGCTCAATGTAGCCTGCAGTACGTACGGCTCAATGTAGCCTGCAGTACGTACGGCTCAATGTAGCCTGCAGTATGTACGGCTCAATGTAGCCTGCAGTACGTACGGCTCAATGTAGCCTGCAGTACGTCAATGTAGCCTGCAGTTCGTACGGCTCAATGTAGCCTGCAGTACGTACGTCTCAATGTAGCCTACAGTACGTACGTCTCAATGTAGCCTACAGTACGTACGGCTCAATGTAGCCTGCAGTACCTACGGCTCAATGTAGCCTGCAGTTCCTACGGCTCAATGTAGCCTGCAGTACGTACGGCTCAATGTAGTCTGCAGTACGTACGGCTCAAATTAGCCTGCAGTACGTACGGCTCAAATTAGCCTGCAGTACGTACGGCTCAATGTAGCTTGCAGTACGTCAATGTAGCCTGCAGTTCGTACGGCTCAATGTAGCCTGAAGTGCGTACGTCTCAATGTAGCCTGCAGTACGTACGGCTCAATGTAGCCTGCAGTACGTACGGCTCAATGTAGCCTGCAGCACGTGCGGCTCAATGTAGCCTGCAGTACGTACGGCTCAATGTAGCCTGCAGTACGTACGGCTCAATGTAGCCTGCAGTACGTACGACTCAATGTAGCCTGCAGTACGTACGGCTCAATGTAGCCTGCAGTACGTCAATGTAGCCTGCAGTACGTCAATGTAGCCTGCAGTGCGTACGGCTCAATGTAGCCTACAGTACGTACGGCTCAATGTAGCCTAAAGTACGTACGGCTCATTATAGCCTACAGTCGTGGGGGAAAACATGAGAAAAATGAAAATGCTCTTCCTATCCTCTCAGAGTTAGTTAGCTACACATACTATTACATTATATCACATATGTATTGTATCTCTATGGTTAGCTACTCACCGCTGTAGAAAGCCTTGGACTGAAGGAGGAGACATTCCTAACTCAGCGTATCTCTGAGGAGAGAGACATTTTGTCAGGACAAAGACACACAGACACTGGGATTGATAAGTAAAGACTACAGGGACCTCACTGAAGCGTGCAGATCATGTACAATCAAAACCGATATCACCCAATAACACAGTATATATCCAGATAAAGCACTTTACACATAAAAGGCTGGAGCATAATATTGCTATTTCTGTTGATTGAATTTTACATTACGCCATGATACATTTTGGCTGAGAGTCTAACATCGTACAGCACACTAAGCTTTGGTGTTTTGCAGGAGGAAATGGAGAAATAGCTTATGGGCTTCTCTTGTTTCAGCTGGATGTTGTTTTCCTGCTCTAAAAGTGACCTTTCGGAGCACATTAACGCACTGAACCAGAACAAGCACTGAGAATGGCTTTTATGAGAGCACAGATTAATTTAGAGCTCTCTCAACATCTGAGGTAGCCAACTGTCTATATTGGGCTGGTTTTAGACAACAGACCTATTACTCTACTAAGATGTCTGTATGAATTTAAAATGACTGGGAGTGAACTATATAAAACTAATAAGAAAGGTCAAAGAAAATGTTCATTTAGAACAGCTGAAGAGACTAACCTGTATTTATTCTGTAACTTATTTGGTCTGGTCTTGCCTCAAATGCCCTAAAATAAACTTTAAACAGCAGGTTTTATATTTAAGAAAGGAATGCAGTGTACATTTAAAGCACTGGCATATCCACTACTATTGCATTATACATACAGTGCTGCTATTTGTTTGAAGCGGTTGAATCTGGACTGGAAACTCCCTAATATATAAACAGCTCCTTCCTCACATTTGAATGTATATTATATTGTAAATCTTCCTAATATAATCAGTCTAATCGGAACACACGCTATAGCAGTAATCTTATATAACCCCACATAACACAATGCAGTATCTTATCGCTTAATTAATTAGCATGGTACTGCCTTGAAGGCCACTACGAACTAGTCCTTTTTTTTAAGCACAGTCAAAGGGTTGCTGCATTGCATGTTAAACACAGGACTGTACTGTAGTGTAGATGACAAGTGGTTTGTTGTGCCTCATGGCAAATAACCATACCAAACCCCCAGCAGTCTTACGTCTCATATGGTAGGGCTGTGCAGCTCACATGTCCTATGACTAAGAAGTTTGTTAGGAACATATGTACAGTATTTACAGTATTACTGAGCAGGCTTATGGCTCGTGTAATGTACTGTAGTAGTGTATAGCTGCATGAAGGTCTTATGTGCTGTAGTAATGTAGAGTTGAGTGGGGTCACGGGGGTGGGCGAGGCAGACGGAGACTTCCTTCACTGATTAGTAACTAAGAAGATCTAATTAAACCGGAACATGTTGTAAATACAGTGTCGGTGCAGAGAGTCCAACTGACAGTGAAAACCTGACAGTGGCTAGGTAAAGGAGGAACAACAGAGAGCATAAAGAGTCTATCGTGAAGTATGTAACAGTTATCCATTTTACATTAGTAAAACGGTGCACCGCTATACGAAAGCCGGTGAAATCCCCCCTAAAACCTTGAACTTACGAGAAACCCTTCGATGTCAATTGCACTCGTCTGTAGTAGGACAAGCAGGAGAGCTGTCAGTAGGCCCAGAGGTGTTAGCGAATCAAAAGAGCTGTGGAGGTTGAGGCCATACAGACTCACCGAGGAGAAGGGGCTGAGTGCTGGGTAAGACGAGCTCCAGGGGCGGGTTCCACCGTGGGGTGGGGGGCTGGAGCTGGGGAGGTTGGAGTTGACACCAGTTAGGGTGAGGCCGGCCGTGCTGCCCTGGGAGTTGGGGGAGACAAGGGCAAAGGCATCGTCCAGCAGAGAGTGCATCTGTTGCCGGGCCTCCTCGATGGAGGGCTGGGGGTGTAGGGGCGGGGAGGGGCCAGGAAGACGTCGTCGTTGGGGGAAGGGGTCCCGGACTCTGCGTCAGGGTCCGACTGGAAACAATAAGAGACTAGATTTTATTAATGTATTACTAATGTATTACTAATGTATTACTAATAAGGGGGGAGAAAGATGGTCATAAGTCAAAGCCATTATACACATCATGACTGTAATCTTCATTCCGATCAGTTTGGAGTTGGAAAGAAAGAAAAACAGAAAACAAACGCAAAAATGTGATTCTGTTGATAACAACGAAAACAGGAAGATAAATGTTTTATGTCCGTTACATCTGGACCCGGACCAAGAAGACATTCCTCTCCGTTAAACAACATAAAAACCCTTTTACTCTCTGATTGAGATTTCTATTGGAATATTGATTTGTGTGTGTGTATACAATATGGCCCGACAGGTATACCCACCACATAGGCCACGTTGTTGACCCCAGGGTATTTCCTGTAGGTGCCGTCGCTGTCGTTGGAGATGAGGCGGTCCTTGTCTGCGTCCGTCAGGCTGCCGTTCAGCTGGTGCTTCTTCTTCTGTTTGGGAGAACGCCTCCCCCTGCCACTGAGAGACAGAGATGTCCATACAGAGTAGCAGCACATACAGTATTATGGAACAAACATTGACAAACACACTGAAATGGCACCCTATTCCCTACAGTTAACTATTTTTGACTATTTGTAGCTGCACTCAAAAGTAGTGCACTAAATAGGGAATATGGAGCCATTTCCGACGCAGGGACAGAATCAAAGCGTTTAGGCCTGGACTCTTATCTACTGGTCGTTTGGAATGGAATGGAGGCCCGGCAATCTGAATAGACATCAAACGTGAGGTTTTTTTATTCAATGGACATATCTTTATCTTTCTCCCTAAAATGTTAGCAAACTGAAGGTGCATTTTAAAAACGTTCCACTGTCTAAACTACTCTCCTACTGGTAGGAGGCTTCTCCTCATTGTGACTGCAAAAAGCACAGAGAGTTTCTCAGTTCAAAGTGATCAAAACAAACGAGTCTCGATGTTTCTGGATGACGTACAGCTCCAAAAAGGAATTTTCTCTGTCAGTCATCAGTGAAAAATAGCTGGATGACATTCCCTTGAGAAGAAGTTCGGAATCGCGGTATCTTCTATAATGAGAAACATACAGACATACTGCAGCTCCCTCAGGTACATTTACTGCACAACCACACATGCACACCCCTCACTACCCCTCCCCAACCCCAAATAACCTCTGACCTCTTTTTAGGCTCCATGAACAGCGAGGGCATGTGGATGTCGGGGTCCAGGATCTTGTCGATCTGCATCTGGGCCTTGTGGTAGATGTGGTCCTGGTCCTTGGGGTCAGTGGTCAGGCCGTTGTCCACCAGGTCGTCCATGGCAGGGAAGTCATAGTGACCCTTCCTCTTGGCCCGCAGACGGATCTTGTTCCGGTGGTGCTCGATCTCAGACTTGTGCCTCAACGCCACCTGGGTCTTAATAACAACAGCCAGACATGACTGCAGCGACTCACTTGGCCAGATTCAGCCTTACTACACATACTGCATACTTCATTTGACCTTGATTTATATGGGTGAGTCTGACTGAGATGACATCTCTTTTGTCTGTACACTCTTAAGAGAAAAAGGTGCTATCTGGAAGCTTAAAAGGTTTTTGGCTGTCCCCGTAGGACACGGGCGTCAAACTCATTCCAAGGAGGGACGTGTGTCTATGGGTTTTCGCTCCTCCCTTGTACACTAATTAGTAAGCAACTCCCCTCACCTGGTTGTCTAGGTCTTCATTGAAAGACCTAGACGGCCCTCCGTGGAATGTGTTTGACACCCCTGCCATTGGAGTACCCTTTGAAGAAGCCTTTTTGGTTCCAGGTAGAACCCTTTTGGGTTCCATTAACCCTTATTTGGTTCCAGGTAGAACCATTTTTTGGTTCCAGGTAGAACCATTTTTTGGTTCCAGGTAGAACCCTTTTTGGTTATTTTTGGTTCTACCTGGAACCAAAAAGGGTTCTCCTACGGGGGACAGCCGAAGAACCCTTGTGGATGTCCAGACAGTGGGGAGACTAGAGAGGATCAGAGACACTCACATTAGAATCTACTGTTCATACATGCTCCCCATGTAAGGCAATGAACGACATTACTGTAACCTGCATACATGTGTCTGAGGAAGGGTGTTAGTGGGCCCTAGAGGTTCAGCGTCTCACCTCCTTGTTGAAGATGTTGTGTGTTTCTTGCCCTCTGCCACTGAAACCGTTGACAGTGGCGCCGTGGCGCTGGGCTGGGAAGGCCATGGGCTGCATGGCGATCAGCTGGACCTTATTGGACAAGCGGCGGGTGTCGTCGGCCGAGCGGGACATGCGGTCCACATGCTCGAAGATGGAGGCCGACGACAGCTGCTCGTCATGGCCGTTCATGGGTGGAGGACCTGAGGGGGACCAGGGAGGAAGACTAAGGTCAACATCACAGCCAGGCAAGTCTGTGATGGAACTTACAGGTGTCATGGAACTCTTTTCACCACCAGGGGGCAGATCCTTTGACATGGATTCACTGAACAGTAACTTACCACACAGGCATGAAACTGCATTCAATTGGATTACTACTTTTAACATGATCAAGATGTGTTTTTCTATGTATTCCAGTGTAAGATAATAATCCTGTTGTTTTGTTTTGTTGGGAGCTACAACAAGAAAAAGGCGAGTTGATGGCAAAGCGAACGTTAAAACTACTGTTGTTCAGGAAAATTCATTGCTCCCCATCTCTGGGACGACACATCTGACATCTGAATAGTGGTGATTGATGAGAAGCACCACACAAAGCAATCACGACACAACGGACGCCACATCACGGTTCGCACAAAAAACAGCTACAGGTCCCAAAAGCCTCATGTCTACATCAACACCGAGAGAAGTTGAACTGACAGAAAGAAAAACTCTTACCAATTCTATTCTTCCCTGAAAGCCACAACAGACAAGACAGAGAAAGGGAAGTTACGGGAAAACAACAGACAGACAGAAAGAAAGATGACAAGGTAATTCTGTTTAAAACATATCCATATAGGCTAAAGTCTATCCCAACTATTTCTACAGGACTCAGTCAGCGACAGACCCAGACCATATAGAGCAAATACTGGAGGAGTCTGACATCGCTCTGCACTACATCATCACTGGTGTGTATACACTACTTTGAGTGCTCTGTCAGGTCTTTGACCATCCATAGCAGAGGGTCATTTAGAAGAAGACATTCCAGTGCTGATAACGTCTTGTCTCCTGGCCTCAGCCAAGCCTATTTAGACTGTGGAGAGAAGCGAAGGCGCTTCTGTTTAGCATGTTGAGTAGCAGCCCTGAGAGGTTGTGCGCGTGTGTGTGTGTGTACAAGTACTGTAGAGTGCAAGAGGAAGGGCTGTGAGGTCGTGCTGCTGGAGCCATTCCTCTGTGGTGAGTCAGGTTCAGTCTGTGCCTGGCTGGCGTTGTCTGTCTGTCTGCACAGTGTACACACCCAGCAACCAGGCCAGAGTGGCACTACACAGGCCTTTCAACAAGCTGTCAGACATACTACCTACCTCACTTTCACCCTAGCTCAGTCTCTCCCCCTTCTCTTGCTCTCTGTCCCCCTCTGTTTCTCTCTGTCCCTCTGTTTCTCTCTGTCCCTCTGTTTCTCTCCTTCACTCCTGGTCTGTCTATCAGTTTCTTATTTCTCTTCCTCCAAGTCTCCATTTCCCTTGTTTTTCCTCTTCTCTCTGCTCCCCTGTCCCACCTCCTCTTCTCTCTGCTCCCCTGTCCCACCTCCTCTTCTCTCTGCTCCCCTGTCCCACCTCCTCTTCTCTCTGCTCCCCTGTCCCACCTCCTCTTCTCTCTGCTCACCTGTCCCACCTCCTCTTCTCTCTGCTCCCCTGTCCCACCTCCTCTTCTCTCTGCTCCCCTGTCCCACCTCCTCTTCTCTCTGCTCCCCTGTCCCACCTCCTCTTCTCTCTGCTCCCCTGTCCCACCTCCTCTTCTCTCTGCTCCCCTGTCCCACCTCCTCTTCTCTCTGCTCCCCTGTCCCACCTCCTCTTCTCTCTGTGTACTTGTCAAAGTCAAAAGTCAAAGTCTTGGAGGATGGATGTGTGTTGCCATGGACACTTGCCATTTAAAACATTGATGGGGATCTTGCGGGCCTGCTTGCTGTCGTTAGGTGTGGCGATAGCTCTCAGGTTCTCCTCGGCTGACTCCCTCTCACGATCACTGGACCCAGCACTCACCATGGAGTCCCCGTCAGATGGAGAGATCCTGTCCCCGGAAAAGCCACACACAAACCTGTCATGTTCGTACAAACACGCGAGCACGCACACACACAAACATGCTTACACATGTATACACTATTCCGAAGCTTTATATACTATATAGAGTGAAAACAACAGTGCTTTTAATAGTAGTTTTTAATTAATCAATTCCAGGGGGAATTGTAATGTCTTTTTCTCAAAAGAAAAAAGCTTTTTGTCATAATCTATCACTAGGATTATTCCCATTGACAGTATAATTAAGTTCCTATCCAACTTGGTAGAACAGCTCTCCAGAGTCAAGGACATGTCAATATCAATCCTCTCTTTCAATCATTACCACTCGAATCCCCTACATTAGTGACAATGTGACAATGTGACAGCAAACTATCACACTCATCACCGGATTCAGAGTGCTGACTGCCACTCCGGCATTCAAGCCTAAATGATCTGCTATTAGCTAAAGCAATTAGCGAGGAGAAATTATATTTCAGTCAGAGCGATCATTCTCCCGTCTCACGAGAATAGACCATCACGTATTGACACCATTGATTCAGCTGTGACGGTGCGGCGTTGGAGAGGCCAGCAATAGGCGACTCCACAAACTGCTAACCCTGCTGTGTGGGTCATGGGGCAGAAAATGAACTGAGCTGTCCACAGTAGGTCACACACAGGAAGTATATGTCACTGCTTTTACATTTTCTACCAGGCTTATGTATAATAATAACAATAATATTGAATTTGTAAAGCGCATTTCCCACGCTCAATGTGCATAAGCTAGAAACCAAAACACAAACAAAGCTTAGCAACAATACAGCAACAATAGAAACTATCACAATATATCAAACCATTACCTACTAATGCAAAATATAGACTATATGGCATTTCTATAGAAGAAAACCCCTTTAACAAAAGACATCAAATGTCTAGTGTACTGTACTGCATTAATAATTGATTAAGATGGGCTGTTGTGCATGGAAGATCTTTCAAAACCTGTCTACTGGAATCTCCCTGCTGAGGTGAATGAAGCAGAGCTGCACAGCCACACACACTGTGCATGTGGCTGTGGGGGCTACAGACCTTCCTCGTCTGCGTGCGCTGCGGGATGCCTTGGTGGAGAAGACGGAGGTTCCCTTTGACTTAGGGGTGGGGACCTCGCCGTTCTCCGATGCGGCTTCCTTGGGCAAGGGAGGGCCGGGGGCGCCAGGCTCCTGGATTACCATGATGTCATCCTTACTGTGCTGGCCCAGGTGCAGCTTGGCAAAGTCAAAGCCCTTCACACTGGGAGCCTGGAGCTGACGAGGAGGAGGATAGAGGACACACAGAGGAGGAAGGGATGGAGGGATGGCGAGACAGAGGAGGGAGAGAGAGGGAGATAAACAGAGGGTTAGGGAGAGAGGAGCAGGAGGATATATACCAACAGGGGAAATGGAGAGATTGAGAGTGGGGGTGAGAGGGAGAATAAAAACAATCACAGTCATTGATTTGCCAGCTGCTTTCAGAGTCGAGGGAAGGTCTCATCAGACAGATATACGACCGCAGCAGGAGGGAGGACAGACAGACAGACAGACAGACAGAAGTAGGCCAGGCAGGCTGCCTTTCCCCTCAGGAGAGAGAGAAGCGAGCGAGCGAAGCGACAGAGAGATGGAGGGGTAGTGAATTGTGAGTGACTGGGGCTGACTGAGTGATGGGGAGAGCGCAGGGAGAGTCCGACAGGCATGAATGAATTGAAAGCAGAGGGATAGTAAAGTGGGGTAAACACAGGACTGTCTCTCTGTCTGCTATCCTCAAGGGGGCTTGTGCACTGGAGTCTAAAGTCGCAGGGGCTGTCTCACAAAACACGAGTAGACAGAGAGACCTGAGCTGTGTTATGTTAGAGCAGTAAGTGGGTTTCTGGTGTTAAGAAATCAGTCAAGTCACAGGGATTCCTTATTGAATATTGAATGAAGACGAGACTGGTTGACACTGCCACCATCCAACACTGTAACCCTCGACAGCATACATTAAATCGACATATGGGAATTGATTCTTCTGGTGGATCACACCACTTTCTCTAAAATGTACTGCTCTGATGGAGCGAAACATGGATGGCTTCACCAGCCGCTTGCTCGATGTGCGTTTACCACTGGGTCCACTGGGAAGCTGTGTGCTGCTCTGCCTCTCTCCTTCGCTCTCTCTGCCTTTCTCTACGTTTCTATCGCTCTCTATTCTGCATGTTTCCCCCCAACATTGGAAACCCTCTGATTTCGGACACTCTCTAGCTGTTGGAGGATTAAATCAACATTTTTAAAATGGCCTGTAAAATAATGGTACGTTTTGCGACTAAAGATACCCTTCTAGCTAGCTGACCACCGATTTTCATTCAAATTTTCTAAGTTAAATTAGGTTTTGAGAGTTTTCAAAAAAGTTGTGTATACACACACACATATATATACACACACACACACACACACACACACACACATACATTACATACATACATATATATACACACACATACACCGGAAACATGACTGAATACAAACAGTGTAGCTATTCCCTCCGCAAGGCAATCAAACAAGCTAAGCGTAAATATAGAGACAAAGTAGAGTCACAATTCAACGGCTCAGACACAAGAGGAATGTGGCAGGGTCTACAGTCAATCACGGACTACAAAAAGAAAACCAGCCCCGTCGCGGACCACGACGTCCTGCTCCCAGACAAACTAAACAACTTCTTTGCTCGCTTTGAGGACAGTACAGTGCCACCGCCACGGCCCGCTACCAAAACCTGCGGGCTCACCTTCACCGCAGCCAATGTGAGTAAAACATTTAAATGTGTTAACAATCGTAAGGTGCCGGCCCAGATGGCATCCCTGGCCGTGTCCTCAGAGCATGCGCAGACCAGCTGGCTGGTGTGTTTACGGACATATTCAATCAATCCTTATCCCAGTCTGCTGTTCCCACATGCTTCAAGAGGGCCACCATTGTTCCTGTTCCCAAGAAAGCTAAGGTAACTGAGCTAAATGACTATCGCCCCGTAGCACTCACTTCCGTCATCATGAAGTGCTTTGAGAGACTAGTCAAGGATCATATAACCTCCATCCTGCCAGACACCCTGGACCCACTCCAATTTGCTTACCGTCTCAATAGGTCCACAGACGACGCAATCACAATCACACTGAATACTGCCCTAACCCATCTGGACAAGAGGAACACCTATGTAAGAATGCTGTTCATCGACTACAGCTCAGCATTTAACACCATAGTACCCTCCAAACTCGTCATTAAGCTCGAGACCCTGGGTCTCGACCCAGCCCTGTGCAACTGGGTCCTGGACTTCCTGATGGGCCGGGCCCCAGGTGGTGAGGGTAGGAAACAACATCTCCACCCCGCTGATCCTCAACACTGGGGCCCCACAAGGGTGCGTTCCCTCTCCTGTACTCCCTGTTCACCCATGACTGCGTGGCCAAGCACGCCTCCAACTCAATCATAAAGTTTGCTGACGACACAACAACGACGAGACGGCCTACAGGGAGGAGGTGAGGGCCCTCGGAGTGTGGTGTCAGGAAAATAACCTCTCACTCAATGTCAACAAAACTAAGGAGATGATCGTGGACTTCAGGAAACAGCAGAGGGAGCACCCCCCATACACGTCGACGGGACAGTAGTGGAGAAGGTGGAAAGTTTTAAGTTCCTCGGCGTACACATCACGGACAAACTGAATTGGTCCACCCACACAGACAGCGTGGTGAAGAAGGCGCAACAGCGCCAGCGTGGCAACAGCGCCTCTTCAACCTCAGGAGGCTGAAGAAATTCAGCTTGTCACCAAAAACACTCACAAACTTCTACAGATGCACAATCGAGAGCATCCTTTCGGGCTGTATCACCGCCTGGTACGGCAACTGCTCCGCCCACAACCGTAAGGCTCTCCAGAGGGTAGTGAGGACTGCACAACGCATCACCGGGGGTAAACTACCTGCCCTCCAGGACATCTACACCACCTGAAGTCACAGGAAGGCCAAAAAGATCATCAAGGACAACAACCACCCGAGCCACTGCCTGTTCACCCCGTTATCATCCAGAAGGCGAGGTCAGTACAGGTGCATCAAAGCTGGGACCGAGAGACTGAAAAACAGCTTCTATCTCAAGGCCATCAGACTGTTAAACAGCCACCACTAACATTGAGTGGCTGCTGCCAACATACTGACTTAAATCTCTAGCCACTTTAAACAATTTTGTATATAATGTTTACATATCCGACATTACTCATATCAAATGTATACACTGTACTCTATACCATCTACTGAATCTTGCCTATGCCGTTCGGGCCATCGACTCAAATCTCTAGCCACTTTAATAATAAAAGATTGGATGAAATAAATGTATCACTAGCCACTTTAAACGATGCCATTTATATAATGTTTACATATCCTACATTACTCATCTCATATGTATATACTGTACTCTATACCATCTACTGCATCTTGCCTACGCCGGTCAGCCATCGCTCATCCATATATTTATATGTACATACTCCGTATTCATTCCTTTACTCTTGTGTGTATAAGGTAGTTGTGAATTTGTTAGATTACTCGTTAGATACTACTGCATGGTCGGAACTAGAAGCACAAGCATTTCGCTACACTCGCATTAACATCTGCTAACCATGTGTATATGACAAATAACATTTGATTTGATTTTGATTCATCAAAAAGCTGAGTAGTAGTAGTACTTCAACTGAAATGTCAAACATGCTAATTACTAACACGTTAGCGAACATTTCTTCGACACGAATAATCACAAAACATTGATGGCTTAATCAAAAGAGAACACTGCTCAAGGTAATATATTTCTTAAACACTGTTGAATATGCCGATAATACTGGGTGCTAAGCTAAGCTTTTGTCTTTGAGAGGGAAAGCTCTCCAGTATGATAAACCGGGCATGCTAAGCAGTAAGCGCCCATTGGTCCTACAGTCACCAACTGAATATCTAGATAAAAACACCACCAGATCTAGGCTATGCTACTGATTCTACTCACATGTCGGGAGAAAACAAAAGAGAGAAAGAAATATTGAAACCTTGGCCTAGTCTAATGGGAACTACAGTACTTACTAAAGACTGATACAGTACATTATAGTATGGTATCCATCCAATATATGGCCTATTTGGATGAGACTTCTAAAACTACAATAATAAGCTTCAAAAACATTGAAGCCAAGTATTCAAAAAAAAGACTTAGTTTTACTATAATACGTAAACATGAGTACTGGGCCAAACTAGCTACCATCTCTGTGTGTCTGACCAATCGCTCTCTAAAGCCTGGAAACAGGCCACACGTCTAATAAGGAGAGGACTACTTTCTTTATACAGTACATTGTACCTTCTGCTTTGACTTCTTCCCTTTCAACACGGTTTTCTCTTTCTCCTTTTTCTCTTCCTCCTCATAGCTCTCACTTTTCTGCGTGGGCTTTGGCTTGGGAGGAGGAAGCTTTGGCCCCTGAGCAGATGGAGTGGATGGAGATCGATACATGTGATGAGTTGACAATCACTACCATGGGACTTCATTGCTCCTTTAGTACAGGGACAATATGCTACCATCCTCTGCTCACAACAACCAATGAATCCAAGTCCACTACACACTACACAACCCATTTTCTTCAGGGTCTTCTACAAACTACTTGCTTCTACTTTGTACCTTCCCCTTTTTCTCATCTTCCTCCTCCTCCTCTTCTTCTTCTTCCTCATCCTCTTCCTCCTCACTCTCACTAATGGTTATTTGCCTCTTGATTGAAAGAGGAGACCTTGATTCCCTGAACGATGATTCCCTGAACAATGATTTCTTGAACAGTGATTCCCTGAGCGGTGATTCCCTGATTGGTGATTCCCTGAACGATGATTCCCTGAACGATGATTTCTTGAACGATGATTTCTTGAGCGGTGATTCCCTGATTGGTGATTCCCTGAACGGTGATTGAGTGGACTGAACAGAAACAGGAAAGAGAAATAGAAGTGGAAAGAGGGGATGTGTCATGTGTTATGTGATGATGGATGATAGAAGTGTTGGGCAGAGGTGTTTCTGTTCATCAGTGTAAGGCTGCCTAGCCCCACTCAAGCAGCCCTGGAGCCAAATGGCCCAGTTGGACAGAGAGGATGGAGTACGAGAAGGCAGACAGACTGATCCATCAGAGAGACAGGGCTAACCCCTAATAACTACACAGACACACCAGACAGACTGATCCATCAGAGACAGGATAACCCCTAATAACTACACAGACAGACTGATCCATCAGAGAGACAGGATAACCCCTAATAACTACACAGACAGACTGATCCATCAGAGAGACAGGATAACCCCTAATAACTACACAGACAGACTGATCCATCAGAGACAGGATAACCCCTAATAACTACACAGACAGACTGATCCATCAGAGAGACAGGATAACTCCTAATAACTACAGACAGACCAGACAGACTGATCCATCAGAGACGGGATAACCCCTAATAACTACACAGACAGCAGGGCCTAACAGTATACAAGAGACAGCCGCCTACGTCTCTGTGTGTGTGTGTGTGTGAGAGGATAGAGATTAGACAGCCCCCAGCAGCAGCAGCAGTAGGCAGATCACATCCTAGCTGTCTGGATAGCAAGGACTGTGTATTATGCAGGATGTCTGTGTGTGCGCGTGCATGCGTATATGTGAGTGTGCGTATGTGTGTGAGTGTGTTGCTGTCAGCCAGGGGGATCTTGCAGAGATGTGTGGAGCTGCTGTATAGCGGGGGCAGCCATGGGCAAGAACACAGCCGCTGTGCCTTATGGCAGTGAGAGCCAATTACTGTCGGGCTGCCTGCCACATAAGGAGCTTGTGATCCTCTCTAATGCATGGGATGCTGCCACATAGGGAGCCTGTGCTCCTTTCCATGACAAACAGTGGGGCAATGGACAGCAGGGGAGGGAGATAGTACTACTACTCCCATATTCCCATACAGTTTAACCTATCAGCACAGGGGAAAAACTCCCACTTAAGTCATATTCTCCAATTGACACCAAAAAGAATTATACTTAAGTTGTAGGATTCGCCCCAGAGACCCAGCCTGAGACTACCACAACTCCACATAGCGTGAGAACTACAGCCCTCCAATCATAACAAGGAAGTGGTGTCTCATACAGACATGGAGAACAATAAGTGGTCCAGAGGAGTGCACTGCCAGGGAGATGTAGAGGCCTAGATATACAGTTGAAGTCGGAAGTTTACATACACTTAGGTTGGAGTCATTAAAACTCGTTTTTCAACCACTCCACTAATTTCTTGTTAACAAACTATAGTTTTGACAAGTCGGTTAGGACATCTACTTTGTGCATGACACAAGTTGTTTTTCCAACAATTGTTTACAAACAGATTATTTCACTTATAATTCACTGTGTCACAATTCCAGTGGGTCAGAAGTTTACATACACTAAGTTGACTGTGCCTTTAAACAGCTTGGAAAAATCCAGAAGATTATGTCATGGCTTTAGAAGCTTCTGATAGGCTAATTGACATCATCAATTGGAGGTGTACCTGTGGATGTATTTCAAGGCCTACCTTCAAGCTCAGTGCCTCTTTGCTTGACATCATGGGAAAATCTAAAGAAATCAGCCAAGACCTCAGAAAAAAACATTGGAGACCTCCACAAGTCTGGTTTATCCTTGGGAGCAATTTCCAAATCTGTACAAACAATAGTACGCAAGTGTAAACACCATGGGCCCACGCAGCCGTCATACCGCTCAGGAAGGAGACGCGTTCTGTCTCCTAGAGATGAGCGTACTGTGGTGCGAAAAGTGCAAATCAATCCCAGAACAACAGCAAAGAACCTTTGCTGGAGGAAACAGGTAGAGAACTATCTATATCCACAGTAAAACGAGTCGACATCGCTCAGCAAGGAAGAAGCCACTGCTCCAAAACCGCCATATAAAAGCCAGACTACGGTTTGCAACTGCACATGGGGACAAAGATCGTACTTTTTGGAGAATTGTCCTCTGGTCTGATGAAACAAAAATAGAACTGTTTGGCCATAATGACCATCGTTATGTTTGGAGGAAAAAGGGGGAGGCTTGCAAGCCGAAGAACACCATCCCAACCGTGAAGCACGGGGGTGGCAGCACCATGTTGTGGGGGTGCTTTGCTGCAGGAGGGACTGGCAAACTTCACAAAATTGATGGCATCATGAGGCAGGAAAATTATGTGGATATATTGAAGCAACATCTCAAGACATCAGTCAGGAAGTTAAAGCTTGGTCGCAAATGGGTCTTCCAAATGGACAATGACCCCAAGCATACTTCCAAAGTTGTGGCAAAACAGCTTAAGGAAAAGAAAGTCAAGGTATTGGAGTGGCCATCACAAAGTCCTGACCTCAATCCCATAGACAATTTGTGGGCAGAACTGAAAATGTGTGTGTGAACAAGGAGGCCTACAAACCTGACTCAGTTACACCAGCTCTGGCATGGGCCAAAATTCACCCAAGGTATTGTGGGAAGCTTGTGGAAGGCTACCCGAAACGTTTGACCCAAGTTAAACAATTTAAAGGCAATCCTACCAAATACTAATTGAGTGTATGTAAACTTCTGACCCACTGGGAATGTGATGAAAGAAATAAAAGCTGAAATAAATCATTCTCTCTACTATTATTCTGACATTTCACATTCTTAAAATAAAGTTGTGATCCTAACTGACCTAAGACAGGGAATCTTTACTAGGGTTAAATGTCAGGAATTGAATTGAGAAAAACTGAGTTTAAATGTAGTTGGCTAAGTTGTATGTAAACTTCCGACTTCCAACTGTAGATATGTCCTTTAGAGGGGCGATAACCGTATAACAAGAACAGTGAGGAGACACAGAAGAGTTGACTGGCTGATAACACATATCTCTCCATGCTGTGTGTGAAGTTACTTGAGGAAAAATAGCTGTCAGTGTCAGAGATAACTAACAGTACAATGTACTACGCACAGAGGTGCTGCAGATGGATATATATATATATACACACACACACAGTGAGAACATGTTCAGAACAGAAAAGACTGAAACAGTAACCCTACAACCCATTGCCTGTGTAGAGTAGGGCCATATAAGACCGTGGCTACGGAAGAAGAGACAGGCAACATAAACATGGAAGACCCAACACACCCAGAGATGACAGCAGGTTGAAAGAGGTGAATAAACTCTAGGACCAGGCTCCTTGGCCCATCATCCCTCCCCCCTCCTGATCACCTTCTGTCTCTGCTGGACAGTGGTCATGGCGTCGGGCTGGAACTCCAGCTTGTCGGTGCGACACAGCTTCCAGTACAGGATGGAGATGATGACGACGGCCACGCCTAGCGGCACCACCACGCCGACGATGATCCACATGCTGGTGTTCTCCGTGTCCGTGGGAGGGTAGCCCGCCACCTTCTCCACAGCTACAGGGCAGAGGGCCATAGAGACATAACACGTAACATGATATAGAACATTATATGCAACCAAGGGACTTCATTAGGCTTAATTAAGGCTTGTTGTACCCCTTGGGAGAACCCTCGCCTGCCGTAAGAGCAGTCTGTGCTCTGACCGTGTGTTAGGCTTTCATCCCGAACATGGGTATATAATGAGGTTGATAGGCATTTGACACAGTCGATAGGATAAAGTCATTAGTTGAAACACTGCTATAAATTCACATCAACATATACTGAGAAAGCAATTCATCAGTATTCTTTTTTTTTATCCTTTTTTATTTTGCAGATTTACTGTACTATGATCAGGAGCTCCAAAAGCTTAATGAACACGTTCGGTGCCAATGAATGCACTGATGCATGGATATGTGCATGGATATATGGATGAACAAAGATAGATAGGATAGATAAGATAGATAGATTAGATAGATAAAATAGATTAGATAGATATATTAGATATATATATTAGATAGATAGATTAGATAGATTAGATAGATTAGATAGATTAGATATATATATATTAGATAGATTAGATAGATTAGATTAGATAGATCTTCTATAGTCAAGACCATAGGAGTTGGCAAGACAGCATAAAGCGATCTGGGACCAGGCTAAGGCAGACTGGAACTCACGTGTAGCCAGGATGCCCTCCACTCTGTATCCCAGTATGATGGCTGCCCTCTGCACGTCAAGGCGGTTCAGCATGTTGGCTGTAGTGATTGCAGGCTGCCGCTCCTCGCTGGGACCCTCCACAAAGTACACCATCTCCAGGGGGTGTTCCGCTCCCACCAGCCTGGTCGTACTCACAATCTGGAGGGAGGAAGATGTGGGATTTTTGAACGACTAACCCCATACATATAACACCTGTATGGTCCCTCAGTCAAGTATTGAATTTCAATGACAGATTCAAATAACAAAGACCAGTGAGCTTTTCGAAAAGCCTCATAAAAAAGGGCAGTGATTGGTAGATGGGTTACAATAACAAATCAGACATTGAATACATCTTTTAAGCATGGTCAAGTTATTCATTATGCTGTGGATTATGTATTAAACCATCCAGAGACATCAAAGATACAGTCGTCCTTGAACTGAGCTGCAGGACAGGAATGAGACTGCTCGGGGATGTTACCATGAGGCCATCAGTGATTTTAAAACAGCTGCAGAGTTCAATGGCTGTCATGGGAGAACTGAGGACGGATCAACAACATTGTAGTGACTCCACAATAATGAAAAGAAGAACACAGAAAGAAGAACACAGAATGAAAAGCTCACAGCTGTAACCAATGCCAAAGGTGTTTCTAAAATGTATTGACTCAGGGAAGCTGAATACTTTTTCAACTACTATATTTACATTTTTTGTAAATTGTTCACCAAAAAAGTACAATTAAATACATTTTAATCCCACTTAGTAACACAATAAAATGTAACACAATAAAATGTGAAGCTCTGCAGCGACAATGCCTGGTACTAGCTTCCAGTGGTTTAATGTGAAATAGGTGGTTTCTATTCTGCCTCTTTTCTTTCCCCATTACCCAATAATAACATAGCAATACTCTGTAGAAGGGTATTGGTGCATGTGGTTGCAAACAGAGTGGAATAGTACAGTGTTAGTCACAACTGGTAAAAGCTCACCTTGTGGTGAGCTCTCTATGAATCGAAACAGTGAGACTCATTATCAAGGGCTTGTAGTCTTTTCTACCCAGAGCACCACTGCTTTACTAATCAAGCTCTGCCTTTTGTGGCGCTCCACAGCACCTGCTCTACTTCCCTCTCTCCTCTCTCTTAACAACATTCAGGGGACAGAGTATCCATGGCAACCCCACCTACAGTATTCATCACAGCGCCAGCCACTCAAAGACCAACCACCAAGTCAAATTGTCTTCCCTTCAAGACCCGTTACTCGACTGCTGTGTGCACCAGTCACTAATAGCAGATCAATTATTAATTCTCTCTCTGCCTGGCAGCTGGAGTTATTATAAACCCAGGAGATGTGTGTGTGTGTGTGTGTTTTGGAAGGGGGTGGTTCAGCAGGGGTCACACACTGTTCATCATTCCACTCTAATAAACTTGGGGACTGGATGTGGATTAGAGGCTGGCTGAGGGAACACAGGTTGTTTTTCTGTGTCAGATCACACCCGACGAAGACTTACTCTCTTCAGTAACACAGTGCCTAGACTAGGGGCTATTACCACAGGGGGAGAGCTGTACTTGTTGTACTTAGAGCTATGGTAAAGCACAGCACGAGAGAACTGTAATTTGATTCTCAAATGTGTGTGTGTGTGTGTGTGTGTGTGGACACGTGTAGATGTGTGTTTATGACTTATTCTGTATATATGGATCTGAGTAGCAGTACACTTTTAGAAAAAAGGTGTTACCTAGAACCTAAAAGGGTTCTTCAGCTGTCCCCATAGGCGAACACTTTTGGGTTCCAGGTAGAACCCTTTTGGATTCCATGTAGAACCCTTGCCACAGGGGGTTCTACATGGAACCCAAAAGGGTTCTTCCTGGAACCAAAAACGGTTCTCCTATGGGGACAGCTGAAGAACCCTTTTGGAACCCTTTTTTCTAAGAGTGTAGTACACACTCAGTCACCCTTACCTCAGATAAACTGTACACACACATCTACCTGTGTATAGTATAGTGCAGGGGTATTCAAAACGTACCCTATGAGGTCCAGAGTACTGCTGGTTATCTGTTCTACCTGATAATGAAATGCACTTACCTGGTGTCCCAGGTGTAAATCAGTTCCTGATTAGAGGGAACATTGAAAAAAGCAGTGGAACTGGCTTCAAGGTCCAAATTTGAATTTGATGGGTATAGTCACTCCAATGCGGTTACCTGAACACTGTGGTTAGCCACGCTGGTGGCCCTCTTGGTGCGCCTGGCCGCCCCCAGCACTTCTCCTAGCAGCAGGGCCACACGACGTTCCATCTTGGCCTGGAAGGTCCGCTCGTCCACCCCCTGATCCATCACACCCAGCAACACTGGTCAAGGACAGGAAACAGAGAGTTATGATATCACTCACAGGACAGGAAATACTGAACCAACACATAGCCTATCACACAGCCAGAACATAGGCCCTGCATGTGTATGTCTTTCAATCTCTCCTCTTGCTGCAGTTAAGATTTACATTGGATGGAATACTTAAAAGAGCGTTTCCCAAAGTCAGTCCTGGGGACCCCAAGAGGTGCACATTTTGGTTTTTGCCCTAGCACTACACAGCAGATTTAAATAATGAACAAATAATTCCAACAACCAAAACGTGCACCCTTTGAGGTGCACGGGGAAGCATACCTGTTCTAACCCAAGACGAGCGAAGCAACTGGGTGGTGTTCAACTCCGGGTAGTGGAAAGCTATTGGGAAAGAACAGAGGGAAACCAGACAAGTACAGACAACTTGAAAATACTCTCTACTGAGGTTAAAATAGGTGTATAGAAGGTGAAGCAGATTGACTAATTGAATACATTTGATTAGAATGCATTTATTTTTCCCCCAAGTGAACTTCCTAGGAGTGGCATTTGGCATAAAATCCCAATCCATTAGACTATGATAACAGACTCACGCTCGGCGATCTGCAGCACGGGGAAGCCCAGGTAGTAGCTGAACTCCACCATGTTGAGCAGCCTCAGGTTGTTGCTGACCTCTGACCCATTCAGGTAGCCGATGGCCCCACGCACCGCAAAGGTCACGTCCACCGGCTCCCTCTGCTGACTACTTGGCTGGTTCATGGTGATGTTCACAATCTAGGAAAAGATGACATATCAACACGTCTTTGAGCTAGTGATAGATATCAAAAGTTCAGTAAATGGTAAAAAGAGACTCTGCACAACAAACCTTGTCACCAATAAACCATGAGAGCATACACTGCAGTGTGATGTTTCGCAATTTGCCACACATAACCCACTGGGCAAAGATGTAAATGTAACATTGGTTTAAAGAGTTTTGAAAACATTTTTTAAACAAAAACTGTTTTAGGCTTAGTTATAGTGAAACACGTCAATTCTGGTCTTCATTTTGACAGTTCGTTGCAAAAGGGATATATTTTGGTCTTTTAGTAGTAAATCTACCTATTTTTTGCCCCTAGCTGTTCAACTCTACCATTTAAATCGTGATGTAGAGAAAGTGCCTCTACGTCATCTCAAGGAGGGTACTTCTAGATGTGCTGGGAGGTACAGTACCACCTGAAGGCTTACTATAAAAAGCAGGTGACAGCGTGCCTTATTTAGGATTGGTCTTGGTAAGTGGAGTGTGACAATATATTTAACATGATGCTTCCTTGACTAGACTACTGACCTTACACAAAATGCTATTTTTTTGCTTATGGTTTCATACACATCTACAGTGCATTTGGAAAGTATTCAGACCCCGACTTTTTCCACATTTTGTTACATAACAGCCTTACTGTAAAATGTATTATAATTTTTTTATCTCTTTAATCTACATACAATACCCCATAATGACAAAGCAAAAACAGGTTTTTCATAATGTTTGCTAATTTATTCAAAAATAAAAAACAGAAATACCTTATTTACATACAGTCAAGTATTTTGACAGTGACAGAATTTGCATCATTTTGTCTCTGATGGGTTTGAAAGGAAACAATCAAGATGTGCTTTAAGTGTAGACTTTCATCTTTAATTTAAGGGTTTTGTCAAAATGATTGTATTAATCGTGTAGGAATTACAACCATTTGTATACATAGCCCCCCAATTTTAGGGGCTCAAAAGTAATTGGACAAACTAACATAATCATAAATTAAGGGACCAAAAGTAATTGGACAATTGGCTGCACAGCTGTTCCATGGCCAGGTTTGTGTTATTCCCTCAATTGTTAATTTACAAGTAAGCAGATAAAAGGTCAAGAGTTGATTTCAAGTGTGGCATTTGCATTTGGAATCTGTTGCTGTTAACCCTCAATATGAAGTCCAACGAGCTGTCACTACCAGTAAAGCAAGCCATCATTAGGCTGAACAATCAAAACAAACCCATCAGAGAGATAGCAAAAACATTAGGTGTGGCCAAATCAACTATTTCATACATTATTAAAAAGACAAAACGCACTGGTGAGCTTAGGAACACCAAAAGTCCCGGAAGACCACAGAAAACAACTGTGGTGGATGACAGAAGAATTCTTTCCCTGGTGAAGAAAAACCCTTTCACAACAGTTGGCCAGATCAAGAACACCCTCCAGGAGGTAGGCGTATCTGTGTCAAAGTCAACAATCAAGAGAAGACTTCACCAGAGTAAATACAGAGGGTTTACCACAAGACGTAAACCATCGCTAAGCCACAAAAACAGGTAGACCAGAATAGAGTTTGCCAAAAAAACATCTAAAAAAGCCTGTACAGTTCTGGAACAACATCCTATGGACAGATGAGACAAAGATCAACTTGTACCAGAATGATGGGAAGAGAAGAGTATGGAGAAGGGAAGGAACTGCTCATGATCCGTAGCATACCATCTCATCTGTGAGGCATGGTGGAGGTAGAGTTATGGCGTGGGCATGTATGGCTGCAAATGGAACTGGTTCCCAGGTATTTATTGACGATGTGAATGCTGACCTAATCAGCATGATGAATTCTGAAGTGTTTACGGCTATATTATCTGCTCAAATTGAGCCACATTTTTCAAAACCCATTGGATGGTGCTTCACAGTGCAGATGGACAATGACCCGAAGCATACTGCTAAAGCAACCCCATACTTTTTTAAGGCAAAGAAGTGGAATGTTCTGCAATGGCCAAGTCAATCACCTGACCTGAATCCAATTGAGCATGCATTTCACTTTTCACTTCACTGGCAAATCTGAAAGCAAAACCCCACAAGAACAAGTAGGAACTGAAGACAGCTGCAGTAAAGGCCTGGCATCTTTTACCAGATCTAATGTGTTATATTCTCCTACATTCATTTCACATTTCCACAAACTTCAAAGTGTTTCCTTTCAAATGGTATCAATAATATGCATATCCTTGCTTCAGGTCCTGAGCTTCAGGCAGTTATATTTGGGTATGTCATTTCAGGTGAAAATGTAAAAAAAAAAAAAGGGTCCGATCCTTTTTACATCCGATTTGGATGTAAAAACCTCAAATTAAAGCTGAAAGCCTGCACTATATTTAATTAATTTAGACTCCAATATGCTGTGGTACTAACTTGGACTAACTTGGTCAATGTCCAAATATTTATGGAACTGACTAAGTATTCAGAGCCTTTGCTATGAGAAATTGGAGACTTGATTGGAGTCCACCTGTGGTAAATTAAATTGATTGGACATGATTTGGAAAGGTACACACCTGTCTATATAAGGTCCCCCAGTTGACAGTGCATGTCAGAGCAAAAACCAAGCCATGAGGTCGAAGGAATTGTCCGTAGAGCTCTGAGACAGGATTGTGTCGATGCACAGCTCTGGGGGAGGGTAGCAAAACATTTAGACAGTGGCCTATACCATCCTTAAATGGAAGAAGTTTGAAACCACCAAGAGCTGGCCGCCCGGCCAAACTGAGCAATACATTTAAGAATGATGGAGGCCACTGTGTTCTTGGGGACGTTCAATGCTGCAGAAATTTTTTTCTACCCTTCCCCAGATCTGTGCCTCGACAATCCTGTCTCTGAGCTCTACGGACTATTCCTTCGACCTCATGGCTTGGTTTTTGCACTGACATGCACTGTCAACTATGGGACCTTATATAGACAGGTGTGTGCCTTTCCAAATCATGTCCAATCAATTGAATTTACCACAGGTGGACTCTAATCAATTTGTAGAAACATCTCAAGGATGATCAATGGAAACAGGATGCACCTGAGCTCAATTTCGAGTCTCATAAGCAAAGTGTCTGAGGTATTTCTGTTTCAAAAATAAAATAATTCCAAAAAACATTTTTTAATATGTCATTATGGGGTATTGTGTGTAGATTGATGAGGAAAATGTTTTATAAAATCCATTTTAGAATAAGGCTGTAACTCAACAAAATGTGGAAAAAAGGGAAGGGGTCTGAATACTTTCCGAATGCACTGTATGTATGAGCAATTTCCCCCACCCACAACTATTCACCTGAATGCATTTTTTGTTTTTACATTTGAAGAGGTTGGGCAAAGGCTGAAATTGGGGTTGAGAGTTACCCTTTAACTGAATTTCAGTGAAATGACGTAGAAACAACGTTGATTCAACCAGTGTGAATATACAGCAGAAGAGCTTGGGTCAGATTGATCTAATTTCATTTGCGGAATTGAAATAGAAAGGGAATTGAAAATTAAATGACCAGCCATAATTAAAATGGTATTCTCCAGATATGAATTTAATATCCAGTCTAATCTGTTAATTTACTGAGTATGAAACCTATGTGTCTTTAAATTTTCCATATCCTTTTGGTTTGCTACATTCAAGAACGGCAAACTTGAACAGCCAAATAAGCACTTTCCCAAGTGTCTGAATACTTTACTAGTGGACCTCTGCAAAAGCCTGATTCAATAAACCTAAGCTGGTAATTTTGGTCTTGAATGAGTGACCACTGATCTAAAGACTTGTGTGCTGGAGACTGAGACCAACACTTAGGTTGTGTTACTGCAGCACACACAGTCACGCAGCCATACATTTCAACCATTACTCCCTGTTGCTTCACAAGCTTTAACAATTGTAATATAAAAGTCAAGCAGCTCCTGCCTCTCTTTCTCTCTCCAATCCGAAGCAGGCCACTGCTGCTGCAATCAGCATACTGCTGGGGCAACAACCGTTAGAGGCAGTCCCAGTCTGTTTGTCGAAGTCAGCAAACAAACAACGCCAAATAAGACTTCAGAGATAGTCTAGGCCAGGGGTATTCAACTCTTACCCTACGTGGTCCAGAGCCTGCTGGTTTTCTGTTCTACCTGATAATTAATTGCACCCAGTTCTAAATCAGTCTTTGATTAGAGGAGAAAAATGAAAACAAGCAGTGGAACTGGCTTCAGGGTCCAGAGTTGAGTTTGCGGGGCCTAGGTACTGCATTTGCACACAGTAACCCAATTAGTTTCTAATTTTCTCATTTCTTGGCCTCAGCCAACCGACTCTCCTTGGTCTTTTCCTTTCCACTTCCAGACTTATTTCAGCAGACGCTGCTCTTATCGAGCTCTAGCAGTAAGAGAATAGCTAAAGTACACGGCCAGTGGTCTTTAGAAATAACAAATGTGTGAGCTAAGGGTTCCTGACAGAAATGGGTTGCGATTAGGGGTGATTCCAGACGATCATTGCCAAGGCGTTGGACTCTAGGGTTGAAAAACCAGAAAGTAGTAAGTGACTGCTAATGAAAACAGAGCATTAGAAGAAGCTCTACTCTGTTCTAGTTGACTACACTGTATTCAGTCAGTCTCCACTTACATCCACAGTGAAGTTTGTGGACTCTTGCGAGCGTCGGCGCACTTCGGCGTACGCCATGGTCAGGCCTTTCTCAATGCGCTCGCTGAAGTTGCAGACGCGCACGTCAATGTGCCTGGGCACAAACTGCAGCACTGGATGGGAAACAGAAGAGAAGAGTTAAGTCTACATTCAGACACACCCTAACAACATAGTACATACTGGGTATGCACTATTCAAATCTCCATTTCAAAAGTAGCTTGTATAGTTCGATACAAAACAGTGCTCTTACCTGAGTGGACCTGGTACTGGTGGTCTGGTACCTTCCAGTAGTGTGAGATGGACAGGAAGAGTCGACTTGACTGGCGCAGGGCGTTGATGACTGATATGGCCGTGTACACCACAGCCCCCGACACTGCCCGGAACACAAAGTCTGGAGGATTCTTAGAAACCTTTACCAAGACACAGAAAAAACATAATTATAATTTATCTTCCAAGCAAGAGTTATTTTAATGTTTAGATGTATTCTTTCAATTCAACTCGGTCTCTCTTTTTGTCTTACTTTCACCTTCTACCATCCTCCAAGTGCAGCTGAATATATCTTACTCAGTTCTGGCACCTTGAACAACGAGGTACTGTATGTGTACTTTCTCCTTTTGCACTGTACAGCATTTAAACCGTTAAAGGTAGAGACAGTGTCTTAAGGTCACTGCCTCTCTGCTGGGCCATGAAGTGTTGGGTGTGCAGTTAGTCATTAGTGTGGTTTGTTTATCAAAGAGCCTGGATATTAAGAGTCCACAGGAAGTGGGCTGTCCTTCCTGGTGCGTCCCATCCATATAACCCCACACACATGACCAGGGCCATTACACAACACAACAGCATCATACCCACTGCTGCAGCTCCCTACCGCTTGATTAAACTGAGAGCATGTTGCAGCTGTTAGGCGGTTTCTTAGGGAGCCTGCGCTTTCTAATGAAAAGCTAACAACAGTGCCAGCACTTTGAGGTTAGCCCTAGTTGTCATGTCAGACCGAGTCAATGGGCTCATTTATATACAGTGCCTTCGGAAAGTAATAAGACCCCTTGACTTTTTCCACATTGTTACATTTCAGCCTCATTCTAAAATTGATTGATTAAATACAACTATTTATTTAGCAAACTACACACAATACCCCATAACGACAAAGTGAAAACAGGTTTTTAAATTTTTTAAGAATGTATTAAAAATAAAAAACAGATACCTTATTTACATAAGTATTTAGACCGTTTTTTTATGAGACTCGAATTTGAGGTCAGGTGACCTGTTTCCATTGAGCATCCTTGAGATGTTTCTACAACTTGATTGGAGGCCTGTCTATATAAGGTCCCACAATTGACAGTGCTTGTCAGTGCAAAAACCAAGCCATGAGGTCGAAGGAATTGTCCGTAGAGTTCCGAGACAGGATTGTGCCGATGCACAGATCTCGGGAAGGGTACCAACATTTTTTTGCAGCATTAAAGGTCCCCAAGAACACAGTGGCCTCCATCATTCTTACATGGAAGAAGTTTGGAACCACCGAGACTCTTCCTAGAGCTGGCCGCCCGGCCAAACTGAGCAATCGGGGGAGAAGGGCCTTGGTCAGGGAGGTGACCAAGAACCCGATGGTCACTCTGACAGAGCTCCAGAGTTCCTCTGTGGAGATGGGAGAACCTTCCAGAAGTACAACCATCTCTGCGGCACTCCACCAATCAGGCCTTTATGGTAGAGTGGCCAGACGGAAGCCACTCCTCAGTAAAAGGCACTTGACAGCCCGCTTGGAGTTTGCCAAAAGGGACTTAAAGACTCTCAGACCATGACAAACAAGATTCTCTGGTCTGATGAAACCAAGATTGAACTCTTTGGACTGAATGCCAAGCGTCATGTCTGGAGGAAACCTGGCGCCATCCCTACGGTGAAGCATGGTGGTGGCAGCATCATGCTGTGGGGAGGTTTTTCAGTGGCAGGGACTGGGAGACTAGTCAGGATCGAGGCAAAGATGAACGGAGAAAAGTACAGAGAGAACTTTGATGAAAACATGCTCCAAGAAGCTCAGGACCTCAGACTGGGGCGAATGGTCACCTTCCAACAGGACAACGACCCTAAGCACACAGCCAAGACAAGGCAGGAGTGGCTTCGGGACAAGTCTCTGAATGTCCTTGAGTGGCCCAGACAGATCCCTGACTTGAACCCGATCGAACATCTCTGGAGAGACCTTAAAATAGCTGTGCAGCAACGCTCCCCATCGAACCTGACAGAGCTTGAGAAGATCTGCAGAGAAGAATGGGAGAAACTCCCCAAATACAGGTGTGCCAAGCTTGTAGCGTCATACCCAAGAAGACTCGAGGCTGTAATCGCTGCCAAAGGTGCTTCAACAAAGTAATGAGTAAAGGGTCTGAAAACTTCTGTAAATGTGATATTTCCGTTTTTTTATTTGTAATACATTTGCAAAAATGTTAAATGTAAGTTAAATGTTTGTAGATTGGTGAGAAAAAAACACAATTTAATAAATTTTAGAACAAGGCTGTAACGTAACAAAATGTGGAAAAAGTCAAGGGGCCTGAATACTTTCCCGATACACTGCAAAACATAACTTTATCTATGTAAAAACTGAAGAAAAAGTCAGCTTTTTCAGTTCACTCTTATCTCTACCCATTTCATGAGGTATTGTTTAGAATAAACCCCAATAAAAAATGCCCCATGCTGCATAATAATGTACCTGCAGTTCAACAGACTTATTGAATTCAGTCTTCAGAACATCTCGGACTTGGGATTTGGCATATCCAACAGTGGCCCCAGCCGGAAAACCTGCATAGGAAGATGGAAGCACACATAGGTAGTACATCTCATTATCAGATCATTATCTCTGTCATCTCTCATTGATAAATGCTGTTATAGATTCATTTAGTGGACAATATTACCAAAACATTACATCACAAACCATGACTTTCATACTAAAAGGGAAAGAATAAGACAGAGCTGTTGATTATATCTTAGTAACATTTATTAAGTTAACATTCCACATAATGCTGCTGCATTAAAAAAGTATATTAATACGACAAAGAGGTAACACAACTTACCGACTTTGACAAAGTACACAGGCTTGGTGACGTTACAGAGGTACTGGCGACCTATGGTTGTAGGCGGGCTCTTAGTAGTAGTTATTTTTAAGAGGGTGGTGGTAGTGCTGGTGGCCAGAGCGGTGGTTGTAGTGGCCTCAGTGGTGACGCTGGTAGTAGTAGTGGTGGCAGGATCAGTTGTGGAGATGTCTACACCGCTAACTGTAGTCTGGCTGTCAGTGGTCACTGCTCTGACAGGACTATCAGTATCAACGCCTTGGTCAGCCATGACTGACACCGGGGGGATGGTGGTGTTATTGGTGGCTGGTTCTGTCGGGCCTGAGGTGACATTGGGGGGGAATTCTGTCTGGCCGGGAAACGGGGAGAAGGCGATAGAGGCGGTCACCACAGGAGTTACGAGAGAGGTGCTGAGGAGGGCCGTCTCTGTGGCAGTGGGAGAGACGTACCACTGGATGTCTGTCTCCGAGGCAGTAGCACTAGGCTGCACAGACACTAAGACAGAGCTGTTGTCCAGTCCGACACTGGAGGTGGTCACAGGGCTCGTCCATTCACCGGACACCGGACCAGTGACACCCCACAGGGAGGACGAGAGGTCCATGGAGGGGGTTGGCGCTACTGAAGCCTCCAGGAATGGCACGGAGACATTCAGAGGAGTCATCTCCGTAGTGTCTGCTGTGGTCGTATTGAGAGGCTCTGAGCCGGAGATATCAGCCGAGGACTCTTCGATCCAGGTAGTGTTGTCAGAAGGCTGGACCTCCACTCCATCCACTCCATAGAAGGCTGTGAGCATGTGGCTGAGGTCCACAGTGAAGGTGCTGGTGGCCACGATGTGCGTGGTGCTGATGGACAGCAGGGAGAAACGCCTGGAGGTGGTGGTCACGTTAGTGCCCCTGTGTTCTTCTGAGTCATCTTTGGTTAGCTGGATGGTGTAGTACTCCAGGCTGTTCATGTCTGGTAAGAGAAGGTCTGTTGGTTCAACCATAAAGGTATCTGTCCAGTCCACATCTGAACCTCCTGGTAAATCATCTTGAGGTGTTGGTATTTGTGTTGAGGCTAGTGCGGGGTGACTGGGAGATGGATGGATGGAGAGAGGAACGGATGTGGGGGCCACACTTCCAACGCTAGAGCTGTAAGCCGTTGTTATGAGACTAGGTGAAGACGTCATGTGACGCATCGAGGAGAAGGACACGCCGACCCTGAAGGGGAAGGAGGTGTCGTAGCTTTCCGCGTTGGAGTCCTCCAGGTCGTACATGTCCATGGGCAGGTTGGTGACCAGGGAGAAGTCGTCCCTTTCCAAGCCCATGTAGGACGCAGTCTCCGGGTAGTCTCCGGAGCCCCAATCCACCACCATGGTGTTGGTGGGGAAGAAGTCCTCAGGAGGGACAATGGTGGGCTCGGACGAGGAGGACGTGGTGTGAGGGTTCAGAAAAGGCACGTAGCTGGGAGCCAGCTGCATCTCAGGTGATGGTTTCGGGAGCATGTGGATATCTTGAGCAGCATCATCCTTCTGCATGAGCTCACTGCTGGGGCGAAGGTGATCCAGATAGATTAACCTACTTGAGGGATCAAGGGGCAGTTTGGGATCCAGCAAGAGATCGCCTAAACTCTGGGACATGTCTGGATTAGGTTTAGACTCTGGCCTGGCTTGGTCTGACTGGGCTTCTACATCTACCAGATCGTCAACAGGCAGCCTAGGCTGGTCGAGGGGTCCAACAGGAAGTGATGTCATAAATGCAGGAGTTGTCTGTTTTGATGGGTCTTGCTGGTTGCTGGGGGATAATAATGGAGGTTCATCTGGAGCTCTCTCATTAGAGTTTGGGACAATGAACTGTACCGATGTAGTCCAACTGGTGGCTGTAGAGAAGTTCAAGGGTGTTGTGGATTTGTTGGACTGTGGTTCGAGAGGTTTCTGGTGTGGTACTGTAACAAGGGTTGGAGAGAAAATTGCCATGGTTGAGTTAGGACCATAGAGCTTCAGCTCCCTTGAGAGTCTGGTAGGGCCTTTAGGTTGTTGCTGAAGGCCAACCACAGGCTCTGAGGAGCTTAAAGTGGGAGTGGAGAGAGGGTCTGGACCAATGGGGAGGGTATCTCTAGAAGTCAATGATTTGGAGTTTTGAGAAGCTGAAATACCCCATTGAGTAACTGTTAGTGCAGATTCAGGTGGTAGGTGACCAGGTGAAGGAGGAGCTGTAGTTGTAGTGTCGTCTGGGTGCTCAGAGGCCTCAGTGTGTGAAACGAATAAGGCTGAGGGTGATTCAGTCCAGCTTGATGCTTCTTCCTGAAACTCCTCCAACACGGTGGGATCCAACGAAGAACAGTCTACTGAAAAATAAACAACATCAAACATGAACATTGATAATGGCAAATTACAGTTACTCAATGGGGTATTTCAGCTTCTCAAAACTCAAAATCATTGACTTCTAGAGATTCCCTCCCCATTGGTCCAGACCCTCTGCTGACAATGACTGGAACAAACTGCAAAAATCACTGAAGCTGGAGACATATCTCCCTCACCAGTTTTAAGCACCAGCTGTCAGAGCAGCTCACAGATCACTGCACCTGTACATAGCCCATCTGTAAATAGCCCATCCAACTACCTCATCCCCATACTGTATTTATTCATTTATCTTGCTCCTTTGCACCCCAGTATATCTTCTGCACATCTACCATTCCAGTGTTTAATTGCTATATTGTAATTTACTTCGCCACCATGGCCTATTTATTGCCCTACCTCCCTTATCTTACCTCATTTGCACACATTGTATATAGACTTTTATTTCTTTTTTCTACTGTATTATTCACTGTGTTTGTTTATTCCATGTGTAACTCTGTGTTGTTGTATGTGTCGAACTGCTGTGCTTTATCTTGGCCAGGTCGCAGTTGTAAATGAGAACCTGTTCTCAACTAGCCTACCTGGTTAAATAAAGGTGAAATAAAAACTGAGTAGCCTAACTAAGACTGCACTGAAATAAAGTACTGTGGAAAACAGCGTGCTCTTCAAACTGACTAAGAGAGCAATATGATCTCATTCTCATTGAAGACTTGTTATTGATATACAGTGAACCTTTTTCATTTCAATTTCTTGCTTAGTGAGTTTTGGCAACAACAACCTTTGGAAATGACCAGGAAGGAAGCCAGCCTCGTCAGAGAACAAAGTAGGCTATAAATGTTGAACAAAATTGCAGGATCAAATCAAACAACACTGGATAAAGTCAACAGATTTAGCCTAGTGACTCAAAGGGGAAAAGCTGTGGGGGTATTTCCACACAGGCATATAATTATAGACATTTCCTACATCACATCAATAGGACTCAAATATGTTCTACCATGCTCTTTAGCCTTAATTAGTAGGCTACTTTTCTCCATAGAATAAACATTGATAAATAAACATCAATAAATAATATACAAATGAATGAGAAGAATCATGAATGGTCCCAAGGACATAATATAGGATTACCATTTATCATCGGAGGGCTCCATATGGGCCTAACCTGATCCTCACCTCTGGAGCAAAGGTTATGGGATGATTATTGGATGCTAAAGGCACAAAATCTAGGCCTATTCTTCATCTGTCGTGGTCAGGGTTGGGGAGTAGGCCTAATCAATTCCATCTAATCTGATTACAAAAAAACTGTGACTGTAATCAGTTACTTTACCAGCAAAAATATTGTAATCAGAGTACAGATACTTTTGAAAAAACAAAATGATTACTTTTAAATTCAGAAAGGATGTGTGCTGAGAAAAAAATACATCGGAAAAAAGGTGCAAGTTTAAGTTTGTTCCACCTGAGCGAGTCTGACCACAAGTCAGAGTACACTATGATGACACACCAAATGCGTTTGATGGATCCTTTTTGTCTTCTTCTAATGCCTCCTAAGGGGAAAGTAATCCAAAAGTAATCAGATTATGTTACTGAGTTTTAGTAATCCAAAAGTTGCATTACTGATTAGGACTATGCTACAATTTTAGACAGGTAACTAACTAGCAACTGTAACGGAATATAAGTAATGAAATACACACTAAAACGTCAACTTAATCTTGATAGCCTACTTTGAGTAGGCCGGTCTATGTGCAAAAAGACTCTAACTAACAACGTTACATAAAATGTACAATACCACTTATAGGCTGCGACATTGTGTTTGTGCACTTCTACAAAATCACTACAGTACCTTAGGCATCAGGCTAATCACTAGTCTAACTAATGCAGTACCATTTGCCAAAGTGGCTGTAAAATGGAAAAATCTATTCAGAACCACAAAACACTGTTACAGTCAATGTGAATGGATGCACACAACAATGACAAAAAAGCTATCCCCAGAACCCTCATGGAACAGCTTTAGCGTGATCCACAGCAGTGAATAAACGGGTTAGGCTATCTCACAGTGCACATTTTGTGATGGTCTACTAGAATTTCATTTGTGTGTATGATAATACATTTTGTTGGTATAGCCTAATTAATGTTGTCTGTGGACAAGGATATATGGGGAACATATGTTCCATAGTAAAAACCTTAGGTCATTCTAGTTTAAGGGTCCAAAGTGAGCTACTTACTGAAGCACACTAGTAGGAACAACTAGCTAGTTAACATAACATTTTCTGGTGCTTGACCTTCGTATGTCCCAATTTTTCCTCATCACAAGCAATTGTATATTTTATTCAAAAGCCATCACAAACCTTCAAGGACTAATTCTAGTCATTTTGTAGAGTGGGGTTTTGTTGGGCACAGAAGTGCTCTAATGGACAATATGTCTTCGCTGATGCAGTGAGTACGTTTCTGACTAACTTGCCAGACTAGAGAGTGCTAGAGAGTGCCAACGGCCTTTATTCAGTAATTTGCTTCTTGCGTAACTTAAGCATCATGCATGATTTAATTGGAAACTGCCATGATTACACAAGTCACAGTCTAATACACGTGTGTGTGACGTGTGTTTTGTGCGTATATGTGTGTGTTTCCGGGGCAGGATCTGTGTGTGAGCTGCCGGGAAGCCATGGGTGCCACGCTACAACACTTTGAATAATTCATAGTAGTGAGCCATCAAATCGGGATCCAAAGAGCTGTATCAGTTTGCCTAGTTTATATTCTAAAACGTGTTCTAGAAATTTCCCATTAGAATCGCGCTTAAAGTCCAAACAGAGGCTTGTGATGTTGAATCAGGGAACTTTGAGAACCAGAAAGCTGTATTACAAGAGGTGTACTGTATGGCATCACAGTTAGACTACTAGGCAGATCAGACAGCTGAGTT
Source organism: Brachymystax lenok tsinlingensis (assembly GCA_030435695.1). Lineage (NCBI taxonomy): Eukaryota > Metazoa > Chordata > Actinopteri > Salmoniformes > Salmonidae > Brachymystax > Brachymystax lenok. The sequence goes on along the minus strand of CM059793.1, from coordinate 39,458,385 downwards.
GAGGTGGTCTCCTAATGGTAACTGAGATGGTATCTTGAAGAAAGTAGATTGTCAACATGAGCCTTCTAGAGGAATACGGTGAGTCTGTGAGTATCAGGTTTTATTTACACTGAGGTGAAGTCATGGCAGGTAACCACAGGAAGCTGCTGAGGGGAGAACGGCTCATAATAATATCCGGAACGGAGCGGAATGGAACGGCATCAAACACCTGGAAACCATGTGTTTGATGTATTTGATACCGCTCCACTCAACCGCTCCAGCTATTACCACGAGCCTGTCCTCCCCAATTAAGGTGCCACCAACCTCCTGTGCAGGTAATGTGTCCTTCGAGCAGCATGGTGACTGCCTGGCTCTGTGAAGAATGTGACATGGTAGATATTCTGGAACTGTCTGTGGTAAACCCGGCTGAAATCCACTTAAAAAAGTGTAGCCATAGCTCATTCCCTAGAGATCTTATTGATTTTACGGGAGAGATAGAGAAACGTTGAGTTGTCCACAGTTTTATTTGAGATGACTCGGGAGAACGCAATAAAGAAAGCAAAGTATGTTAGAAAAAGGGTCAGACTTTCTGTAATTCTTCTGTAATGTAGGCGTATCTAATGTAAACGTAACAGGAATCTTCATCTATTCTGTTGGGTGTTAAAGCAGTGAAGTGAGCTTGATCGCCGTTCTACTGAAAATGTTTTATACTGTCTGTGTGACTCATGCTTGAGAGTACATTAGAGGGACTTCAGAGTTCAGACCCTGACTAGGCATCGCTAGCAGCACAAGCCACAACCAGACTCATCATATGGAGTGACTCAGCAACCGCCTGCCATGTCTCTGTACGAACGCTCTACACATCAAAACAACCACAGTACCAGATGACATCTATTTATACAAAAGAAAAATAGAGGAAAACTCTTAAAACACACACATGTGATGGGATCCTCCTCTTTTCTTAAAACACACACATCATCATACAACCCAAACTACAGAGAACCAGTGAGAGAACCAGCCAAATAACCACAGCTGCTCAGACATCTAGACTGGCTATGATGCATCTGAACTTTGTTTGTGGAGATGAACTTGAACTCTTTTGGATCTTTGTTTTCCTTCATTGCTCACATTCAGTCAATATGTTAGATCTAGACAGTGGCTGGCTCACCTAAGAGGAAAACATGATAAATGCCATCCTATGGTTCTGTAACATGTACGCTGGGAGTTGGGAAGGAATTACAGGGAGTGTATTTAATAAATAAATGAACATAGAAGAAAACAAGAAACACGAGTAGTGTACAGACATCGAACACAAACGGAGTCAATAACGCCTAGGGAAAGAACCAAAGGGAGTGACATATATAGGGAAGGTAATCAGGCAGGTGATCAGGCAGGTGATTGAGTCCAGGTGAGTCTGATGAGGTGCTGATACGCGTGACGATGGTGACAGGTGTGCATAAAAATGAGCAGCATGACGACCTCGAGCGCCGGAGAGGGAATATACGTGACAGTACCCCCTCCCTGACGCGTGGCTCCAAGCGCATGACGCCAACCAGAGGGACGATCCCGGGGACCAGGAGCGGGCCAATCGCTTCTTCTGAGGCGCGGGAACCTAACAAGCCGGCTAAGGTGCAGGAGCCTGACGAGCCGGCTGAGGCATGGGGAGCCTGCTGAGCCAACCGAGTCTTGAGAACCTGACGAGCCAGCTGAGGCACGGGAGCTTGACGAGCTAGCTGAGGCATCCTCGGTATACTCGGCAACGGACGCTTGACGGGGCAACCGGGTCTTGTAAACCTGACGAGCCGGCTGAGGCATGGAAGCCTGACGAGGCAGCTGAGGCATCCCCGGTTGCTCCGGTAGTGGCACCCGGACCCGACATCACCTACACTAACAAAAAACATTTACAAAAAAATGGTCATGCACCTTTGCACTTAAATAGCGAATGGAGGACGCTTTTCGCACAGTTCATTTTCATGCCAGCCAGGTAGGCTATACTCCTGTTGTAAAGTGAAGCAATGTGCTTAATATTAGGAAAGTTGAGAAATAAATATAGTAGGCCTAGCCTATAGAAAGCTGATGGGATCCTCCTCTTTTTAATAGAGGCCATCAAAACTCTGTTAACTTGCATAGCCTATAGAAATGTTGTGCAACATGAGCTCATAGGCTCTCATGAAGTTTTGTGATTTTCGATTGCATTTGCATTGATGTCAGAGTGATTATTTGTATTTGGATTTATTATGGATCCCCATTAGCTATTTCCAAAGCAGCAGCTACTCTTCTTGGGGTCCAGCAAAATTAAGGCAGTTTATACAATTTTAAAACATTACAATACACTCACAGATTTCACAACACACTGTGTGCCCTCAGGCCCCTACTCCACCACTACCACATATCTACATTACTAAATCCATGTGTATGTATAGTGCGTATGTTATAGTATGTGTGTGGTGTGTGTGCATGCATGTGTCTGTGCCAATGTTTGTGTTGCTTCACAGTCCCCGCTGTTCCATAAGGTGTTTTTTAATCTGTTTTTTTAAATCTAATTTTACTGCTTGTCAGTTACTTGATGTGGAATAGAGTTCCATGTAGTCATGGCTCTATGTAGTACTGTGTGCCTCCCATAGTCTGTTCTGGACTTGGGGACTGTGAAGAGACCTCTTGTGGGGTATGCATGGGTGTCCGAGCTGTGTGCCAGTAGTTTAGACAGACAGCTCGGTGCATTCAACATGTCAATACCTCTCATAAATAAAAGTAGTGATGAAGTCAATCTCTCCTCCACTTTCAGCCAGGAGAGACTGACATGCATATTATTAATATTAGCTCTCTGTGTACATCCAAGGGCCAGCCGTGCTGCCCTGTTCTGAGCCAATTGCAATTTTCCTGTCCTTTTTTGTGGCACCTGACCACACGACTGAACAGTAGTCAAGGTGTGACAAAACTAGGGCCTGTAGGACCTGCCTTGCTGATTAGTGTCGTTAAGAAGGCAGAGCATTGTTTAATTATAGACAGACTTCTCCCCATCTTAGCTACTACTGTATCAATATGTTTTGACCATGACAGTTTACAATCTAGTGTACTCCAAGCAGTTTAGTCATCTCAACTTGCTCATTTTCCAGTTGAGGTTTAGGGTTTAGTGAGTGTTTTGTTCCAAATACAATGCTTTTGGTTTTAGAAATATTTAGACTAACTTATTCCTTGCCACCCACTCTGAAACTAACTGCAGCTCTTGGTTGAGTGTTGCAGTCATTTCAGTCGCTGTAGTAGCTAACGTGTATAGTGTTGAGTCATCCGCATACATAGAATGACTTTAGCTTCCCTCCAGGCCTGAGGGCACACGCTCTCTAGTAGCCTTAAATTGAAGATGTGGCAAATACGAGTGGCAATATCGTCTGCTATTATCCTCAGTAGAGGGACAATAGATTAGAGGGACAATAGAGTGCTGAGTACCAGGCAGTTAGCAAGTTTGGTAGGCTACTAATGACCATCAGCAGCATCAGAGCTCAGTTTTGGAGAAGCCTTGTTACTGTGACTAAATGGTCACGTGGAATTTGACTGCTGTCATGACTAGTAACCGCCGGTGTGGCGGTAATACGGTCACCGTAACAGCCCTAATCAGGCCAACATGTTCTCCACTGCCAGTGACTGTATATTCCAGAGCATACACTAGCAAGCTAACTTCCACACGGCATGCAGCGTCACGGCGCGCCAAGCGTTTGAACCCCAGCAGCTGGGTAACACTCCTCCACACCTGCCTAATTTTCATGACCATTAGTAACACACAAACAGAGAGAGATATATATATATATATATATATATAGAGCGAGCGAGAAAGAAAAATGATATTCTTTAAAAACGTTTGAGTGTAATGTTTACTAATGTTTCCCTTGTTCATTTCCCTTTTGTTTATTGTCTATTCCATTTACTTCGACAATGTAAACATGTTTCCCATGCCAATAAAGTCCTTTGAATTGAATGAGAGAGAGAGAGACAGATCTTCTGCACAGATTCTGTCAGACCTGGGCCCACAAATACAAATTCCATCTAGACACCGTTGCACTAGAGCACACAAAAAACTATACATACCTTGGCCTAAACATCAGCGCCACAGGTAACTTCCACAAAACTGTGAACGATCTGAGAGACAAGGCAAGAAGGGCATCCTATGCCATCAAAAGGAATAAAACATTCGACATACAAATTAGGATCTGGCCTGAAAATACTTGAATCAGTTATTTAACCCATTGCCCTTCATGGTTGTGAGGTCTGGGGTCCGCTCACCAACCAATAATTCACAAAATGGGACAAACACCAAATTGAGACTCTGCATGCAGAACAAATAATGCACGCAGAGCAGAATTAGGCCGATACCCACTAATCAAAATCCAGAAAAGAGCCATTAAATTCTACAACCACCTAAAAGGAAGCGATTCCCAAACCTTCCATAACAAAGCCATCACCTACAGAGAGATGAATCTGGAGAAGAGTCCCCTAAGCAAGCTGGTCCTGGGGCTCTGTTCACAAACACCGCAAACACCCCACAGAGCCCCAGGACAGCAACACAATTAGACCCAACCAAATCATGAGAAAACAAAAAGATAATTATGTCCAATGTGTCAAGTAATTAACAAAATAACAGAGCAAACTAGAATGCTATCTGGCCCTAAACAGAGAGTACACAGTGGCAGAATACCTGACCACTGTAACTGACCCAAACTTAAGGAAAGCTTTGACTATGTACAGACTCAGTGAGCATAGCCTTACTATTGAGAAAGATCTCTCTCTCTCTCTGTGTGTGCAATAATTGTCTTTAACATGCTTTTTGAATGACTACCTCAGATTTCAAACACAGATTCAACCACCAAGACCAGGGAGGTTTTCCCAATGAAATGTATTGTATGTCTTGAATACAAATCCAACACAACACATCACTTGGTAACCACTCTTCATATTTTCAAGCATGGTGGTGGTTACATCATGTTATGGGTATGTTTGTTATAAAAAGAAACGGAATAGAGCTAAGCACAAGCAACATCCTTGAGGAAAACCTGGTTCAGTCTGCTTTCCAACAGACACTAGGAGACAAATTCACCTTTCAGTACAGAAACTAACAGAAAAATGGACTTAATGAATAACTGAAATAACCCAGCAAACAACTGAATTATGACGCCCATTAACAAGGTAAGGTTTTACCCACTGAGCAAAAACTGGTTGAATCAACGTTGTTTCCATGTCATTTCAACCCCAGAAATCTATGTGATGACGTAAAGTAATTGTATTTGCAAAAATTTATCAACGTAAAATTTATCAACAAATTAATCAACATGAATCAACATAACCTAAATCAATTTTTTGGTTGTTGATTTCATGTTGAATTCACATTAGTTGACAACTAAACCAAATGTGAATCAAAACTAGACGATGAACTGACATCTGTGCCCAGTGTGTAATTTGACCGAGGACAACGCAACAGCCAGCAGACGGACAGGTGACTTGGGTTGACATTACAGTAGGCACGGCTGGACAAAGGGTTGCAGGACAGAGTACCGCTGCCACCTGCTTGCTGAAACACGAGCGTGTTGCGCACCACAGGGTTTCATCAATTTAACAGGCATGGAACGCACACACGGAGACACCTTCAAATATCCCATCATCGCAGCACAAATGTCAAGTGCATGAACTGGCAAGAGAAGTGTGCCATAGGACAGGCTTGATGAAGTACACTTCCTTTGTGAAATAGGCCTAGTCATGATGAGTCATGCTCTCGAAGTAACATTTGATAAAGAAATGTCCTGTTTTTATCAAAATATGACATCAATGATGCCAATGAAGCATGTTTATTTGTGTAACTTGTGGTTAAATTAGCATAATATTAAACAGAAGGTCAACAAGGAATGTGGACTATTATACTGTACCATTCTATGATTACTCTTTGGCAAAATTATATTGATGAGTAATCAAATAAAGAATTTCCCATTTTATTCCTTCATTTAAACAAAATAAGACTGAAATAAGCCCCAGTTTCATTAAAGGCTGACAGCATTCTTGAATTAATGTGGTGGGAGGTAAATTTATTCCTTACATGAAAAATTCCCTAATAATGAGATTCCTGCTGCACGTGGTGGGGCCTTGAGGTGTCTCATTTGCATCAACACACAACATCTACACACTGGCACAAATTGTCTTCATAACAAATATTGGTCTGCCTCCTCACTCCTTCTAAAGACTTTGTGGATGAAAGAGTAGCTGATTTGATCACAATGCGTCTACTAGCAACACAGGTCCATTCATATGACAGAATTACTCAATCAGTTTGAGCATTGGAGTAGCTGGCAGGTGGCCTGCACAACAGGAGGATTATCAGTGCTGCCAATGGCTGATCCTACCATTTCTTGTCATCCTAATAACATAAGAGATACACATAGCCAGAGAGAGAGAGAGAGAGAGAGAGAGAGAGAGAGAGAGAGAGAAAGTTGGACACAAAATGGGACAAACACCCAATTGAGACTCTGCATGCAGAATTATGCAAAAACATACTTTATTTACAACGCAAAACCCCAAATAATGCATGCAGAGCAGAATTAGGCAAATACCCGCTAATTATCAAAATCCAGAAAAGAGCAATTAAATTCTACAACCACCTAAAAGGAAGTGATGCCCACACATTCCACCACGAATCCCTCCCCTGCAGAGAGATTAACCAAATTATGAGAAATCAAAAAGAGAACTATTTAACACACTGGAAAGAATCAACCAAAAAACACCACATTGGAATGCTCTCTGGCCCTAAACAGAGAGTATACAGTGTCAGAATACCTGACCACTGTGACTGACCCTAAATTAATAAAATCATTGACTATGTACAGACTCAGTGAGCATAGCCTTTCTATTGAGAGAGGCCGCCATTGGCAGACCTGGCTCTCGAGAGATGACAGCCAATGTGCCCACTGCCCACAAAAGGTGGAAACTGAGCTACACTTCCTAACCTCCTGCCAAATGTATGACCATATTAGAGACACATATTTCACACAGATCACAGACCCACAAAGAATTTGAAAACAAATCAAACATTGATAAACTCTCATATCTCATATAATATAATATAATATTTGTGGCCTGTTGTCATGAGAAAAGGGCAACCAGTGGAGCACAAACTGCATTGTAAATACAACCTATATTTATCTGGTTATTTATTTTCCCTTTCATACTTCAACTACTTCCACATTGTTACAACACTGTACATAGCCAGTAATATAACATTTGAAATGTCTATATTCTTTTAAAACTTTTGCGAGTGTAATGTTTACTAATGTTTCCCTTGTTTATTTCCCTTTTGTTTATTGTCTATTCCATTTTCTTTGCCAATGTAAACATGTTTCCCATGCCATTAAAGTCCTTTGAATTGAAAGAGAGAGAGAGAGTGAGAGAAATAAAGAAATAGAGAAATAGATAGAGAGAGAAAGAGGGAGAGAGAGAGAGAGAGAGGTGGGTGCATCATCGAAAGATCTGAGGCGAGCCTTGTACACACATTTCACTTGCACATTTTATGTAAAAAATCTCTATGGATCCTGGCCTGATTCGTTAGGATCCTAATCAAGATCCATTGCAGAGGTATGCTACCACAAAAGTTCTACAGGAAATGTGTTGGTAATCGGTCATAAGCCCTGTAGTTTACCTCATCCTGACCTAAATGACTGGGGATAAAGACCGAAGGCTACATGATCTTTCTAATGCGAGGGCGCAGTGGCTATAGTAGACTGCATAGTGATTAGATGATGGAAACAAAGATCAACTTTGTGTAGCCATTTCCAGATTAGGACATTTATTTTAAGGGTAAATCTGAAAGCTAGTTTTAGGCTAGGCTACAGACAACAATTTGTGTCACACTACATTTTACATGACACGACTGCCCACTGTGCACAAATAGCTTGATTCAACATTGTTTCAACTTAATTTGTCAATGTATTCTGACATGGAATGCGGAAAATACACTGGATTTGAAAAAAAGTCAAAGTAAACTGTTGCTTTAAGGATGAAATTTCAACCACGGGATTATGGTAACCAAATTTCAACATAGACAAATCTTGTATAAAAGATGTTGAATTTTTACTTTTAAAATAGGGGATGTCAAACTCAATCAGCGCATGGGCCATATTGAAAAAACACAAGGAATTTGCAGGCCAGACATAACCTAATTTGATTGTTTTAATACCAGTTGAGCTGACAGCAATTTTGCACTGTTTCACTATGGCTTTAGTCATCAATCTAGCAAGAGGGCAATATTTTATTAATGTAGTAGTGGCAGTGGGAAAGCAATAAAATAGGTCAATGTAAACATACATCTTTTTTTAAGTCATTCTAATGCCTGATTTCGGGGACTGTCAATTTAACAACAAAAAAACATGCATAGGCCTACAACTGCGACCCAAACAGGCCATTGTTTTCTTCTGAAAAAATATAGCCCTTTATAATGTCCACTCATCTACATAGGATGCTGTATATAGCACTAACGTATTAAAACAAAAGGAGAGCTAAATAATATTTGTCCAGCCTTTGCTGCAGTGCTTGCTGCTGTGCATAATATGCTGCCACCCTAATCAAAAAGTATTTAATAACTCCAAACAACAAAAACGCAGCTAGGTTGTAACATTTAAAACTTAGAACATGTCACCGGTCGGGTTGAATGCAGCATTGCTGTATGGTGCAATGTCTCGTAGTTGAGTAGCCAGCCTAGGCTACTGCTCAAATGTTGCTGTAATAAGTCTACATGTATTCATTGTCACGCTTTTTTAAAAAACGAAGCTCCTCTGCGCTGTAAACGGGACACATGAAAGCAGCGCAATTTGACTTTGAATTCACCGATGCGAGCACATCAGGCTGTAATTTAAATGTAAATTAAAATTTAAAAAGTAAATGACTCAACTGTTGACTCATTTATACTCGCTTGTGTGTCCTATTGTCCTTTAGTAGTAATTTATACCGTATGTGAATCCTTTAAAGGGCTGTCCACGAATAAAACAAATATTGCTAGACCAAACAATATATAGACATACACCTATGTGTTTTAATAAAATCAACTATATACTGTATGCATTGAGCTTGTCTGATGCTTTATGCTCACTGTTTGATGAAATATGACACACATTACTCAAGTGGTAGCCAGAGATCAAGATAACCAGCAGGAAAAAACGTAACCTGTCCCGACCATCCTCCTCCCGCTCCTACTGGCATTTGCAGATTCTCCGTAACTCTCCGGAAGTTGCCAGTAATAGGCTACACGATGAGTCGGCAAACTTTCTCATGTGGAATGACCATTTATCTTACAATTTCTACCGATCTCGTTGCGTGCCAGTTATGGTTTTCACATGCACATTTTCGTGAAACATTTTTATTTAATTTATACTAACGTCTTCGTATCTCAAAATCATTGTCATGTGGTTAATCAAAATTCTATCCACATCTACACTGAACAAAAATATAAACAGAACATGTAAAAAAAGCTTATTTCTTATATATTTTATTCACAAATTTGTTTACATCAATGTTAGTGAGCATTTCTCCTTTGCCAAGATAATCCATCCACCTGACAGGTGTGGCATATCAAGAAGCTGATTCAACAGCAGGATCATTACACAGGTGCACCTTGCGCTGGGAACAATAAAAGGCCCCTCTAAAATGTGCAGCTTTGTCACACAACGCCGCAGATGTCTCAAGTTGAGGGAGCGTGCAATTGGCATGCTGACTGCAGGAATGTCCACCAGAGCTGTTGCCAAATAATTGAATGTTATTTCTCTACCATAAGCAATCTCCAATGTCGTTTTAAAGAATTTAGCAGTACGTCCAGCAGGCCTTACAACCGCAGGCCAAGTGTAACCACACCAGCCCAGGACCTCCACATCCGGCTTCTTCACCTGCAGGATCGCCTGAGACCAGCCACCCGGACAGCTGATGAAAGTGTGGGTTTCACAACTGAAGAATTTGCGCAAAAACTGTCAGAAACCGTCTCAGGGAAGCTCATCTGCGTGCTCATCGTCCTCACCAGGGTCTTGACCTGACTGCAGTTCGGCGTCGTTAGCAAATGCTTACCTTCGATGTTCACTGGCACGCTGGAGAAGTCTGTTCTTCACGGATGAATCCCGGCTTCAACTGCAGATGGCAGACAGTGTGTATGGCGTTGTGTGGGTGAGCAGTTTGCTGAGGTCAACATTGGCGGTAGGGTTATGGTATGGGCGGGCATAATCTACAGACAACGAACACAATTGCATTTTATCAATGGCAATTTGAATGCAGAGATCGTGCAATTCATCTGCCGTCATCACCTCATGTTTCAGCATGATAATGCAAGGCCCCATGTCACAAGGATCTGTACACAATTCCGGGAAGCTGAAAATGTCCCAGTTCTTCCATGGCCTGCATACTCACCAGCCATGTCACCTATTGATCATATTTGGGGTGCTCTCGATCAACATTTACGACAGCGTGTTCCAGTTCCCGCTAATGTCCAGCAACTGCACAGCCATTGAAGAGGATTGGGACAACATTCCACAGGCCAAAATCAACAGCCTGATCAACTCTATGCGAAGGAGATGTGGCATGCTGCATGAGGCAAATGGTGGTGTCACCAAATACTGACTGGTTTTCTGTTCCACGCCCCTACCTTCTTTTAAAAGTATCTGAGACCAACAGATGCATATCTGTATTAATGTGAAATCCATAGATTAGGGCCTCATTTATTTATTTCAATTGCCTGATTTCCTTATATGAACTGTAACTCAGTAACATCTTAGAAATTGTTGCAGGTTGTATTTATAATTTTGTTCAGTGTATTTTGGCATATAGCATTTGTAAAGTCATCAACAGCAGTTGTTTTAATTCAACCCAGAATTAAACTAAAATAGACAATTCAATAGGCGTAGGGTTTCAATCTGTGGTTGATATCAAATGTTAGGATATTTAGTGATATTGAATTGTGTGTGGTTGTCAACACAACCAAATACAAACATTTTAAGGAGATAGAACTATCTATGCCACTAATTAGTCTGGCTTTAATTCCAGTATGTATCAAATTAATAATTGATATGTTGGATTCATGTCTCCATCTCAACCAAAAATCTAAGTTAAAGAATAGGACTAAATCAAATCAAACTTTATTTAAAGTTTGATTTGATTTAGTCCTATTTTTTTACTTAGATTTTTGGTTGAGATGGAGACAACCAATTTGATTATTCACTGAGACGGAGACGTGAATCCAGCATATCATTTATTAATTTGTAGACAAACTGGAATTAAAGCCAGAATAAGTCAGTGGCTCAGATTGAAAGATTCAAGCAGAAGATACATCTCTTTCGAATGTTAATATTTGGATGCGTGGAGAACCAAACACAATTCAATATCACTTTTGAAAAATAATAAATAGCCTATTAACTTGTTTACAAGTTAACAAATGATATGTTGGAGTCATGTCGCCATCTCAACCAAACATAAAAGTTAAAGAATGGGATTTAGCCATTGGCTCAGATGGAACTATCCAAGCAGTAAATACATCTCCTTTAAATGTTGATATTTGGTTGCGTTATCAACTAAACCCAATTCAAAATTACTTTTGTAACACAGTAAACAGCCTTACAAACTAACGTAACATTCAAACTTGGCAACATTTTGAGGTTGCTGTAACTATACATTTCTTCTGACAGCATTGATCACTTTCCCCGTACACTTTTACACTGAACTGCCATCCAGGTCATTTGGTTCTGCTATTAGATGAAGCACAGTGATATCACATTAATATGTTGTATAAATAAACAAAAGACCTGACATGATGTTTTATTTTTATTTTTTTTATTTCACCTTTATTTAACCAGGTAGGCAAGTTGAGAACAAGTTCTCATTTACAACTGCGACCTGGCCAAGATAAAGCAAAGCAGTTCGACACACAACAACACAGAGTTACACATGGAATAAAACAAACATACAGTCAATAATACAGTAGGAAAAAAAGAAATCTATATACAAAGAGTGCAAATGAGGTAGGATAAGGAAGGTAAGACAATAAATAGGCCATGGTGGCAGAGTAATTACAATATAGCAATTTAACACTGGAATGGTAAAAGAAAACTGTGCAGTAGATGAATGTGCAATGTAGAAAACTGGGGTGCAAAGGAACAAGATAAATAAATAAATACGGTAGGGGATGAGGTAGTTGGTTGGGCTATTTACAGATGGGCTATAAACAGGTACAGTGGTCTGTACACTGCTCTGACAGCTGGTGCTTAAAGCTGTTGAGGGAGATAAGTGTCTCCAGTTTCAGAGATTTTTGAAGTTCGCTCCAGTCATTGGCAGCAGAGAACTGGAAGGAGAGTCGGCCAAAGGAGGAATTGGCTTTGGGGGTGACCAGTGAGATATACCTGCTGGAGCGCAGTGCTACGGGTTGGTGCTGCTAAGGTGACCAGCGAGCTGAGATAAGGCGGGACTTTACCTAGCAGGGACTTGTAAATGACCAGGAGCCAGTGGATATGGCTGACGAGTGTAAAGTGAAGGCCAGCCTACGAGAGTGTACAGGTCGCAGTGGTGGGTGGTATATGGGGCTTTGGTAACAAAACGGATGGCACTGTGATAGACTGCATCCAGTTTGTTGAGTAGAGTATTGGAGGCTATTTTGTAAATTACATCACCAAGTCGAGGATCGGTAGGATGGTCAGTTTTACGAGGGTAAGTTTGGCAGCATGAGTGAAGGAAGCTTTGTTGCGAAATAGGAAGCCAATTCTAGATTTAATTTTAGATTGGAGATGTTTGATGTGAGTCTGGAAGGAGAGTTTACAGTCTAACCAGACACCTAGGTATTTGTAGTTTTCACGTAATCTAAGACAGAACCGTCCAGAGTAGTAATGCTAGACGGGGGGACAGGTGCGGGTAGCGATCGGTTGAAGAGCATGCATTTAGTTTTACTTATGCGTTTAAGAGCAGTTGTAGGCCACGGAAGGAGAGTTGTATGGCATTGAAGCTCGCCTGGAGGGTAGTTAACACAGTGTCCAAAGAGGGGCCAGAAGTATACAGAATGGTGTCGTCTGCATAGAGGTGAATCAGAGACTCACCTGCAGCAAGAGCGACATCATTGATGTATACAGAGAAAAGAGTCGGCCCAAGAATTGAACCCTGTGGCACCCCCATGGAGACTGCCAGAGGCCCGGACAACAGGCCCTCTGATTTGACACACTGAACTCTGTCGGAGAAGTAATTGGTGAACCATGCGAGGCAGTCATTTGAGAAACCAATGCTGTCGAGTCTGCCGATAAGGATGCGGTGATTGACAGAGTCGAAAGCCTTGGCCAGATCAATGAAAACGGCTGCACAATAATGTCTCTTGTCGATGGCGGTTATGATGTCATTTAGACCTTGAGCGTGGCTGAGGTGCACCCATGACCAGCCCTGAAACCAGATTGCATAGCGGAGAAGGTACGGTGGGATTCGAAATGGTCGGTAATTTGTTTGTTAACTTGGCTTTCAAAGACCTTAGAAAGGCAGGGAAGGATGGATATAGGCCTATAACAGTTTGGGTCAAGAGTGTCTCCCCCTTTGAAGAGGGGGATGACCGCAGCTGCTTTCCAGTCTTTGGAGCTTTGGGATGTAGTGTGCCCAGTGGGTGGGCTATCCTTTTTACACGGGTGGATTTTCATACAGTGCTCCCCTTTAATAGAGTTTCTTTCTTGGGCACAAACCAAGATGCTGTGTTGAGCTCAAATCAATATGAATCATTCGAGCGAACCAAAATGAAATTTACCCCTCCCACACGTCCTACTGATCCCAGCTCCGAAATATAACTAAACCTGATAAGGCCCGTCTGCAGAATCTCTTGATGTCTGTGATGTCAGTGATTCAATCACAACCCATCCCATTCTCTCTACACATCCATACCCAGCTGGCCGCCTCTGTAGGCTAGATAGAAAAAGCAACACTGTTGCCAGTTATGCAGAGTTTCTCTGTTCTGCCATTTGCAGGACAATATTAAAAATAAAAAACGTCTCAATATTTGTGAAACGCAAAGGAAGATAAAGTGTGCCTTTTAGATCTAGGCCCATTTTCCTGAAAAAATATAACTGCATTCACAACTCTAAATTGTCTTCGTCGGGCTTCCCTATGCTGAGAACATTTAGCAGAGATAGCGTTGGTGTCTGTGAAAGCTGGTATGTTACATCTACATCCAAATCTGAGTGGAAACATATGTTTTTAGATGAGACTAATCATCTATTGTCACAAAAACTGTGTAGCATTCACAACTCTGAATTGTCTTCATCGGGCTTCCCTGATGAGAACATGATGTAGCCCGGAGAGGAAGACTGGTACTGCGGAGCCAAAGGCAACCAGTGTGAGTCTGGGTTTGAGGCAATGACAAAACTCACTAAATGAACACACACACACAGCTCTGAGCAGAATACCACTGAACCATCCAGTATACTCATATGGGTCATTTTATGAGAACCCACCCCACCTTTCATTATCAGAGTCACATTACAAATTCTGTTTCAGCCAAGCAGCTATGAAACACACAGACATAGACAGGGCCCTAGCTTATATGAGCTGCTGGGAAAGCTGAGATACCAATTACAGCCCCCCCGCCCCGCCCCAATGATATCATATCCTTTGTTTGACAGGCTCCTTATAGCAAAAGAATAAGTCATTTAATGGGTTGTGCAATTTGAAAAAAGGAAGGGGTGGGAGAAGAAAGAGGTATTTTGGTATTAATGCTAACTACAAACCCACACATGGTTTTGTTTTGAGCAGAGCCCCTCGCGTGACTGGCTCTTCTGAGGCTGGCAGTCGGCTGCGAACCCAGAGTGCAATAGAACAATCAAGACATGTCTGTGTTCACGTTTGCTTTATCTGGGGAGCTTGCGAGGTGGGAAAGATTCCATTGTTTTTATTAGCTGACTTTCATTAGATCTAGCTAGATCCCAGGGAGAAACAGCCGAGCACTGAGCAGACCCCCACTAAAAGTCAATAGTTTCATGTTATAGGATCGCCGTTATCGTTGATCAATTGCTTTCCCACATGCTCACTCACTGCTCACATTTGCTTAGCTTATGGATGTAACGATAAAATCAAGATTGTATGCTGATTCAAGTCCTCATGACAAGGTAGAAATTAGAATAGAAAACAGTTGAAGTATTTTCTAGTGGAGCTAAGAGAGTGAACAAGTGAGATAAAATAGTACTGCTGGTTAGTCTACTTCAAGAAAATAAACATTTTTTGGGGCCATGTAGTAAAAGAATCACTTATATAAATCCCTTTTTATAAGCAACAAAAGAGGAGTAAAAATAAGTGATGTCCTTTACAGACAAAAAGGGCATTTCTATCCTTACAGAACCTCAAACCTCTGGCAGTAGAATGTCTATAATAAAACACTATCCATGACAATTAGCTTGGCACTATCAACAGTTTAACAGGCCATGGCGAATTACATCACCGAAAATGACCGCTAGCTAGGGTCCTTGACAGACGACCACATACTGTAGCTTAGCAGTTAGAGTAGTTTTCATAGTACAACCTAGGGTTGCAAAGCTACCAGTAATTTACCAAAGTTAACGGAATCTTCAGTCATTGTGGTAATTAACAGAAAATCTTGGTAACTTTGGTAATTTATACTTGAATAACTTTAATAAAAATGTATTCATATATAGTATTAAGTTTTTACATTTGTGTCCATATTGTCCATGATGTTTGGTGGATAGGCCATATGGTACAAGAGAAAATAGCCTAATTAATAAAAAAAAGTATCTAATCAACAATGGCATTATTTTCAATTACCTCTGTGAGGCCTTATCACATGAATATACAATATGAAATAATCACATAAGATGATAACAAATAAATAAATAGAATGACAAAGTTGTAAAACATTATTCTAAATATAAACCATTAACTTAGTGAATGCCATTGGTGTTTCGGCATGAAATATCCTTAGTATTTTTTTTGACACACTTATTTATTTGACTATGTATATTCATGTGATAAGGCCTCACAGAGGACCAGAGATATTTACAGACACCTGTGATAATCTGAAGTACCCAAAAGGGCTACTAGTGTGATAGATTACATAAAATCCTTGACAGATACCACAATTCTGGTCGTTTACTGGTAAACTTCAAAAGTTTGCCCTTTGCAACCCTAGTCCAGCCAAGTGCTCTCGTATGGGCTGCCCAGCCAGATGGAGCACGGGTGTAGACCTGACCGAGGTCATGCCTGCATTTCATCAAATATTCATGGGGCCCTTGTGTTTTATCCTCTGGGAATCCATTTGAAGATAAGACAGAGAGAGAGGAAGAGGGGGAAGGGAGTCTGTGTGAAAGGGAGACCAGGAGAGAGGAAGATAGAGAATGAGGGAGAGATAGGAAGTGGGGGAAGGGAGTCTGTGTGAAAGGGAGACCAGGAGAGAGGAAGATAGAGAATGAGGGAGAGAGAGGAAGAGGGGAGGGAGTCTGTGTGAAAGGGAGACCAGGAGAGAGGAAGATAGAGAATGAGGGAGAGAGAGGAAGAGGGGGAGGGGAGTCTGTGTGAAAGGGAGACCAGGAGAGAGGAAGATAGAGAATGAGGGAGAGATAGGAAGTGGGGGAGGGGAGTCTGTGTGAAAGGGAGACCAGGAGAGAGGAAGATAGAGAATGAGGGAGAGAGAGGAAGAGGGGGAGGGGAGTCTGTGTGAAAGGGAGACCAGGAGAGAGGAAGATAGAGAATGAGGGAGAGAGAGGAAGAGGGGGAAGGGAGTCTGTGTGAAAGGGAGACCAGGAGAGAGGAAGATAGAGAGGAAGAGGGGGAGGGGAGTCTGTGTGAAAGGGAGACCAGGAGAGAGGAAGATAGAGAATGAGGGAGAGAGAGAGGAAGAGGGGGAAGGGAGTCTGTGTGAAAGGGAGACCAGGACAGAGGAAGATAGAGAATGAGGGAGAGAGAAGAAGAGGGGGAGGGGAGTCTGTGTGAAAGGGAGACCAGGAGAGAGGAAGATAGAGAGGAAGAGGGGGAGGGGAGTCTGTGTGAAAGGGAGACCAGGAGAGAGGGAGATAGAGAGGAAGATAAAGGTAGAGGAGTTAGTTTAGTTAGCAACCACATTATTTCCCAGTGGTTTTCTCCAGAGAAGCAGACTTTTCCACTGCCGGAATATCGTGTAATTCATTGGAGAACACTGAACTTCCCCATGCATCTTCTCCCACTCCCCACCCCCCTCCACTCCACTCACCCCGGCCCAGATTTTCTTCGAAAGACAGGAAGGCAAAGGGAGGCTTGTAACTAGAGAAGCCCTGAGGACTGTGTCATTGGGACTATGGGTACAAATTAGCTTTTGGCTAACCCCGGCACATTTACATGGGCGATGCATTATTGTAATATTGATGTTGATTAATGTGCATTGTCCCCTAAATTGTTTATTTTTATTTATTTAAAAAAATTGCACTCTCCACTAATCTGCCTCAGCCTGGCCCTGGATACGACTGGGGATTCTCAGGCCTGCTCCTAAGAAAGCAAACACTGTTACTGGGACAGAAAAACACATGACCTCATTAAGGAAATCATTCTTAATCAATGAAGTCGGCTATATAAGCCTGAGAGGGTGGTTTATTGCTATGTTGGGTGGCTGGGTGAGTCTGGCTACTTAAGGGTGCAGGTCAGGGTGGATGAGGAACCAAAACAACAATACACAATTTACCCCATAGTACCTCAAAAGAGGCCGGACCGAGCGGCACCATCTGCTGAGAGAAACATTTAAATAATTTGTGGCCGTTAGTTGAAGCGTAGAGTGATTTGCACCCAGAGCAATATGGCCTTAGTGTTGCCTTCTGCCAAATTTGGAACTTTGCCTCCGACAAAGTTCACAACAGTGGTTTGTTTCTTTTCACACCCCATTGAAAGCACCCACATTTATTTGGGGTATTTCTCTATGCCTGTGTGATAACAGTAGCGTAAAACTATGATTATGGTAATGGAAAACTAAAGACACCCTGTTCATTTCAAAGTCTATGTTCAACTGATTTGAAAGGCTCAAGTTAAAGTCCCCAAATGTTGTTCTTTACCCGGCTTACACTAATGACATCACAACCTCTCTGTTATCCGACTGACACAGCCAGGCTTCCATTCGGAGTAGTCAGTTTGTTTTCAGGTTTGATTACAAACAGAGACATAATGGTCTTCTCTGCAGAGAGAGAGACAGAGAGAGAGAGCTATTGAGAAAGGCCGCCATAGGCAGACCTGGCTCTCAAGAGAAGACAGGCTATGTGCACACTGCCCACAAAATGAGGTGGAAACTGAGCTGCACTTCCTAACTTCCTGCCAAATGTATGACCATATTAGAGACACATACTTCCCTCAGATTACACAGATCGAAAGAATTCGAAAACAAATCCAATTTTGATGAACTCCCATATCTACTGGGTGAAATACAGAAGCAAGACTTGTAACCTGTTGCCACAAGAAAAGGGCAACCAGTGAAGAACAAACACCATTTTAAATACAATGTTATGTGTATTTACTTCCCCTTTTGTACTTGAACTATTTGCACATAATGCCATTTGAAATGTCTTTATTCTTTTGGAACTTTTGTGAGTGTAATGTTTACTTTTAATTTGTATTGTTTATTTCACTTTGGTTTATTATCTACTTCACTTGCTTGGCAATGTTAACATATGTTTCCCATGCCAATAAAGCCATTCAATTGAATTGAAATTGAGAGAGAGGCTTTCACTGTGGAATACTCTGTAGCAGAAATACAACCGGAAACAAAGCCTTGCACCTGGAGTCACTGATAAAAAACCTCTAGCCAGGGCAATTCAGACCTTACTCATACAAATACCATCAATAAATGACAATTTTATGACCATCAACGATGGCGTATGATCCAATCACATAGATGAGCACAAGCAGGCCTAGGACCACACAGTCCAGACCTGGACATATACAGTAGGTCTACTGATATTACCCACCAACGTCTATACAACAAATCCCTCAGATAAATGTCCCTTTCATTTGTTACATGACATGTAAAACATTCTAACCTACTACACGCCCATGTCCAGCCAAAGACCGCCCACCTGCGAGTCCTTGACTGCCCTGGATCACTGTCAACCATCGTAAGTACAACTAACAACATTTAGAGGTGAACATTTTGTGGGACTGAAAAACTGCAGTGGAAAATTGTCTCGTTACAAACAGAGCCAAATGGTGCTCACCTTCACACACCAGCTTCAGTCTGTGACCTATGCCATATTACTACTAGTTATATTGCAGGTAATAGGGCTGAAAATGTCTTGGTAATAAGCAGCCAGGCAGAAAAAAAGATGTAATGCTCTTACTGTAGCTTGAGGGCCAGTGTTATACCGTCAATAACACAACTAAAGGCACCCGCATACAGGGTTCGGTTTGCTCCTAGCAGAACTAGGCTAGGCGAAGCGAACGTCTGTGCCTCGCACTCCCTTAAGTGACCAAAATATGCATGAAAACTAGTCGTCTCCCGTTGAATGACAACAAACACTTCATTGAAGAATCACGTCCACGGTTCCCACTCCTACTAGGAGTAGTACTGTTGACCAATCACCGATGAATGGGTGTAGACTTTGGCTACCAAACTTTGACTTGCCTCAAGAACATTTTTGTGTGCGACCAACAGCTGAAAAAAAAATAACCTGCTGCACACCAAAATGAAAAAAAAAAACGGTACAAATTGTTGTCGGAATATAAGACGGACTGTTTCGACTAGGAAGCATGTGACAGGCTTAAGAGGTAGGCCTTAGATTTAGGGAACATTTTCACAGAAATATCAAAAAATGCCTACCTACTTACAGTATTCATATTCACATTCATATCAAATACATGTCATTTGTTTATAGCCTAGGCCTATAGATTGTTGTAATATGATCTTGTAAATTGTAGCATACCTCTTCTAAACCCCATTACATTGCATTGACCTGTCCTTGACCAAACAAAAACAGACCACCTCTCTCCTCCAAAACGAGCCCTATGTCAAAGGATGCAGCCCAGCGTCAAAGGGCAGAAAAAGATAGCAATACTGGGGTTGTGGTTCTATAAAACTGTTTGGTTGTGCTGCGGGGCCTGGCGACAGCATCAGCACCCCAGTGTTTGGCTTTTGATGGCTGCTGTCCATTGATCTATCTCTGGCTCCCTTTACTAATGAATAATGAATGGCTCCATTGTCATCCAGCAAGCATCACATTTCACATGGCAAATGAACGCTACTCATAATTAGCCAGGGCTTAGGCTAGCTTGAACTCAGGGCGTTGCCTAGAGTCCGTTTCTTTTTTTTTGTCGCCTGGGTAGCCTATAGTGTGATGCTGCTGGAAAACGTACCAGCCCAGATTTCATTCACAGAGACAAGGAAAGAAGCAGAACTAGGACCTATAAGGAAGTCAAGTAGAACAATAATTCTGCTGTGTCTGGGGGAACAATTATGCCAGAGTCATCATGGTCCATTTGACCTAGAAACTTTTTCTCTGAGCCAGAAGGAGGAAAAGCTGTGGGCTGATAGCTGACTGCAGAAACAGAGCATGGAACTGTTGTCATCACTTTTCACTGTGCTGAGATGAACTGTATGGTGATAACGACTAGTAAGGATTACGTGCAGCTCTCCACACAAAGGGAGGCCAGACCCATAGATAGCTGAAATAGAGCACTGTAGCCAATATTCCTCTCTTTACTGCTACTGGTGTTGGGATGACTAGAGCAAAGAAATCGAAAATACTGATTCAGAGTTAGCCTAAAGGATGGCCAGTTCAAGGTCAGTTCATTGTCACTTTAACTGTCTGTTTCAGTGGGGGAATGTTTCCAGTGGGCAGAAAACTGATATGAAGAAGTCTGAGGGAGATGACCTGCACTGTGTGGCTGTAAACTGATAACACCAGAGGGAAAATTAGACTGGAGTAGACTACTCAGTATGGTGATGTCATCATCAAAGCCACTTCATTAATGCCTAATTGAAAGAGGCACTGCTGCTGCAGAATCTCCTTAGTCTTTCAGCGGCGACGGTACAAAATGAGTCTGCTGAATACAACGGTGATCTGAATACGATGGTGATGTGTGTCTGTGGTCCCCATCAGCCGCTGGGGAGAAGGCAGGAGATAGCACTCACTGCTGCTTCTACTTCCAAGTGCCAGACTATGGGACGATGTGATTCAAGTTGTCACTGTTATGACTGCGCCACAATTAAGGCACTACCTACAGACAAACAGGAGCCAGTCCAGTGGAAAGCAAAGCAGCGGGCATGATAAGGAAGACATTTATAAAAGAGTGCTGCTCTGCCAGTCCCAGAGGGTCTAGCCCCCGACGGAAGAAGAGTTTGTTTTAAATACTCTTTCTCCCTACCAAGAACAAACAGACCCTTCTACATCAGACTGAAAGACCAAGGCCCCCTCTTACAATGTTCATTTTCAGAAGGCCACGCAAAGAGAGTTCCATTCAGAACACAGGCAAAGAAACGAAGACCAGAGCTTTCCTTTGTCTGAAGGCAGTCCAAGCCATGGGTGATAAATATGCACATGCAGTGGTTCTCTGCTCTCCATGCCAAGGGGAATCATCCCAGCCCTAGCGAAGCCCTGCTCCAGCCAAGCCTTGCAGATCCTAAGTGTAAAGTGGTGGGCTTGCTAAAATCATCAAACGAGCGAGGATAGACACAAACATATTCATTTCCCTCCACGGGCCTAGATTATAAAACCAGCCTCTCTCTTCCTACAACTCACTTCCAGCAGGAGAGGAAGCCACTTTGATGAATCTCTCTCTGCACAGCACAACCCCTTCTTCCGCCGATGTAATTTCAACCCCTCGTGGGAATAAGCCTGGGCTTGCATCATCTGCAGAGATCCAGAGGGCCAGAGTCAGTTATCACAGTTATCAGCTAGAGTTGGGGTCCTCTTATCTGCACACAGGAACTAGCTATATATGGGCTATATCTGGGCTTGGGCACACGTCTACAGACACTGAGGCACATCTAGATTCTAAATGTCTCTTCACACCTCTGATAACCTCTTCAGTGCAGATGGGAATGTTTCTGAGGGCCTCTTGGATGTCAAGCAGGCGAGTCAAACACTGTAGCATTGCCTCTACCTTAGTTCTAACACAGCTTGGTAGGCACCTACATTCTTTGGTAGCGTTAAACATTTCATGACTATAAAACAAACAATCAAAACGAGGCACGGGTGAGCTCTTGTCGATTGTTAGGGAGGTATTAAAAAAGGATTATCTTTTTGGTAATCTGATTGAGCTGCTTGCAAATGTTCTGCGATGTAACAACAGTTCCGGTTTCCCAGAAGTGTGCACAGCAGTGCATGTAGGCTACTGTGGATGAGGATCATCTCTACGGGGGCATGAGTTGCCCCTGCCATGCCTGCTTGCTGCCTACTGACTGTACTGAACTTTACACAGCCATTCAAATGCCTGATTGAGCAGAACATGAGTAGGCAGTAATAATAGGAGAACCAGCACTGGGCAAAGCTCACATGAACATGGACCCTACTGAGTAGGCTATGTTGTGAATCTTTTGGATTTATCCAATCCTTAGCCCTTTCCCCAACAGCTCTCTCTCTGCGTCCCAGGATATTTTTTTAGGCTAAACATTGTTGTCGGACCATCCTCAACACTCTCACTACAGTCTCTCTCTCTCTCGCTCTCTCTCAAGTTCTCTCCACTCCTCTCTCTCTCTCTCTCTCTCTCTCTCTCGTCACAGTCCAACACTACTGCAATGGGAGTCAAGGGGAATAGGATACCCCTCTGTCTGCCAGTGAACAATTATGTTTAACAGGTGTTTAATGGTTCAAACCGCTATTAGTTGACAGTTGAAAAATAAGTGAGTTGTTGTGACTGGCCAATGGCCAGGGAAGTGTGGCCATGATTAGAGCTGAATGAAAAGGAATAAGATTTTATAATTCCTGATTTCCTGGGGGGGAGGCTTCCCTCAGGCGTTCCAAATTAAATCCTATTACCATAGTTTCATTAGTTTTTGACAGCTCTTTAAAAAGCCTTTTTCATGGCACATGATAGATGGAGAGGATGGGAAAGGAGCTCAGGACATGATCTATAAAATAGCCCAGAGTAAACAGCCTATTAAATTGAAGGATTGTCCTTTCTCTCTTTCTCCTCACAACAGGAAATTGGTTTAAAAGTCAAGATTTTACTTAGGGACCATGCCAACCCTCATCTCTGAATCCTCTCTTTATTAGGAGGACCAGCATCAAACAAGCCCTCTGTCCACACTATGTAAATCACACCATCATGCAGGCGGTGCCCCTGCATCCACTAAATACAGTGTGGTGGAGTCACATCACTCATCAGAAGACACTAAGGAAATGAACTATTGACAATGGTTTGCCAAAGGTTTGTCATTCAGTGAAATACAGAGAAACTGTGTTCAAATCTGCCAAATTAATTTCCTAAATAGGCAGGTAGGCCTACTCAGCAAAGACTGTCTGAGTCCCAACATTGATCAAGGTCTGACAAGTTACAAAAATAGTAGCCTATCTATTCTTGGTTCGGTCTTGATGTTGCTGCTGATATTGTGCACAAGCAAAATAGGACAAAATAACGATGATTCTGTTCTTTTCGGTAAGTGACCCCAATCCAATCCTCTGAGATATGCCACGGGCCAACTTTAACAAACACACTTACATATGAATGAGAAGCTCCAGAAACTCCAGGGTAGTGGTTCTTAATTAGCTTTTGTTAGCAGGAAAAGCTGTGCAAACACTCAAAAAGATATTTGTCATACAGTCAACTAAATAAAGTAATAGCCTATTCGCATCATAGCATCACGGCAAGACCAAGACCAAGCTACTAAGAGTAGGTCTAACTGGAATATCAATAATGTATTGTAGACATTTCATGGCACAGTAGGTATAATCATAGAATCATTCAACAAAGCCAGTGCAACCCTAAAATAGGATCAGAGAATTCATAAGAGCTGTCATTGTTGAAGCCTGGAGGGAAAACTAATCCATTCCGTTTTGGATCTTGAAATGACATCGCTTTCATATCAAATAAACTGCGCAAGTTAGCATGAATGATGCAGACTGTTTCACAGCCAAATCAAGTCATTATGGATAGGACAACCTCATTGCTTTGAAATCAGAAGTTATGAGCAGTGATATGAGAACCATATAAGCTACTGAAATCAGTCTTCTAAATGCTCACTTCTGATTCGTGTGTGCTAGCTGCAGTCTTTTACATCATTGAGTCTTAAAAACCCCTCGTTCCTGCTAGGCTATACGCCTATGGCTGTTGCGGTGACCGTATTACCGCCACACCGGCGGTCACGAGTCATGAAGGCACGGTAATTAGGCTTCTCCAAGCTCTGATGCTGCTGATGGTCATTAGTAGCTTACCAAACTTGCTAACTGCCTGGTACTCAGCACTCTATTGACCATTTAAATCACTCTGACATCAATGCAAATGTAATCGGCTATGCATTTGTGTGAGAAAACAGAGTTTTGATGGCATCTACTAATAAGAGAAGGATCCCATCAGCTTTCTAAGCCTACTATATTTATTTCTCAACTTTCCTAATACTAAGCACATTGCTTATCTTTACAACAGGAGTATAGCCTACCTAGCTGGCAGGAAAATATAACACAGTAAAAGCGTCGCTGTTTAAGTGCGTAGATGACATGTATTTTTCCCCCTGCCCCTGTTTCGATACAGGTGCATGATAATGGTCCATTCTAAATCAAAACTAATGTCACACATATATTATTTAGTATATGTAAAGACAAGATTAAATCAAGAATAGTCTGATGGGTGACAATATTAGCCTATCACTTGTGAATTATATATTATCACTTGTGAATGACGCCCAGAGTAAGGCAGGAAACAATGCCTTTTTCCCTCCTTTTTTTCAACATAGTCGCACACCTCATGTAGCCTGGTCCATATGTAGCCTAGGCCTATATGTAGCCTAGGCCTATATGTTTTGATAAGGTTTGTATCACAACTAAAGTGGCCAAATAACTTCTTAAAATTAAGCACATGAATCCGCTTTACAAGGGGTGTAGAGCCTGACTGGCATTCATAAGCAGTGCGTGAGTTTCAAGTTTAGGGAAGATAATTTTCACCATAAAAATGCACCTTTATAATAAAAGCATTACATGCATAATCGCATTTGTGGTCACTTTTGATAGTGGTGTTTTCCCGCTAATGGAACATTTGCGCTTATAGACTACTGCCGGGTGTGCATTGCTGCGCTTCTAATGTGAAGAAATGTTAAGCTAAATGTTCTGATCTGTTGCGTCAGCCATATTGCGTAAAAAGTTTTTTTTTTGATGCTGCCGGTTGTATTACTTTGGGATCTATCGCATCCCACAACTGTCCCAGACTATAGAATAGGTCAACTTTTGTACTATGGGGGAAAGTAGATTGACATAGACTAGTGCTTTTGCTGTTAGTTAGGCCTACTCATCTTGTTGGCTGACGAAAAGTAAATGTGGATAGTTCTTCCAATATCTTCAATATGCACCTCGGAATTGGATAAGGACGCATGCAGTTGCGTCCCCGAGAGGTGCTTCGGAGCAGGCAGCACTCCGGGCCAAGGGCACAATGGCCACTGGCTGCAAAAGGCGTGTATTTTAGGGTGCATTACGGCCACACAAAGGGGATGCTGCCAGGAGATTTGAGGCATTATCAAGTGCTTGTCAAATTGTGATTGAGAGAGTGATGAAGTCTGTACAGCCTGCGCAAAAAACAAAGCAGAGGTCATGCCTTTCAAGCGACTTTTTTTCAAATCATCATTAGAGTCGCATCATGCAGCCTTACAATGTATTAAAAATCTAAACATATAGTCCAATGTTTGTAGAACAACTAAAGCTACATTAATAACTTTAAATTAAGCAAATAGGAGTACCTATTTCTTTGTTAACCGCTCAACACAGAATAGCCGCACGTGGCGCACTCCCTCAAATTGTTTGGAGAAAATATCCTTTCTATTTTTTTCAGCTTTGTTCAATTGTATTCTTCATACTATAAAATAATATAAAATAATGCCATGGAATTCTAAGCAAATCTTGTCTGCTAAATGAACTAGTGTAGCCCACAGCCATATGTTATAGCCAGATCAGGGCCTAACATAAGGACAACTCAGAGTATGCTATTCTGTTCTTCTGAAATAGACTACATTTTCTTCATATCATGTTTCTTTAGACCTATTCTATAGTCTGGGACAGTGTAACCTGTGTAAAATAAATAATGGATTTATTGTGAAGGTGTAGGCTATATTACATGGATTTATTAGACTTTTTAAATTGCAGATGTTCTAAAGATCTGCATCAGTGGCTTGTAAGGAATGTGTGGAAGCCAGGAGATGCTAAATGTGTTTGTTAATTAACAGTCAATAACAGTGAGACCAACAGTTATTTGCTTGACAATCACCAGATGACAACATTTTGTGAGCACCACAGCCCTAGTCTAGCCTAGGCTACACTCTTAGAAAAAAGGGTTCCAAAAGGGTTATTTGGCTGTCCCCATAGGATAACCCTTTTTGGTTCCAGGTAGAACCCTTTTGGTTCTAGTAGAACCTTTTTGGGTTCCATGTAGAACCCTTTCCACATAGAAGAACCCTCCATGTAAAACCCTTTCCATGTAGAACCCTTTCCACACCCTTTTTTTCTAAGAGTGTACACCAAGAGAGGGCAGCCTAAGCAATAAACAACTGTAGGCATCATTACCATCAGAGCATAAGATGTAATACATTAGTGTTAATAACCTACCAATCAACATCCAACAAGCTACAACTAGGTGCAAATAAGGATAAGCTTACTTACCTATTCACATCTAGGCTACGTAGCATATAGTCTTGGGTGTCTTTTTCAAAACTATAGCAGCAAAACTAATAGCAAACAGGGCTGTAAAACCCTGTGTGGGTATTGAGTACAGTGGTTGGGAATAACAACACCCTCCAGTCGATTTCATATTCGTCTAATTCCATATTAGTGGTTACAAAAACTGCCACTCATACAAAAGGCAAGCCTGCCATTAGCCACCTGAGTAAAAGCTAGCGTGATATGCGGTAGACTACAGTACATTATGCATAAATCAGTTAACCGAAGTGCAGATTAAAATATGAGAAATCTTTCAGGAGGAGTTGGCTGGACTTCATTTGAGTGCTATAGATTTTCCTGATTTATGGATTGACACTTTCAATAGAACAAATGACTGGTTGGTAACATGTTCCATCAGAAAGCATGATCATACAGGAGGCTATCATAACAAAAATTTAGATCTTCTTTTAAAAGATCAATTCAATACCCCTTGACAGACAGTCCTGAATGTAAGCCTTTAAAGCATGCTCAGTTACGAGCCAATAGCTTAGGCCTACTCCCTGTTTTGCACATTAGGGATGCATTATTTTTGTTTGCAACAATTCAGGTTTAAAAATGCACTAAGAAGAAATTTAGCCGCTATTTTCTGGTTGCTAGAATTCTAAAAAGCTTGTTTAATTTTCAGCTGGTGTACAAAACTGAAAGTAAAAGACACAGAAATGTAACTTAGGAATGGGAAGCATAGAAATAGCGCACATAGAACAGATCTACCGCTTCTTAGACTTGCTTTCAATGAGAATGACAGATCTATAACACACATTTCTATGTGAATTTGGTTGGGCCACCCAAAAAGTTTCATATTGCAGCTTTAAGATAAGGCAATAGGCTACTTTGCCAAGGACATCATTCAATGTTCTCATACCCGTATAGTAATGCTGTAATTACTAATAGTAACAATATTGTATTAGCCTAGATATAGATACATTATGAAAAAAGGGCAATATAGAAGAGTGAGTCAAGTCAAACAGGTCATGTAAAATGCCTGTCACTCTTTCTGTTAGGCATTGACAATAGCGCCATTAACATGAGTGTGCACTATCTATCTCTGAATGACTCTTGTGTGTGACACCCACTTAAGAATGCAACTGCCTGATTCAGACCATAATGTGACTCCAAACAGAAGTGGCCGTGTCCTACTCCTCTTGTTACTCAGCACAATCAGAACAATGCCCCCATGTTCACAATTACTTTTCTGTTTCAGTGCATTCAGTAAGTATTCAGAACCATTTACTTTTTTAACATTTTGTTACGTTACAGCCTTATTCTAAAATTGATGAAATTACTTTTTTCCCTCATCAATCTACTATGTGTACCCCATAATGACAAATGTTTTTTAATTACAATTCCTATTTATATAAGTATTTACTATGAGACTCGAAATTGAGCTCAGGTGCATCCTGTTTCCATTGATCATCCTTGAGATGTTTCTACAACTTGATTGGAGTCCACCTGTGTTAAATTCAATTGATTGGACATGATTTGGAAAGGCACACACCTGTCTATATAAGGTCCCCCAGTTGACAGCGCATGTCAGAACAAAAACCAAAACAATGAGATCGAAGGAATTGTCCGTAGAGCTCTGAGACAGGATTGTGCCGAGGCACAGATCTGGGGAAGGGTACCAAACATTTCTGCAGCATTGAAGATCCCCAAGAACACAGTGGCCTCCATCATTCTTAAATGCAAGTAGTTTGGAACCACCAAGATTCTTCCTAGAGTTGGCTGCCTGGCCAAACTGAGCAATTGGAGAAGGGCCTTGGTTGGGGAGGTGACCAAGAACCTGATGATCAACTGACATAGCTTCAGTTCCTCTGTGGAGATGGGAGAACCTTCCAGAAGGACAACCATCTCTGCAGCACCCCACCAATCAGGCTTTTATGGTAGAGTGGCCAGACGGAAGCCATTCCTCAGTAAAAGGCACGTGACAGCCCACTTGGAGTTTGCCAAAAGGAACCTAAAGACTCTCAGACCATGGGAAACAAGATTCTCTGGTCTGATGAAACCAAGATTGAACTCTTTGGCCTGAATGCCATGCTTCACATCTGGAAGAAACCTGGCACCATCCCTACGGTGAAGCATGGTGGTGGCAGCATCATACAGTGGGATATTTTTCAGCGGCAGGGACTGAGAGACTAGTCAGGATCAAGGGAAAGATGAACGGAGCAAAGTACAGAGAGATCCTTGATGAAAACTTTCTCCAAAGCGCGCAGACTGGGACGAAGGTTCACCTTCCAACAGGACAACGACCCTAAGCACATAGCCAAGACAACGCAGTGTCTTCGGGACAAGTCTCTGAATGTTCTCGAGTGAACCAGCGAGAGCCCGGACTTGAACCCAATCGAACATCTCTGGAGGGACCTGAAAAGAGCTGTGCAGCGACGCTCCCCAACCAACCTAACAGAGCTTGAGAGGATCTGCAGAGAAGAATACAGGTGTGCCAAGCTTGTAGCGTCATACCCAAGAAGACAAAAGGCTGTAATCGCTGCCAAATGTGCTTCCACAAAGTACTGAGTAAAGGGTCTGAATACTTACGTAAATGTGATATTTCCATGTTTAATTTTTATAAATTTGCAAATATTTCTAAACCTTTTTTTTGCTTTGTCATTATGGGGTATTGTGTGTAGATTGATGAGGGGAAAAAAAACAATTTTATACATTTTAGAATAAGGCTGTAACGTAACAAAATGTTGAAAAAGTCAAGGGGTCTGAATAATTTAAATGTGATATTTCTGTGAGTAGGCTATTGTTAATATGGCAAATACAATTAAAGGTTACTCAACTAAGGGCTATTACACTGACATTTTCACTTAGCATTCCATAGCATTTCCCGCCTGTTGATTTGCCACCTGTTTGTTACCAGGCATAGGCTACTTGTCCGTCCTATGTGAAGTTATCAAACATTAATATAACTTTACATACTAATGGAAAGTAACATACTATGTGTGTAATAACACAGTAGATGGCTCCCTATAGTTAATGGCCTTCAAAACCCATTGAATTGGAGCTCATTGGTCCATGGTTGTTACATCATAACTGTATAGGGTTGTTACATGACATCAACGCAGTACAAATTGGTGGTAAATGCTGTCTGTGAGAGGTGTGCCTGCTTACCTGCTGCAGGTGAAGCTGCTGTGATCATCGTAACCAACACGATCAGCCCCAGGACCGCTGCACCAAAGCCTTGAATGCGCAGCAAGGTCTTGGGAATCACCACTGAACCCATAGAGAAGCTTAAACCCTCCATTGCATGGAAGTCAGGGCATTTTATCCACTTATGAAGAGAATAATCATCCCAGTATATACCGCGAACTTGAGAATGCAGATCTTGCTTGTGTGAGCTCCGTCAATGTGCCCCTTCTTCCATATTATCTATCTGCTTTTGGTAAGAGAAGGGTAATTAAGCTGTGTGCAAAAAGAAACAATTATGTCAGACAAATGCCATACATTATGTGAGCATAGACAGATGTCCGTCTGTCTACCAATCTGAGGACATAACAAATCAAAGAATATAGGCAATAAATATGCAGCCCAAAAAATTTGCACACACAATACAGAAAGACCACACACATTAGGCTAAAACTTTCTGTTTTTCTAAAAATCACTCAATCTTAATGACCCTGACATGACGGTGTGCTAGGCTGGACGCAGGCATGCTAGTTAGGTCAACCCTGGCTGGGGGGAAAGAGTTCAGCTGCCTGGTCTTTTGTTCTCTCCTGGGTTAACCTTTTATATTGGGGACTTGCACTTGCAACTCATTAAGAAGACACCCATCTGCAATAACAGGCCAGGCACTTGGCAAAGGTGATGTAAACGCAAATTAGGGATTAGCTACAGTAAATTGCAAAATGTGGGGGAATTTACCCGCACGTGCCAAAACCAGTTACAATGTAACATAACAATTGTGAATATGTGTGTCTGACTGGCAGCACTAGTAAATACTAATATTATTCTTATTTACTAGTTCAGTTGCTTGGATTCAATAGCTGGAATTGTAAGAGTTGTTGCCCTGTCCCTTTGTCATTCTAATGAAATCCAGAAAGAACAAATTCCTATCCATCAAAATGTGCAAAAATACACAAAACATCCACATCAAATTAAATATTTTTCTTGACCAAATAACATGGAAAGCCACTTTTTGAGCAGTATTAATTGACCATCCTTACAAACCACTTAATGTAGATGTACTTTTGTGCATTGTACATAGACTGGTCATCTAGGTTACCTGTTGACTTTCCATCACCATGAAGAAACACAATGCACAATACACTAATTGAGTAATTTCACAAAAGTAGTGCACTGGGCCTTTACTAGTCCTGTATTAGCTAACCGATATAGACTACAGGATTTTTTTCTTCTGCTCTCCCAGTCAAAAATCGCAGCACCCCCTCCCACAAACTACTTCCCTCGGCTATGCCTAACGGGTCTGAATGGGAGACTATTGTCGTTCACTACTAACGTTAGCTAGGTAGCCTGCCGCCTGGCTGTCTCGTCATGAGGTTGTCTCCTTATCCTCCGTCCTAACCCACTTGAAATATCTTATGATTAAATAAAACAAGTTATACTTTATTTTTTTTCTCATAAACAATCTTGAGTCAATATTCAACAACTGAAACAAACCATGGACGTGTTTTAAACAGTTTAGCTAGCTAGCTTGGTAGGGCTCGGTGTTAAAATAGATAAGCGGAATATTGTGCCCATCTATGCCATGCATTTACTACGTCCCAATCACAGACATAGCAGAGCACATCCTCTTACCAAAACGGAGCTTCACGTTCTGTTTCTCTTTGTCTGGACGTTTTCATATCCATAAAAACAATAACATGAACCGGACTAGCTAGCTAAATACCACTTGAAATAGCTAGCAAGTTAGTTTAAGATCAAGGAAAAATATAATAATTTTCCTTCCCGTTTCTTTACACATCTCTCGCTCTCGCTGTGGCCACTCGTCATGAGGATTGCAATAACTCCGCCCCCTGAACCCTTATTAGATATCTAGTTTGTCAGGTCGCACGGCCATTGGCTGCAGGGGCAGTCCTTCAAATAGGTTATTAGGTTGTCCAATTCAATGGTCCTATTGGGTTGACCATCTCTGTCGGCGTCTGTGGTTTCACCGCAACGTCGCGATGCACCCAAGCCCTTGAGCGATCTGCATGGGATCAAATGAAACAGACTGAAGGATAAATTATAAACTATATCATACAGAAAATGTTTAACTATTTTTTCCTTAAAGCATTGTCAGGGAAGGTAAGAACGTCTGCTAAATTACTCAAATGTAAATGTATACAATACATTATTTTCCTTACCTCAAATATTTGTTAGCAAAATCAATAGACAGACCACTTATGGGCTGGGATATTGTGATATTATAATAAACAGCACATGTCATCAAATATAGACAAAACTATTAAACACTTTGATTTAACTATACAAATAGAGGAAAAAACTGATTTGACCATAATGAAGTAGCACAACAAGAAAATATGGTTCATCGTTGCCATCTAGTGGCATAAAATGTTCAGTAGAACATTTACATCAAGGATGGATTTGAAACTGAGCTGTCTGGCGACTGTACCTCTGATACTGAAGCAATCTACTACAGAGCTAGTTAAATATTTTCTAGTGTTATAGAGTTTCTAGGGTAAAGTTGATTTTACCCACTGAACTACAACAACAAAAAATACAGAGACATTTGGCACAAAACAGATCAACGGATGAAATGAGGGATTCATTTATGTATTTGACTCCAATTGCAGTGAAACATCAACCATCAACTAATTGGACTTCACCTTCAGTGCGGGTGTCTTTCAGGTTTCTTCAGGTACACATCCTTTTGTCTGTCAAAAACATCCATCAATTTGCCACGTTGATAAACTGTATTTCAATCTGCTATTGTATTAAATTTGATCACAACCCCCCCACCCCCCACCACACACACACACACACACACCAGATAAAAATAATGATAATTCTATGACACAGGAGACTGGTGCCGTGACTTAACAGTTTAATGTAAATCCAAGACAAAGTGTGATTACATTTCTACACATATACAATATGCATATGTGAGCATACAAATTCTCATTAATAACTCGATTCACCTCGGAGACCGAAAAAATGATCAAAAATAACAGTGAATAACAAGCTATAACATAGTTCACCACAACGCCAGCCCCTTCTCACCCTACAGTTAGTAAAGAGGACAATTAAAATAACATTTTTTTTCCTATGACAAAGTTGTCGGTTAAAATCCTTGTGTAAATGTACAATGCTATCATTAGTTTTTCGAAGCCTATTATAAATTCACTCAATTTTTCTACAACGAAAATGATTAAGAGAAGCACACAATGTCTTAATGGTAACACAAGCGCTTAATAGCCAATTACTCAACTTGTTAGGAGTTTAATTAATCATTCTTCTTATTCTCATTATTATATTTAAACATTCTATAAAGCCAGTACTCAGTAATATTAGTCTAAGGAACAGGGTACATAGAACGATACATGAACAGATTGAAATAAGGAGACAACAAACACTTCTCAAAAAATCCCTGATAAACGTAAATGAGAGACAATTAACAAAGAAGTATACTAGGAAATACTGCAGCACACAATAGCCTGAACGACAACTTATGAGATTGTAACATCATTAACAAACCATATAGCAATGGACACACAACGGGGTCAGGATTTGATGCTTTTTAGGTCTTGAGACTGTAGAGAAATGTGGATTTTAACCCATTTCATTGTGAATGCTGTTGTGCGAGTACACAATCGAAATCACGATCAAGATGACTGCAAAATGGCTACAGTATGACAGTTACAGCGGTTTACTGCTACATCTCATCTCTTGTCCCTCTGTCATCTGTGGAGAAATAAGGTTTGTGTTGGGCTTTATTTGTTGGAATTCATTAGGCAAGAACCCATTCTCTGAAGGACTTTACTACAGTGCTTATTTCCAATTTGAGCTGGAAAGAACTAGCTAAAGAATAAACTTTTGACCAAATTGTTTCAAACTGTTAGTGCATAATCAAAAAAGAGACCTCTAACATGTCTTTAGCAAGAGTTGAGATTTTTTTTCCATAAAATACATTTTGTACATGTGTACAAAAACTTGCCAAATGATAACACTTGACCTATTCCATTACTGACGGCATCAAACCCTTAACCAATTCAGCCTGAATACACAAAGAAAAAAGTATGAAGGAGGTGATTCCCTTGACAAACACACAACTACATACAGACCAACTCTCATACAGAAGGGCTTTAAGAATGTGTTGTTACTGGTTTATGGAGTTTCTATCATGTATATAACCTAAATCATCCTAAAACATGTACTGTCCCCACCTCCCTGCTTCTTTGGGAGAATGTGCTATGCAAAGCTCTCATGAAATTATTGCAAAATGTTTCAAAGGGGTGTAGCGGTTGTAAGATAATTATTCTTGTCTAGTAAGGTGTTAAAATGATTCAAGTCACTTCAGATGGGTTTGGCCTGAGAAGACTAACTGGAAATGTGTGCCATGCCTTCAGGAATGTTTCACAATAATTCAAACAAAGCTCCAGTACTCGCAAACACACTGTGGGAAAAGTTGGAAGCTGAACGCTTCTTGTGTAGCTAGAGTATTTCAAGAACAAAGCTGTAAAAATACCAGGCTTCACAAAGAGGCCGCTTTACACAGCTCTCTTTCATTGAAACCACATCTTAAAGCTCTGATGATATCGTTAAGTTATTTGGAAGGCAGGATTCTAACATTGAAATGGCTACTGTAGCAGGGGAGAGACAATGTTTAAAAGTAAAGCAACTTCATTACCACAATAATTTCTTGACACTCTAAAGAAGCACATTTTGGTAATTGTAAGGTCACTGGATCTATGTTGATGCTCACATTTCTGATTAATATTTTCATTAATAAAAACACATAACGCATGTTAAACAAAGTAGTACGATACTAACATATTTTACACATTCAAATACATGTTCTCATTCAAAATATAGCAAGTCCGTTGAAAAAAATTGAGTGTAAGATTCAAAGGGCTTCTCGTAATTTGCTAAATTTAGATTATACATGAAAAAAATAGAATGAAATCGAATATATCATATTTGAAAACCCCATATCGGAATAAAAATGTTGACTTTTTTTTTTCAAATGAATTTATGCTGAGTCAAGTTGTTTTTGCTGGAATCCCAGACTTATTGCATCTTGCATGGCAACAAATAATGTAGAAATCAAATCTTTACTTTAACTAATGGTCACTCAAGCAGAAATATTTAAAGCATTTCAGATGAAGCAGGTCACATATTACATTCATTTTGTGCTAGTGACCATTATTTTAAAGGTATTATTGGTATTTTTTTGATTCATTTCACTCTATAGGTCATTCCATGGCACACTAACTTATAACATGTTTTTGTTTTTTAGAAATTCATTTGCTTACAACATTAATAAAGCTAAAATACAACTTTAACAACGTAAAAAACACTTATATAAAACAATTCGGAGAAGTTAGAGGATTCAATTTGTACAATTAGGGGGCAACAAGTGACAGATATCAAATAATACATTGTTCAAATCATAGATGTTTGAGAATGGTGGACTGCAATTGACAGTAAACTCCTTCAAAATAGCTCAACCATAAGCAGATATTGTGGCAACTCTAATCACTCATATGTGTGTGTTGTGCACATACTGTATGTCTTTCTACAGTACTATATGTGCACATCTCACTTGTCATTTGGGGACTTTTCAACATGTTGATGATGTACAGTACAAACACAAACAATCCCCAATGTCTGGTCTGGCAATAACTTCTGGTCTAAACATGTACCTTTAACGCAGAAGTTATTGCCAGACCACATTGGGGATTGTTTGTGTTTGTACTGTACATCATCAACATGTTGAATTTCTTTGGTTGGGAAAAAGAAAAGTCCCCGAATGACAAGTGAGCAGAGAGCTATAGGGGCTGTTGGGTGTGCAGTATGGATGTCGGATTCTCCCTGCAGTGGAATGTTTCAGTAGTCTACCTCTTTATGGAGGCGCCAAACTCTCGTGTGGAAAAGCATCTCTCTTATGTGTGTGCTTAGGCCCACAGGCCTTATGGAAATGAACTAAAACTTACAAACAAAGGTACAACACAGAACAGAAAGAAAATGATGTAACCAGCAATGTATACCGACTGCACGGTGTCTCTACACCACGTCTTTGACTGCCAGGAACCCAAGGCTTGCGTGGAGGAGCCGGTTGGAGGGAGCGCGGTGGCATATTGGTGAAGTACCAAGACGCTGTTGTTTTAGGTTTGGTTTGGGGAGCAAACCTGGGTCTGACACACTCAAGCCTAAATTACCTACAGTACCTATAAGGGCCCCAATGGATTATCATCAACTTTACAACGGTGCCTGAACACTTTACACAGGTATACACCCCCTCCTAGGAATACTTAACATCAACAAACAGCAACTCCCAGTTACAAATCAAAATAGAAATGAGCCTAATAACAAATCATCAAAACACTTGATTGCAACTATCTGTAAAATAACACAATATATACTGTACCCACAGCCATTTCAGAAGTTCAATAGTAACATAAAAATAAAATAATCACTTCAAATGCAAGTACTATGGCATGATATGAAGGGATAAGGGGAAGGCTCTCGCTAAAACCACAAGCAGTTCTGATGTGCCCACTTCATGAGGACAGTATAACAGAGAGATTAATCATATATCATTGGCTAAGACAAATAAAACGGATGTTAAATTAAGTAGCAAACACATAGAAGCAATAGGCCAATCAGTTCTCTTACTACATATCTGGTATCCCTTTCTGGTGGTGTGGTGTCTGTGAACACATTCCAAAGACAAAATAGTGATAGTGTTAACAAATGAAGCCCATTTCATAGGAAGACCTTCCAGGTGTACACTGTAGCATTTCTGTTCCGTTCCAGTCTCTCCCTCTCTGCTGAGAGGTGCTACACAACCCTCAGAGCAGAAAAGACTAAATCACTTCCATTTATCTTTGCAAGACAACAACAACAACACAACAACTTGTATCAGAGTTAGGTGTGCATTCATGTAGACCCTGTAACTCCTACCCACTGTTCCTACCAACCTGCTCAGTGCCAACATGCTATTCTTTTAGTCCAATTAACATGAGGAATGCCACCCTACCACTCTGCCATCCTCAGTTCCTACCCATCCCAACCCAATGCTTTCTAGTAGCCCCTCACTTACTCAGACCTGGGTTTAAATACTATTAGAAATCATTTCAAACACTTTAGCTGGGCTTGATTGAGTTTGCCTAGCGCGATGGAAGTAATACTTGCTAAACTGCAAACATAGCCCATCTGGCAATCCAGGAAGGCTAAAACAAATGTTCAAAGGATTTGAAAGATTTCAAATATTATTTGAGTCCAGGGCTGACTCCTACCCAGCAACCCCTCTCACCAGCCCTCAATACACTGCAACCAACCAGACTCTCTCTCACTGGCCTTCTCAGGATCTCAGCCATAGCAACCACAACTTCCCATCAGGCCTTTCCTATTTTTGTAGAACTCTGGACTCTGTCACCCTCGCCCTATGTTGAACTCATCACATACATGTTTTTGACAGTCACATTCTTGTATTTCTGCATTTTCCATTACCCCAAAATGGATCCTTGTGCTAATACTTCTCTGTTCTATCAGTCCTCTGAACCAATTCCTTGTGTGATATGAAAACAAAGTAACACATCTCAAACTTAAGCCATCATATGTATGGATATCACGGTGATAAAGGCTTATACTGTACACATATTAACATTAATATCCAGCACACAAAGTAACGAGGATTGATCTAACGACTTTGGTTCAGTACCCTAAGCAAGTTAAACTCATGCACACTTAACAAAAAAGCCAAAGGTCAGGCAAATATGAACCCTGACCTCTGAACTCTGTAGTATACTGTCATAAGGATAGGAAACAGAGCTAGGGGCTAAGCCTACACCTGGAAGAGAAATCAAAACTGCCCCGACAATAACATGTCAAACCAAGGAACCAGTTCCAGCTAGTCTGTTAGTTCTCAAGGTTCCAGCGACATAAACTGTGTCGTTATATCTGTAAGGCACTACAAGGGAACAATGGTCAAACCTAAGACTGCGGAGGATTCCGAGAATTCTAGCACAAAGGTGCAAGAGGAGGTGGACTACACACACATGGCTGACAGTAGCACACGCACACACAGATAATCACGTTGTACATGCCTATGTTATTATAACCACTTTGTGCAATCACATTGAAAAAAGAGAAACAAATCAATTCTATTGGTATCAGAAAAAGCTCTTGATAAAATAATTTGGGTGCAGACTGCTACATTCTAAAAACAGGGCCCAGCTAAGACTCCTATACCTATAACATAAGTCTCCTCAAAAAGGTGAGAATGAAAAATCGAAGGGAAAATAGCTATAAATACATTAGAACGTTTTTTTTGTCTTTCGTTGGTTATGTTTCCAGAAGACTCCTGACTCCGGTTGTCTGTTGGAGAAGGAGGGGTGCTTTGTTCTCTCTCCCACACCTTGAATGATTTGGAAATGTTTAAGACAGTTCAAGGCCATCATTATTTTTTTAATTCTTTGAAGAGCAGCAGGTTTCTGTATTTCACCTTCATTCCCAAATCCTCATGGGAATTCTCACATTGGGAATTGCAACATCCAGAGAGGCACCCCCAATTCAAGAGAAGAAAACAATACAAAAAGCTGTGTTAGAAGAACAGAAACCCTCCATCTCTCCCAAAGGCCCGTTACGAAGACCTTGCTGTAAAAGAATGAGAAAAATAATATAAAACCAAGAGAGAAAACAAAGCAAAACTGGCCCTTTTGGAGAAAAAATGCACCCCTCCTTTCCCTTAGAGGGAATGTGTATTTCCCTTTTCCTCTCTGTCGTTATATCTTCAAGTTAAACGTGACAGTTTCATAAAGAATGCATGTCTCTCTATCTCTCTGTCCGTGGAGTGGGGATAGGGAGGGAGGACATGTGGTGAGCAGCATCAGTAGTGCTGGGGTTGGGGAGGGGGTTCTGGGTCTCCAGTGTGTTGGCTTGGCTCTAGAGGTAAGGGTACTGGTTCACCTTGGTGGGGCTCAGTGGGTATCCAGTGTAGACAGTGGAGGCAGGTGAGGCGCTGATGTACGTCTGGTGGGTAAACTGGGCCTGGTACTGGCTGTGGTGGAGGGTGGGCGAGGGCAGCACGCCGTGCCCCATGCTGACAGGCACCTGGTGGACGATGCCCGGTGTGTGGTATGTGGCGTGCTGGACCGTGTGGCGGGCCGAGCCCTGAGTTGCCACCAGGTGGGCCACGGTGCCTGTGGAGCCCAGGGCGACGGGCGCAGCGGTGTAGGTGTAGAGGTGGGGCTGGCCGGGCAGGTGGGTGGCAGCCAGGTGGGTGGCAGCCAGGTGGGTGTGCACGTTGGCAGTGTGAGAGGGGCTGTTGTGGTGCTGGAAGGAGTAGGGGGCCTGGGCTGCGATGGTTGGGGTGATGTAAGCCTGCTGGCGTCGGTGGCCTCCGTTCCTCTCAGCTACCATATGCTGCTGGGCCTTGAGAGGGAGAGACACGAGGATGGAGTCAGTGCAATCCAAATTCTAGTCTATCAGAGACAAACTTTCCACACGGTAAATGATACAAGATAATTTAGATGGGTTCTTACTTGGCTCTCTCTCCATACCTGGCTGAGATTGAGAGGCTGCTGCTGCTGGAAGGGATGTGGCCCCGAGCGCTGCTGTCGGTAAGCCATGCCCCCCGGAAGGTGGTTGTTGCCAGACATCATGCCCACACCGTTGGAGGTTTTGAACTTGTACGCCGAATTCTGATGATTCATTGCATCTTAAGTGTAAATGGGACAAGGTAAAAAGGTCAATCCAGGTCAAGAAAATAACATAGAAGTACGGTATACAAACACAAAACACCAATTGTTGACCAAGGTAACCAATGGGGCCGGGCTTAGCGAAGGGTAAACTGGAGTACCGACAATGATAATAATGGATCATTTGAAACAATTTGTTTCAAATAATGATCATATTCAACTCAAATAAAAAGCTATCTATACAATATAGACAATCCTTGTCTACGTGGGTGTGTGGATCTGTGTAGGTACCTGTGTAGATATCTGTGTAGATACCTGGCATCAGGCGCTCACACTCGCTCAGCACCTCGCTGGACTGGCTCTTCAGAGGGGGGATGATGATGGAGCGGGGGTTGTTGCCGTTGCTGTAGTTGTCCAACAGGGTGACCTTGGAGTCATGGTAGCCGTTGTTGTTGGCCAGCCTGGACTCTACGGCATAGGGACTGTTGTTACTGGACAAGTCCGAGTCGGGGGAGTCGTGTACCGTCACACAGCTGATGACGTTCTTCCTATGCTTGGACAAGCTGCAAGGAGGAGGATGCACCCTATTTAATGCAACATATAGTACTCATCAGCCTACTAACCTACTGACCAATGTTTGTGTCGATTCCATAATAACTTGTGAATTCAGATAAATTAAACGTATTTTATAAAGCCGTTTTTACATCAGCAGTTGTCACAAAGTGCTAAACAGAAACCCAGCTTAAAACCACAAAGAGCAAGCAATGCAGATGTAGAAGCACGGTGGCTAGGAAAAACTCTCTAGAAAGACAGAAACCTAGGAAGAAACCTAGAGAGGAACCAGGCCCTGAGGGGTGGCCAGTCCAATTCTGGCTGTGCCGGGTGGAATTGTCTGGAACTGAAATGAAATCAAACCCAACTCTGTCAGTAATGACACTAAACATGGCCTCCTGTTTTGTATTAAACCCTGGCTCCCAGATCTCTGCACGCGTGTAATATCTGACCTGGTATGGTTGGTGTTGCTCTGCTTGTGATCATCCTCCTCGTCCGTGTCACTGCTGATGGTGATTATACTGACAGCGGGGCTGGGTGTATCAGGGATGATGATGGTCTGACGCGGCCTGTTGTGGTGCTGGTGGTGGTCCTGGGTGGTGCTGGAAGCCTGCTCTGCTTCGCCTGCTCCCCACCCTCCGCAACCCTGGGGGGGTCCACAGACGGAGGAGGGAGCATGGTTCTGGAGCACAGCACAGCGTGGAGGGGTGTTCTCCTTCACCCGCTTGGAGCGCTGTGGGGAGAGTACCGCCTGGGAGGAGGACACCTCGTACGCAGACACGTTCCTGGTGGGAGAGAGGAGAGAGGGATAAACCCTTTTAAGGTTAACAACTACTACATACTATATACTACATACTATATACTTCTAACACATGTAAAAGGTCCTGTGTATGTACAGTAGGAGATCCTAGTTGTGTAGGAGATCCTAGTTGTGTAGGAGGTCCTAGTTGTGTAGGAGGTCCTAGTTGTGTAGGAGATCCTAGTTGTGTAGGAGATCCTAGTTGTGTAGGAGGTCCTAGTTGTGTAGGAGGTCCTAGTTGTGTAGGAGATCCTAGTTGTGTAGGAGGTCCTAGTTGTGTAGGAGATCCTAGTTGTGTAGGAGGTCCTAGTTGTGTAGGAGATCCTAGTTGTGTAGGATGTCCTAGTTGTGTAGGAGATCCAAGTTGTGTAGGAGATCCTAGTTGTGTAGGAGATCCTAGTTGTGTAGGAGGTCCTAGTTGTGTAGGAGATCCTAGTTGTGTAGGAGATCCTAGTTGTGTAGGATGTCCTAGTTGTGTAGGAGATCCTAGTTGTGTAGGATGTCCTAGTTGTGTAGGAGATCCTAGTTGTGTAGGAGATCCTAGTTGTGTAGGAGGTCCTAGTTGTGTAGGAGATCCTAGTTGTGTAGGAGGTCCTAGTTGTGTAGGATGTCCTAGTTGTGTAGGATATCCTAGTTGTGTAGGATATCCTAGTTGTGTAGGAGATCCTAGTTGTGTAGGATGTCCTAGTTGTGTAGGAGATCCTAGTTGTGTAGGAGGTCCTAGTTGTGTAGGAGATCCTAGTTGTGTAGGAGATCCTAGTTGTGTTTACCTGGCAGTCATCTGATGCTGCTTGGTCTTTTTGGAAGAAGAGTTGTTGTTATTGGTCACTGGTTGCCTCATCACATGGGCCACGCCCACATTGAGAGGCTGGTTCTGGTTGGATGGTAGGGTGACGTGGCCAGTCAGCAGCGCCGGCTGTTGCATGATGGGATTGTAATGGCCGCTGTGCTGGTGAGAATTCCTGGAACACAACGTATGTCTCATCACTACTCTGAACCTGTATTTTATGTGTATATGTTTAAGTTTAAACACTGTCATTGTGAACTTGCCCCATTTGAATCTCTAAGCACATATCTATAACAGCACATCCACACACATACTGCTTCATATAAGGGACTAGAGTTTAGACAAAGCATGTGTATTTCTCAGAGGAGCCTGCGGGTGGCAGCAGTCACCGCATGAGACAGAGGGGAGAAAAGAGAGAGGAAGAGAGGGGAGGGCATGGGGAGCTGACACCAGAAGCTGTAGAGGGATAGCTCTGCAGAGAAGTGTGACACTTTCACAATCATCTTTGTGAGGACAGTGGAGCTGTGGGCGGCAAGAGAGGGAGAGAGAGAGAGAGAGAGAGACAGAGAGACAGAGAGAGAGAGAGAGAGAGAGAGAGAGAGAGAGAGAGAGAGAGAGAGAGAGAGAGAGAGAGAGAGAGACGTGTCTGGCCACCACCCTGTCCTTAGACATCACTGCTAAATTACACACGGACGCAAACACTCATATACCTGCATTCTGCTTATCTTCCTGCAGGCACCATCTATCTAACATGTGATCCATGTGACACGCCATGCCTGGGATGATGTCCTTTTATGTGCATACATCTCATCTCCCTGAGGTAAATGTGCTCTTATACAAGCCTCTCTGTTCACTTATAGACTGTGATTCATGGCAGCCCTCTTGAGTGGCTGTCACAAGGCCATGCTCCTCTGTCAATCAGCACACTGCTGTGCTGATCCTCTCTGCACCTTGTATACATCCAAACGTTCACTGATGACCAGGCTTTTATATCAAATCAAATCACATTTTATTGGTCACATACACATGGTTAGCAGATGTTAATGCGAGTGTAGCGAAATGCTTGTGCTTCTAGTTCCGACCATGTAGTAATATCTAGCAAGTAATCTAACAATTTCACAACAACTACCTTATACACACAAGAGTAAAGGAATGATTAAGAATATGTACATATAAATATATGGATGAGCGATGGCTGACCGGCATAGGCAAGATGCAGTAGATGGTATGGAGTACAGTATATACATATGAGATGAGTAATGTAGGATATGTAAACATTATATAAAGTGGCATTGTTTAAGTGACTAGTGATACATTTGTTACATCCAATTATTAATTATACACAGTTGGTCAATGAAACTAGCCTGGAATCCAAAGCGATACGCTCTGTCTCATCATGGTGAAATGGAGGATATAAAATTGGATTTCAGGCTACAATGAAACAGCTGTACCTTTGTCATTTGGCTTAACTTACAGATATGCCAGGCTTATACTGTTGGTATGTGAGACCAAGTCTAATCTTTAATGCCTATTCTGGTCCTATAGGTTTTGATCGAATGATTTGTTATGGTAGTGTCTTGCATCTTTTCAGATGCCCAGCCCACATGTTCTTATAAGACACTGGATTGCCAAAAAGTATACAATTTACAGAGTGCAACATAAAGAGGAGGCGTGGTCCTTACCTCCAGTTAGCCAGGGGCTGGGAGGCCATCATGGAGTCTGGGATGACGGTGGCGTGCTGGACCGAGGTGTGGGTAAGCTGCTGCCAGGCCGGGGGGTAGGAGGATCTGCTGGGTGCCACTGGGCCAGGCCTGCTAGGGGGAGAGACGGGAGAGACAGGGGAGAGAGGAAGGAAGAGAATAAGAAGAATTCTGGACAGCCACAGAATGAAATAGAACACTATTTCCATTCTATCGTATCTCTAAACAACCCTGCGCTTCAACCATGTGAGGTATACTTAAGCAATAAGGCCAGAGGAGGTGTGGTATATGGCCAATATACCACGGCTAAGGGCTGTTCTTAGACACGCCACAGCGTGGAGTGCCTGGACACAGCCCTTAGCCGTGGTATATTGGCCATATATCACAAACCCCCCGAGGTGCCTTATTGCTATTATAAACTCGTTACCAACATAATTAGAGCAGTTTTGTCCACCAAGTTGAACCACCCAGTTTATAATCAATCTTAGGTAGGAAGAAAAATTGTTGTTTTATGTCCCATTGTTTTCATTCCAGAGATTAAAGCAACAATGAAAACAAGAGAAAATAATTGAATGCGCTAAAGTGTAACAAAAGATAAGGAATCCATGTAAAAACACAAAACAGCCAATAGGTTGCAAGCAGAACAACTGGCCAGTGTCTGGCTATTTAAACAAAGCCAGTTGAATTGTCTGGCCTTGCAGACAGCACACATCAACAGAGCATAGATAGGACTTTGGATGTTTGATAACGCTGTGTTGCCTCTCCCCTCCTGGTACCTGTGTGTGTGCTGAAGTGTTT
Source organism: Brachymystax lenok tsinlingensis (assembly GCA_030435695.1). Lineage (NCBI taxonomy): Eukaryota > Metazoa > Chordata > Actinopteri > Salmoniformes > Salmonidae > Brachymystax > Brachymystax lenok. The sequence goes on along the minus strand of CM059793.1, from coordinate 39,414,112 downwards.
GGCATTATCCAAATCAGTTCCGCTTTTAATTAAATTCACATTGTTGCTGTGAAAGGACCTGCTTTGTATTGCTGGTGCAACATGCAGAGAGTTTCCAGGCATAATATGCCACGAGTCGAGTATGTGTGTGTGAGTGAGTGTGTGTGTGTCTGCAGCCCTAATAGTTTAATGCAGCTCTATTGATTAGCACTTTAATGTGGGGTTCTAATGAATTGTTCCTTTATTAGCATTTGCACATTCTATTTACCTCGGCAGCATCAGTACGTGTTGCAGCACACAGCACAGCACAGAGGACAAAGCACTCAATGCTTATAGGCATACATCTGGGCTGGGCTCATACAGAGTGCAAAGCATACATCTCCAGATCTATTCTTCTGGTGTTGTCCGCATTTCTTGGCACAATGTAACTGTTATACTCTACTGTCAAAAAATGATTGTAAGGTTGAACAGCGTATGACCGCTAGCTTGTGGGAGTGGAATTGTTTTGTCTGAGGTACGTTGGGAGAGATGATTAACTTCAAACAAAAACAGTCCATGGGTGAAAGGGGAGGGAGGCATCTTTAGGTCAACAAAACATGACCGGGCTGTGGATGGATAAAAGACACAGGCACAGCCAATGGAAAAGCATGAAAACCCGGCCAATAGAAGACAACCTAAGCCACTTGCAGACTCCCTTTACATATCCCATGGTTATATTCACATCTCAAGTCCTTTTATCAACATGCCAGAACCCATTAAGAGCCACTAATACTTCCATCGCCTTCTCTCCACCCCTCTATCTCTTCATCCATCCTGCTCACTCCATTCCTGGCAGTATGCATTCCTCTCTCGCCGGGCATCTGTGTTGTGTAATCGGCCTGTCTGCCCCTAACCCGGTTAAGAGGCCCTTTTCTTTTCTTCCCAGGCCCATCTCCCCAGCAGCAGCGGTGCTAGCTAGTTCCCCGCCTCCCAACACCAACCTCCTCTCCCTGAGGAAAAAACCCTTTGTCACCTTAGGGCCCTGAAAGCCCTGGCTCTCACTCCCCAATTGTTTCCAAATTTTCTGCATTCCTGATCCAGATAAAGGTCCTGCCTGGCTGCCTGCCTGCCTGGGGCCCTCCTCCACAGCTCCACCACCCAGCCTCAGCTCTGCTCTACAGACACCCAGGGAGATTGAGCCCAACCTGGGCAGAGGGTGGGCTGCGGCTGTAGAAAGGCCTGAAGGCTAAACCCACCCACACCCACTAGAGACCTCCCAGAGAAAAGAGAATGAGGGATTTAGATCCCGTACTTCCACATATTGGATGTGCTACTGGTCTGTATAAACGACATGCTTTGTACTGTAGAATTGAATATACTGTGAAATATTTTATGAAAGCTTCTTTTGGGGCAGTCTTTCAGAATGAATGCTATAAATTAAGTTAATGCTATAGGGTATAGGGTGACCTTTGTAGCCTTTTGGAGTTGAGCAAACCCCTCAAAACCTTCAAGCGTTTCCTAATCTGTCCCTCTCTTCCGAGGCCTATAATTCCAGAGCGCCTGACTTGGAAGCAGCCCTAAAGCTAATCATCATTTGGAATCTGACAGATTAGTCTTCTACCCAGCACAGAGAGCCTCGCTAGTTGGCTGATTAACAAGAGATAAGGAAACCCTTCTTACTCCTAGGACTTTAAAGCGCTTATGGAAATTTCCAGAAACCAGAGGGGGAGGTGGCCTACTACTCCACTATATACTTTATAGTCTACTGTAGGAATAATGCCATGGCTATGTATGTTCTTTCAAACGACGGTACATTAGCTGGTAAACCTACTACAGCTCCACTGCTAGGGATTTTAGTGAGAACTCTGAACGCGAACAAACAAATTCTCCCTCTTGTTCATCAAACCATGGCAGCCTCTTTCTCCAGGAGAAAGGGAGGGTGGGAGGACACTAGAAACAGGGTTTAACTCACTCAGGCAAAGCAGCTACCAGCAGGGGCAGAAGGATCACAAGAACACACAGACTGACTCCCTGCCTTGATCAAAGGCTAGCCTGTTACACTGATGTAGGTACGGCCTGACATTTCCAAAGTAGCTTTCATCAACAAAAGCATACAAAAGACCCTTTTAGCCATATGTGTGTTTAGGGAGACATTCATGTCTCCCAGTAAATAGAATAGGTTCAGTGTATTGTGCACCCCAGGGAAACAAACATGAGCTATCATTATGAGTTCAGAGATGCAATTAAGGGACTATATGTGGGCCCCCACGACTACTCCCTACCTGTGTCAACAGGCCCGGCTGGATCTGCAGCGGCTGAGCGCCGGGGGCCTGCGTCACTATGGGAACGGCGTTCTCCATCCGCACAGAGTAGCCTGTGTGTTTGGATGGGGAAGCCTGCAGCCCTGAGGACACACACAACAACATAGATGAGGTCAGCAACAACAACTATACTCTACGTGTCACACAAAAAGTCCTGCGCCTTGGGAGAAACAATGGTGGCAAAATTGTTAAAGAAAAAAGATTCATTTGAAAACAGTTTTTTTTGTTTATAGTGATACTGTACTCAATTACTGATTCAGCTTGAAAACAATAAGTTAGTAATGGCAACATAAATTACATCTGTATAACCCTTGGTTGAGTGGAGCAAACAGGACATTCTTATCCGCCGTTCCACAGAAACCAAAAAAAAATATGTTTTTCTTTCAGTCTTAACCTCACAAACAGCGGTGGTGCAAAAGCATCAATCATAGATGAATGCATTTTTATATGACTAATCAGCTCATAAATGTATCACAGCAGATCTCTTAAACATGAAGACTGCCGTTGCCTTGGGGGGTCAGTGGAAGTTACAGAACAAAAGGTCTACACAGCCAGTGGTGTGCAGTGCCTGCTCACAGCTTGATAAGCCCTTCTCTCTTCAGGAGAAAAACAAAACTCCCTGGTGCCAGACACTGCTGATCTAGTCTACTGAAACTGACTGACCCTTTGACAGGCAGTGTTTTAAATAGGTGCCGTTACTCACTTTGGGTGCAGGTACTGTTTATATTTACTTTTGAGCTAATATTCTATAAGATACGAATATGAGCTCAAGCAGTAGAACATTTGAGGTGCCGGTACTCCGCTCCAGTGAGCTCCTGCCCAAGTCAAGCACTGTTGGCTATTAGAAAGGCTTATAGAGGCTACTTTAATTCACTCATTTAGCATTTATGTATACAGGTAATCCTGTTGCAATCTTTTATCTTTCTGATGCTTTTTCAAAGTAAACCTGTTCCAAGATGGCAGCAAACACTCCATCGTTACAGACACCTAACCACTGATACAGGATCAGATATTTGTCCCCCCCCCATGCTTAAGGTTAAGACCAGGGATAGAGGAAGCTGATCCTAGATCTGTGGCCTTTTTACACACTGTGTTGGTTTCATCTCTTACCTTGGAAGCCTGGTGGACAGACGATGAGAGCCTGCTGGAAGGGGTCAGGCCGGGCAGCACAGAGTTGAGGGGCCCCGGGCTGCAGGGGCATGCTCCTTTGGGCCACGGCAGCCATGGAGGCCGCGGAGGGCTGGTAGAGTACAGATTGGTAGTTTAGTATGGAGACTTCGGGGTTGGCAAGGGAAAGGGTGGCACTGGTGGAGGAGGGAGCCAGGTTGGTGGCCTAAAGGAACAATGGGATTGAAACAAAAAGCCATGAGGAAATGCTGGGTGGTGGTGGTAGGCTCAAAAGGTTCTGAAGGGTGGTGGGTTGCAGGGGGGATACTATCATAACTCATCGCAACATAAAATAACATTGTCATTCATTTATTATGCGTTAGATGTCTTAATGGTACATTAGTAATACATTCAAACAGAGAACAAAATTAGGGCATTGTAATATCTCTCTGAATATTATAAATATCAGTGTGATAGTTCTCAGAATATGTCCTACAGCTTTAATGTACTGCACATGCTGCATTTCAGTGAATAGAGTGAGAGAACTAAGAGAAAGAGAGAATCAATGTGACAAATCACTTCCATCACCAACCTATTATTTGATAGTGCTGTAATTACTGTACATAAACAGTACATTGAGCCACAGAGGCTTATTTGTCCATACTGTACATGTACATACACACATACTGTTAGAGCTGCCACAAGTATGCATGTCAATAGAGATTCTCTCAATGTATTGTGTACACAACTAAATATCCACATACATGTACATACACACTCAGAGGCTTTAATGAAGCACTGTAGGAACCACACAGAAACACTCTGATCTGGGTTGTACATAAGGCACCAAACAGATGAAACTGGACTGAAACAAAGAGGGACTACCTGAGCTGGTCCAATAAGAAACACTTGTTTTTGTTTTTGGTTGCAAAACATTTTGCTACATTTTGCTACAGTGAGCCTAATGAATAAAACCCAGGTTAGAGGAGACTGTGATATAGAGACGAGACAAAATGACAAATCATTTCTCCTCCCAGTGTCTTTGTCCTCCCTCTGGCTACACAACGGACCCAAATAATCCTGGACCCAGTACTCAAGACACGCAATTATCTCTGTGAAGGGTCAACATTGAAAGAGCCAACTGGATTCCTAAGTGAAAGAATCAACGCTTATGCAATGCTCTTAAAATGCAAATGTTGCCAAAGTCTAATAATGAGCAGAGTAGTTGCTGGGCAAACTGACATTTTGTCTCTCGGCTTCACTATCTTGACTTCACATCTCTATCCTTGAGCATACATATTTCAAAGATGTCAGGCACTTGCTAATTGCGTGAACTGCTGTAAACCTGGGTCGTACTCATTAGGGCATACCGTAACAAAACGGTTTGCAACGGACAATGAAAACGAGGGTTCTTAATAGACAAGTTCAGGTAGTCCCTCCCTGTTTTAGTCTGTTTTCTTCTGTTTGGTGCCGAATCAATACGACCTTGGACATGGGGAGATCATCAATGAGGCCTAAGTAAGGCTTAAAGATAGCTTTGATAGGAACAAATGCTTTTAAAGACACCCAGTGTGCTCAGGTCTTAACTCAAATACTATTTGTTCGACAACACCCGTATTAATTAGCGTCTTTTCATTAAGCCTGAGTGGTTGAAAATTTAGAGACGACGCATTCATTTTTCATTTTGCACATCTTAGCAAGCTCGATGAGCACCGGGGGGAGAGGAGTTAATCAATATGCAAGTGTGGCATTCATCATACACAACACAGAGAGAGCCTGCAAATAAAAAACTCAAAGACTTTTCAATATTCTCCGGGTAAATAAATCACTTACTTAGTGCTGTTCATACCACACAGAACCAAGTTGCTCTGATGGCGAAGTAGAAACATTTACGTTAAGCTATTTATTACAGCGCAGTCTTAGTTGTACCTCGTTCTGCATAGAGTGGGTTCTGTGCCTGTCAATATGTTTAGTGAAAAAGAACACTGTTTGCCGGAAAAACGAGAGCTGCAAATCTAATTCAGCACCAGCTGAAAAATGTAAGTATGCAGCCATTTCATGATTCCAGCAGAAGCAAAAGTCAGCAGTTTAGAGTCACATACACCCCACGAAGCCCTACGTGCTGAAGCTCCAAAGGCAAAACGAAGAGAAACAGGAGGAGGAGAGGAGGAAGAGGAGGAAGCCCGCTGGTGAGATTTTGAAGGCCTGAAAGGCGCTAAACTGCAAGCCAAGCAGGAAGTGTAAGTTTGTCATGTATCTCTTCAGCAGTTTGTGACAGTCCCCAATGAGCCTTAGGCACAGACAGACACCTAGCTTGGCTGTCTTGGCCTTTAATATTCTCCTTAAGCATTCTACTATAGGGAGTGTTTTCTTGCAAATGGTCAATGCATTGCCTTCAAATAAAGACATGTGGGATGATTGTGTGTACTGTGCTGTGTAAAGCGTTAGCCTGAAAAAACACACTAACCAAGCTATATAGTGGTTGCCCAGCAAACGGGACGTCCTGAGGATATTAGGTGACGTTCCCATTAGGTCCCTTAGCGGTTTCGGCACAACGTTATCCCTCTGGCGTTCTGAGAACGTTCTAAGAGCATTGTGTGATAGTCCCAAGGGAACGTTCTCTGGGGGACCTGTGTCTACTTCCCTGTAAGTTCCCAGGACGTCACTGAGGACCATGTAAGGACCGTAGTAGGACGTTCTCAGGACCATTCCACCTGCGTTTTTATTGAAAGTCAACAGTGTTCTTTTTGCTTCAGTAGTGATCAGGGGCGTGAAACTAGAGTTTTCCTTTCCTTCAAAATGAACCAGTGCTACACATTCGGCAAAAATAACTTCATTTTAATCAGAAAAGTGTAACGCTGTTTGGCTAGTAGCCACAGATAATTAAATTAGCTTACAATGTATTTGGGGACTAGACAAAACCTTCAGGGGACCGTGATAGAATGTCCCAAAGAACATTAAAAAAACACCTCGGGACAAACCGGGAACTAGACAAAACTTCCAGGGGACCACAACAGAACGTCTCAAAGAATGTCCTCTGGGACGTCCCCGGGACCAGCCGGGAACTAGACGAAACCCCCATGGGACCATTACACAATGTCCTGACGACTTTAACCGACCATTTCATTACATCCCAGAGACGTCCTAATGACACATTGTTTGCAGCGTGTATTGCACACTGGCAGTAGTGCATACGCTTCATTACTGCATTAGCTTGCTACATGTCCTGCTACATGGATAGTGCTGGTCACCACCGACAGTAGCTGAGGTATGAATTGTGATGAGTATGTGAAGTAAAATCATCCACACTGTGCACAGTAGGTACCTGGCTGTGCACAGTGTTGAGCTGGTTGTTGAAGGTCATGGTGAGGTTGGTGGAGGTGCTGGGGGCCACGTGGGTGATGAAGGGGGTCTTGCTCTGGTTGACCGTGTCGTACATGCCCACACGACGCTTACAGATGTCCATGTTCTGGAAGCAGGACTTGACACTGGAGTGAGAGGAGGGGGGCAGAGAGACGGGGAAGGTAGAGAGGAGGAGGGGGAGGGAGAGGGGGAGAGAGAGAGAGAGAGAGAGAGAGAGAGAGAGAGAGAGAGAGAGAGAGGTGAGTATGAGCCTGCCTCATTTGGATTTAGTTCAGTTGCAAGGCTACTTTTTGCCCAGTTGTCTTTTTGCTATCTAACTCCATGAGATATGGGGTGGAATCTCTGGAATAGACGTACTGTGTGCTGTGGGGGAGGAGGTGGGTCATGGTTACGAAGGGATGATTGAGGGTCTCGATGGGAGTGATCCTTTTGTCCGCATCGATTGTCAGCATCTTGGTCAACAAGTCGATGAACTCTCTCCTGTCTGCCTTCTCCGCGAGCATGTCACTAGCCTCCAGATCTGTCGTCATATTCACCTGCAGACAGACAACATACAGAATAAGCATTAGCGATTAGCATTTCAGAGGGACATTCTCAGACCTTAAAGGGGCAATCTGCAGTTCAAACAATAACAAAGCCTGACCCAAACACTGATTTGGTAAACAGCTGAAGGATGGGGCTGGAGAAATGTAACCACTCTTAAATTCATAGACAGAGTTATAGATGCAATGACATCAAAATTACATTTTTAAACCATATTTTGAGGTTATAGTGTTTGTTTACAACACTCAATCACAATCACAAAGGAGTAAAACAAGCTAACATTTGGGTAAGATGGGGTAAGATAATTTAACTAAGCTCATGAGCATTTATAAGTTAGTCTTCAAGAATCATTGGGTACATATCATACATTTAAAAGTCCAAAAATGGATGTAGCAATCGCAGATTTCCCCTGACCTTTATTGAGGCTGTGTCTGAAATGGCACCCTATTCTGTATATAGTGCATTACTTCCACCACCCTATTCTGTATATAGTGCATTACTTCCACCACCCTATTCTGTATATAGTGCATTACTTCCACCACCCTATTCTGTATATAGTGCATTACTTCCACCACCCTATTCTGTATATAGTGCATTACTTCCACCACCCTATTCTGTATATAGTGCATTACTTTTGACTAGAGCCCTATGGGAATACTGTGCCATTTCAGAGGCAGCCTGTACTATTGCTGCGAACGACAGGAAAAACACTGCAGCCTTTCCCATGGATAGAACTATTAATAACCACACATGAAAGCTTCATCAGTTAGGGTGTCAACATCAGTGTCACAGCGCATAGTGATACCCTTGCACCTTACTGACATTACAAACATTTACACTGGTATTCATAGAAAAGAGCGGAGCCGCTTGAAAACTCCACTGGCGCCGTCGCTGAGATTTCTATCTACTGCCGAGAAGCAAAATAAACGAAGAATTAACCCGATATTTGTTGCCGTTTGCTTATTAAAAGAGGGGAAGTGGGGAGGTAGAGGGGGAGGTAAAGGTAGAGGCTGAGGGGGAGGGAGAGGCTGAGGCAGAGGGGGAGCGGAGGAGGGGGAGGTAGAGGCTGAGGGGGAGGTAGAGGCTGAGGCAGAGGGGGAGCGGAGGAGGGGGAGGTAGAGGCTGAGGCAGAGGGGAGGTAGAGGCAGAGGGGGAGATGGAGCTAGAGGCAGAGGGGAGGTAGAAGCTGAGGCGAGGGGGTAGAGGCAGAGGGGAGGTAGAAGCTGAGGCGAGGGAGGTAGAGGTAGCGGCAGAGGGGGAGGTAGAGGCAGAGGGGGAGGTAGAGGCTGAGGGGGAGGTAGAGGCTGAGGCAGAGGGGGAGCGGAAGAGGGGGATGTAGAGGCTGAGGCAGAGGGGGAGGTAGAGGCAGAGGGGAGGTAGAGGCTGAGGCAGAGGGGGAGCGGAGGAGGGGGAGGTAGAGGCTGAGTCAGAGGGGGAGGTAGAGGCAGAGGCGGAGGTAGAGGCTGAGGCAGAGGGGGAGATGGAGGTATAGGCAGAGGGGGAGGTAGAAGCTAAGGCGAGGGGGGTAGAGGCAGAGGGGGAGGTAGAGGCAGAGGGGGAGGTATAAACTGAGGCTCTGGAGCAGCCCACAGCCAGTGGCATGTCTGAGTTGGAGGGACAGGGACACAGACAGGGACAGGCGTGCTTGTTTATTGCGATTGCTATGCTGAGATAGCCCGTTTTTCATAAAGATACAGCTTACCTGTAGCCCTGCTTCAGGGGCTATCTGATGTACCGCCAGTCAACGCCAAACAATATGATTGAGTTCTCGTTCCTACGCAAGTTATTCAGGCTCCATCCCTAACCCCTTCCTGCCTCGCACATTCCCACTCGCCGTGATAAAGGAATAATCTCTGGAATGAGGTGGGGAAAATAATCACGCTGTCCTCTGCGAGAGGGGAAAATTACTTTGGGAAACGGACTCAGTCGGATTTGCGAATGTGTCGCCTTACCTATTTATGTGTACTACGGAGGCAATCTAACTCCATACTAGCATTGTAGCACAGCAGAAATGTACAGTATAGATGTTAATGTTACGGAGAACAGCATGCATTCTATCGTAGTGGATTGATTGAATGCCGAGACAGAACAAGGCCTCTCTATCAGTATGCTAGATCATAAATTCAAAGAGCAGCAAAGCAGTAGAATGCTTTTAGTATAGTCATCACTTCTCTTTATCCTGCCCACAACACCAAACCCTCTGAAATTGAGCATAGTCCTATTATACACAGAACAAAAATATAAACGCAACATGTAAAGCGTTGGTCCCATGTTTCATGAGCTGAAATAACATTTTCCATACGCACAAAAATGATTTATCTCAAATGTTGTGCACAAATTTGTTTACATCCCAGTTAATGAGCCTTTCTGTTTCGAGGGAGCCTGCAATTGGCATGCTGACTGCATGAATTTTCACCAGAGTTGTAGCCAAATTATTTAAATGTTATTTCTCTAAGCCTCCAACGTCCTTTTTTTTGAGAATATGTCAGTATGTCCAACAGGCCTCACAACAGCAGACCACGTGTAACCACGCCAGCCCAGGACCTCCACAACCGGCGTCTTCAACCTGCTGGATCGTCTGAGACCAGCCACCCGGACAACTGATGAAACTGTGGGTTTGCACAACCAAATCATTTCTGCACAAACTGTCAGAAACCGCCTCAGGGAAGCTCATCTGCGTCCTCGTCGTTCTCACCAGGGTCTTGACCTGACTGCAGTTCAGCGTCATAACCGACTTCAATGGGCAAATGCTCACCTTCAATGGCCACTGACACACTGGAGAAGTGTGCTCTTCACGGATGAATCCAAGTTTCAAATGTCCCGGGCAGATGGCAGACAGCGTGTGGGTGAACGGTTTGCTGATGTGAACGTTATGAACAGAGTGCAACATTGCTGGTGGAGGTGGGGTTATGGTATGGTCAGGCATAAGCTACGGACAACAAACACAATTGCATTTTATCGATGGAAATTTGAATGCACAGAGATACCGTGATGAGATCCTGAGGCCCATTGTCGTGCCATTTATCCACAGCCATCACCTCGTGTTTCAGCATGATAATGCACGGCCCCATGTCGCAAGGATCTGTACACAATTCCTGGAAGCTGAAAATGTCCCAGTTCTTCCATGGCCTGCATACTCAGCATACATGTCACCCATTGAGCATGTTAGGATGCTCTGGATGGATGTGTACGACAGCGCGTTCCAGTTCCCGACAATATCCAGCAACTTCGCACAGCCATTGAAGAGAAGTGGGACAACATTCCACGAGCTACAATCAACAGCTCGATCAACTCTATGCAAAGGAGATGTGTCACGCTGCATGAGGCAAATGGTGCCCACACCAGATACTGGTTTTCTGATCCACGCCCCTTCCTTTTTTTGTTTGCTATCTGTGACCAACAGATGCATATCTGTATTCCCAGTCATGTGAAATCCACAGATTAGGGCCAATTGCCTGATTTCCTTATATAAACTGTAACTCAGTAAATTGTTTGAAATTGTTGCATGTTGCTTTTATATTTTTGTTCAGTGTATATTCCATGACGAGTGCAGTGTCTGTATACGCATGTCAATGGATATTTCTGGCCTCAGAGACATCATATCATAGAAATATAATCTAGAATCTAGTAACTCCTGAGGACCTATGACATGGCACTCCAGAACACGAGGACACGACAGCAGATGTCCAAGCAGCACTGGGACACATCAGGCTGCCTGTGCCTGAGGAGAGGTGGAGTTAACCATGCAAGACTATGATGTGTACAGAACAACCTCACAACCCTAGTTTAGAATAGCAGGTTTAATGTTGGACAACTAACAGCGCCCCATCTGAGTTGAGGTCAGTAATATTACTTAGAGGAAAGGGAGAGTAGTTAGTAGAAGTGGAAGTGAATGTGAGGAGCTTGTCCTTCGGCCATTGCTTCACTGTCAGCGACTGTTATTGTAAAGTCATGCTGGGTCACAGAGTTGTGTGTGGTGAAAACATAGCCACGACTAAAATGTCTTGGCCTCCGTCTATCTAGTTCTCCATTCAGGCTGCATCCAGTTTAGCTAGTGCTAACTAGAGATCAAATGGAGATGGGTCCTCCAGAACTTTAAGCTCTCCCAACATTTCCCAAGACAGTGTGGAAGCAACAAGAATGTCACCATTGGCAGATGTCCCAGTAATCAACCCAAGTCTCTCTCTCCAGTCCCTCTGTGCCTTCAGATATGATCATTATACAAATGAAGACAGATGTCCACACTGCTAACTTATTTATCTGGCCCTAGATTCTGACTCGGTCTGAGCTCTTCTCCCAATTAGGACTGGGCTCCTCTTTTTACTTTCTGTTTCTTTTAGTAACCTGTGTGTGTGTGTGTGCGCGTGCCTACCTGTGCGTCAGTGGAGGCTGCTTAGAGGAGAATGGCTCATAATAATGGCCAGAACGGAGCGAATGGAATGGCATCAAACATCTGGAAACCATGTGTTTGATGTATTTGATACCATTTCACTGATTCCGCTCCAGTCATTACCCACGAGCCCGTTCTCCCCAATTAAGGTGCTACCACAACCTCTTGTGCTGTGTGTGTGTTTGTGTGTGTGTTGGATGGGGACCTGGTATGTTGATTGCATTAGACCAGTGTTGTGTGTCTGGGAGTAGGAGCAGCTTGGAGGTATTGCCTCCTAAACTAACCCAGGCAGAGGCACTAACTTCACCGAGCACCACTTCCGCTGGGCCTGCACACTATGCCAGACCTGGGGCACTCTGGCTGGGCACTGGGTCAACTCTAATAGTCCAGACGGGACATCAGTGAAGTGAACAATTGTAGGTCCGCATGAGGTGGATGACCCCAAGGGCTTAACGTGGCAGACGATTTGTGTGTGTGTGTACGTGCGCGTGTGTGGTGTACGGAGCAAACTGCAATCAGATCGCAGACCTCAAGTCATAATTTACCTGACTTAATCTGTCATGTACCTTGACAGCTTTTTATCCTCCCCTCAAGGAACAAGACATTTCAGATGCCTGGGAAATGTATCACGCTTTCCATCATTACCGGTGTGTACTCTACAGTATGCGTGCTGTTAAAACTAGTATGTTTGGGCGGGTGAGAACAAAATATGGGCAGAGACACTATCGTATCATAATCTGCAAAATGTCATAGGTCTGTGTCAACTTTCCCACCGCAATCGAAATGAGAGTTGGGGAGAGGAGACGTGCTATGAGAAGGATCACATAAGATATAAGCCGTTTGGCGACAGTGCTTTTCTACACAAGGGTTTAGTTGTATGAGTCACTTCCTGGTTACATAAACATTGTATGCATCCTTTCTTTGTTTTACCAAACAAATGGGTTCCCACAGGTGTTCTCTCTGTAAACGTCGCGCTGGAGAGAGCAGGCTTGTTTATTAGGCACCAAACGGAAGAAAACGGACTGAAACAGGCAGGGACTACCTGGACTTGTCCAATAAGAAACCCTAATTTGAATTTTTCCTTGTGAAATGTTTTAAAACGATTTCCTAATGAATACGACCTAGCTAAGGGCTAAAAGCTATGGTTCCCACGCTGCAACTCCTCTAGCCTTCTCTGTTTCGTTGTGTTCATGTCCTACACAGACGCGTCCAGTTAGGTGATGGCCACAACATTCACCCAGCTTAAATAAGAAAGCAAACTACACACTGGAAATACTGTGACTGAGTTGGCCAAATGCTCGACTACGATGTCAGCCTGTCATTTATTAACTGGTGGTTTTAGAGAAAATAAGAATAAAGAAAATAATCTGAAATGAAGAAGGGTTTCGGTCGGAGCACAGCCGGTTTCATTTCCCCTGTGCGACTACATATGCAAGGGGCTCCACTGCGTGTGTGTGTGTGTGTGTGTGTGTGTGTATGTGTATCTGTGCATGTGTGTGTATTGTATATACAGTGCTCTGAACCTGCGCCATATCATCTAGGCAGTTGAAGATGTACTTCCGGGCCTCCTTCGACTTGATCGCTGTCTCTCCTTCATGGTCCTCGGGTGTCTGTGGAGACAAGAAACAGATGTTCCATTCAGTTCCCATAAGACTTCCTCTAGTCTCTGAAAATACTCTATTTACATGTCCCTCATTACAGACTCTTATTATAGGCAGCAGGACTGAGCTAGCTAGCAGGACTGAGCACTATTGTTTATCGGTAGCAGGACTGAGCTAGCTAGCAGGACTGAGAACTATTGTTTATCGGCAGCAGGACTGAGCTAGCTAGCAGGACTGAGCACTATTGTTTATCGGCAGCAGGACTGAGCTAGCTAGCAGGACTGAGCACTATTGTTTATCGGTAGCAGGACTGAGCTAGCTAGCAGGACTGAGCACTATTGTTTATCGGCAGCAGGACTGAGCTAGCTAGCAGGACTGAGAACTATTGTTGATCGGCAGCAGGACTGAGCTAGCTAGCAGGACTGAGAACTATTGTTGATCGGCAGCAGGACTGAGCTAGCTTGCAGGACTGAGAACTATTGTTTATCGGCAGCAGGACAGAGCTAGCTTGCAGGCCTGGGGTGGTGAAACACACACACCTGCGCGGACACACTTTTGGAGCGACAGGTAGCCTAGTGGTTTGAGCGTTGGGGCAGTAACCGAAAGGTTGCTGGATCGAATCCCCGTGCTGACAAGGTAAAAATATGTCATTCTTCCCCTGTACAAGGCAGTTACCCCACTGTTCCCTGGTAGGCTGTCATTATAAATAAGAATTTGTTTTTAACTGACTTGCCTATTAAATAAAATACACACACAAAACGTGTGTATGGGCAAAAGCAGGGACACACGTGTAAGCATAGAAACACACACACCCACATGCAGTATGTAGACACACTAATCTTACAGACCTATTATCAGAGGAAAACTCTCTGACCAAATATGCTGTATTCATTTTAATTACAGTATCAGCATTTTCACGGCTGCTGTAAAATGGAAATATACGACAAGCCAAGGTCGAAGCGAAGCTTAGCAATCACTCTGACAGGCCTATCCCTGTTTCTGTCTCAGGGAAAGGGAAAACGTTGTCGGTTACTAGCTATCTGATTTTCCATTGCCAACAACCATGGACAAATATGAGGCTGTAGCCGTGTCCTAATATACAAGGTAATAACTTATCTGTACCTTTTCACACAGTGACAGCCTCTTGTATAACTTAAGAGCACACACACACACACACACACACACACAACAGACAGGGTGTTATCATCTATCCTTACTGAAAGGTCAATGTTGCAAGGAGCTACATTAATGGATGTCAATGTGGTATGTTGTTGTGCCTCATTTTGTATGGATAAGAACAAAGACATGGGGTGTGTCAGACAATGGCACCCAAGTCAAAAGTTGTGCACTTCATAGGGAGTAAGGTGCCATTTGGGACGGACTCGTGGTGAGTCTCCAAGGAGAGCTGATCAAGCTTGGGAGAGAATATTGCTAAGTGCAGTAGAGCGGTGACGGTGTATATATCCAGCTGAGATATTGGTATTGTGGGGTCAGGATGTTCAATACAGTAACAATATGTCTGCAGATTCACTGCATGACTCCAAAGTACTCCCAAAGGGGAAGAAATGCTGGTGCTTGAACAGGTCAGCACCTTATCGAGTGGCCTGAATAGAGCAACTTTCTTTTGGAGTCTATCCTGTCAATGCCTCACACTGAGCTTCTGTAGCTCGTTTTTTAAAACACATTTATTCAGGGGGACCCATTGAGACCATTTACAATGGTGGACTAAGGACAACAATACACCAAATAAAAAATGATTCATACAAATAAAGTAAACTATAATTTACAGAATCAACACTACAGCTTCAAACACCACACGTATAATTATTTACATTAAATACAAACAGTTGCAATTATCACTAAATTAACTTAACATTAAAGTCCTAAACTGCTCTAGAGTCACCAGAGTCAGAAGTTTTGTAGGCTTTCCAAAAATGGGGGGGGGCACTGAAACTGAAGTCGGATTTACCTAGATCGTTACGTACTAGTGGAACCTCGAGAGTTAACCATCCCTGTGAACGGGTTGGCTGTCTCATATATTTTTTCATTTTAACAGTGAAGTGAGGTAGGTCGGAAGCTTGTGTAGTAGAGCTTTTAAAACAATGCAGCAGTGAGTATTACAACTGTCACCTGTTCTAAAGCGAAGGGCGCTATGGTAGACTGCATCCAAAGGTTTAAGAGTAGTGGCTGCTGCATTCTGGTAAATGGTGTCCCCATCGTCAAGAACTGGCAGGAAAGTTGACTGTTTAGGCAGAGGCATTAGATCGCAGCTTTTTTTAACTAGTTCATACGTACGTTTTTTTATAAGTCAAATTATTCTCAATCCAAAAGCCCAGATATTTATTGGCGGGGAACCTGCTCGATTAAACAACCACCCAATGCATAAATGTGTAGACCATCTTAATTATTTCTACGAGAATTAGAAAACAGCATACATTTCGTTTTTTCCCACATTAATATTAAATCAAGGACTTTCTGCAAGGTGACAAAACCCGATTGCAGCTCCAACATAGCCTGGTCAGCCGTAGGGGAAATAGCGTACATAACAGTCTCATCTACATACAGATGAATGTTACAGGTTTTTGCAGAGACACCAATATGATTTATATAGTATAAATAGTAGAACACACCTTTAGGAATATCGAGGTAACTTGACTTGACACCATCAGAAAAACACATTGTGTCCTGTCTAGCAGATAGTTCCCAAACCATTTGCACGACGCCTGGTCGAGGCCCATTTCAGACAATCTTCGAATGAGTAGGGGATGGTCGACAATCTCAAGCCTTGAAAAGGTCTATAAATATGGCAGAACAGTGATTCCTATGATCTAAGCAATTTAATATATAATGTAAGTGTAGATGCTGAAACTGTGCTATAAAACCAGACTGGTACACATTAAGAGTATAATTCAAGGAGCAAAAAAAGTTCTTAGCTGACAGTTTGCCACTGATTCTAATATTTTTGCAAGGCAAGATAGTTTCGGAAATTGGGCGGTAGTTATCTAGGTCAGAAGGATCTCCAGCTTTGTGAAGAGGGAGGACAGGTCTTAGGGATACCACCAGAAGCAAATGTTTCAAAATGTGGGTCAAAGGTTCTACAATGAGGGGGGCAGAAAGCTGCAGTAGGAAGGGATCAAGCGAATCAGCTCCTGTGGATTTCTTTCACATACATTTTATGCAAGGCACATAATACATCATTGACATACTGGGTAGGTCACTTGGTGGGCAAATATAGTTTTACATGATCGACTCCACTGAAACCCAACTCCTCTTTTGATGTGTATGGAGAGTTTTGACGCAACAACAGGCAATCGTAATTAGGGTTTCTCAAATGTGTGTGTGTGTGTGTGTGTGTGATAGAGGCCTACCTTCAGTCTCCACAGGGGGTAGCTGGTAGAGTCTGTGACTCGGTTGAAGAACCTAGTAGTCTTAGTCCCTGCACTCAGGAGAAACTCCGCAGGCAGCCCCTGTGTCTGAGAGATGTACCGGATCTACAGGAGGACGAGGAGAAAATATCAAATAACATTCAGAGTTTCAAACACAATCAGCCAAACAGCATTCAAATGCAGATGTGCAAAATAAGGCACGCTTAATCGGATATTGTTAGTTTTGCGCTTTAAGGTTAAGGCGCAAAAATGGAAAATCATTGCTGGCACAAATATTTAGGGTGATAACACTCAAATAATCACATCTTGTAAGTATGTTCACTGCAGAGGGAATATGCCTAGACCCAGATTCAGTATAATCCATTACTGATAAAATCACAGTGTGTTATGCCTTAGTTGTGGCACATTTTCACAGCAGGGTCAAAGTGGCAAGGTCATATCGTCAGGAAAAACTCTTGGCCCTAGCCATGATTCACGACTATGGTCATGAGCTTTTGCCCACCATGTGACCTACCAAGTAAAAACCCCTGTATGTAACTCTGAGCCGGTGTGTTTGTGTCTGGTACCCCGTGTATATAGCCAAGTTATAATTACTCATTGTGTATTTATTATTGTTTTCATTTTCTATTATCTCTCTATTTTCTTTCTCTCTGCATTGTTGGGACGGGCCCGTAAGTACGCATTTCACTGCTAGTCTACACCTGTTGTTTACAAAGCACGTGACTAATAAAAATGTATATGATTTGTTTAGTTCTGTGAGTGACCGGGATGAGGCCTGAGTGTGTGTGTGTATTTGTCACATGCTTCGTAAACAACAGGCGTAGACTAACTTACTTGGTTGTGCGTATGTGTGTGTGTGTGTGTGTGTGTGTGTGTGTGTGTGTGTGTGTGTGTAGGAGTGTGTGTGTGTGTGTAGGAGTGTGTGTGTGTGTGTGTAGGAGTGTGTGTGTGTGTGTGTGTGTGTGTGTGTGTGTGTGTGTGTGTGTGTGTGTGTGTGTGTGTGTGTAGGAGTGTGTGTGTGTAGGAGTGTGTGTGTGTAGGAGTGTGTGTGTGTGTAGGAGTGTCTCATCTCCTCCTGACAAACAGGCAGATCCTGATCCCTCTGTTTATTCCAGCAGATGCCACTGAACCACTTGCACCAATTAGCAGCGCGCCGGTGCTCCAGAGCAACAGATCTCTCTGTTCCTCTCATCTCTCTCTCTCTGTTCCTCTCATCTCTATCTCTCTCTCTCTCTGTTCCTCTCATCTCTCTCTCTCTCTCTCTCTCTGTTCCTCTCATCTCTCTCTCTCTCTCTCTCTCTCTGTTCCTCTCATCTCTCTCTCTCTCTCTCTCTCTCTCTCTCTCTCTCTCTCTCTGTTCCTCTCATCTCTATCTCTCTCTCTCTCTCTGTTCCTCTCATCTCTATCTCTCTCTCTCTGTTCCTCTCATCTCTATCTCTCTCTCTCTGTTCCTCTCATCTCTATCTCTCTCTCTGTTCCTCTCATCTCTATCTCTCTCTCTCTCTCTGTTCCTCTCATCTCTCTCTCTCTCTCTCTCTGTTCCTCTCATCTCTATCTCTCTCTCTCTCTCTGTTCCTCTCATCTCTCTCTCTCTCTCTGTTCCTCTCATCTCTATCTCTCTCTCTCTCTCTGTTCCTCTCATCTCTATCTCTCTCTCTCTCTGTTCCTCTCATCTCTATCTCTCTCTCTCTCTCTCTCTCTCTCTCTCTCTGTTCCTCTCATCTCTATCTCTCTCTCTCTCTCTCTGTTCCTCCTCTTCTCTCTCTCCCTCTCGCTCTTTTATGGCTCTATGGGAAAGCCTTGAGCGAATAATGCTCTGTCTCTCAGAACAAACCAAGCAGTTTGTTTTTCTCCAGTCCTGAAACATATTATCTAATTTGCAAAGCTCTCAAATTGATCCTCTCCCTTCCTCTCTGACTTACACTACTACAGCATAAGCATGACTTGTAGTGATATATCAGTCCTTGTCCAGAAGTGGACTAGTGACTCTTCATATGCCACTTATGTAGAATGCACACCTTGATAGATTGAAATGGTGTATGGTGTTTTGAATTGAGAACTCTTTCACATTTCCTGTTTATAGTAGCATTCAGAAACAATTTCTTCTAGCTCTTGTCTTGGAGGCTTTCTCTCCTTTAGGCATCAGTCATTATCTTCCTGGTTGTCACCCACCCATGCCCCTCCCCCTTCCCCCCCACGGGCAGACTCTCAGACCTACCTGGTCGTACTCGGAGGCCCCTGGGTAGAGGGGCCAACCCAGGAAGAGCTCTGCGATGACACAGCCCAGGGACCACATGTCGATGGCCTCACAGAATGGAAGGCCCAGGATGATCTCTGGAGCTCTGAGGACAGAGAGATACAGCATTGTTAGATACAGGCCAAAGTATTTCTGTAAGGTAAATGTTACAAGGGGGTTCAGCTGTATGAGCTATGGAATTGACCACACCTTGTCTCTAACCGGGCAAAGACCATGATGAGCTTGAAACCAACACAGACAAAAGGCCCGTTCACTGCCATTGAAGTTCATTTCTGCTTGAGTTGAACATGATCTCTGTGACCTTCGGGGAAATTGCATTTAAAAGTCTTTCGTTTTGGATTGAATCCCGTCCCATGTCATACGAACATTTGCCGATGTAACACTAGCTTTAATGAAATATCTCATTTGGAAGCAGCAAACAAATGAGTGACATTCACTTTCTTTTCCCACCCAGTATGTGTTCAGGGAGAACAGACCAATGTAATGGAGAGAAGAGCTAGACTAGCTAGAAGAGCTTGACTTAGGCACTTCAGTGTTAGGAGCAGCAGATAACCCTACCAAAACATAAGCCAACTAGGCAGCTCTATTAAAAACATCCCCTAAACAAACATTATTTAATTGAATACAACGCCAGCAGCATTATTTCAACGCTCCGCCCAAGATAAATTAATCAATCAGCCTGTCATTCTCTGATATGTTATTTAACATTGATCTCAGACCAGCTTTGTGCCTTTAATACAAACTCCTTGCTTGTTTAGAGGAGCTTTGAAAAAAGTTGGATTCAAGGACTTTGTTTTCTTTGATTGTCCTTCAAATGGCACTGGCAGTCACGCTGTTCATTTCAGTGCTAACTGTGGGGGCAGAGCTAATTGACTGATAGCCGTGCAGGAGCCAATCGGGATGACTGATCTCGGGAAGTCTGGCCTCTGGGATAAAAGGCGGGGGAGGGGAGGATCATCTGGGGAAGAGGATGGGTCTTGGTTACGGTGGCCCGATGTGGAATCAATTGTGCCGCCATGAAAGATAAAATCGACGTAAATATCAACAGAGTCAGAGCAACCCTCGTCCGACTCCGGGTGGTTATTTAGTTGATAACGACAAAGCCCGGTTCCTAGACTCCGGGGCCTTTATGCAACACAGGGGCCACCTCACGAGGGCCACAGATAAATAACTGGGTCTGATTGAACACTGAACAGGAAGAAAAACAACTGACAAACTATTTAGAAAAGGATACATTTTACAGTGGACCCACCCTGAGCTCTGTTACATTACACATTACAGTTAGGTTATAGTGCAGTCCACTGAGCTGAAGTCTCTGATGAGCCTTTAAAATAACTAGGCAGACTGCCTCGGTCCCCAATAAGGGAAACGCACTGTGACTTCAAAGTGAACTAAAGAGTGAACTGGAGACGCTGTCACACACACACATGCATGCACGTACACACATACTCACGCACGTGCACACACACATACACAAACTAGAGATGCACTACTTCATCATAAAACATTATTAGCGATACATTTTAATGGTGTGACAGCAATTCTCTGAGCTTTAGGCTGATCCTGGAACATTTCTGTCCCCTGTTTGCTCCGAGAGCCACTCGCCGAGTTCCCAGCGTTTCCTGCCTGCGGTGGTCATGACAACGAGGCGAGTGGAGAGGAGCAGAGGAGCGCGGGCTCCAGGCAGCACAGCAGAAGCCTGGGAGAGAGACAGAGACGTAACGCCTGGCCGGGAGCCTGCTGGACAGGCCCGGAGAAAAGATCATGTGGAAAAGAGCAGGGCTTTATGGGGCTGGCGGGAGGGGGATTTTGGGGGCAACGGCTGGGGGAATCGGAACACATTTTCCACATGGGCCTCAGACTCCTCTCCTCTCAGACCCGCCTCCCTTGTCTATGTGTGAAAGAGATGGCAGGTTTAACATTGTGAGAAACAGCTGGGACGCGGCTGTTTCACGGTGGCAGACTTACACAGGGGATATCTCACTATCAAAAGAGAGAGACGAGACAGTACCAATGAGAGAGAGAGGGAAAGGGCGACCAAGAGAGTAGGGAGAGAGAGAGAGAAATGAAAGAGAGGGAGAGCAAGAAAGAGCGAGACAGAGAGCGAGACAGAGAGCAGTAGCCTCTCAAGCGAACATCACATTCACTGGAGAGGGCTCAGTAAATACAAACGGTGGTTATTGGGGTCTCGGGGGCAGAGGTGGAACACAGTGTCTGAGAAGGAGGGGTTACATTCCACATACAAAGACACCTTCAACACAATGAGCTGGGCCATCTATCGTGGGTTACCAAAGCACCATTGAGGCGCCTGCTTGGAGAAGATAGCACTGGGCAGGACACCGTGTGCTGAGCGGAGAGAGGGAGCCTGAGCTATGGGCCAGGAACTAGGGTCCGTCAGCACAATACTCCCTCTTCAAACTGCCTGGGCTTTCACTTTAGAGAGGTAGGAGGCTAGGAACTTTACAATGAGGGATGCATAGGATCACGCACGCACGCACGCACGCACACACACACACACACACACACACACACACACACACACACACACACACACACACACACACACACACACACACACACACACACACACACACACACACACACACACACACACACAAAATAGATTATATGGTTCTGGCTGACAGGCTGCTTTTCTACACCCCCTCCAGTATGAAATGCATCCGGCAAATAGCCAAGCTTATGGAAAACTACTTTGTAACTTTCCGTTGCAGAAGATAAGCTGTTATTGCATACACACAGATTTGACACCCCTCCCCCAACGATGTACAGCTTTCGGTTCCCCCCCAGAGAGTGATAGAGGTCTTTGCTCTGTAATTAGCACTAGAATGGGACACACAACACACACACACACACACACACACACACACACACACACACACACACACACACACACACACACACACACACACACACACACACACACACACACACACACACACACACACAAGCCCTCTATTTGCATGAGTATATCAGCCCCACTAGGCTTTAAAGCAGAGGGGCCAATGCAGCATGCCAGCCAGGCTACTGAAAAAAAATACTTTGAACAGCAACACAAATTGAGCTGAAATCAGCCTTGGGAGGAAACACATCATCATACTGACCCCTAGACCACACTAGACCACACTGGACCACACTAGACCACACTGGACCACACTGGACCTCACTGGACCGCACTGGACCGCACTGGACCGCACTGGACCGCACTAGACCGCACTGGACCGCACTGGACCTCACTGGACCTCACTGGACCGCACTGGACCACACTGGACCTCACTGGACCGCACTGGACCTCACTGGACCGCACTGGACTGCACTGGACCACACTGGACCGCACTGGACCGCACTAGACCGCACTGGACCGCACTGGACCACACTAGACCGCACTGGACCGCACTGGACCGCACTGGACCTCACTGGACCGCTGGCCCCCAGTGGTCCTAATACTCAGGTCACAGAACCTTCCACTCCCACAAGGTCCTTTCTAGAAGTTACAGCAGCACCCCTCCCCTCCCCTGCATATCCAATCTCCACCCTTGGAATATTAGTATCATCTCAGCATGAAATTAATATGACACAACAACCAATCATGGGGAAAATGGTCAAGTCTGTGCCGGCCGCAATGTTGTTATTTTCCATGGATGACGCTGTGCCCCGTTTGATGTCATGGAAGTGTGGACTTTTATAACAGTCGGCTTTGGACCATACTATTTAAATTAGAGAGCAATTAGTCCTGCATCTTTAGCTGTGTGTGTGTCTGTGTGCGTGTGTGTGCGCG
Source organism: Brachymystax lenok tsinlingensis (assembly GCA_030435695.1). NCBI lineage: Eukaryota > Metazoa > Chordata > Actinopteri > Salmoniformes > Salmonidae > Brachymystax > Brachymystax lenok. The sequence continues at coordinate 39,391,390 of CM059793.1, read as the reverse complement.
CGTGTGTGTAGGTGTGTGTGCGCGCACCTCCCCAGAGCAGGGATCATGTTGAGGACCGTTAGAGTTGATGACGTTGTGCTTGGATCCGTTCAGGCAGAACCTCCCCGTCCAGGCCCTTTCCCATGATTCCCCTGCCCTGGTCTCACCAAGGTCCAGCTGCACTCCACCCAGCCCAACGATCGCGTGACTTAATCAAACCCAGTAATGCAAATCTCCTCACTGCTTCCAAAACACAGCAGCAGCTGCCGACGCAGGCCTTTACACAGGCAAACAGGAAGCACACTACGCAGCTCACACACTCCTCTTCTCCCTCCCTCCCTCCCTCCCTCCCTCCCTCCCTTCACTCCTCTCTTCCTTCACTCTCAGTACGCAGAAGCAGATACTGGAAGTTGCCTGTGTCCTGTAGAACACGGGGGCACAATGTCTGTCAGCCCTGAGAGCTGCAGTTAGAGTCGTCCGTAATAGTTCACAGACGGTAGTGAATAAAGGAGATGGAGGTTGTGGGTGAAACTGTCGAATGGAAAACGGCAGGTAGTCAGGCGTTAACGACTCACCACGTCCTGGTGCTTTATGAGCAGAGCTGCTCTGCATGCAAACCTCAGCTACGCACACACACACACAAACAGCCACTCAGATTGTGACGTTTGCACCAGAGGGTGGTGTGCCGTGTGCAGTGCAAGGCCTGAGTGGCACTAACACGCACACTGAAGTCAGTGACCTATATGTCTGTCTTATCAGAGTAGGCTTACTATATTCAGCATTTGTTAACGCATAGCTCCGAGCTCTCTTCTTCTGGAAAGTTCCATCGGCCCCACACGTGCAGCATGTGCACTCCATAAGCAGCGGCACAGAAACCCCATCACTTTGACTTACACCTCTAATGTAACAGCTTTAAACTAGGGGGGGTGGGGGGAGCACTGTGATTTCCTCCCAGCTAGCCTCTCATTGACGAGGCCAGTCCCCTGGGAGATACAGGGATGGCATACCCCCCCCCAGAACGTTTCTTCTGCCCCCCTTTAACTAGGGCAGACCAGACCGGGCAGGTGTGCAGAAGGGCAGTGCCGCTCCTCCCCACCCGTACCCACGCACCGCCCTGCAGCTGCTACTCCCGGCTCCGACATCCCGGGCGTTGGGCACGTCAGGATGCTACCATCACCCTGACCTTCCTTCAGCTCGGCTTCACTTCAGTGTCCTGGTAGTCTGGCACATTACCAGTCTGGACCACCGTGTTTACATTCTATTGCCATGAGGTTGAACCAGAGACATAATTTGCTGTATATTATATATTTCTCTTGGCTTGTGCAGCATTTACACTGGACAACGTTTCTGTTGCAATAACTCTGAAACATAGACATTATATGTATCATAAATATGACCGTATTCATAAACTGTACGTATGACGTCCTTGGTTTGATCTGCTCTTGGTGCAACAATAACTGCTCTTGTATAATGGAGTGAAACTCACAGCCCACTTAACAACTCTGTTGAGTAATAGCCTATTTACTGTGAAGAAAACTGGGCTGGTTGAGTTAACTTCATTCAAAGAGCTCTCTGCTTCCTGACGTGATGAAGGGAGGACAGAAAGCTCTTTTGTTATTATGTACAGTATGTTTATGACTTGTCTGCTCTTTTCCCAGCCATAGGGAAGACATGGGTGGGGGTATGGGTGGGGAGAGGGTAGATGGGAAATTGGGTGAAGGGTTGGGGTCAAAAGTGTGTGGGTGGGCAAGACAAGAAAAATTCCTGTAGTATGAATTAGTTCAGCTGTATATTATGTTACTGTGCAGGAATAATTGTGAAAACGTAATACAAATATATTCATCAACAAACTGGTTGACAGGAAAAAGCTCTTGTTGGGGAAGGGAATGGCCTGGCCTGTGGGTTCCCCTATTGCCCTCTCCTCCTCTACAGCCATCACTCCTCTCCCCCTGGCTGGTCTTATTAAAGAAGCCTGGGTCTGGGTCTTTTTCTGCTCTGTGAATGAAGGACTTCACTACCCAGTCCCCAGAGATCCATCGCTATAACATTATGTATTGTGCTCAGCGTTTCAGTGGCGACCGATCAACCTACAACTCTTTGAAGGCCTTTTGAATACACACAGTGTGAAGGCCACTGACTGAGGGACCGAGTGACAGAGGGATCGCCCAGCCCTATCCTGCACCTGTGGCCCGTCCTCTGGCCCCAAGGCTGGTGGTTTCATCTGTCAGAGAGGCTGAGACGATGACACACACACACACACACTAAAAAGAACCAGCCCTGCCCAGCTCTGCCATCACGTGAGGGAGAGCAACGGGGCAGAGTGAATGCTGAATGTCTATTGAGGGCTGCATGATAAAAGGCTTTTAAATGTAGTTTCTGGTCCACCCCGAGCCCCCGGGCCCCAGTCAAGGGATGTAACTAGTTGGGTAAGTCAGGACATAGTAAACCTTTACAGAGACCTTGGGAAATAAGTGTCCTTTCATTCAGGGTCCAGTTAACATTATTTGTACTCAAGGTCTTGTAAAGAGGGCTCCATCTCTCCACTCAAAAGGCACAGAGAAGTGCTGACAGTGCTGTCACTGTTTCACCTGTTAATACATTCGCATAGCTACCGCTGAGTATCTCCAGGACTGGAGGGAGAGAGGGAAGGAGGGAGAGAGGGAAGGAGATTGGTAGAGGCGAGACAAAAATGAATAAAGGGGCTTCTGGTAGAATTACCTGTGATTCTATAGGAAAACATACTTGAGTAAAATCACGATATGTTCCACTTTAGGTAAACATTAGATGTAAAGGACTGACAGAAATAAGAGGAACATAAGCCATCCTAAAGCTAGTCAGGCATTAAGGACAGCACAGCACTCGTCTTGTACCCAAAGCTTTTTCTGTGCCATTTTAAAATCCCCATACAATATTAACTGGGACAAGCATCCGCCAAATGTAAATGTTTTGCATACAGATCTCATATTATAATTTAAAAACTTTTCAGTGAAACAGCGACAACAGATTCAACAGTGAATCAATATCTATTGTACTCTTATCAAACGTTATGTTCCTTGCAGTTGTCGGCTATAGAACTAATCTCTCTAGTTGGATTGGTCCATAGACAAGACTGCCATTCCATTAACCTATTCTAATGTGTGTGTGTGTGTGTGTGTGTGTGTGTGTGTGTGTGTGTGTGTGTGTGTGTGTGTGTGTGTGTGTGTGTGTGTGTGTGTGTGTGTGTGTGTGTGTGTGTGTGTGTGTGTGTGTGTGTGTGTGTGTGTGTGTCAGAGAGAGTGGCTGCAGAGCTGCAGCCCCGGTAATTACCTCTTTAACTGTCATTATTTGTGTTCTCCAGACAAACAGACATGAAGGAAAAAACATGCCGGACAAGAGCCAGAGCCTGACTGAGCAGTCTAAGCTCATGGCATGGTACCCCAAGTCTGCCTGCCTGCTCTTGACCCCCTTCAAATGGCCACCATGGAATCTGCCTGACCCGTGGAGCAGCACTACAGTGAGCCCTCCACTCTTTCCACTCTCAAGGAGTCACTGGCCCCGCAGAAAATATGTGGGTCACGACAAGTACTCTCCACCAGGAGGAGCGGTGTGGCAGGTGGTGTCTGTCTCACCCAATCAGCCGGCCAACCAGCCAGCCGGAGACTGTCTGTGTGGTCATTCAGAGAGCAGAGCAGAAGGACTGTTTAAACCTCAGAGCCCCGATCACTCCCGCTAATTAGACAGTGTGAGGGATTTTATCAGCAGCTAGAGCTTAACCCTCATCTCTGAGTCTGGTAGAAATGTCTGGCATAAGGGAATCATGCATGCACATACACAATAAAGACCAGAGCCCAGCAGCACATACAGGAAGTGCTCACCGCTCAGAGACCTCATCAGTACACACACAGTGTGGAGATTTACAGTGCCTCGGACACAAAGAAGAGACTGAGAGGAAACATTAGCCGTGCTGCAGGGACCACAGCAGAGCCCCATTCATATTGGATATGTGGTAAAACGCCCGACTCCCCAAAAAGCCATTTGAAATTAGATGCCTGTGAACGCTGGGATGGGATGGAGCCCTGGGAAGACGTGCCATGGTGTGCATGCAGTCGGAACGGTTCCATTTTTAAGTCTGTACTCTTCAAGCTCTCATCAACTTCCCCTTATTAAGTGATTTCTTTCTACTGCACAGTGACAAAGAGCAAGGGGAGACATTTGCAAACACACAGGCTGATAAATCTCCCCCTCCATCTTTCTACCTCCTTCCGAATCCTCCGCTCAATTAAATTCAAAGGGGGCTTTATTGGCAAGGGAAACATATCTTTACATTGCCAAAACAAGTGAAATTAACAATACACAAAAGTGAGAAGAAACAACATCAACAAAAAACATTAAAAAAATGTCTTGCTCTCCCCTCAATCCCTCCCTCCACCTTCCCCGCCTAATTAAATTCTGGGTTACATGCATTCTCTGTGCCTGAGATGCCGCTCCCTCCCTCACAACAAGCAGCAAGGACCAGAGGGAGCTGTAACCAAACCTAACCAGTAACCATGGGCCTCCAGTACAGTACAGTATGCAGGCAGGCAGGCAGGCACAGAGGGGCTCCTCTACATATGATATGTCCCTGTCTGTCTATCTGTCTGGCTGCCTGTCCGCCTGCCTGTCTGTCTGTCTGGCCGCCTGTCTGTCTGTCTGTCTGTCTGTCTGTAGATCTGTCCCTGGAGTGCAGCTGTGTGCCTGTTGATTAGACAGTAGGATGAGATGAGCCTCCCCCTGAACGACATACATATAGCCTTACATAGCCACTCATGATGGCACTCTCATCTACAGTATGCCCATCTCTCTCTCTCTCTCTCTCTCTCTCTCTCTCTCTCTCTCTCTCTCTATGGCACTCTCATTTACAGTATGCCCATCTCTCTCTCTCTCTCTCTCTCTCTCTCTCTCTCTCTCTCTCTCTCTATCTCTCTCTCTCTCTCTCTATGGCACTCTCATCTACAGTATGCCCATCTCTCTCTCTCTATGGCATGCCATCAGACAGCTAAACGCCATTAGCCACACTGCATTCTTCCCTGAGAGGAATTAGAAATGTCATCACGTACAGAAACAAAAGCAGGATTATCAACGTTTAGAGAGGAATTGGACAAATGAATCATTCCCACTCATTCCCTCATCCATCCTACGTTTCATATCAGAGAGGAGACTGGGAGGCCGTGTAGTAGGGGGTGTAGGGCAAGGTCCATGGCCAAAGAGCCAGGGCCAGTAGTGTGGCTGCTGATTTACCATGCTTATTTAAAAAATGGAGAGAGGTGTGTATCACGCCCTGACCTGTATGAGCCTTTTTATGTCTCATTTTGGTTTGGTCAGGGTGTGAGTTGGGGTGGGCATTCTATGTTCACTTTTGTATTTCTTTGTTTTGGCCGGGTAGGGCTCTCAATCAGGGACAGCTGTCCATCGTTGTCTCTGATTGAGAACCATACTTAAGTAGCCCCTTTTCCCTCCTTTTCTTGTGGGAAGTTAACTTTGGTTGTAGTGTTTGTAGGTGTCTATGCACCACACAGTGCATGTCCGATCTTTGTTTTGTATTTTTGTTTCGGTGAGTTAAACTTAAATAAACATGTTTTTCTCAACCCGGCACGCTGCACCTTGGTCCGTCCTTGAAGATCGTGACAGTGTGACACTGCAACATAATGCAGCCAACTACTGTACCACTATCACAAGCCACATGGATACATCTGATGCATCCTCATACAGATGTAGGATCTTAATTTGACCAGTCTTTTGTTGCTCAGAATTTTCCTGCAGGAAATGCAAACTTGTATTGTATTTGAGGTTTAAAAGGGATTTAAAGTTGATAATTTCCACTTTATTGTCACGACTTCCGCCGAAGTCGGACCCTCTCCTTGTTCGGGCGGCGTTCCACGGTCGACGTCACCGGTCTTCTAGCCATCGCCGATTCACTTTTCATTTTCCATTTGTTTTGTCTTTGTTTTTCACACACCTGGTTTTTATTCCCCAATTACTTGTTCATGTATTTAACCCTCTGGTTCCCCCATGTTTGTGTGCGTGATTGTTCCTTGTTTTTGTCGGTACCTTTCCAGCTGGTATTTTCGCCCGTGTGTTATGGATACCGTTATCTTGGGCACGTTGTAAATTGTTTACTTTGTGCCGTCGAAGTAAAATACATTGTTCACTCATCTCTGCTCTCCTGCGCCTGACTTTATGCACCAGCTACACACACCAACCTGACACTTGATTTGCTCTAAAAAAAATATATCAAAACATTATTTTCCTGCTGTAGCAAACTGACTGGCTCAAATTAAGGTCCCACATCTGTAGTTCATCGCTCACATGCTTTCAATAAGTTATTGCTGTTTTGTCAATCACTGACTGAAATGGAAATGACAATATTCACTACTTAGCACCTCTGTTGTCAAGCACCAGCAAATGTAATGCAGTTTGCTTCAAACATATTCATAAAATCCCCCCCTGAGATTCTGAACCAAGATAAATAAAGTCAAAACCAGCTCCCTGACGTCTCATTTGAATGTACAGAGAACACACACACACACACTCTCCTAATTATTACTATTCCTGTTCCCGCTGCGTTGCCCCAGTATTTGTTCACTGCAGTCCCTGAATAGTGAGGGATTTCTTCAATAACAATCACTCACAATGACAGGTCATTAATTTACCCAGCCAGCGCTGCCCTGCAGTCATTTGTAAGTATAGTTATTGTTAATCACCACTCAATGACAATGTTCTTCTATAGTGATAATCCTTCCCCCCATCTTCTACACAACATGCCCGTCATTAAAGAATGTTGTTTAATATGCTATTCCTTGTCCTCCCTGTGAAATACAATTATGGCTGGGTAAAAATCAATACAATATGATACAATTTATGTTCCTTCCTTGAAGACTCAATTAGAATGGACAAAATTCTGTTGTCCTCTCGCTGGCCCGATTCAAAAGGAATTCTGTGGGAACGGGGGGCAGACAGACAACAGCATGATGAACGCGGTCGTTGGGAGGAAACTCAAACAGATTACGCAAACCATTTTCCGTCGGCCGTGTTGTGCTGTGCTCAGTTAAGTTAAGAGTGTAGCCGAAGCACAGAGGTCACATGTAGGTAGACAGAGATACATTATCTTGATTTGGCGTCGCCTCCTCTGTCGGCGTGTCAAATGACAAAGAGAAGAGAAATGAATGTAAGATATATTTTAGCTGGTTTGTTTGTGAGGGGGTCTTGTTGGATTGGAGGAGGCAGAGACAGGCTGGCAATTGGCCAGAAGGTCCCCTGGTTGTGATCCAGAGTTTATCCTGACCACATGACCTGACCAGGAAAAATACTAATTCACTACAAGAGTTTTTCATATAGTTGGGTCAACCCTAGTGAACGCACAGCACAGTTTCTGCTTACACTGTTACAGTGTGCTGGAGCTGGGTTAATCATGCTTACACTGTTACAGAGTGCTGGAGCTAGGTTAATCATGCTTACACTGTTACAGTGTGCTGGAGCTAGGTTAATCATGCTTACACTGTTACAGAGTGCTGGAGCTAGGTTAATCATGCTTACACTGTTACAGTGTGCTGGAGCTAGGTTAATCATGCTTACACTGTTACAGTGTGCTGGAGCTAGGTTAATCATGCTTACACTGTTACAGTGTGCTGGAGCTAGGTTAATCATGCTTACACTGTTACAGTGTGCTGGAGCTAGGTTAATCATGCTTACACTGTTACAGTGTGCTGGAGCTAGGTTAATCATGCTTACACTGTTACAGTGTGCTGGAGCTAGGTTAATCATGCTTACACTGTTACAGAGTGCTGGAGCTAGGTTAATCATGCTTACACTGTTACAGTGTGCTGGAGCTAGGTTAATCATGCTTACACTGTTACAGAGTGCTGGAGCTAGGTTAATCATGCTTACACTGTTACAGAGTGCTGGAGCTAGGTTAATCATGCTTACACTGTTACAGTGTGCTGGAGCTAGGTTAATCATGCTTACACTGTTACAGTGTGCTGGAGCTACAGTGGGGCAAAAAAGTATTTAGTCAGCCACCAATTGTGCAAGTTCTCCAACTTAAAAAGATGAGAGAGGCCTGTAATTGTCATCATAGGTACACTTCAACTATGACAGACGAAATGAGAAAAAGAAATCCCGAAAATCACATTGTAGGATTTTTAATGAATTTATTTGCAAATGATGGTGGAAAATAAGTATTTGGTCAATAACAAAAGTTTATCTCAATACTTTGTTATATACCCTTTGTTGGCAATGATGATACAATTTATGTTCCTTCCTTTATGTTCCTTCGTTTTCTGTAAGTCTTCACAAGGTTTTCACACACTGTTGCTGGTATTTTGGCCCATTCCTCCATGCAGATCTCCTCTAGAGCAGTGATGTTTTGGGGCTGTCGCTGGGCAACACGGACTTTCAACTCCCTCCAAAGATTTTCTATGGGGTTGAGATCTGGAGACTGGCTAGGCCACTCCAGGACCTTGAAATGCTTCTTACGGCCACTCCTTCGCGTTCGGCGGTGTGTTTGGGATCATTGTCATGCTGAAAGACCCAGCCACGCTTTCATCTTCAATGCCCTTGCTGATGGAAGGAGGTTTTCACTCAAAATCTCACGATACATGGCCCCATTCATTCTTTCCTTTACACGGATCAGTCGTCCTGGTCCCTTTGCAGAAAAACAGCCCCAAAGCATGATGTTTCCACCCCCATGCTTCACAGTAGGTATGGTGTTCTTTGGATGCAACTCAGCATTCTTTGTCCTCCAAACACGACGAGTTGAGTTTTTACCAAAAAGTTCTATTTTGGTTTCATCTGACCATATGACATTCTCCCAATCCTCATCTGGATCATCCAAATGCTCTCTAGCAAACTTCAGACGGGCCTGAACATGTACTGGCATAAGCAGGGGGACACGCCTGGCACTGCAGGATTTGAGTCCCTGGCGGCGAGTGTGTTACTGATGGTAGGCTTTGTTACTTTGGTCCCAGCTCTCTGCAGGTCATTCACTAGGTCCCCGTGTGGTTCTGGGATTTTTGCTCACCGTTCTTGTGATCATTTTGACCCCACGGGTGAGATCTTGCATGGAGCCCCAGATCGAGGAAGATTATCAGTGGTCTTGTATGTCTTCCATTTCCTAATAATTGCTCCCACAGTTGATTTCTTCAAACCAAGCTGCTTACCTATTGCAGATTCAGTCTTCCCAACCTGGTGCAGGCCTACAATTTTGTTTCTGGTGTCCTTTGACAGCTCTTTGGTCTTGGCCATAGTGGAGTTTGGAGTGTGACTGTTTGAGGTTGTGGACAGGTGTCTTTTATACTGATAACAAGTTCAAACAGGTGCCATTAATACAGGTAACGAGTGGAGGACAGAGGAGCCTCTTAAAGAAGAAGTTACAGGTCTGTGAGAGCCAGAAATCTTGCTTGTTTGTATGTGACCAAATACTTATTTTCCACCATAATTTGCAAATAAATTCATTAAAAATCCTACAATGTGATTTTCTGGATTTTTTTTCCTCATTTTGTCTGTCATAGTTGAAGTGTACCTATGATGAAAATTACAGGCCTCTCTCATCTTTTTAAGTGAGAGAACTTGCACAATTGGTGGCTGACTAAATACTTTTTTGCCCCACTGTAGGTTAATCATGCTTCCACTGTTACAGTGTGCTGGAGCTAGGTTAATCATGCTGCCATTAAACATGACATGCTTTCTTCCCCTCACTTGCGGCCAGCAGAAAGGTCATGCTTACAAGACAAATGACGACATATAAAAAGAAGTGACGACGTGTATAAAGAAGTGACGATGTTTAAAAAGAAGTGACGATGTGTATAAAGAAGTGACGGCGTGTATAAAGAAGTGACGGCGTGTATAAAGAAGTGACGACGTGTATAAAGAAGTGACGGCGTGTATAAAGAAGTGACGGCGTGTATAAAGAAGTGACGGCGTGTATAAAGAAGTGACGGCGTGTATAAAGAAGTGACGGCGTGTATAAAGAAGTGACGGCGTGTATAAAGAAGTGACGGCGTGTATAAAGAAGTGACGGCGTGTATAAAGAAGTGACGGCGTGTATAAAGAAGCGCCACCTGAGATTGGAGAACTGAGAGCTTAATGATAGAGTCCATTGTTTGGCTTTGATGACTACCACAGGGTTGTGTGTGTGTGTGTGTGCACGCGTGTGTGTATGTGCGTGTGAAGAAGTGCTCCAAAGCTGAGTTACGACTGCACGCAGCAATGTGTTGCCGTGACAGCTCTTTGACCAATGGTTACCTCCTAAACAGGTGTCGTCCCTCTCAGAGCGTATCTTGCCCTGAAGGGGAGATCAACCAACCGACTCCTCTGAATGGGCACATAACGAAAACATACAGGGTAAGGGCTCTGGGTTTCTAAAACCACTTCCTTTTGTTAGCAACAACACACCTATCCCACTGGGCACACACTGGTTGAATCAACGTTGTTTCCACATAATTTTAATGAAATTACCACAACCACCTGTGAACATCAAACTCTAAACCAGTATTGAACAAGATACCTCCCAGACATCAAATAGACTTTACTACAGACTATACTGTGTAGACTGTTTACAGTTGAGCTCTCTCTCTCTCTCTCTCTCTCTCTCTCTCTCTCTCTCTCTCTCTCTCTCTCTCTCTGTCCATCTCTCCTGCCCACACACACACACGCATAAGCACCCCCACTCCCACCCCCCACACACTGCTCTCAGAGTACACCCGACTCCTGCAGTTCTTCCAGCTGCCAGCCCCAGGCTGCCAGCCCCAGCCCCAAACCCCAGACCCAGATCAGCCGCATTCCTGGCCCCCCGGACCCCCAGGGACTCTTCCACAGCTGGGCACTGAGTACAGCCACTAACTCCATCTCCCTCTCCTCTTTGTTCACGCTTCACTTCCATGACTTAAATAGACATGACTGAGGCCAACGGGTGAATAATCACTGGAAAAGGCTTCTTTAAGAGTTTTCCCGGGATAATGTGGAGCTTTTACTAACGTTCCCAGATTTGACAATACGTCACGAGGGCCATGGTAACAGAAGTAAATTCACATACAAAGTACTGAGTACATCATTGGCTCATATAAACAGAAACTTAAAGAGTGACTGTATGATTGTAACTGGGAATGACTAATATACTGTATGTCCAACAGCCGTCCAGCCTGCTTGATACAACTTGAGAAGGTGTCCAACCCACAAACGTGACCAACCCCAGCAAGACATTGACAGCTCCTCCAAGTGAGCAAATATGAGTCAGAGGAGCCCCCCAAATACTCCTTTTCTAATGGTGCAGCTTCAACATGCTATCATTTGCCGACTGACCGCATGCATTGCTTTGAGGACTGAGACTGATGGCCTCCTCTGGCCTCACAGATTAAATAACATGATCTCAGTGACCTACTTCCCCTGCAGGCAAGCTTCACATAGCGACAGACTTATCATGCATGTACACACACACATACATACACTAATGTGCACACAGGCACGTGCGGTTCAGGGTTTCCGTTAGGAAAATGTGGCGCGGGACAACGTGAGCAACAAGATTTTAATTTACCGGACATCCATATGCATTGGGTGTGTAACGCATTAGGTCGACCACCCACGGTGCTCAAAATCACATTTACATTATTGTAATTCATCTTAACAGAATGATGTTCTTATACCAACATGACAGGTTTTATTGAAAATCAAAACATTGCCTGTTGCGTCTTCATCCGTGCTATAAATGATACATTCATATAATACACATAATACACATAGCCTCGAAGAACAAGTCGCCTACACAGTAATAAAACAACTTCAAAATATAATATTTGTATAATCTAATTTGCGAATGACCTGTCCTATAGGCTATTTGTATGAACATTTTTATGAATAAATAACAAAACACGTCTGTTTTCAAATACAATCTAGGCCTGAACATTTGAATTAGGCCTACTAAATAACAAAACAAGGCTGCCTACATGGCAGCCTACGAACACCAGGGCCGGCCCGGGCCCACTCCCCATTCCCGCTGCGATTCATCACCACAGCAGTGGAAAGAAGCCACTCTAGGCAACCACAACATGAAGAAATTACAAACCTTATGTTGGACAATCAAATTCAATATGTAAATAAACTACATTCGTTAAGGCTGGTTCAAAGCTTATTTTTACAAAGCTCCTGTGAAACGAGGACTCACATTTATGAAAGCTACTTGTTCCCAAAGCTAACACTATATCTGCCTCTTTTTACAGTTCTACTGGATGATGTTCGTAAATGTTATGTTTGTTGTCATCTGAACTGTAATGGAGTCGTCACTCATGTCATGTGTGATAGAAGTGGCTCATTGATTAACTAATCTGTTTCCTACTATAGGCAGTTGGCTGCCTAGTGACATTGTAACTCTCTGATGTGTGTTGGCAACAATGTTTAGTCGTGTTACTGAATAAGCTAAACTGAAATGCACCAATTCTGCATGATAGCCTACGCATAATTACCCTACTCTAGTCTATCAATCCATTCCACATGTGGATACTATTCATGACACAGGGGCGGCAGATGTTGATCAGGCCCAGGCCGGCAGCAGAACTGCTACAACCGGGCCTGGCAAACACAATAATTTGCATCTAATTTAGTTGCATTTGCGGCGGACCTTGACCTGCTCAAAGTGAGCCACTGCTGTTGGGAAGCCAAAACTGTCCAACTCCTTGGAGCAGCTTGATGCACATCAGCCTCATTATGTTGTCGTCTTTCCTCTGTTTTGGAGAAAGATTCCCCACAAGGCGGGCACACTGGAAACTGGGATAATCAACACAATATTCGCCAATTTCTCCCAGTTGGGGTACACTTAGCTGAAGTCCCTCATGACGACCTTGCATCTTTTGTGTGAGTAAAGATAGAAACACACTTAATTTCCCAGCAGCTTGAGGACTTATTAGCCTATGAAGTGTATTTGCCTTTGAAGTTGGAGCACATTCTGGTATTTCCATCAATGAATAAAAATCATTATTTTGCAATGGACAATTTGGCCGGCAACAATTTTATTTATGGGCTTAAAAAAAAATCCTAACAGAAATACTGGTGCGGTCGTGCGCACACACATGCGGCATAGAGAGAGAGAGAGACACACACGGACAGACACACACCCTCTCGGCCCCTCCAACCCTTATGGAATGTGCACAACTACATTTTGGGAAAAACAAACCCAAATTAAGCCTTAACCTCACATGTATATGCAACCCCTCCCTTTCCATAGACACGTTTCCAGTGCCCTTCCTATGACATACAGCATGTACAGTAAACCCTCCAACCTTCCAGTGCCCCATACAGACTGGATCATAGCAGAGCACTAGACTCCTGGAACGCATCCCAAATGGCACCCTATTCCCTATATAGTGCATTACTTCTGACTATAGGACTCTGGTAATAGGCTGACATTTGGGATACAGCCCTTGCCCTGGTCTGTAAAACACTCAGTAAGTACGGGGGGAGTTAAGGCTTCGGCTCTGATTCATCATGTTGGTAAATGCCAGCAGTATATCAGCCTCAGTGTGTCTGTCGGAGCCCATTTCCATATCTGTAATAGAGGAGCCCCATCTACCAGCCTGCCCTGCCTCTCTGCTTGCCTGCCTCCTTCCCTGCCTGGCTGTCCTGACTGCCTGACTGACTCACTGCCTCCTTGCCAGCCTGCTCCTCCACAGCTCTCACAGAGAAAGCGAGAGGGTTAGGGCTATGCTAATACGCAAATGTGTAGTCAAACGGGCAGGGGAATCCTGCAGTCTGACGGACAGACAGACACACACAGACACTCATAGAAATTCCAAAAAGCCAGTGAAGACCCCTGTACAGTAGATACCACGTGTTAGTAGATCTCCTTACGCACCATTGTCTCTGCACCCCGCCTCCCAGAAAACGCCACTGTACTGAGTGCGAGCCGCGCCCCGCAGCCCCCAAAGAGCTCCCTGTACGCCCCGCACGCCACTTTCAATTAGTTCCACAAAGAGAGTGTTCCACTGCTGGGAGGAAGATGGGAGCTCATTAGTAAATTCCTCTCCTCTGGCTTATATAGATCAGGGGGCTGTGTCTACTCTGCCTGTCTGTCTGCTCTGGTTGTGTCACCGTGGCACTTTCAGCCCAGCCGACTGTAGGGAATTAGCCACTGTTCAGCTTGAAAAAAAGTTAAGATCAGCGGGAAAAAAATACAAAATAGGCTACTGCTGGTGCTGGTCCTGCTACTGGTTCTGCTACTGCTGCTGCTACTGCATTCAAACTCATCCTAACCCACTCTTGCTCACTGGGGCGCAGACAGCAGTCTTACTGCCTGACAAAGCACAATGTGAACACTGCTTGAATCTATCTGTTTACTTTTTAATAAACGGAACAAAAGGACCATTAACGACACAGAACAATCCAGACAAGACATGCTGGGGTTTTGTCATGCCTGACGACACTGTATGCCTATAGAGTGTGTTTGTGCATGACGCATGCTGTTGGCCAGACAGCTCCAGCCACCTATCCATGTTCATGTGTCTAATTAACGACTTCAATTAGCAAGCCCTCCCAATGGAAATGACATCGCCTAGTAAACGGGGCCGATTTCAACGGAGGCGATTGGATGTGGCCGAGGTGTGATGCAACGAGGGGGTGATGGAACCGTGACTGAGGGGGAGAAGGACCTGCGCTGCTGGACAGAGCTCTGGACGGAGCTTCGCCCTACTCTAACCCCCAGCCCTCTCACCCACCTCGCCACTCAGTCAGCCCAGGGAGAGATTTTAGGCATTCATCTAGCTCTCTGTTGCTAGGGCCACTGATAAGATGGTGGCTCAGCAAAGCGTGGTGGTGAGGGGAGGTAAGAACGGGAGTGGAGGTGGAGGAGGTGAGGGAGGGAGTGCTTCTTGATGATTCTCTCTCTGATTTGCTCTATGCAAATGACAACAATCACAGGAAATGCCTGAGCCCCCGGCTTCCGAGTTAATTGCCATGGCAATAACAAAACTGCTTCCTTTGAGCGGATCGAGGCAAATGAAACATTTGTTTCGAATATTTTCTTCTTGGAGAACGACGAGGGATGTTCTAATTACTCAGAAATCAACACTTCAGCAGTTTGTTGCATCTTACTTTCACACAAGCAGGGAGAGGATGGGAAAAGAACTGCAAGCGCTCCCCACATTCTGTGAGAGAGAGAGGGATGAGGGAGAAGGGTGGAGTAGGTGCTGGGTGGATGGAGGTGGTTCTCATTCCATCCACCCGTTCCATCAAAGTGGAAATAAGGCAGCAGAATGCACACACACACATCATCAGCATGTTGGCCCCAGCCTCCCCAGCTGACCCCTCTCCCCTACATTAGCATAAGGCTGAGTGGAAAGGGCACTCCTATCTACAGTGAGTCATAATGTACCAACCCAGTTCATTCTCCATTAACCATTGAGATTCCACAGAATGTCAGACATGCAGGGAATAAGAACACAGAGAGAGAGCCTGTGCAGCCTGGGGGGCTGATTCCCCTACAGCAGGGCATTCAAGGGTTAACTCCACCAGTGCTTCATTAACGTGGGCTGAAACACAGGAGAGGAACATGCTGCAGAGGTTAAACAGACCGCCCTGGACTTTAAGAGGATCTCCCCTCCAGGACAGGGTCCATAGCTTCCCCACAGTAGTGAAGTGAAGCTGGGCACTGGGATCCGAGGGAGGGGGACCCTGTCTGGCTGTCTGTTGGGTGATGAGTCCCTTCCTGGGCACAGGTAGATAGAGAACTACAGACAGCCAGTCTGTCCAACCTAAATGCTCACTGAGAGAGCCCACCTCCCCTGCAGTCATGCCCTGCACCTCTCTGTCTGCCTGTCGGTCTGTCTGCCTTCCCATCTGTCTGCCTGCCTGTGTCTGGATGACTGAACTCACACGATCCGCTGCCCAGGCCCCGGAAATCTAATCATTCAGCACAGATGGTTGTGTGTGTGCACTGACAAAACACACACAGATGTGCATACAGTGATGCAAACAGCCAAACACACAAACTGACTCACACACACACACACATAAAACAAATAGGCTTCATTCAGCTCCAGCTGAGAGACATGTCGTGCTGTGTGCTATACACATTACTATTTGAGCCCAACATGTTAGGGGTGATAAGTCAGTCACATCACACAAACAGGGCACAGGGAGGGAGAGGGAGAGGGAGAAGGAGAGAGAGAGAGAGAGAGAGAGAGAGAGAGAGAGAGAGAGAGAGAGAGAGAGAGAGAGAGAGAGAGAGAGAGAGAGAGAGAGAGAGAGGGAGAGAGAGAGAGAGAGAGAGAGAGAGAGACAGTGCTGCTATGTATAGTGGCAGTCAAGCCTATTTCATGTTCTCCCCCTCCCATAGCACTGACTCTGACCAAAGAGAAAAAGGTAAACCCAAGGCTGCAAACACGTCTCCATCACCCAGATGGAAATATCCATGATTGCTCTGGAGGAAATCAACCGATTTTCTCAAGCTGGTTTTCATTCTTCAGACACACACTAAAGCTCCCTGTACCAGCAAGGCAAGAGGGTCATAAAATGTTTGCTCTTTAATTGCTATGCTGTAATTGTGAGCTCTCATAACAAAAAGGGCATTTTACCCCATTTAATGTTTAACACAGATCACTAGGCTAGCCTATATGTTATCGTAAGTTAATGATAGACCTAAAGGATTTCACTTTCACATCAAAAGGGAATTAGGCTACTCTACAGAATTTGCTTTCTCTTTCAAGATGCTGGTAATGACATGAGTAATTACAGAAAATTACAGACATACAGTATCTCACACAAAACTTGACAGCTTATGACAATAGGAGGACAGTCTTCTAACTGGACAGCGTACAGTGTTTCTGACACCCATGTTGAGAACTAGGATTACATCATCCTGTGAGGGTTACACAATCAAATCAAATTGTATTTGTCACATGAAAGTATGAAATAAAGTAACAAATAATTAAAGAGCAGCAGTAGAATAACAATAGCGAGGCTACATACAGGGGGTACCGGTACAGAGTTAATGTGCGGGGGTACCGGTTAGACCCAGAAAGAAGATCTTTCTGAGAAAACACTGGGAAGGAAATGACTTGTCTCTATGTGTCTGTCTCTGTGAGTGTGAATCAAGAGAAATACCCAGCATTGAATAAAGAAAAGGTTCATGTATTTTACAGCGCAATCCAGGGTTTTATTCATTAGACATCAAATGGAAGAAAACTGTCTGAAACACAGAGGAACTACAGGAGGACATGTCCAATTCATTTCCCCTGGC
Source organism: Brachymystax lenok tsinlingensis (assembly GCA_030435695.1). Lineage (NCBI taxonomy): Eukaryota > Metazoa > Chordata > Actinopteri > Salmoniformes > Salmonidae > Brachymystax > Brachymystax lenok. Next base: position 39,374,175 of record CM059793.1, on the reverse strand, counting down.
TAAATGTTTTAAAACGTTTTCCTTTGGGTGCTATTATGAATAGGACCCTGGCTGAGACTCCTCAACCCAGGCTGAAGGAGGGAGTGATCAGTGACCTCTTCCTTTCAAGTGACCAGGTCATTCTGCAGTATAGGATGTGAGAAGAGCAGAGCATCACATCTCCCCATCAACCATCAGAGTAATTGCAATCCCGTGGACACGTTAAGAGCCACAGTGGAGAGATCAAATGATGAGCGCAACGACCTGTCGACCCTGTTACATCACCACCCGTAGCTAAGCTAGCTAGCTCCGCCAGAGTTGGGCCCTTTCCTACGAGGACAGCCAGACCAGGTCAGTGGGAGAGGAGAGCACCAGCATGCTGCTGCATGGCCAGGCCCCCACACCAGGCAGCCTAGCCTGCTCAGTGCTCAGCCACTGTTGTAGACTAGACTGTAGACAGAGGCTGTGCTAATTTCCCCCACCTGTTGGGAAGCTATTCCAGGGGTCCAGCTAGCACCCTCTGGAGAATAAGCAGCAGGAGCAAGAACAGGACTGCTTCTCTTCTCCTCTAATCTCTTCTCTCACTGGAAAGGCATCTCTCAACCGGCCTGCTATTGACCCGGGGGAGCGAGAGGAGAAGGGAAAGAAGGAGAGCGGAGGGATAGGGTCAATGCAGAGAACGCCAGGAGGCCATTTTGGAACCACTTAACTATAATCAGTAAGTATACCCCAACGCAATTAACGCTGGGCCACCCTGAGAGTGTTACATTTCCATCACAGTTCTTTCAGTGTTTTCATGCCCTCTGTCTGGAGGAACCACAGAAGGGAAAATAAATCAACTTGCTCAAGTGGGTGGTAGGGGGCACAGGTAGGGGTACAATGGAGTGGTGGTGGCGTCATCCTTGGTTGTACACTCTTTCCTGTGAGGACTTGGAGGGTTGAACTATAAATCTTTATTGTCTGACCATTTTGTTCTAAATAGTTGCCAGCTCACGTGAAAATAAACCTTTCAACTCACTGCTTCACGTAGGAACTGGGAAGTTACCAAAAAGTCATGATCTAATGTCCCAATATTTAACATGGCTGTCGAAGGACTGATTATTTGCCTTGGTCGAAGCTCGTCCTTCGTCATGCTTCTAGTCCTTTCTTTTCTACACCAGAGATTTTTTAAGCAGGCAGTCAATGAGAGAAACTACTTCGGGTCCTCGTCCTCACATCCATCACCACTGAACTTCATACAATTAGCTCCTTACAAAATGGCCACCCTTTCATAAATCAACCCGGGCAGAGAAAAGAAGCACCCGGTTGAAAACAAAAGAGACTTTGTCATAGACAGACAGGTAACGCTACTATCACACTGCAGAGCTGACTGCACTGACGCACTCCCCAACACTCATTTGGAATTCGCAGCACTTAGTCATCCCCTTTCCTACCTGTGGAAAAGCAGAACAAACAAACAAACAAAGAGACAGACAGGGGCCCTTTTAACCGAGGCCGTCAACAACATTCTTGAAGAAAAGGTGTTGAATTTATGATTGATTTTCTGCCGCAGTATGAATAGCTCATTCAAATGAGAGAGGGAGAAAAATGGTGAAGTTCTGCACTGACTGCACTTAGAGGTCAAAAAAAAAAGCATCATCATCACTGTCCTATGTTGAGATAAAGGACTAAAGTCGGGTATAGTGTGGTATCTACAATGCTCCAGGCCTGCTAGCTTACCACCAGTTACCAGTCCTGTTAACGGTCCTGTTTCTGATTAATATAATACAGCTTTTCATATTTACTTAACACTGCTACGCCAACTTTACAGTTACCAGTAGATTTGTGCCCAGAGTGCATACTGCATACACCATTCCGCCCCAGCTCACACATCTAATGGCCTTGTCTTTATGTATCTTTATTGGGGATAGTGCAATAACTATCATCTCAGATCTTACAGCCAGCTATAACTTGTGTCCATTTGGCTATGGCCCAGTTTTTCAAAAGTTATCTATCCGGATTTCAGTTATCGGATAGGATTAAATGCATAGAAATAGAATGAATAGAACGGGAGTCCCCTGTCAAGTCAATGACTTGTCTGTTCTATTCATTTCTATTTCTATACATTTAATCCTCTCCGATGGCGAAATCCAGATAGATAACTTTTGAAAAACTGGGCCCAGTTGATACGTTGTTGATCAGTTGATTGCACCACAGTCTAGATGTGCATGTGGGTGGGTTGCGGGGGAGGGTAAGGAGGGGAGGGCTTGGGACAAAAAAGTTCCATGCTGTTTTCAGCTGGTCTTGGTGCCCAGAACTCTGGGTAATGTACACAGGCCCTCTCAGCCTGTCCTCTTCTCTCTCTCACACACACACACACACACACGCACACGCACACACACACACACACACACACACATACACTCCGCTCCAGTCAGTCAGAGCCATCTCTTTGTGTCTGACCCGCAAGCATGCACATCACCATGGAGACGAGTTGAATGACTGAGGAGAGAGACGGTTGGGACGTTGGGAGTTTTTGTGTGTTTTTGTGTGGCCCTCTCCTCCAGAACCTACCGCTATGTCAAGGGCTTGGCAGGAACGATGGGGGAAGATTGGGTCAGGGTAGGGTGGGAGTGGCCATGAGTTCTCAACAGTGTCTTATGTCGGCAGTTTGCATCATGAGACTTCTTCGAATCTGTGATGGAGATGGAGAACTGTGGAGAACTCTGGAGATTTCACTTGTGCGTACAAGAAGAGTTATTGCAAACTCTGAATTCAATGACATGTTCTGCTATAGGTTGGTTGGAAAAAGAAAAAAAGAACCAAAAAAGTTAAAAAGAACCACAAGAGGTCAAAGCAACAATAAACCTGTCATGGTCAATCTCCATTACTGTGGAGCTCTGAAGCACAATACAAAGGGCTGCAGACTGCGGCCATTTAGCTGCATTTATGACTCTTTGACATGGCTGTGCGAGTAAACTTTTTTAACTGGTCACATCGGTGCGAGCCGCACATTCTACATGGTCACCTCACTCAAAACGTCCTCTTTTTTAGAAGGCTAAAACCATGATTTGGTCAAACGGTAAAGTACAGTATCCTCAGGGTTTCTGTAATCAAAGTGCCTGTCCCTGTACCTGTTTTGCTGTGTCGAGTAAGCCACTCTCTCCCTCCTTACCCCGGAAAGAAAATGCTCTGGGAGAAAAAAAGGGTTCTGATTGTATAACATTTCAAAATCCAATTGTGGGGAAAACACAGCTATCCTGTTGCCACACTTAAAGAGAGAATGTATTTATCAACTCAAAGGTTTGAGCTCAATAGCAACTATTTTACAACCAAAACATTTGATATGGCTTTGAGATACAGAGAGCGTGAACTTGCGATTGCATAGGCCTCATTGGGAAGTAAGCTACAACTGCAGTTTTTATATTTACAGTTAGCAATCTAGCTAATGTATTTTGAGTTTACACTACTCAGATGGTTATTTAGCCCCTAAAACTTTAGCCTATGATATTAGTATACATAAAGATGCAGGCAAATTCCTCTTTATTGCACAAAACAATACAATAAATTCTGGAAGCCTATTTTATAAACAAATTGCCTAATGGTCAACCAATGTTCCCTATAAGCTGCGCGCAGTAGTCCGAGACTGCAGCACAGAGATTGAACTTCACTCAACTTTCTAGAGCAGTGGTCACCAACCCTGCGGTCCCAGAGAGCTAATCAAGTGCACTAAAGGCCTACCGCTGGCCAATCGGATGGCTCAGATGACCGTGTCTGCAGTAACGTAACAGGCATAAAAGGAAGCTACAGCAAAGTTGATACTGTGAGATTTCAACATGTTTAAAACCATGACTAGAGAGAGACTATCAACGAGTACAGCAAAGAGCTGCTGTTTTTTTATGACTGAGTTCATGTTTAAGTTCTTACTCAGCACTGTCAACACTTTGTATTCAACACTTTTATAAGCCATAAAATGAGCGTTCTTCCTATTTCCACTCAGCGCTACAACCAGCACTGCAGCAGTAATGAATGAGTAGGAAAGTGTATCTATAGGCTTGCGTTGTTGTTATTATTAGCGGCTTGGGTCTTTTTTAATATCAAGGAATATTTCACTTTCTCTGTTCATAGGAGTAACAACATGAATTTGTGCATGAGGCAGAAATAATGTAGTGCAACTTGAGTTTCGCCATCAAGACGGGGTCCCTTTTTGGTCAGTGTCAGTGGAGGAAAGGCAGAGCAGAGGGATGTTGAGAGGCTGACCCTCAGTCTGCTGCTCTCTCCCTCTGAGACTGACCATCAGATGCAGCCCAATAAAATAAAAAATAAAAAGCCAATTATTTAAATGTATGCTCACTCAGCTGTGCTTCACAAGTAAAACAACAATTGATCTATTACCGGTGTGATCATATAGCCTACCTCAAGTAAATAAAATGGCCGAACAACAATGCATTGGCAGGTAGATTCAAGCCAATATGGGGTGATAATGTATTGGGCCTATAGCTTACTGCACAAACCTCATTGTTACAGTACTGTTTTAATTGGTTATTGTTGCATAGGCTTACATTTTCCATGTAAAAAGCTGAGCGGCCAACATTATGATCAAATAGCCACAATAGCCTACATGGCAACTGTTAAAAATGTTACTTAAAGCGGGTACAGCCTCAGTGTTCACAGTAAAGGCGCGCTGGAAGTTGCACAGAGTTTGCGCTCAGCAAACCTGAAATGTACTTAGTGACACAAAAAATTTGAGGGAACATTGTTGTCAACCCAAAATGCATGACAATCACTGGATTAGGTTGCACATTAAAATATTTTGAATCGCAACATGAAAAGATGGTGCCACCAACTAAAAAACTTAGTCGCACCAGTGCCACCAGGGGGAAAAGTTGGCATTGAGCCCTGAATACACACCCATGCATTGTACACAACTGGTAAATGGCAATTTGTGGTTCTTTGTGAAACCGAGAGATACTGTTGGACCACAAGGCCCCCGAAGATACGAACAAGAGAGCAAGGCCCAACCTGGGCAAACAATAGCAGAGACATGAGAGTGTCGCGGCAGTTCAAAGAGAAACACTGTTCAGGTGGTGGTGCCGTCAGTGTCAAGGCTAATTTTAACAACAACAGTCAGCAACGCCCCCTGTTGCCGTGGCAATAACAGACACTTCTAAAAATACACTCCCCTCATATGCAAAGTGAATGTCTTGGTGATATGTATTCATACCCCTTGACTTATTCCACATTTTGTTGTGTTACAGCCTGAATTCAAAATGGATCAAATCTGTTTTTTTCCTTCTTACCCATCTACATAACATACCCCATAATGTGAAAACATGTTTTTAGAATTGTTTTCAAATGTATTGAAATGAAATACAAAAATATCTCATTTACAGAAGTATTCACACCCCTGGAATCACTGTTGGCAGCGATTAGAGCTGTGAGTCTTTCTGAGTAAGTCTCTAAGAGATTTGCACACCTGGATTGGACAATATTCGCACATTATTATTTTTTTATTATTCAAGCTCTGTCAAGTTCGTTGTTGATCAGTGCTAGGCAGCCATAAAACTGTAACTAGGCCACTCAGGAACATTCAATCTTAACTTGGTAAGCAACTCCAGTGTATATTTGGCCTAGTGTTTTACGTCATTGTCCTGCTGAAAGGTGAATTTGTCTCCCAGTGTCTGGTGGAAAGCAGACTGAACAAAGTTTTCCACTAGGATCTTGCCTGTGCTTGGTTGTATTCCGTTTCTTTTATCCTAAAAAACGTCCTAGTCCTTGACGATGACAAGCATACCCATAACATGATGCAGCCACCACCATGCTTGAAAAAAATTAAGAGTGGTACTCAGTGATGTGTTGTGTTGGATTTGTTTGTAAAAAATCTTCTGTGTGCTGCATGTGAGTTGAAAACGCTAAGGCGTCGGTCTCACCCGCAGCTGGCAGTGCAGACTGGGATATGAGGGTTGGCAGTGGCGGCAGCTCAGTGGCGTTGATGCTCTCTGAGTGAAGTGAAAGACGGGGGGGGTCTGCTTTGGGTTGCCAAGCCAGTAACAGAGGAACTTCTATACCCCTAAACCCCCCTATCCCCCGCCCTCTACCCTTTAATTCCTCAAGATAAGGTGAAAGGTGAACGTGAAAACGCAGAGACCGAAGCTGCCAGTCTTAACAGTGCAAACCCTCTTTACTGAAGTCATTGTGTCCATTGCATCTCGACAATAACGCATGTTCAGAACCAAACCGCGCTGAAAAACGCATGCAATTCCTCTCAGCTTGAACTAATGATGACCCAAAAAACATCTTTGTTTAAACTAGAGCCATCTGTTTGGATGATAGAGTTTGCTTGTCTCTCTGGCTAAATGAAAGACTATCTTTAACCGTGGTTGTCTGTTCTTTCATTCCCCCCATGTTCACGTTGCTGAGGCTGGGTGCTGTAATGAGAGTAATGTTCTGTTGGGAGACAGACACTGCTGGTATGCTGTCACCCTCCCAGGGAAGGACGCTATGTTCTATGTTCTCCCGGCTAGCCCCGCTCACTTATTGATAACCAGTCTGAACATGTCTGCTCTATGTCTGGTGTCTCCTCTCTGCTAGCTGTAGCTACCTCAGGCCAGTGAGGCCACTTTAGAGCCATCACATGTAATGACCTGGTTAGTGTGAGAGATGGAGGGAGCGAGGAAAAGACCGCGAGAAAATGAGAAAGGGAGATTTTTTTTTTAAAGGCGAGAAAGGGAGAGAAAGGAAACGAATGGAAGCGAGGGAAGTGAGGGAAGGAGCATGGCCGGTTTGTCTGCAACACTCTCATCACCTCTACATAATCCTGACCCTCTGCTGCTCCACAGCCCATTGCCATAAATCAGTAACTACACCAAACAGATCCTAGGTACATTATGTTCCTCTCTACCTTGCTCCAAACTCCTGATCCATTTCATCATACACGTAGCATACGTACATTTGAACACAAAGCTATGACCTGCACCCATATGCACATCTTTGAAAGATTTGTTCATTTATGTTTTGTATTTTTCTCCCCAGGCCACTCTTTTCTCCTCAATTCCTATCATCGGACTAGAGCAGGTTTTTGTGTGGAGATGAATCATTGTTTAATGCTGGACAGTGCTATTCTGCTTGTGCACTCAATATAAGCTAATAACCAAGGCAGTCGGTTGAAACAGATAAATGGTCTATGTTCATAAAACAGAGGGATTAGACTTCAAGAAGTTGCAGAGAAAAGTCATTATACAATTATTATTATTATAAAAAGAATATATTCAGTCAGTGCGTTTTTCTTCACATGTAACAATGAGAAATACTGTATATTTCTACACACAAAACAGCCCTACTGATTATACAGCCTTCTTTCTGAAGCCATTGCAGTCGGTAGTCATCAATAAGGGCTATGAGCTAGGGCTGGGAATTGCCAGGGACCCCACGATACGATATTATCATGATACTTAGGTGCCGATACGATATGTATTGCGATTCTCACGATTGTGCCTGTATTGCGTATCGATACTGCGATTTTATTGCGATTTGATGTTCCAAACATATTGCAAATCGATATACAAATCGATACTTGTTGTCAAATATAATATCGTCCAAAAACAACAATGCAACACAAGCTATAATGGTGCACACCTCCTCCTACACAGATAAAAACAACACACCACTGGATATGGATCAGGCCATTTTCCAATGCTAACCCTTTTAATTATTAACCAGTATTCAATACAGGAGTAATTATTTTTCCAAACAATTGATGCCTCGGTCACCAAACGGCTGCAATTTGATACATGGCGATACATTTCTGCTGCTGCCACACAATGCTATTAGCCATTTTAAATTATTTATCAACCAACCAGGGTGGAATAAGATTTACTAACACAGTGTTTAATTTTCCTGGTTAGCCTATAGCTTTTGGAACACTTTTCCTATATTCTGAAAATGATATGCATTTGTAAAGCTCCACAAGCATCACAGAGACGTAAGGAACCAATGCGTGCTCAGTCCACAGAGACTTCTTTGGTCCATGAGAATTGGTTAAAAGCAGAATGGGATTTCTGACATGAACTTCGTGGTTATGATGAACACTACTGGTGCAGCTGTGAGAGCAGATTCTGCCTATGGATACCACATAAGGAACACAGATCGATGGATGGTTGGTTGGTTATATAGGCAGGGTGCTGAGAATAAGTGGTGAGTAGAGGTGATCTCATGTACCCTAGCTAAGTCTGGTAACGTCAGTGATGACAAAGGACCAGAGAGGAAAGGACTCAGATATGTTTAACATTGTTTTTGTTTGTCTTGGTAAGAAAACGAGGCTGGCAAGACAAGCCCAAAGGGCCATCACACATCTAGAAGGGAGGTTTAGTTTAAAAAGTTGTAATGTTTGGTGGAGGCATCTAGGCTAACATGCAGGGACTGTGCAAATCAGTGTGTGTGTGTGTGTGTGTCTGCTCTCCCGCAGTCACGTTAGGCAGAGAGAGAGACCTCCCAGCCGACTGCTGCTCTCTCCTCACAGGGACCTCAGCTGGCAGAGTGAGCTAGGCCTGCCTGCCTGGCGCAAATTAGCCAAACTATTTACCCTCATATACACACATTAGCAAATTCTTCCCATTGAGAAAACAAATACATCTGTTTTGTTCTGTTCACATCATGGGAGAATGCACGGCCCTCTGCCCACCAGGCATTCTCCATCCACTGTGGCAGTCAGTCCGGATGGAGCTCAGCGCAGCCCAGGCCAGCTGCACTACCCTGGACCTCTCTCCGTGGACCTGCCCCTGACTGCCCCAGCCTCTGGTCTCCTGTGACAGGCTTTAAATGACTGGCTTTAAAATGAGGACATTCAAATTAACTTTCTTATTTTTCCACAGCCAGCGAGAACCATGATGCATATTTTCCATCCTGGTGTGGGCTTTAAAATATTAATGCACCCGGTTGGGAGAGGTTAGGAGAGGAGAGAAGGCGTTTTCTGGCTCCCTGTGGAGGGGTGGCAGGCGTGCAGGCAAAATGGGGACCTCATGATTAATTTAAACCTGAGAGAACCTGTGCCAGTCAGCTGCAGTGGACGGGTACTGCCACCACTGACTCAGGAACAGTGACAAAACATCAGCACGAGCACAAACACTTACGCGAAACCGTGTGCTATGCTAACCACCTCAGGAGTGTGCTATGCTAACCACCTCAGGAGTGTGCTATGCAAACCACCTCAGGAGTGTGCTATGCAAACCACCTCAGAAGTGTGCTATGCTAACCACCTCAGGAGTGTGCTATGCTAACCACCTCAGGAGTGTGCTATGCAAACCACCTCAGGAGTGTGCTATGCAAACCACCTCAGAAGTGTGCTATGCTAACCACCTCAGGAGTGTGCTATGCAAACCACCTCAGGAGTGTGCTATGCAAACCACCTCAGGAGTGTGCTATGCAAACCACCTCAGGAGTGTGCTATGCTAACCTGGAGTGTCAGAAGTGAAAACCTTGTGTTTCAAACAAGCCAATCAGTGATACAGAGAGAAGATTTAAGCTTTGATTCCTTGAGTGGGTGGCACTCCGTTTCATCACATTTCATCAAGGCAGCAGCTTAATTTCTTCCAGCTTAATATCGGGAAATGTATGGAAATTGAAAAATGAGTAACTGTTAGGGGGAGGACAATAATGGGTGCTAGAATGTAGCCTAACTAGATGACCTGGAACTCGGAAGTATCACGCTGCTGCCGATGTGCCCTTAAGCAAGGCACTTAACCCTAATTGCTCCTGTAAGTCTCTCTGGATAAGTAAATGTAGCAACAGAGGAGAGGGTTAGACACTGAAGAAATGACACAAATTCTGTCATACATCCTAGAGACAGTGCCATATATCCAAGAGAGGGTGCAGTGTCAAAAGAAATGGTCAATTATTTTGGCCTTTTACCTAAAGCACCTCACTTTACAGAGCAACAACTTACAATTCACAAACAACAGGCTGATAGCCTTGAAACTGAAATGTCACAAAAATAATAATAAGAGTCACTATGTGCATTTCTAAGCTGGCACTGCTGGGAGGCAAATTTAACGTGTTGCCTTCCCAGCCAACTGCCAGGGAATGTGCAACAATGAAGACTCCCACTCTCCAGCTATGATGCTCGCTTGTGAATCTTCACCGCCATCTAAACAACAACTACACCTTTTGTCTGCTCGCAAGTCACATTTGGGAAAGGGGATACCTAGTCAGTTGTACAACTGAATGCATTCAACTGAAATGTTGTCTTCCGCATTTAACCCAACCTCTCTGAATCAGAGAGGTGCAGAGGCCTGCCTTAATCAGCATCCACGTCATCAGCACCTGGGGAGCAGTTGTTGTTGGGGGTTAACTGCCTTGCTCAAGGGCAGAACAGCAGATTTTTCTACCTTGCCACCTCAGGGATTCAAACCAGCAACCTTTCAGTTACTGGCCCAATGTTCTTAACTGCTAGGCTACCTACCACCCTGATAATTTGGCTCCTAGTAACCCGATTCCGCTAGCGTTCAGTCCACGCCATGGTGAGAAAAACACACCTTATGGACGCCTCAGAGAACAGTAACTAACGGCAACCTCATTCATTAAGAACACTCCTTGATGTCTCACACGGAGGCAGGTTAAATGTGCTGGAACGGCTCTCTGGATTCTCTTTCGCTAACAGCAGCTAGGCAGGGCTAGTGTTACACTGGGGCCTGTTAGTGTAGACTGTAAGTGTAGCGTTAGCATGCTGGTTGTGCCTGTAATAGAGAAATAGTGGTTGCTTGGTTGGGGTTAATGGTCGAAAGTGAGAAACCCTAAATATGGCTAAGTGGTCATGCCACTCTATCACTGTAGCCAGAAATGATCAGATCACCACCACTGGTGGAAAGAGAAAATGTAGAACGCAGTCCCCTTTAGACATTTCTTTCCTAGGATTTCTAGGAGGCTGCCATGAGAGGCCTCTAGCCATGGATACCAATTCAGAAGACTGACAGCACAGATGCTAGCTCAACCCATTGATGGAGTCAGCACTCCCAATATACCTTATATGAATACAAGTTACAAGGATACGTGTGTTGGGCTATTTTCTCCACTCCACCTAAAATTTCTAAAGCACAGTTCAGATGGGAAATTTTAATGCAGGTTGAACTGAATAGAAATGAAGAGCTTGACGTACCGATTGGTTTCATACAAACGCTGCTGAATTACCATCAGAATTTAGTCAAGGCGCACTTGATTGTCTCAGACAGCACTCTATCCCCACTCTTCCAAATGTTTTTTTTTATTTAACCAGGCAAGTCAGTTAAAAACAAATTCTTATTTACAATGACAGCCTACTGGGGAACAGTGGGTTAACTGCCTTGTTCAGGGGCAGAACTACAGATTTTCACCTTGTCAGCTCTGGGATTTGATCCAGCAACCTTTCAATTACTGGCCCAACGCTCTAACCACTAGGCTACCTGCCGCCCCCGAAGAGAAAGTTCCATATTTTTTTGTTCAGTGCGGCGATAGAGCGCTAGTTGAACTAGAGCTAAAGAAGACTATTCCCCAATTCATCCTCCCGGGCTCCTATAATAATCACGTATGTGTGGGGTATAGACATTGGGCAATGACTGACAGGCAGGAAGTGACAGGCAGGCACTTCCTGCATGTTACATCTGACATGAGTCATGGCAGGCTGTGGCTGTAGGGTCCTGGAGGACTTTTTTCCATGGGGAACAATAAGACAAAGAGCTCCTAGGCAGCCTGGAATGACATCAGATAATAGGGGTCATTGAGTCTGCAGGTCTCCTCAGTCCTCATATGTATACTAAAATCATCCCCTCATCCTCCAGGCCAGTTTACCTGTTACATCATTAGCTAGGTACCGCAGAGAGGAGGGAGGGAAGGAGGCCAGGGAGGGAGGCCATGGGGAGGCTAGCTAGCTAGCTGACGTAACCAACTGAATAAACACACAGTATGGTCCGCACCAGCACAGGCACTGCTCTGCTCTGCAGATATAGGCTACAGACCTGCAGGCCAAATAGACGGATAGAAGGACTTTGTACACTGACTGGAAGGCTGTGCCATGCTAGCAATGATAGATTTAGGCTAAAAGTACACCAGAAACAAATGAACAATGTACTGTGTTGCTCAGTGTTTCATTAATTAGAAACACTCCTATTGGAGGAGCTGTTCCTCGTTCCTGTATATGGCATTTCTCATGTTTACCTTGAATACCCGTGTTTTATTTGCATGAGTCAACCTTGTGGAAAATCCATAAATCATTTGCAACGCTCACGTACCCTCAGCAGCATATCTATGGCCTGCAAACAGCCATGTACCAGGGATCACATTCCCACGAAACACACAGTAACGACCAAGTAAGAGAGCAAGTAAAGACAGTGGGATGGGAAGAGGGTTTAAAATGACATCCTTATTATTTCTGTATAAAGCGGAAATCAGTACGGAAACATAACACATAAAGCAGGGCAAAGCCCTCTTCATAGCAGAAGCAGGGCAATTTTCACACTGCAACTTCCAAGCTTAATATCAAAGGTCTAGAGGAGCTTTTGAAAACCTGATAGAAAATTGAGAGAGATGTTGCCTAAACAGAAATAAGGGGAACATCCTGTCTGGTGCTGCTAGGCTAGCCGTGGTGGAGGTCGAGTGGAGTGGACCTGCCCCATGGATTATAGCCTGGACCAAAATAAATCATTATAGAGAACTTTGTGCACAAAGCCAGAGTGACTGGGCACATTTTTATTTAACAGTTCCCTGGAAAATACATCCTTTCCCGAACAGGCATAATTTAGTTATTTGTTCATCTGAAATCATCATGGGCCGCTTTGATGTTAAGCTTATGTGTATGTGGCCTTTTGAACCTATCATAAATACAGCCAAACACTGCCCCGTGAATGTCACCACAATTACCTTTATGACACTAACACTATGCATTTACTAGTACAGACTCATTTCTGAGCGACACACAAGCACATGCACATTCACACACACGTCGTATAGCATTGACAAAGGGCACCCAGTCCCAGACCTGCTCTAAATGCAGGTCTGAGAGGAGAGATGAGGCCTGATGGGTAATACACTGGTCAGTGTCCGCTCTTTTTCCCCCCCTCCGCTGCCAAGAGGAAATGAAGGGAAAATCTTCACTCCACTCCTTAACCAGAAAACAAACAGCTCTGTATAGTTTTACTGGCCTGCTTCTTGATCCAAAAGGAAAAACAATATATACAGTGCCTTCAGAAAGTATTCACCTTTTGTTGTGTTACAAAGTGGGATTAAAATGGATTTAATTGTCATTTTTGGTTAAGTCTCTTGATTGTACAATATTTGCCCATTCTTTTTAAAATTCTTCAAGCTCTGTCAAGTTGGTTGTTCATAATTGCTAGACGGTGACTATAACGGTTATTGCACTATAACGGTGACAAACGTTGCCCACAAACTGTTAGGGCCTACATAAAGCTGTTTCAACAGCAGAGTCCCAACACCTTACCACTGCTACACCTAGCTATCAGCGGAGCCTTGTCTGGCAGCGAAACAGTTCATTCAGCCTCATTTACTGCCTTTAAAAAAAACATAGCGGATATGGCTGACTTGCTTAAACAAATGTGGTTTCTACTGACAATTGAGATGTACAAACTATGGCATAAGGGGACGACAAGCGGATAAGAGGCTATCTGTAATTTTGATTAAGACATCAATGAGTGGGCGACAACGGACGTAGCCAATATAACTATTTGTTCAGCACTTTTGAAATGTACAGCGACACAATTCAGAACATGGGCCGTTCCTACAGTGTTCTCCCTGTACACCAAGTCAAAACCGTAGTATAAATAAATGGGGCATATAAGCAGACAATGAAAGCTCTTACGATATTCGATGATTACATTGCTCTAAACAGGCTGTTGGCTATATGCACCACCAAGTTAGAACAGTAGGCGAAATTAGGAGGTGAAAATAGACCAAATTAATAGGGTGAGGCACATTGAACGCCGTTTTGGTATTTGAGTGTCATAAAAGATACACGTCAAATAACATTATTTGACTCGTTAAATAAGATTTCAATTTGACACGTCAAATAAGACAATTCTATTATAGAATGTTGTGTGTGCTGAATTTGCACGTGCAAGCCAAGCGCCACCACTACTAACAGAAGCACTGTCAAAGCTGTACAAAAAAAGTCTGCAGACACACACCGGTGGCAGGTAGCCTAGTGGTTAGAGCGTTGGACTTGTAACTGGAGGGTTGCAAGTTCGAATCCCCGAGCTGACAAGGAAAAAAATCTGTTGTTCTGCCCCTGAACAAGGTAGTTAACCCACTGTTCCCCGGTCGCCGTCGATTAAGGCAGCCCCCCCACACCTCTCTGATGAAGGCATTTGGTTGTACAACTGACTTTTGACTTTAATGTGTTTACAATACCGCACTGGAGAAATAGACCAAATTATTAGGGTGAGGCACATGGGCTACTACATCTTACTACACAACATACACTTAGTATTACTTTCTTAGCTACAGTATACATATCTCCCTGGCATATTACATCATTTATGCAGCAGCATACAATACATTTTTGGGCTCACCCTGCTAACTTAAACAGGAAGGTGGCGCGGCAGTCCTCTGTGGGCAAATTTTGTCATCAAACTTTGTCATCAAAGCCACTCCACTAAATAGCAGGCTAGTGATTGCTTTGGAATGCTTGCAGTTAACCACTGATTACTTCCAAACCTCTCATTGTTGAATTAGCAATTTCCAACTTGCTGTGTATGTCCAATGGCCAATGAGCACCCATACATTTTACCTATAAATTCTCTTTATTATTAATTTTTTACATTTAACCTTTATTTAACTAGGCAAGTCAGTTAAGAACAAATTCTTATTTACAATGACGGCCTACCCCAGACGACACTGGGCCAATTGTGCACCGCCCTATGGGACTCCCAATCACGGCCGGATGTGATACAGCCTAGATTCAAACCAGAGACTGTAGTGACACCTCTTGCACTGATATGCAGTGTCTTAGACCGTTGCACCACTTGGGAGCCCTCTGAAAAGGATTAAAAAGGATTTGCCAACAGATTGTAGACTTTTCTTTTTTTTATTTAGCCTTTATTTAACCAGGTAGGCCAGTTGAGAACAAGTTCTCATTTACAACTGCGACCTGGCCAAGATAAAGCAAAGCAATGCGACAAAAACAACAACACAGAGTTACACATGGGATAAACAAACGTACAGTCAATTACACAATAGAAAAATCTGTATACAGTGTGTGCAAATTAAGTAAGGAGGTAAGGCAATACATAGGCCAATAGTGGCAAAGTAATTACAATTTAGCAATTTACACTGGAGTGATATATGTGCAGATGAGGATGTGCAAGTAGAAATACTGGTGTGCAAAAGAGCAGAAAAACAAAAACAAATATGGGGATGAGGTAGGTAGTTGGTTGGATGGGCTATTTACAGATGGGCTGTGTACAGCTGCAGCGATCGGTAAGCTGCTTTGACAACTGACGCTTAAAGTTGGTGAGGGAGATATGAGTCTCCAACTTCAGAGATGTTTGCAATTCGTTCAAGTCATTGGCAGCAGAGAACTGGAAAGAGAGGCGGCCAAAAGAGGTGTTGGCTTGTGTTGGGGTTGGGGTTGACCAGTGAAATATACTTGCTGGAGCGCGTGCTACGGGTGGGTGTTGCTATGTTGACCAGTGAGCTGAGATAAGGCGGAGCTATACCTAGCAAAGACTTATAGATGACCTGGAGCAGGTGGGTTTGGTGACTTGATTCATGATGATGACTCCTAGCTAAGATTTTGAAAGTAAGATGTTGACATGATCAGTCCAATCAAAGCTACTGTAGATATAACATGATTTGACGTCATTGTATCTGTGGCCAATGACCTTGAGCCTTCTTGGAAGGGTACTTATAATATAACTCTATGGCAGGACCCATTTTGGATGTCTACTCTTACTAAGGACTTAGACTTGGCCTGTGACGTAATGTCCCCATGAGTGACCGAATACTGAGCCAATCAGCGCCATGCTCCTAGCTGTGTTGGATTTGCCCCAAACATAACGCTTTGTATTCAGGACTTAAAGTTAATTTCTTTGACACATTTTGTGCAGTAATAAGTGCCTTGTTGCAAACAGGATGCATGATTTGGAATATTTTTTATCTGTACAGGCTTCCTTCTTTTCACTCTGTCATTTCGGTTAGTATCCTCAGTTTTCTTATATCACAACCATTAAACTCTGTAACTGTTTGCCTCATGGTGAAATCCCTGAGCAGTTTCCTTCCTCTCCGGCAACTAAGTTAAGAAGGATGTCTATCTACGTAGTGAATGGGTGTATTGATACACCATACAAAGTATTATTAATAACTCCACTATGCACAAAGGGATATTCAGCCTCTGTTATTATAATTTAATATAATCTATTATATTATAATATAATCTACCTATCGGTGCCCTTCTTCGCGAGGCATTGAAAAACCTCCCTGGTCTTTGTGGTTGAATCTGTGCTTGAAATTCATTACTCAATTGAGGGACCTTAAAGATAATTGTATGTGTCGGGTACAGAGATGGGGTAGTAATTCAAAAATCATGTTAACTACTATTATTGAACACACAATGCGTCCATGCAACTTATTATGTGATTTGTTAAGCACATTTTTACTCCTGAACGTATTTAGGCTTACTATAACAAATGTGTTGAATACTTATTGACTCAAGACATTTCAGCTTGAGATTTTTCATTGATTTCTAAAATGTTCTTAAAAATTCCACTTTGACATTATTGGTTGTTGATTAGTGACACAAAATCGAAATGTAATCAATTTTGAATTCAGACTGTAACACAACAAAATGTGTAAAAAGTAGGGGTGTGAATAATTTCTGAAGGTACTGTACATAGGCTGCTGTTTAAGATGGCCTACTAGCATAGACATAGCCTACATATTCATCATTGGTTACTAAGCTTCTATTTAAGATGAGATGGGTAGAGTAGAGGGAGATACTGTAGTGCTTCACCATTTGTATATTTCGGTTAGTCTCTTCCTCGTTCTCCAACTAAAGAGACTGTTGGGACACATACCGAGTGTTAGATCGTGATGAGAGTTTTTTTTCTTATTAACCTAATTTCCATTTCAAATGAAATGGAGGCACAGCACTCTATATAAATTAATCTCATATGGTCTTATGTGAGATAATTCCAGAACAAGCTTTTAAATTACACACATTCAGGTTGATATCATTTACTCTAAGTCCCTTTCAAGTCTAAACACCTTTCTCTATCATCTACATAGGCTGCAGGAAACAATCATCTGCTATAGCGGATATAAAATAAACATCTCACACCAACACATTATCAACATAATCACCTCTCTGCAGAGTGTGTGTGTGTGCAAGTGCTTACATATGTGTGGTACTGTGCCTCACACCTGCTCTCCCCAGACTAGGCAGTGCCTAAGCAGCAACAAAGCTGCTCTCTGTGTGAGCACTATTAGACTTCTCGCTCCCACCAACGCTGTGTAACCAAAACAGTGGAGTTTGCTATAGGCAAAACCTACTTTAAGAAGTAGGGGAGAAGAAAGCCCTACCCAGCGAGTCATCTGTTTCTAATGCTGGGCCCGCTGGTGTGGATTACAGGGATGTAGAACTCAGCCTGACCCCACATCTCCATCCCAGGGAAAATGGGAGCCTTGGTTGGGCAGGGGGAGCGGTCCGGGAGCATGTTTACAGTCCCTCTACATGTTTACAGTCCCTCTACATGTTTACAGTCCCTCTACATGTTTACAGTCCGTCTTCAATGGCTTGTTTTTCTAATATCACAACATCAAGAAACTAGTGTTTGAGACTGAAAATGTCTCTGTGGCAAATATTTCCCTGGTGCTGTCATTGTGGCACTGTTACCGCCACGCTGTAAAGCAACACACTACTCAACAGACCTGCCTTCCTAATCTTCAAAGCAGCACCACAACATGGGTGTTTTATCATATTAAACACGATAAGCAGCTGGTTTCTCAGCAAGCCTCAAGAGTTTTACTGTCCCCCCATCTCACAGTGGAAAGGGGGAGGGTTAACACTGAGGAGAGAGAGAGAGAGGAGAGAGAGAGAGAGAGAGAGAGAGAGAGAGAGAGAGAGAGAGAGAGAAGGAGAGAGAGAGAAGGAGAGACCCTAACCAACTACACCTCATAAGACTGGCACAAGCCTTATTTTTTATCAAACCAACTGCCAGGTCTCTCTTGGGAAAGAGGTTTTCTGACCTCAGTGGGATTTCCTGATTAAATCAAGGTGAAAGAAACTGCTCTTACCTGTAGTATCTGGACTGCAGGTAGGTGGAGCACACAGCTTTGGACACGTGGCTGGCCGAGCCAAAGTCGATGACCTTGACGCGGTAGGGCTGCCTGGAGGGGTCCACCAACATGATGTTCTCCGGCTTCAGGTCAGCGTGAATCAGGCCCAGGCTCTTGAGCTTCATCAGGGCCGTGGCCACCTGCTGCAAGACCGGTCTGATGTACTTCAACGGCAGTGGACTGAATTTGTTCTGCTTGAGGAAGTCGTACAGGTTCTGCTCCAGCATCTCGAACACCAGGCACGTGTGGTTTTTGTGCTGGAAGCACTCGTAGGCACGCACAAAGTTGTAGTCGTCTGCACTCTCCGTGCTTAACCGGGCCAGGATGCTCACCTCGATCTGGCCCTGGCGCGCGTATGACGGGTGGTTCTTCAAGATCTTGATGGCAACAATCTCGTTGGTGCCCCTCTTCCAGCACTTGACCACCTGGCCGAAGGTGCCTCTGCCCAAGAACTCTAGCACCTCGTAGGTGTTGGTCATGGAGCAGACCACCTCGTGCTGCACCAACTGATAGTCCCCTTCATTGTTTGAACCACTGTTCTTGGAGGTGGCTGTCGATGTGGCCGTTGCCGTGGCTGTAGCCACAGCGGCCCCGCTGGCTGCGTTCTGGATCATCGTTGTGCCGCTGCCGTGCTCCTCGATGATCGTCACGCTGCTGTTGCTGTTGTCAAGCTCCTCACTCTTGCGCTTAAGCCCGCATCGCTGGTAGGTGTCCAGCAGGCTGACAGTGCTGCGACGGGTCAGGTTGTGGATGGCTCCACCACTTCCTCCTCCACTACCACCTCCACCGCTGCTACTGCTACCGGCCAAGCCCAACAGAGGCCCCAGAGGCCCTGCGGTGCCCGAGGTACTGCTGGCCGAGGCGACCACAATGTGCCCCGCGCTAGACGGGAAGATGAGCGCTGGCTGCTCGTAGGGCAGAGAGGAGTTGATGCCAAGAGGGGTGGCGTGGGACACTTGCTGCTTGCTGTTCTGACTGTAGACGACTTTGCTGTGCGTGCCGTACCCTGTCATATCCCAGTATGAACTCTGCTCCACCTTCAGCTTCTTCACGCTAAAGAAGGCACTTGACTGGAGAGTGTGAGGGGACAAGACTTGCACTTGCGAGGCCATACCTGGAAAAAAGGAGGGGAGTGGGAGAAGGGAGGGGGAGAGATAAAAAGTGAGAGGTAGGAATTTGAGACAGTGCTTGAAACACGAGCGGTGTCTTTAAATAAAGAGCGCTTAGGTCAGGGCTGGTCGTTACAGCGCTCGGCTAGGCCCATGCTGACACTTCAATGCCTCACTCAACCGACACGTACACTGGACACTTAGAATCACATTGGTTATTTCACAGCAACTATTCATAATTAAGTATCATGTGTGCTATTCATGGCAAGAGAGAAAGAAATGTGTGGATAGATGTTTTAAAAGTATTTATACAACGGGTGGGTCTAATCCTGAATACTGATCGGTTAAAACCGCATTCCAGA
This sequence comes from Brachymystax lenok tsinlingensis, assembly GCA_030435695.1. Lineage (NCBI taxonomy): Eukaryota > Metazoa > Chordata > Actinopteri > Salmoniformes > Salmonidae > Brachymystax > Brachymystax lenok. The sequence continues at coordinate 39,354,434 of CM059793.1, read as the reverse complement.
CGGTGTCTATTCCACAAGTTACCACCGGCTAAGTCTATGATGTTAAAATGCCTATTTACTCTGTTCCATCTGACTGCGCAATCCACTGTCTCATCAGCCCAGGCAGGGGAGTTATAAACTTGATCTCCACTATAAAAAGCAACTAGACATTATCTCACATTTCCTTTATACTAACATTTAATTTTCAACAGGGGAGATTTGTATAAACCTTGCTGTCTCTCTCACTGATATTTGCAATATTGTTTCAATATTCAAATTCGATCTCCAACTGTCCCATAGTAATGAACGTGTCGGGACGAGACAGAAAGGCAGGCAGCGTTTCTCAGCCAATTGAAATCATGAATCAGCTGGCTTCATTTTTATGGATATATACAAAGAAATGGAAATTGAAAAAAGTACAACGAAACAAAGTGCCGCTAGTTTGCAGTCTTTCCAGCTTCAGTTTGAAGTGATTGTGTTAGCTGTGTTGTTGGCTAGCTCCTCTGAACAACAGTGTCCTGACGAGGGAGCACATTTTCTATACCAGACGAAATCGTGCCTCATTAGTTCATTGTTATGGAGGTATCCAAATAAATGTCACTAGAAAACAGCTTAAACAAATGCAGCTACTGTCTGCACTGTTTGACGTGACTGCAAGTTAGCCGTAGTTGGCTAGCTAGCAAGCAAGGGATAAGAATGTTTCCAGCCAGTATGGCAATGGAACATTTAGAACGAACAACTGGGTTGCGTCAATAGATACAGAACAAAAATACTGAACGACTAAGTCGCATCTCTGGCAACCGAACCAATAGAACGAACGACCAGCCGGCTTGGGTAGGATGAAATAGTAGCCTGAAATAGTATGAATAAATTCACCAAAATAGCGTTTTTAATGAAAATATGTCAATCATTATTTGAATATATGTCACGTTTCACTTCTGAGGGGACAGACCAAGACGCAGCGATGTAGCCAGAATACATGATTTAATAAATCCACGGGAACAAGACGGAACAAAACAAGAGCGGAGAAACGTAGACGATGAACATAACTGAACAAACAAACACAGCTATGAACATACAATAACCCACGAACCCAGAGTGAAACCTAGTAACCTAAATATGGTTCCCAATTAGAGACAACGACACACAGCTGCCTCTGGTGGGAACCATTATAACTTTATAGAAATCGACACCTAGAATGAACAAACCCTACACAAAGACAAAAACCAAAGCGCTCCAGCCTGAAACTAAAGGGACTGGGCGTTACAGTACCAAAGCGCGGACTCGGACCTTGAAAAATCTGTGGGGGGGTCTTCGGAGTAGTCGCTTTGTCCCAGGTGGAGGCTCGGTGCTAGCCCGTGCTGGTCTGACATCCAGAACCGGAGGCCCTGGGCCTTCTCCTGGAACTCTGGTGCGTGGAGTTGGAACTGGCGTACTGGACTCGTGATGCTCACTGGGACTCTGGTGCGTGGGCAGGAACTGGTCGTGCTGGACTCGTGATGCTCGCTGGAACTCTGGAGTGCGTGGAGCAGGAACTGGCAGTACGGACTCATGATGCTCACTGGGACTCTGGTGCGTGGAGCAGGAACTGGTCGTACTGGACTCGTGATGCTCACTGGAACTCTGGTGCGTGGAGCAGGAACTGGCAGTACTGGACTTGTGATGCTCACTGGAACTCTGGTGCGTGGAGCAGGAACTGAGTCGTACTGGACTTGTGATGCTCACTGGAACTCTGGTGCGTGGAGCAGGAACTGGCAGTACTGGACTTGTGATGCTCACTGGAACTCTGGTGCGTGGAGCAGGAACTGGTCATTGCTGGACTCGTGATGCTCACTGGGACTCTGGTGCGTGGAGCAGGAACTGGCAGTACTGGACTTGTGATGCTCACTGGAACTCTAGTGCGTGGAGCAGGAACTGGTCGTACTGGACTTGTGATGCTCACTGGAACTCTGGTGCGTGGAGCGGGAACAGGCCGAACTGGGCTCAGGGGCCTTGCTCACTCTGGTGCGAGAGGCGGGAACAGGCGAACTGGGCTCAAGGGCGCACTCTGGTGCGAGGGGCGGGAACAGGCGAACTGGGCTCTCTGGCGCCTGCAGGAGCTTGGTGCAGCGGGCGGAACAGGGCGTGCTGGACTCTCTGGCGCCGCGGGGAGCTTGCGTGCGAGCCGGGACAGGGCGTGCTGGACTCTCTGAGCGCACGGGAGCTTGGTGCGCGGGCGGACAGGGCGTGCTGGACTCTCGGGCGCACGAGGAGCTGGAGTGCGGCGGGCCGGGACAGGACGTGCTGGACTCTCTGAGCGCCGCGGGGAGCTTGGTCTGTGGGCCGAGGCAGGGCGTGCTGGACTCTCGGGCGCCGCGAGGAGCTGGGTGCGGCGGGGCCGAGCAGGGCGTGCTGGACTCTCGGGCGCCGCAGGGGAGCTGGGTCTTGCGGGGCGGAGCAGGGCGTGCTGGACTCTCGGAGCGCCGAGGGGGCTGGAGTGCGTGGAACAGGGACTGGGCGTGTAGACACCACTACGGACTGGGATCTTGGAACACGGAACAGGGATCTTGGAGCAGCGGAACAGGGATCTTGGAGCGTGGAACAAGGGATCTTGGAGCGTGGAACAGGGATCTTGGGCGTGGAACAGGGATCTTGGAGCGTGGAACAGGGATCTTGGGGCGTGGAACAGGGTCTGGAGCGTGGGCAGGGGATCTTGGGCGTGGAACAGGGGTCTCGGGGCGTGGAACAGGGATCTCGGGTGTGGAACAGGGGTCTCGGGCGTGGAGCGAGGACTGGGCGTGTGAAACCTCCGCCCGGACCGGGGACCTGATATGGAGAGCCGACACCATACCTCCAGCTAGCTCACTAACCCTGGTCTCATGGGTGAGTGGAGCTGGAATCTCTCGGACTGGGCTGTGGATGCGTGCCGGAGATTCTGCCCGTAAGACCACAGGATAACATGGGCCCAAAAGCGCACTGGAGGCCTGGCTGCCAGAGCTGACACCACTCTCCCAGGTAACACACAGACCTCGGCCCGACCAATGAGTGGCGCTGGGATCTCTCGCACTGGGCTGCGGACACGTGCGGAGACACCGCACGGAACTGGAGCAGGATATCCGGGTCCCAGGAGGCGCACCGGAGACTTAGCGCAGAGCAGGCACCACTCTTCCTGGCTGGGCAACGTTTACCCGACTGATGAGTGGGCGGGAATCTCGGCCTCTGACTCCGTATAGGGAAACCGTGCGCAATGCAGCATAACGCGGTGTCCCCTCGGTGCGGCGTTCTCCCCCAGCGCTCTCTCCACAAGGCACGAGAGTTGGCTCAGGAGTCCCTCCTGAACCGGCCAACCTCCTCGTGTGCCCCCCCCCAAAAGTTTCTTGGGGCTGCCTTACGGGCTTCCCTAGCCGGCGATTCGAGAAACCTGCCACTCACGGATCCCATGCTCCCATCCGATCCTCACACCTGCGCCGCTCCGCCGCCGCTGCTTCCAGTTCCTCTCTGGGTCGGCGATACTCCCCAGGCTGGTCCCAGCACTCCCATAGAATAGCTCCTTCTCCCAAGACCTAAGCTCCGGGTCTCTCGCTGCTTGGTCTTTGTTTGGTGGGTTATTCTGTCACGTTTCACTTCTGAGGGACAGACCAAGGCTTGGCGATGTAGCCAGAATACATGATTTAATAAATCCACGGGAACAAGGCGGAACAAAACAAAGAAACGGAGGCGTAACGATGAACATAACTGAACAAACAAACACAGCTATGAACATACAATAACCCACGAACCCAGAGTGAAACCTAGTAACCTAAATATGGTTCCCAATTAGAACCAGCGACACACAGCTGCCACTCTAATTGGGAACCATTATAACATAAATCGACACCTAGAATGAACAAACCCTACACAAAGACAAAACCAAAAGCGCTCCAGCCTGAAACTCGGGACTGGGCGTTACAATATATTGGTAACCCGTTGTATAAAAGTGATAATGCCCTCGAAGCCCGTGTTGGAGGATATATTGGCAACACCCGTGCCAATATGCCCTCCAAACACAGGCTTCGAGGGCATTATCACTTAAATACAGTATTGGGATGTGCTTCATTATAGGATATACATGAGGTTTAAACAGGAACTTTGTGTATGAATGATGACTATATAGACCATTGATATATATTCAGAGGAAATGCCATTTCTCTTCTGTTCCCATCTGGACTAATGTAAACAGTGCTCTTGCGAAAACTCATTCATAGGGAGCTCAGAGAATCATCAGAGGAATACAGAAATGTGCACCAAAATGAGCCTTTCGATAGTTGCGTGAGTATCAAGGAATGATAGAAATTTCCTCCGCAAAAAGCAAAATGACAACCCAGACCCTGCATCTGTTGGTACAGAGAAAGAGAGGGAGAGAGAAAAACCTTCATCTATTTTCGAAACAACAGAGAAGCATTTGAACTCCATCTTAACCTCAGATCTTGAAGACAACAAATCAAAACCGGTAAACTGCGAGGCACTGAGCTCATGGGAATCGGCTGCCTCAGAAGCAAAAAACGGCACACAAATAACCTGCTCAAACAGGGTTTTTAGCAATGATGTTTGTAGCACTGAAATGATTATTGCAGCACAAGCTTAATACATGCAGGCCTCGGTACTGCTATATTTACAGTCTCCCATGTACCCCGAATTAGTGTACTAACGAATTTAAGAGCTACCACTGTGTAGCTCACACTCACATTGCCATTTGTAAACATAAACAAAATCCACAAACACACATACTCAAAATTCTAAAACACACCCACGCATGTACACAGTGAGTACAGTATATACAGTACCAGACATAGCCCTAGCCTAATGCTGAAACCAATCCTGCTTTCCTGTCTCCTTATAGATGACTAAACACACAGTGACTCTGAGGAGAAGAGGTTGTGCAGAGGTCCGGGAGCTAATGAGTAGAACATTTCCCCAACGTTTTGAAAGGGTTTTCCGAAACGTTCCCGAAATGATTCAGGAGGGTGTGTTGGGGACAGGGAGCGGAGGGAGGAGATGTGCTTAGTCACTCTGTCATTATTCGATTTTTGAGTTCTTATAGATTATTAATTCGCTGCAAATCTCCTCTCCTCCTCCTCTCCATCCTCCTCCATCTCCTTCCCTCCCTCCTCTTCCTCCTCCCTTTCCTCCTAACAAATGTCTGTCTGACCCAATATAGCCAGGGACACTGGTCATCCTAATGGTCATCTGGTCTTAACCTTAATGCTGCACACTGAAGCCGACGCCTGTAGGCTAGTTGATTAAAGGAATAGTTCAGGACTTTGGCAATGAGGCCCTTGCCCTTGGCATGCTAGCTATACCCGAAGACTTCCAGTCTTTGTGCTAAGTTAGTTAGCATTGGCTCGTGAAACTACCTCTAACTTGCTACATACTGGATGCAGATACATAACGATGGTATCCACGAGTTCATCGGACTCTGGAGAAGCAGTTAAAGGGCTTCATTGACGAAACCCCACACTATCCCTTTAAGCATATTACTAGGGGTTGTTTGCTAGCCTCAAGCTTAATCAACCTACTTGTCTTGCATAATGGTTCCCCTATAGCCTTAGACACCCGTCTCTGTCCCCCAACCCGGACAGGTCTGTGTGGACGGCCGCTGTAGGATTTAGACCCACCAGGCCGCCTAGTAACAACGTGTGGATGGATGGAGTAATGGAGTAATGAAGACTGTCCGCTGGGCTATTAGGAGCAAGCCACTCAGCTAATCCCATAAGACACCAGGGCCAGATGTCACTTGGATTACCCACCGATTCCTTAGCTGGGCACTTTGCTGCTCAAAATAATTTGGGCACCGTAGTCACTAGTCACCATCAGCGCTGCTGCTGCTGTGTGGGACTGACTGAGAGCCTATGGGAGGATAATAAGATACTACAGAGCATTGGCCTACTGTTCTGATGGTGATGGAACATTCCAGGATTATAGCACTATGATTAGGGATGACCAACAGTAACTGCATCGGCCAGGCAGCTTTGGGATTATGGCTTTAGGCTCAAATTGTAACTGCTCTTTCCATAGCAGCGCCATCGCTATTTGGAATTCTCCTCAAACTGACGTTAGTTATTAGTCATTGACTCCTGTTGGTTACTGTTCTGTTATAGGCATCCAAACTTGAGCCACATGGGGAAATGTAGGTGGCAGCCAGGACTTGTCCCCACTTGCCCAACTTGGGAAACTGCGCTGAAACATATTCTGAGGAAATACTTAGGAAACATGGGGAATGTTATGTATCCATGACTCACTTGGGCAACTCTTGGAGCTGGGAAAGTTACAGTTGACACAACTGAAGGGTTGAATAAAGAGTAACTGACTTAGAGACAGATAAGTATTTAAATGAACAAACAGTATGGGGTCAAACGGCTGGAACGTTATCTCTGAACAACATGCATAGGCAACAATGTGCACAATAGTACGTCACTGGAATGTCAGAACGCATTAATCACCGCATTGAATTGCCACTTTAGTTCCAAACTGTTTAGAATCTGAACCCTGAGCCCCTCCCTTTTGGTTGTTGTTAATTGTTGGCTTTTTATATTTAAACCAACAGTGTAGTCTACAAAGCTTCCAAATGCCCTCATTTATCTGAATTTCTGAACTCTGTGCCAAACACAAAACAGTAAAGGGCCCATTGTTTGACATTTACAATGTTGGAATGCCTTGAGTAGCCTGGCGCTCCATTTAAAATACCTTAAAGAGTATGGTGTGTTTAGTGCACTGCAATTAAGCAATGGTAATGTTAAATGTCTTCAGGGGGGATTATGTCCTCTTTCAAAGATTCATCTGCTTTTTGGGAGGAACAAGTCTATTCTGCACTCTTAGACAAAAGGGTTCCAAAGGGGTTATACATGGAACCATCCGTGGGGCAGCCCCTAAAAACTTTTAGGTTCAAGATATAACCTTTTTTTTCTAAGAGTGTGAGCGGGAAGCCGAGGGAGGGCGGATGGAAGGAGGGAAAAAGAAAGGCTGGAGGCCCTTTTGGTCTGGTTACTGACTGACTAGGTCCTGTGTGCTTAGCCGTTTTAATAAAGGCCTGTATAGTGGTGTGCATGACAACGTGCCGTGCGGCACTCTTCTCTAGAGGAGCGAGGAGGAATCAAATACACAAGCCTTCCTCTGTCATAGCGGGACCCTTCTCAGAGCTAACCCTCTGTGAATGTAGCAGAAACTAAGTCCAAGTTAAGACCTGGAACTCTATGTCTATAATAAGAAAGAGATGAGAAAGAACAGTTATTTGCATTTCACATCAACTGCTTGAATGGTACTGAACCATCCCCTTCAGCGGAATGGACAAGGTGGACACTGGACAAGGAGTCCAGGTGCAGTCTGCAAGAGATCACCAGAGGCCCATCTGAGGGCTGTCTGTCTCTTAGGGATGATCCAGGACATTAAGGCATCTGTAGGAATCATCAGAGCGTATGGGGGGCAGATCACTGGTTAATGACTTGACCCCTGTCCGTCGAGACAAAGCATTAGCTCCCCTGGGATTTGATGGGGACAGTGGCGTGAGAGAAGCGAGGGAGCAGAACCCCTCCAACCCCTACCCTTCTCTGTTGTCCACTCCACTCAGCATCAGGGTCATCGCTATCCACCCCCCTTCCAGGAGAGAGAGACACACTGTGTCAGACGGACAGGCTCTCTGTCTGTCCGTCTGTCCACACCCATCCTTCAGGTCCCATAGCAGAGACTCTCCTGTGCCATAAACAGCACAGAGCAAGCCAGCCTCTCAGGGGACTGGAGGTAAAAATGAATGCAGCGGTGAAGAGGAATATAATTTGTCTGTTTGGAGCAAGCCAGTAAGCCATGTCATTCAGCCTGGCCTTGTGAGTCTGTCTCCCTGGAACAGTCCTTAGAGGGGGTGCTAGGGCCTGTCGCTCCTCCACTGTCTCACATAAACACACACCACTCCAGGCCACTATTGACCACCCTTTCCACTTTTATAGCTCCCATCTCAGCTTATTTATAGAATAATTCTTCAGAGAGGTAGTCAGGGACAGCTAGTTAGCAGGCCACAGCCATAGTACACAACAAAGTTCCTGTTCAACCTACAGGTAACTACTGCTGGCGGACTAGCTACAATACACACACACTACAACAAAAATCCATAAGGTCACTTGTAGCCAATGCATTCCAAATCCTCTTTATAATGAATAACAAATAGTCTAGTACCTAGGTGGTGGCCATGAACACGCATCTAAACTAAAAACAAAGCAGCTGCTCAGCAGTGGTTAGATAATAGATTACAGCTTGTTATTCACATGTAAAGTGCAGATGCTACCTTTGGCATGGTTTCATTCTGCCACAGCCTAACCTCTGCCTGTTTATTTATTAGACACATTTCAATAGATTATTGAAAGTTCCCAGAATTTTGCAACACTAGCCTTGGGAGAGGGAGGGAGGAGAGGGGAGAGGGGTACAGGGTGATGGCAGCATGAGCTCTATTTGAGCAGTGTTTCTTATTAATGAAAAATCACGAGCAGGGAAATTGTACAAAGCACAGCACCCAACTTCCTCTCTACAGAGAGAGCGAGAGAAAGAGGGAAAAAAAGAGAGGCAGGCAGGCAGGCAGGCAGACAGGCAGGCAGACAAGACAGAGAACCAGGGCAAGATAATTATAATTGGATGAAATAATGTATCACTAGCCACTTTAAACAATGCCATTTATATAATGTTTACATATCCTACATACTCATCTCATATATATATGTGTATATACTGTACTCCATATCATCTACTGCATCTTGCCTATGCCGGTCAGCCATCGCTCATCCATATATTTATATGTACATACTCGTATTCATTCCTTTACTCTTGTGTGTATAAGGTAGTTGTTGTGAAATTGTTAGATTACTTGTTAGATATTACTACATGGTCGGAACTAGAAGCACAAGCATTTCGCTACGCTCGCATTAACATCTGCTAACCATGTGTATGTGACAAATACATTTTGATTTGATTTGAGATAGAACAAAGAGTGAGAGAGAGTGAGAGACAGAAACAGAAAGATAGAGACAGAGCAAGAGAGAGTGAGAGACAGAAACAGAACGATAGAGACAGCAAGAGAGAGTGAGAGACAGAAACAGAAACAGAAAGGTAGAGAGACGAGCAAGAGAGAGTGAGAGACAGAAACAGAACGATAAGAGACAGCAAGAGAGAGTGAGAGACAGAAACAGAAACAGAAAAGGTAGAGAGACGAGCAAGAGAGAGTGAGAGACAGAAACAGAAAGATGGAAAGAGAAAATAGAAAGGGAGAACGCGTAACATTGCTGCTACACTAGACATTTAACCCCGCCATCCCTCTCAAAACGACTCTCTTTTGACTACTGCTTCAGGTCACCAGGCAAACACAGCGAGGCCATGCAGGGACACACACCTGATAAGCAGCCTGCCTTTCTTCTCTCTGCTTATCACCCATGTACAGTACCGACCCGACAGGCCTCTCTCCACTGCATGTTCTCTCCCTCTCACTCCTAATGAGCAGCAGGACAGCAGGTTATTGTTTGTATATATAGATTCATAGGCCTAAATGTTCAGTCACCAAGGCAGTCTAAGCATATGTGATATAATCGTGTGTGCATGTTGAGGTGGCATGTTTGCCGTTCTTGCAGAGCTGCAAGAGCTGATCAAAGACTGCTGTGCCAGGTTACAAACCCCCGGAGACAGACACACTGAGGACACACATGCACACACAAACACAGACACACAAAGACACACACACACACACAACATATCAACCACCATAATTCAATCTAAAGATCGACCAATATTGGCCCTGTGGCATGTAAAGATTTCTGAAGAAACCATTAACTGTCATAGACCATAATCAGATTGTGGATCAGTCTAACATTTTCCAATGAAATGTAATTATCGACCCAGACCAAACAATCAACAGACAAATAGAACAAGACAAAGATACCAAACAGAGGGAATAAGGCAATAAACAATCAAAGAGAAAATACATGAAAATCAACTGGATTTGTAAATTAACTGGGTTGCAGACAGATAGTAATAGCATTTGCGAAGGGGCACATTTGTATTACCCTAATATGATTATCATTGGGAAAGTGTTTTAATGGCTTTGCACTAGATAGAAAGAGAGAGAAAAAGAGACATATCCCGTTGGAATAGCATTATCTGTCAATAGGTTGAGGTTTCAGAGACATTAAGAAGCACCAACCAGTCCAGTCCAGTCCACTATGGAGGAGCGTTTCCTGGGGTATGGGGCCAGGGGCCAAGGAGGAACCCAGGGGTCAACAGCTCTGCACTAATCTCCAACATACTGATGGAGCTACGCCTGTACTCCGGTACAACTCCCACCCATTGGAGAAACTGTACAGCCCAGCCAAGCCTGGTCTCAACACCCTGCCAGAAATTAACCAAATACAGTGTGTGTGTATGTGTGCGTGTGCCCACAAAGCCCAGCAGGTATTTTGAGTGACAGACACTCATAGCCCGTCCCTGCGTCTCTGCCTCGTCGGGTGGTGAACCCCGACCACAGAAGAACCAGTCATACCCGATGAGTCACCCAGCGACCAATCAGCAGAGAGGCAGGCAAGGTGTTTTCAAAACATGTTTGATTTTGAGCAGCTGCATTTTCGGGGAAGTGGGCTGGTCTATTAGCATGGTCTTGTCTGCTGGAGTGCAGATTGGACTGACAGACAGACTGTGTTGTAGGGACGCCATTGAGTCAATGTGTCGGATAATGATAAGAGACTAGTGCTACTCCCACTCCCTGCTCTGAGATGGCCAGTCGTGGAGGGGACAACAGCCCCTGTCTTGAAGCTCTTTATCCCTCACACACCAGAGCAAACAATCAATACCCATTTGTAGTTAGCCTTTCCTTTCCTTATTCCTTGTCTCCCTCCACCTCCTCCTATTCCTTTCTGTTGTCACATAGAACATAGGCATGGGGCAGATCATGGCACACATGCTTCCCCAGGTGACAAGGGGCATGATATTTCAGGGGAAGGGGTTGAAACTGAGCTTAAGACCAGGAAAGGGCCATGGTGCAGAGTCATTTAGCAGCTGGGTTCCAGTGAACTAACTGGTGGTTCTCTGAACAGGGGAGTAGCTTCCTCTCTGGAAGACCCTCCCTCTCTCTTCACAGAATCCAGGAGAGGCCACAGCAACAGACCCATATCAAGCAGGCAGGCATGGCCACACACCAACAAACCAACTCACGTGAATTACACATAACATTTGAGGAGGGTATAGAGTTTTCAACTCAATGTGCGCTAAACATGGCAGTGACTGTCTGGTGACATAACTGCTGAGGTAATGATGGAAACCAGCCAAGCAGCCAACTCAGCTCTCCACACAGTCTGGTTCACAGCCTAGGCAACATAAGGACTTCAAGAATATTTACAGTGAGTATGCACACAAATAACCAGACCTGGGTACAAATTAAAAATCTTTCAATTACTTTGAGGGTTTTCTTTAGCCTGCCTGGAGTGCTAGACGGGCGAGTTTACACTATTCTATTACTTCCATTGCTCCAAGCAGGCTCAATCAAGCCCAGCTAAAGTATTTGAAATGAGATCTGCAAATACACATAACATCCAACCCCGCTATGTAAATAGCCAAGCATCACTGTTAGTGACCACACTGTCTGCAAGCCAATAAGCACCATATCAGCTACTAGGGCGGAGGCCAGGCCTCAACTCCCTGACTCTATCTATTTCAGGAAGTTAACGAGGCAAAAACAACAGTCCTGCAGCGCCGGAGAAGGAGGACAAGCTTTCATATATCTAAAGGTCAGGTCTTGCCCTTTTTCTGAGGCGCATTCTCTGAAAAGCCAGAGCTTTTGCTAGCCCCTGCCTGAGCGCACAGCTGCCACGGCCCATCATGGAGGACAAGGGGTGCCTGCACGTGTGTTTGCGTGTGTGTGTGCCATTAATGCTCAATATGAGGAGACAGGTTAGAGTAGACGGGTGCACCCCTGCAACCCTTCTGCACTCCCCTCCTCCTCCCCTGCACCCCCCACGACCTCTGAGAGCACCACGGAGGCCCATGGGTCCCTACACCCCCCCTCGGTCTCTCCTTAATTTCCCCATTTCTCTCTAACTCGCTCTGAAAAGAAGGGTCAGTTCTAAGAGCAGTCAGGCAGAGCTGTTTTTACCCATGTGCCTCAGGCTTTGAAGTGAGGAGTCGTTTTAAAGGACTGAAAAAGCCTGGTCTATGTAGTCATGAATGAGGCCTTGAAATAATAATAACCAACTGGCTATCAAATAAATATATATTAAGATGACTGAAAAGTAAAAGAAAAAAAACGAAGAATCACATTTTTCTTTGAACATAATGTTACATTCTTTTCTATTTCGGGCAGCTATGACAGTGACGAAAGCACAAGGCCATTATAGTTTCAAAATGCACTAAAGAGATAATCATGGGATGAAGTAAGATATGGGAAAGTATCTGAACTGTGGCCTGGGGAACATTCTTTTCTTTAGCTTTGTATTTTTCCGTCAGCACGAATGGAGGACCCAGAGACCAGTTGAATCAGTGATCTGGTGTCAGCGTTCCCTCTACCCTCCATCACAGCATCAAAGCCAGTAATATCTGAGTCTTTGAGGGTAATGTTGACCACACACACGTCAGCGATAGACTGAGCAACACCAACTAGGTGATTAGTCAGTGAAACGAAAGAGCTGAAAAAGAAGAGAAGAGAGAAATGAAGAAAATAAAGATTGATAGAAAGAAAAAAGGATGAAAGATAAAGGAAAAACAGATAGAGAGGAAAGACAGCAAGCAGAACATTAAGATGTGTGATGTTCATTTCCATTCCTGTTGATTCCATTGATTGGCCCATTCTCTATCTGTACTGTGAGCTGTGTCTGTCCCTTCTCTCTCCCACTGGGGCAGCCGCAGACAGCACATCTGGCCGTTTGAAGTCCTTTGGTTATCAGCCAAGTGTGTCGCTGTACCTGCAGCCATCTGTGAAGGGGCTGCCAGCCCTCCGCCAGCCAGCCGGACGACGCTCCGCTTCCCTTCCGTGACCAAGAACGGCCCATACTCTCTCGTTCCGTCAACCTACGCGGTGGGCTCTCTCTCTCTGTTGTGTTGGTAAGGCCAACTCTGCTGCAACTCTGCCCAGTGCTTTTCCATTCGTTACTTCATCTAGTGCACAATGCTTCACTCTCTCTTTCTCTCTCTCTCTCTAGACCTACTCATTCAAGGGTTTTTCTTTGTTTTGACTATTTTCTACATTGTAGAATAATAGTGAAGACATTAAACCTATGAAATAACACATGGAATCATGTAGTAACCGAAAAAGTGTTAAACATTTTAGATTCTTCAAAGTAGCCGCCCTTTGCCTTAATGACAGCTTTGCACACTCTTGGCATTCTCTCAACCAGCATCATGAGGAATGCTTTTCCAACAGTCTTGAAGGAGTTCCCACATATGCTGAGCAATTGTTGGCTGCTTTTCCTTCACTCTGCGGTCCAACTCATCCCAAACCATCTCAATTGAGTCGAGGCTGGGTGATTGTGGAGGCCATGTCATCTGATGCAGCACTCCATCACTCTCCTTCTTGGTCAGATAGCCCTTACACAGCTTGGAGGTGTGTTTTGGGTCATTTTCCTGTTGAAAAACAAATGTCCCACTAAGCGCAAACCAGATGGGATGGCATATCGCTGCAGAATGCTATGGTAGCCATGCTGGTTAAGTGTTCCTTGAATTCTAAATAAATCTATGTTGGTGTCACCAGCAAAGTACCTCCACAACATCACACCTCCTCCTCCATGCTTCACGTGGGAACCACACATGCAGAGATCATCCATTCACCTACTCTGCGTCTCACAAAGACACGTTGGTTGGAACTAAAAATCTCAAATTTGGACTCATCAGATCAAAGGACAGATTTCCACCGATCTAATGTCCATTGCTCATGTTTCTTGGACCAAGCAAGTCTCTTCTTCTTACTGGTGTCCTTTAGTAGTGGTTTCTTTCAGAAATTCGACCATGAAGGCCTGATTCACGCGATCTCCTCTGAACAGTTGATGTTGAGATGTGTCTGTTACTTGAACTCTGTGAAGCATTTATTTGGGCTGCAATCTGAGGTGCACTTAACTTTAATGAACTTATCCTCTGCAACAGAGGTAACTCTGGGTCTTTCTTTCCTGTGGTAGTTCTCATGAGAGCCAGTTTCATCATAGCGCTTGATGGTTTTTGCGACTGCACTTGAAGAAACTTTCAAAGTTCTTGACATTTTCCGGATTGACATGTCTTAAAGTAATGATTTCTAGCCGGGCTAGACAATCTGGACCCTTTCTTTTTAAAATTATCTGCCGAAATTGTTGCAACCCCTATTACTAGCCTGTTTAACCTCTCTTTCGTGACGTCTGAGATTCCCAAAGACTGGAAAGCAGCTGCGGTCATCCCCCTCTTCAAAGGGGGAGACACTCTTGACCCAAACTGTTATAGGCCTATATCCATCCTTCCCTGCCTTTCTAAGGTCTTTGAAAGCCAAGTTAACAAACAAAATTACCGACCATTTCAATCCCACCGTACCTTCTCCGCTATGCAATCTGGTTTCAGGGCTGGTCATGGGTGCACCTCAGCCACGCTCAAGGTCCTAAATGACATCATAACCGCCATCGACAAGAGACATTATTGTGCAGCTGTTTTCATTGATCTGGCCAAGGCTTTCGACTCTGTCAATCACCGCATCCTTATCGGCAGACTCGACAGCATTGGTTTCTCAAATGACTGCCTCGCATGGTTCACCAATTACTTCTCCGACAGAGTTCAGTGTGTCAAATCAGAGGGCCTGTTGTCCGGGCCTCTGGCAGTCTCCATGGGGGTGCCACAGGGTTCAATTCTTGGGCCGACTCTTTTCTCTGTATACATCAATGATGTCGCTCTTGCTGCAGGTGAGTCTCTGATTCACCTCTCACGCAGACGACACCATTCTGTATACTTCTGGCCCCTCTTTGGACACTGTGTTAACTACCCTCCAGACGAGCTTCAATGCCATACAACTCTCCTTCCGTGGCCTACAACTGCTCTTAAACGCAAGTAAAACTAAATGCATGCTCTTCAACCGATCGCTACCGCACCTGTCCCCCGTCCAGCATCACTACTCTGGACGGTTCTGTCTTAGATTACGTGGAAAACTACAAATACCTAGGTGTCTGGTTAGACTGTAAACTCTCCTTCCAGACTCACATCAAACATCTCCAATCTAAAATTAAATCTAGAATTGGCTTCCTATTTCGCAACAAAGCTTCCTTCACTCATGCTGCCAAACTTACCCTCAGTAAAACTGACCATCCTACCGATCCTCGACTTCGGTGATGTAATTTACAAAATAGCCTCCAATACTCTACTCAACAAATTGGATGCAGTCTATCACAGTGCCATCCGCTTTGTTACCAAAGCCCCATATACCACCCACCACTGCGACCTGTACACTCTCGTAGGCTGGCCTTCACTTTACACTCGTCGCCATATCCACTGGCTCCTGGTCATTTACAAGTCCCTGCTAGGTAAAGTCCCGCCTTATCTCAGCTCGCTGGTCACCTTAGCAGCACCAACCCGTAGCACACGCTCCAGCAGGTATATCTCACTGGTCACCCCCAAAGCAAATTCCTCCTTTGGCCGACTCTCCTTCCAGTTCTCTGCTGCCAATGACTGGAACGAACTTCAAAAATCTCTGAAACTGGAGACACTTATCTCCCTCAACAGCTTTAAGCACCAGCTGTCAGAGCAGTGTACAGACCACTGTACCTGTTTATAGCCCATCTGTAAATAGCCCAACCAACTACCTCATCCCCTACCGTATTTATTTATTTATCTTGTTCCTTTGCACCCCAGTTTTTCTACATTGCACATTCATCTACTGCACAGTTTTCTTTTACCATTCCAGTGTTAAATTGCTATATTGTAATTACTCTGCCACCATGGCCTATTTATTGTCTTACCTTCCTTATCCTACCTCATTTGCACTCTTTGTATATAGATTTCTTTTTTTTCCTACTGTATTATTGACTATGTTTGTTTTATTCCATGTGTAACTCTGTGTTGTTGTGTGTCGAACTGCTTTGCTTTATCTTGGCCAGGTCGCAGTTGTAAATGAGAACTTGTTCTCAACTTGCCTACCTGGTTAAATAAAGGTGAAATAAATAAAATAAAAATGATGAACTGTCGTTTCGCTTTGTATATTTGAGCTGTTCTTGCCATAATATGGACTTGGTCTTTTACCAAATAGAGCTATATTCTGTATACAACCCCTACCTTGTCACTACACAACTGATTGTCTCAAACGCATTAAGAAGGAAAATAAGTCCACAAATTAACTTTTAACAAGGCACACCTGTTGATTGAAATGCATTCCAGGTGACTACCTCATGAAGCTGGTTGAGAGAATGCCAAGAGTGTGCAAAGCTGTCATCAAAGCAAAGGGTGGATACTTTGAAGAGTCTCAAATATAAAATATACTTTGATTTGTTTAACACTTTTTTGGTTACTACAGTACATGATTCCATATGTTATTTAATAGTTTTGATGTCTTCACTATTATTCTACAATGTAGAAAATAGTAAAAATAAAGAAAAACCCTGGAATGAGTAGATGTGTCCAAACTCTTGACTGGTACTGTCTATCTATCTATCTATCTATCTATCTATCTATCTATCTATCTTTCTTTCTTTCTATCTATATATATCTGTCTTCACTAAACCATGATCTCTCTCTCCCTCTCCCCCTCTCTCCATCTCTCTCCCTCTCCCCCTTTCTATCTCTGAAGTAGAGGAAAGAAGACAGAGAACATGAAAGCCTTCATTAAAAATGGCCATACATTTTTCACTTTGAAAAGCTCCCATTGAAACGAAAGGAAGAGGGTGGGCAACTGGGCAGTTAAAGAATGTGCTGTTCCATTTGTGCAGTAACTGTACTGTACCCATCCTGCAATAACAATCCTTTAGATACTGTAGACTGTAGTCTATACACAATGTTGAAGACAACCCACTGAGCATACACTGGTTAAATCAACATTGTTTCCACATCATTTCAATAAAATTACACTGAACCAACATGGAATAGATGTTGAATTGACGTCTGTGCCCAGTGGGATCATTGGACAGTATTGGGCCCTGGCTCCATGAGTGTAATGTGACATGCCATGATGAAAGGCTAGAAGACCCTGTCTGTGATAAAGACCCTGTCTGTTGTTCTTCCAAAGAGTGCCATGCCAAATGGACTGGGTATGGGGGAGATATTATCCAAAACAATAGGATTAAGGGCCTGGACAATGTCCACCACCAAACAGGCTGGTATGCGGGTGGGATGGGGTGGGCTGGGACGATAGGGGAGGGAGGGGTGGGAGGCATGATTACGAGAGCACAAAAGCTGTCGCTACAGAAGCCCCCACAGGCCCTAAACGCATCCCCCCAAAAAATCAGGCTTCCAATCTGCCTATCAGATGGTGTCCATTGGTGTCACATGGGTAGAGTCTGTGCTGACCAACGGCTTCTCATCTCACAATCAAACAGAGGGGTATTTGGGGGTGGGGAAGGGGATGGAGCAGGGTGGGGACATGGAGGAGAGCTGCTGGAATCACCAGGCAACCAAGCCTGAGGAGGCGACACAAAAAAACACACAGAAAGATTGCCACCTCGAAGCTCTGCCGTTCTGCTGCACAGAAGTCATGGGAAAAGCAAAGCATGCGCTGTGCCAAATTCTCCCATACCATATACATGACAGAGACAATAGACTCTCTCACTACATGAGGAAGACACAATGAAAATGAGCCTTTACGAACCAGAAATTACTATACAATGAATAGCTTAACAAATACAACTTCCAAACAGCTCGTATTCTGTTCCATTTACTCTATCCAGGGACAATGTCTCCTTGAAGATGGAAGAAATAGCAAGCAGAGACACGCGATACTTAAGCACAACACAAACCACAGCATCCAGATAGAGCTGGATGTGCTGCACAGGACCTGCTTGTCAGAGTCAGAGCCACAGGCAGCTGTTCTACACAAACTGACAGCAAACACAGAGCAACAACAGAACTGCCTGCTGGAAGAAGGCCTTCACACACGCATAACACTCTGTACGGAAATGGCTTCTGTCAGCACTGAGCAGCACATCCCCAGCCAAAAACTCACTCCCCCTCAAAACACTGAGCACACTAGCAGCAACTCCCGTTAAAACGTAAGTTGTCCTCCAAAGACTCACGCTGTCCTACAAGATCTGATTGAGAGTGGGAGTGGTTCCAGTCCCACTGATGTTTTGCCTGTGAATGCTTTTGTTCAGCCTGACCTCTAACCTGTCATTTCAGCTCGGTCAGAACTCAACCCGCACCCATCTGTTCAGCTCGGTCAGAACTCAACCCGCACCCATCTGTTCCTCACCAAAACAAAACCGCCAGAGCAGCACACCTGTGAACCATTTCACCAGATAGACACATCAGAGGGATCCCATATCCCTCCCGCTTCCACCGAGATCTGGCTAACACACACTGAATCTCTGCTCTCATAAAACTCACATTGATTATCCCATATTCCTAGTACCACCTCTCCCTGGCTTAGCTTATTCTATGACACGCTTTCACAAATCAATACCTCCAAGAACCTGAACAGTGAACACTAGATTTTCATTTCCTTTTCACATAGACTACTTTGAATAATGGAAAGGGGATGCTTGTAATGTTCTGTGGCATGTCAATTTTCATAACATTTACCAGCAGACTTCAAATAAGCAACTGCACAAAAGGGATGGGGGGAAAAAATCTGCAAGCTAAAGTGAAAGCATGTGATAGGCCTAAACTCTTGCAACGAGTTATTTGTGCATCGGCAATACAGGGAGAGCGACGATCACTACCCAAGCTATGAACAGATCTGCTGACTACCCAAGCTATGTCACTAGCTAAACTCTCAAAACTCTCCACTCCGCATTTAAACATAATCGCCAGGAAGCTCAGTTGTAACTTAGTAAGGGGTGACTTCTCCCCAAATTCCTGTGGTTTTGCTGGAATTCTAATCAAAGTTGAAACCCTGTGACCTTGGAATGAAAACTGGGGTCACGGCCCTATGAGGACGATACCAATCAGCCAGCTACCAACAACAGAGTGAGAGAGGTGGCAGACTCAGCCTTTCCCTCTCTCTGTCTTTATCTACCCACTGACACAGAGCAAGAAGGGCACTCACCCCATAGAAGACAGGGAGTGGTCCCTAAACCTCTCCCTCCTCCCCCACTTCCCTATTTTCCTAGTACGTCTCTCAGAGAGACAGAAAACTCAAACACACATCTACACATAATGCATGTGTAGATGTAGAACAGCAGTGCTAGGCTAGCCTACAGTCCCTGTCACCACCACCACAATCACCATCATCTCAGCAGCAGCCTCTGATCTATTCTCTGTCCATTTTTCAATGAGAGTGTCTCCGGCCTTGCGAATGCTCTCTAAGATATTGTTTGACCTGAGACTCTGCGAGACAGATCCACAAATTAAGCTAGCTGGTGCCCTGCTCTGGGCTGTCTGGCGCCCACTGAGCCCCCTCTCTAAACCCCCCAACCCCCACTTTCCCTGACTGGGACATGAGTCTGTGTCTGAATACTAGCTTTTCCACAGCTGGGGGCTGCTGATCCTGCTCCCTCCATCATACATTCATCAACGTGTCAGTTTGGGTTATGAGACTGGGAGACTGGGCTCCCAGAGCGCTGGGCAGCCAAAGCTTAGACTAACACAGAAACTCAACAGGGCAGACACAGGCAGGGGCCAGGCCAGGGTGGCAAGACTGGCACATCTAGCTCCGAACCATCACTACCATTGTGTCCGTAAGACACTAACTCACCTACCCTCTGAATTTCTTTCTCCATATGCACACTGTTGATCAAATCAAATACCAGTGGTTTGTTGGTACTAAATTGATCTTGAGAAAAAAACTTGAGGGGGGGGCAGTGCCTACTGCACAGTACCTTTAACATGTTACTACAGTGGGTTAAATCAGGGTCACATAGTGTTTCTGGGTAGTCTTAAACAAATCTACTTTGAAACAAAAGTATCCACCTCACACACATGGTTATGGGATTAAAAAAAAGAAGACACCTGTACCATGTCAGATATACAGTTGAAATGTATTCAGTTTGCATCCCAATATTTCATCACAGAAGACTGAAATATTTTTCAAAAACGTTTCACATAGAAACACCGGATTTTCCGCGGGGTTTTGAAATAATGTTTATTAATTATGAAAAATATGAATATCATTCCACCCATGAGGCCACAGTCATGTGACTGCTGGATAGGGCTACAGATTCGGGAGGGAGATGTTTCAGTCTTGGTTATTTAATGTCCACAGAATTCCAGCATCATGATGGTCTCTTTGCACATGGCTGGTCCCTTCACCATTTTCCACCAGTGGATGTGACCAGTGGATGTGACCATTGTTCCTGGCTGCTGCTCCACATAGCAGGCGAGAACAGAGAAGGTAGACAATTAATTCCTCAGCTTCTCGCCATGATGAAAGGCAAGCCAGGGAATGCCATTCCAACTAATTACCTTGCACAGTCAGTGGAGTCTCGTTTCAACTCTCCTTTTCATGCTAATGCAAGCCTATTTGGCTGTTGAGTTTAACATGCAGAGCTCTCTAGCCAGTCTGCAACTAATCAGTCGGGTTGGATTGGCATAAAGGATATGACCATGCATGTAGCCTACGTTTCACAAATCTAGTGAAACGAATTGCCTACTAAATAATCTGTCATTTGTCCCTCTCTAACTAAAGTTTCAGCTGTTGCCTATGATTCATGAGGATATAGACCTAAATTGGAATTACATGCTTCCTAACAATTACTAGGTCTAAACTATTTGTTTTTGTCACAATTTAGGACTACACCAACTTTCACATTTAAAAAAAAAAAATGTAATCCAAACTAAACGTGATTGTATATGTAGTTACTGGTTTGTTACAAAAGGTTGTGTTCCAAGTTAAACCAGCAGAGGGAGCACGGACTAATAGTAAAATACATAAATGGCAATAATAAAAATATACATTTTCACATTACACCCTAACCAAAAAATAAAGTAATGGTTGCTTGTTTTGGGTTAATGACAAGAATATATGTAAATATATGTACACTGCAGTGTAATTCTAAAGAGCATGGATGTCTATTGTTCAGTAGCCTATAATACGAAAAGATTATGGATATTAGTAGATGACCAAATAGCATTTGCCCTGGTAGTCATCACAACATGTAGCTAGTGTATAGAAAATTACATTTGTACCATAGCCACGAGACCTGTCTCTATCTGGTCTGCCTTATTCCAAGAATTAAGGCTCAAAACCATGTGAGACATTGTAACAGAACAGAATAGAATTGCACTCTACTCGTATGTCTTTAGGACATAGCATTTTTCCTAAACATGCTGAGTACAATTCTCTCAATGGGATTAGTCACAGACGTAATGCAGCAACAGCAGTATGCTACATAAGCATGTCTTTGCTTTTGGTTGAAAATCTATCTTTGCACAAATGAATAAACGTTATGGAACACTAAACGTTTAACCAGAAATTGAAAGTGTAGGTTTTAAATTGAGATAAATGGGGCTAAATTTGCTCTCCGGTTGCGTGACTATGTGCGAACTGCGATGTTCTTTCTTCTCGCCCTTTCTCTCTCTCTTCTGTAGGCTATGGAGCAATGGTATAATTTCAACACCAAGATTATTTGGAATGAAATGTAATAGCTTTCAAATGAAGATTTCGAAATGTATTTGTAGCCGACTTGATCGTGGGATATCACACGGGAACATCACAAGCGAATAATTATGACGGCTAGGGATGCAGACTGTAGCCTACATAATGATTCGACCATCGATGTCACACTACATGTTTGGAACCAGAGCAATAACTATTATGATAAAGTGACACATATTATCAAACTAATATGGAGCAAAACTAAGCACTAAACAGAAAATGCATCATTCTATAATTTTGCGATACAAAGAAGGGATAGGGTGCAAGACAGTTATCTCTCTTGCCTCTTTCTTATTCACAATATTATTTTATACAAGACTGGTTGAACACAAAAAGACTTCAGATATAAACATATCTTACCTTCGTATACAGGGGCCATCGGTGCAAGGACTTCTGTTATTCATGGCAGAAAATAAAGCGAGATTTTTGTTCAGAACTCAATAAAAATCTGCCATCTTGAGCCACTGACAGAGTCGCTGTCTCCTGCATTACTAGCTCAGTTCATTAGTGAGAAGAAAAATCAAAAAACCCATCCAAGGTTACAAATTCGTGCTCAGTCCACGGGAAAATATATAGTGTATTATTTCTGCAACAAAACCCTGCCGATTGTGAAATATTTTTTGGCTCAAATGTTGAGCCAAATTGCAGGTTGACTTCAGCTAGTGTACGACATGTCTGTAGAGTCCCTGCAAAAGTTGCAATGCCAGCAGAGCGAGTTTGGTGTACAGTATAGTCAATTGACTATCGAGTCGATCGTAGTCTTAACTGTTACGTTGTAGTATAACTTTGTAACTATTAATTCATAACGTTTAATGTGATTTGATATTTTGAGAATAGGCCTACATATAAAAATGTATATCAAATAATAGTGGGCTAGCCTTCATTTTCTAAAACATGGGCCTATAGGCCTATTGTTTTATCATTTTCTCAATAAAAATAAAACCGAATCAGCGGATTCCAATAATGAAAGCTTAATGATGAGTTGAGTATTTGAATCCGCTGTGTAGTGCCAGGGCAAAAAACTAAACGTGTACCCTTTGGGGTCCCCAGGTCCGAGTTTGGGAAGCACTGGTCTACAGGCTAACTGCAATCATTAATTAAAGTGTAAGTAAGATGTAATTAACTACTCCAGATTGGCATCCTCCTAATATTAAAAACGACATCCTAACTAACACAAATAATATCAGGTGCGTAGTAACCTAATTTTAACCACTATTATTAACAACAGCTCTACAGGGACAAGCGCAAATGTAACATCATTAACTATTATGTAGTAACCCAGTATAAAGTATCTCTGGGTCTAGTTTTAAAAATGCGCATTTGCATAGTGTTGAATGATTCTGTGGGCCATTCGTCGTGCCTGTATCAAACTCTCATCATACAGTATGACGACATTGTATTTTCACAGAATGAACTAGATAGGAATCAGATTACATAGTCTCACACAGATGTGAGTAATCTGTCATTTACTAGCAACATTAAAGTTCACCCTCTGCACTCTTTTCCCCGGTCACACCCCGGTACATTTTAGATTCTTAACGAGAAAAGGGGTGTTATTTATTTGCACCCTGTTTATAAGAATATAAAAATGATGTGCAGTGATGTAAACATAGGATTCATATAGAATAATCACTAAATGAATACGTTCAGCAGGCTATTATGGATATTTTGAATGCATACATCTAAAACAATACACATGGTGGATAAATGAATAGATGAATGCATGACATAATATGTGTGATGTATCTGGGCATATTAGTCAAATTGTCAGAGTTGTGCGCTACTGTAATGAAATCAGGTGCAGGAGAGCGGAGAGTAATTTCCAGGCGCACACTTTAATGGCAGAAGCAACAAACAATAGAATGAACGCAACTAGTGTCAAACTAACCTCTAGCCAAAAACAAAAGTGTAAGGCGCGACAAAAGCACAATGTCCAATAGTGTCCCAATAACCAATATATAATAACGGGTTAAAAACCACATTACCCGACTGAACCTAGCCTGGCTCGTTACACAAACCTGAACATCAAAACAATTCCACACATCGACATGATAGGAAACAGAGGAATAAATAAATGCCGTGATTACTGGAATTAAAACCAGGTGTGAAGGGAACAAGACAAAACCAATGGAACAATGAACAACTGAACGGCGATGGCTAGAAAACCGGTGACGTCGACCGCCGAACGCTGCCCGAACAAGGAGAGGAGCCGACTTCGGTAGAAGTCGTGACACAAATTGTGGAAAAAGGACAGAATTATGTTTTTATTCTACTATTTCTGTAGGCTACTTGTGAGACCGTATGGTGGTGCCAGTTAAATAACATCAAGAACATCATGTGATTGTAGCCCTATAGTTTATTTACCAATCTGGAATCTGGACCAATCTGGTGCCCTTCCAACTTTGCGTGCACCTCACCTTGTTCGACATCCTCCTCATCCTTTCTGCGCAGCGACTTCTGTAGCTGATCAAATCTGATCTGAGTCATTCATACCAATAGAATTAGGAGTTAATATACTAATAGGATCTCATTTCATTGAAGCCATCATATGGAATCCTAAAACATACAAGTACAGTAAGAACTGATCACCTGTTCTCCATAAAGTCAGCCATAAACCTACAGCACATAGCCCAATGCTAGACAAGAACGTTTATTCTAGTTCAGGGCCACGGTTAACTAGGCTACTAACAGTATCATATATGACTGTAAACTATCTCCGTTATACATGCACATGTGATAGTATAGTATCTCTGAAGAGCAATACAAGTGCATTGCAATAGGCTAATCTGATGTATATAGGCCTAGAATTTTTAGAGAAAAGCCTTTCATTTTGATAACAGATTGTTTTACTTGTTTATATAGCCTATCCTAATCGGATCAACTGCTTTTGCTTGAGCAAAAAGACGTCAACTACCAGGGAGCAAAGTCCACGCAGAAATGTAGTCCTTCTAAAGAACTACAGTACGTATTCTTCTCTTCCGTGTCAACAACCAGAAGTGGTCTAACAACTATAGTCTACAATCAAGTAATAACGAGGTAAGAAGTAAAACATAAATAGATACAGTAACTCTGTGCAATTTTGTTCACTCTCTGAAACACTTGAAGCTTCGAGGGACTGCGGTAATGTGTCTAAATGTACCAGTTGTGATCACGTGCAACCATCAGTGACATAACGCAACATTGTGGCATTATCAAACACCAGTCAATCGTATTACATTGCAAATGTGCCAAATTAAACAAGCACACATTTTGACTTGGGTTATTTGATAGCTAGCACCATATTTGTTGGCCTCAGATTCTACGATATCAGTCGAATTAGGCTACATAATGTGACACCATCTCAATGCAATGTAGCCATTTCTTCTACACGGTCTTGGTCGGTACATACTACGATTTACCAGTCTCTGTACATTGTTGAATTATATGAAAGGAAACTGGCAAAATACTGTTTGAAATTGTACTAGAAATCACAATACAGTTGTATTAGGCTACATGTCATTACACCAATAAAGTAAAACATGGTGAATACAAATGTATGGTAGGCTATCTGTACAACTTAATGACCCAGAAATGGTATAATATTATTCAAAGTTCAGAATTTTTCCTTAATAATGATATTATTAATTAATTATAGTATCCTTAATTATATAAGCCATTACATTTATATTTGAGTCATTTAGCAGATGCTCTTATCCAGAGCAACTTACAGTTAGTGCGTTCATCTTAAGATAGCTAGGTGGTACAACCACATATCTCAGTCATAGTATGTACATTTTTCCTTAATAAAGTAGCAATCAGCAAAGTCAGTGCTGTAGGGGAAGGTCAAGTGTGAGTTCATGGGGGCTGTGGCATTATTTAAGATACTCTTTGAAGAAGTAGGGTTTCAATTTCTTTGCACTCTGGGAGGGACACTGTGGAGTTGTAAACTGTGACGGAGAGGTCTTGGCACTCCCTGGGAGGAAGAGCAGCTCGTCTTGTTGAGGTTGAGTTTGAGGTGGTGGGCCGACATCCAAGCTGAGATGTCTGTCAGGCATCACTGGCGGTTCTGGGGGGCAGTGCCCTGTGACAACAATTTTGGACCCCCTTGTGGCCCCCCTAAATGTGGAGTATGAAATCATTTTTGTCAGAGTTGGCCACCTGGGTGTCAGAAGGGGGGAAGGAGAAAAGTAGTTGAGTGTCATCTCATAGTTCACAGTGTCGAAGGCAGCAGATAGATCTAGGAGGATGAGAACAGAGAGTGGAACTTTTGTGAGTGTAATGTTTACTTTTATATTGTTTATTTTACTTTTGTTTATTATCTATTTCACTTGCTTTGGAAATGTAAACAAATGTTTCCCATGCCAAAAAAACACTTTGAATTGAATTGAGTGAGTCAGCTTTGGCAGTGTGGAGAGCCACCGTGACACAGAGAAGAGCAATCTCAGTTGAGTGACCCGTCTTGAAGCCTGACTGGTTAGGGTCAAGAAGGTCGTTTTGAGAGAGATAGCGAGAGAGTTGGTCAGAGACAGCACGCTCAAGTGTTTTGGAAAGAAAATAAAGAAGGAATAAGGCTATAATAGGGAAAGGGATTTTTGATTGAGGTTACCTTAGTTGATGTGTGAAATGCTTCTAAGCAAATGTTTCACTAACTGGATTCTAAATTCCTACAGAAGTCTAGTCTGAATAGTTAATTTCACAAGCATGTTGTAGTCTTGGAAATAATGGCAGAATATTCCATATTCCTCTGTATAGTGACCTGAATACTGAATGTTTCTCACAGGCTGATCAACTTTAACAGATATATTAAGGCAGATGAAAGCATCAGCATGTTCAAAATGGGTAATCGTTTGAAAGGTCTTATAAGTCAATTTAATAAGTCATATTTAGCCTAAATGTGTTGTTTTCCTGCTGTTATCTCTCCGCTGTACTGCTGCATGTTGTGTATAATTGAGTCAGTAATGATCCTTTGTATGCTCTAATCAGTCTAGTGTATAAATCCAATATCTGTTTCGATTACAACTGCATGCACTGTTGATTTAGCAATATTTTCTATAAAATATTTTTTTACCTTTATTTTGACAGGGAGACAATGCTGAGACCAAGGTCTCTTTTAAAAAAAGATACACAATAAAATACAATATACACATTAAACTACACATCCATATACACATTAAAATACATGTTATTATACACAAAAATACATGAACAGCAAAACACAATAACAAACACATTCTTCAGTGTAAAGATCCACTAACAGCTGTCTGAAATGCCCTAGAGGCACCAATTCCTCATATATATATTCTTTACCCCTTTTTCGTGGTATACAATTGGTAGTTTGTCCCATCACTGCAACTCCCGTACAAACTCGGGAGAGGCAAAGGTTGAGAGCCGTGCGTCCTCCAAAACACAACCCAGCCAACCCGCATTGCTTCTTGACACAACGCCACTTAACCCGGAAGCCAGCCGCACCAATGTGTCGGAGGAAACACTGTACACCTGGCGACTGTGTCAGCATGCATTGCACCCGACCCGCCACAAGAGTCGCTAGTGCACGATGGGACAAGAACATCCCTGCTGGCCAAACCATCCCCTAACCCGGATGATGCTGGGCCAATTGTGCGCCGCCCCATGGGTCTCCCGGTTGCGGCCAGCTGCGACAGAGCCTGGACTCGAACCAGGATCTCTAGTGGAACAGCATTGCGCCACTCAGGAGTCCCTAATTCCTCATATTTTAAAGTGCATTGGAGATTATTCCACACGTAAGGTGCATAAAAACTGAAAGCAGATCTACCCAACTCCTTGGAGATTGAAGGGATCTCCAGAGTTAGCCATCCCTAAGATCGGGTCTGGTATCTCATATGTCTATAAGTTAACGATGAAGTAAGGCAGGGTGGAAGTTTATGCAGATAAACTGTGTTCAATGGCTTCAATACATTGGCAGCTGTGTTCATATAGGCAATATCCCCATAGTCTATAACCTGTATGAATGTCGACTGAATTATATTTTTCTGCTATTTAATGAAAGGCATATAAAATAAGCACATTTTAATTCTTAATTTCTTAACTAACTCATCATGCTTTTTCAAAAAGGTTTTTGTCAATCCAGATGTCCAGATATTTATAAGCGCTGACATGATCAATGAGGACACCATCCAATGTACATATGCATAAATCATCAGAGACATTTGTATGTGATATGGAGAATAACATATACTTGGTTTTGCCTGCATTAAGTACCAGTTTCAACAAAGGCTTTCTGCAAATCAATGAAGGCAGATTGAAGCTCCAAAAGAGCCTGGTGAACCATGGGGGCAATAGCATACACAAACCGTGTCATCTGCACTGCATACAGGTGCATGTTAAACAAATTAGCAGATAGACCAACATTGTTTGTATAGTAAGTAAAAAGTACACAACAGTAAAAAGTACACAACCTAAAATCGATCCCTGTGGGACACCTTTTGTAATATCAAGGACACCTGACTCAACACCATCAGAAAATAATAATTAAAAAAATATATAAAATAGAAACATATGCTACATTTCTTTATTTTGTTATGCAGCTTATCAATCTTGTGTGGAGTTCAAAGGGCCCTAAAACCAATCATCTGAGACAATTGATTTTGGAAAGTTGTGTAAATTCAGCCTGGTTAAACCAGACTGAATGTAGCTAAATCACTTTGGGTGTCAGGCTAGTGTAATTAAGGTTCCAAGTGTAATACACTTATTTAATTTAGTTATAAGATATTTCTGAGGAAATTACAATTTAAGAATAACTGATTTGTAGATATACACCTATGTTTTGCCTTTAGTTATAAAAACAGTGAGGCAATGTATAACAGCTAGAAACCTGAAGGATATATACAGTAGGTCATAATGTCCTGGCTTACTATTTCCACTATTTCCAAGAATAGATGACTGTTTTGAATCAAATCAAATCAAATGTTATTAGTCACATGCGCCGAATACAACAGGTGTAGACCTTACAGTGAAATGCTTACTTACAAGCCCCTAACCGACAGTGAAGTTTAAAAAATACGGATAAGAATAAGCGATAAAAGTAACAGGTAATTAAAGAGCAGCAGTAAAAAATAACAATATATACAGGGGGGGTGCCGGTAGAGAGTCAGTGTGCGGGGGCACCGGTTAATTGATATAGTACAGTTGAAGTCAGAAGTTTACATACACCTTAGCCAAATACATTTAAACTCCGTTTTTCACAATTCCTGACATTTCATTCTAGTAAAGATTCCCTGTCTTAGGTCAGTTAGGATCACCACTTTATTTTAAGAATGTGAAATGTCAGAATAATAGTAGAGAGAATGATTTATTTCAGCTTTTATTTCTTTCATCACATTCCCAGTGGGTCAGAAGTTGACATACACTCAATTAGTATTTGGTAGCATTGCCTTTAAATTGTTTAACTTGGGTCAAATGTTTCGGGTAGCCTTCCACAAGCTTCACACAATAAGTTGGGTGAATTTTGGCCCATTCCTCCTGACAGAGCTGGTGTAACTGAGTCAGGTTTGTAGGCCTCCTTGCTCACACATGCTTTATCAGTTCTGCCCACAAATTTTCTATAGGATTGAGGTCAGGGCTTTGTGATGGCCACTCCAATACCTTGACTTTGTTGTCCTTAAGCCATTTTGCCACAACTTTGATAGTATGCTTGTGGTCATTGTCCATTTGGAAGACCCATTTGCGACCAGGCTTTAACTTCCTGACTGATGTCTTGAGTTGTTGCTTTAATATATCCACATAATTTTCCTGCCTCATGAAGCCATCTATTTTGTGAAGTGCACCAGTCCCTCCTGCAGCAAAGCACCCCCACAACATGATGCTGCCACCCCCATGCTTCACGGTTGGGATGGTGTTCTTCGGCTTGCAAGCATCCCCCTTTTTCCTCCAAACATAATGATGGTCATTATGGCCAAACAGTTCTATTTTTGTTTCTTTAGATCAGAGGACATTTCTCCAAAAAGTATGATTTTTTCCCCCATGTGCAGTTGCAAACTGTAGTCTGGCTATTTTATGGCAGTTTTGGAGCAGTGGCTTCTTCCTTGCTGAGAGGCCTTTCAGGGTATGTCGATATAGGACTCGTTTTACTGTGGATATGGATACTTTTGTACCTGTTTCCTCCAGCATCTTCACAAGGTCCTTTGCTGTTGTTCTGGGATTGATTTGCACTTTTCGCACAAAAGTACGTTCATCTCTATGAGACAGAACGCGTCTCCTTCTTGAGCGGTATGATGGCTGCGTGGTCCCATGGTGTTTATACTTGCGTACTATTGTTTGTACAGATGGACGTGGTACCTGTAGGCATTTGGAAATTGCTCCCAAGAATGAACCAGACTAGTGGAGGTCTACCAAAAAAAATCTGAGATCTTGGCTGATTTCTTTTGATTTTCCCATGATGTCAAGCAAAGAGGCACTGAGTTTGAAGGTAGGCTTTGTAATACATCCACAGGTACACCTCCAATTGACTCAAATGATGTCAATTAGCCTATCAGAAGCTTCTAAAGCCGTGCCATCATTTTCTGGAATTTTCCAAGTTGTTTAAAGGCACAGTCAACTTAGTGTATGTAAACTTCTGACCCACTGGAATTGTGATACTGTGAATTATAAGTGAAAATATTCTGTCTGTAAACAATTGTTGGAAGAATTACTTGTCATTGCCAAAACTATAGTTTGTTAAACAAGAAATTTGTGGAGTGGTTGAAAAACAAGTTTGAATGACTCCAACATAAGTGTATGTAAACTTACAGCTTCAACTGTATGTACATGTAGGTAGAGTTAATTAGAGTGACTATGCATAGATGACAACAGAGAGTGGCAGTGGGGGTGGTGGGGGGGGGGGGCCAATGCGAATAGTCTGGGTAGCCATTTGACTAGATGTTCAGGAGTCTTATGGCTTGGGGGTAGAAGCTGTTTAGAAGCCTCTTGGACCTAGAATTGTCTCATGCATCATGTTGTTAACTCTGTGACATCCTCCTAGACCTGTGGGGTATACTACAAAGCAGGATCAATGGGTTAGCCAGCTAACTTTGATAAACAGCCAAATAACTGTTGATTATCTGGTTCAAAAGGAAAACTTAACTTTTTGGTTGTTATGAAAAATGCATGCAGTATTTTTCTTGATTAATATGTAAGAGTAATATGATTAATGTTAAATACACTATGTCTTGCTTAATTTCAGGAGGCTAATATAAGTTGTAAACTGTTTTTGTTTCCTTTGTCTGCTTGTGTGCAAATCCCCTTGTGGTTTCTGTTTGTATGCAGTGTGGTGATTTTCCTGCTTATGAAAAGAAACTGGGTTACACTGTGAAGCAGCCTTTTATCTGTAAACACAGTTAGTTTGATCTGACAATGATTTTTCCACTCATCTAATTTTTTTTTGTTATGAGCCATGTGCATTGAAACAATGCACAGCTCAAACATGACTAATACACAGTAAAGGCAAAGATAAGCCATCAATGCTGAAACATAGTCTAGTTATTTGTTTACCAACTGTGTTTCATATCACACAACATTCAGAAACACTGAACACTGCCACTCTATAGGCTTAGTATCTGTCTCTTGGCCTGTAGGCTACTTTCTTTTCCAGAGTGTACTGCACTCATTTAGCTAGTTTCTTCAAATGTCATTTTTGTTTTGCAACAACGTCCAGTCTGTACCACACATTGAGTGTGACTGATTGTGCTTGTGCTTGTTCAGAAGGTCAGCGTGTGATCATCAGTAGCAGGCCTGGCCTGTATGTTCCTCTCAGAGGGTTGATCATTCAGTAACACATTGTTACAGAGGACAGCAGGGCAGACAGGACAGAGGAGGCTCGCTCTCAGCCTCCGGGCTCTCTCTAAGCAGGGGAAGGGTGAAGAGCTAAGACGGATAATTGACAGTGAAGGGGATGTTACCTTGGAAACCACAAACCTGCAGAGTTTGAGACAGTTGAAGTAAGCCCAGAGCAGTCTGTGAATAGGTGTTTTTCTTATGTAGTGACATGTGCTTTAACTGCAGGCAGGCAGGAGGTTGAGTAGGGTGCAAAAGTATGTTTTATTCACAGAATAAGGATAGCCTAGTGATAGCATGGGTTATGATAAATTATAGGCCTAATGTCTGAAAACATAGGCAAAAAGAACTTACAAAACAAACAAACGATGAACAGAAACTTAATACATTGAACTCAATCCAAACTGGATTTGACCTAAGGAAACAGGCTACGGGTAGGCCTACTGTGAAACAAAATACAGCCTACCCACATTCTGATAGGCCTACTTATCAGAGCTCCTCGATGTCGATCAAGAACACTAGGAAAGCCAGGTAGAAATAACTACAGGTAGAAATAACTATAGGTAGAAATAACTACAGGTAGAAATAACTATGGGCTAAACCATAGCTACAATGAACATCACCGATTAACTGTTAAAATACACAAAAGCAGACTAATCACATCATTTAAATGCCTTATACTTAAGCATTTTACAATAGAAGATATCTCATGATTAAACAAATAAACATCAAATATAAAATGGCCGAACCCGCTGGAAAAAGGTGGTCATGCTTGTGGAGCAACTGCGGATTGACACGCACAAGTCCGCGGGAGCGCTTCATGAAGTGTGCGGTCATGCACGAGAGGACCGCCGAAGAAGCGGCACTAAACACAAAATAAATGCTCAAACTGAAGGAAAATTCATTTTATTAACTAACCTGACTCACGATTAGCGTTTATACCAACATTCAAATCTCAAGAAAGTTGGGGCAAGTCTAGCCGGTTGGTCCGGACAGGTGATCGTAAATCACGATTAGCCTAATTCAAAAGCGCCTGTTGCCATAACATAAACTGGCTAGGTATAACTTTGAACCTATAAATCAACAGCCATTGTTTGTTTTTTACAAGCACATATTTCACCTGCATCATTTCATGCGTCATGATCTGATTCTTTAAATGCTTTGACTTCCCATTGCAGCCCCATAGGAGAGACCAGGGCACAAAGTAACAGCTAAATAACTCAAATTAGAAACCACTTGAAAAGCAGTTATTCGATGTGCTAAGGGACAGATCAAAATGTACTGGAGGGGAGGGGCTGGTCCAACTCAAGGTGTCTTAAAAACAAATGCACCCCCCCAACATTACAAATATTTTCACATGACCCTCCCTTGTACTGTAAAATAAACGGAACACCCTCCCCCCATAGAATTAACTAAAAATAATGTTTACGACCACAAAAAAACAATAACTGTAGCGACCCTGTGTTTAGAAACATGGATATCGACTTTGCCACTTCAGCATGCTTTTGTGGCACAGTCGATGCCACGCAGGGCTACGGGCCAGAATGTTGAGGGTTCGCCGACCACTACAGACGAGCTCACTCTCCCTGCCTGTTTCATAACACTACGAACAGAGCCGGCTGCAGACAATGATCAGCTGGAGGGAAATCAGATTTTCAACATTTTGATGCCATATTTATAATTATATAAAATATATGCAACACATTTTCCTACCAACAGGTTTCAACCAATAAACAAAGCATACTGACTTCGGGCACTTCAACATCATGGTTTGCATTTCAACGCCACAATAAATAGACTATGTCAATCTCAACAAACAGAAAAAACATCCCTCCCTACCTTGTAGGTTACCCTGTATAGAAGGCTTGGCTTGACAATCTCTGAATGTCATTCAACTTTTTGGTGTTTCGTTACAGATGTCTTTTTCCATTCATTAATTGGCCCCTGGACTGTTTGGATTGATTGATTGTATTTGTCAGTTTAAAAAATACATATGTATACAAAGGTTTGTAAAAGTGACCGCGATGGCACAATAAAGTTGGGGACTTATTTCCATTGTGATAGATACATTGTGATTAGATACATACACATTACAGAGATAGAGACACACAAACAAATGCTCAACCTCCAGATGAGTATGAGGGGGGAGTTTAAGTACAATTCTTACAAGCTTGTTTTGGCTGGTCTGTAGCTTATGATTTAAATGTTTGGGGCTGCTGGTGAACCATGGTGTGCAGGCATAATCAAAGTGACA
Organism: Brachymystax lenok tsinlingensis; assembly: GCA_030435695.1. Lineage (NCBI taxonomy): Eukaryota > Metazoa > Chordata > Actinopteri > Salmoniformes > Salmonidae > Brachymystax > Brachymystax lenok. The sequence goes on along the minus strand of CM059793.1, from coordinate 39,320,721 downwards.
CTGGGCTAGCGCACTTGCCAGAGTCTTTAGGGTGTCTATAGCTAGGTTTCCATCCATATGGCAACAGATTTTAAGGTGAATATTCTAAAATCTTCATAAAAACATATGCTGCACATCAAAACACAAGGAAAAGTGTGTTTGTTATTTGTTATATGCTGTTTTTAAGGACACGTAAATGTGGCTCATCTGGCCAACAGCCCTCGTTTATTGATGGTGCTGGCTGGTCGGATCTGAATGCATATGGTTGTCCATTTGAATTTCTCAAATGTCCGGTAAATTAAAATCTGCCCTGTCATGTTGTCCGGTGACATATGCCATTTCACATCCAGGAAAATGGACACCGGACAACATGACAGGGCAGATTGTTATTTTTTGCTAATTTAGTATATTTTAATCCAAAAATCTGTTTCAAATCAGAGCAGTTTTAAATTATCCCTCATTTTTACCATTGTAGACCGCGTTACAATTAATCCCACAGCCTGTTACAATTATCCCTGTGAGAAATACAAGGGGAGCATTTTTCTTCAGCCACTTTCGGTTGAGTTGTAAACTTTACTGGTATGTCCTAGAAAGGTTATTACAGTGTATAATTGTAGCTGAGATACTGTATGTATGTTGTTTGTATACAAATATTATGAATCTACCTCAAATAAGAAAAAGCCTAAAAGTGTTATTTCCCTGGATTTCCCTACATACTCACATAAATACAATCTCTTCTCTACCTTCTCTTCTCTCCATAGGAGCTATCTGGCCAGTGTTAGTGTTGGTCTGAGGTGGTGATCAGCATCATGGAGATGGTTATAAACATCCTGAAGATGCCAGTGGAGTGTCTGTGTCCCTGGTCCTGTTCATGATCTTCCTGGCTCTGCTCTACTGGTAAATCAATGTCAGGAAAGACACCAGGAATTCAGAAATTATGTTCCCAAGTATTCCCTCAACAACAAAAAAAACATGGAGATATGTGATCGTGTCTCAATGTAATCAAGGTATGAATTGTTATTGTCACATTTGCACTGTGCAATTTATAATTATTATTCAAAATTGGTCTGCGGCTGAATCTAGTTGCCTACCCCTGAGGTACCCCTGATGTACTACATGTCACAGATCTACATGTCACAGATCTACATATCACAGATCTACATACTGTATGTTACAGTATGCATAGTACTGTTCTAAGCTTTGATTGGGAGAATGTTAAATGTTAGTGCACAGAAGCCTGGGTGTCAGGGTAATTGTAGGGTGTTCAAATGACACACACTACAAGTCCTCAATTCAGTCCCTCAATTCAGGGTAGGAGGTTAATCAGCATGAACCGATCAAAATACAACATTTTGCTTATTCTCAACCTTCATCACATCTGACTAAAAGTGAGAAAAGCACTTTGCAGAAGGAGCACGTTTAATTTCAGCCCCACATTAGCAAGGATTAGTAGTCGTCTAGGCCAGCCATGCGAGATTGATGCTCTGTCATACAAAGTAGCGAGAGAGGCTGACAGGCATGTTCTTTCTCTCTCTGCAGAGTACGGAGACTGACTGAACACTGTTGGTTGTTCAGTGTTGTGGAAAATGTTGTTTTGTAGAGCAAGCATAAAGCCTGCTGTTTGTGGAATACCGGTGATACACTTGGTTTCTCTTTTAACTTGTGGGTTATACAGTACATACTGTAGGTTTCCACTTCAGATGGATAGGAGATTCAGGCACCGTGTTGAAACTGTTGGTTTTTGAAGATGCCGACTACACACACACGCACATACACATTCAGCTCCTCAGGACAAGTCAATTCCTGTCTGTTGGTAAAGCTGCCATTCAGTTGTAACAAATCAAAAGAGGCTGTGGTATATAAGGTCCTCTTAAGCTGTCTCAAGCCAAATTAAGATTATTATCTTACAATGAAACTAACTTGCGTGAGGGGCCGTCATGACCCCGGGGTTTGAAATGACTAGATTTAGGAGAGGTCAAGTCAATTTGTCTCTGGCTCTCCGTCATTGTCATAAGCCACAAGCCACATCAAAGAATGATTAAGTTTGCCATTTAAACGTTACTGAACTGCAAAACGTGTCTCGGGCATAGAACGTTTCACCTCATCTAAACTGCACAAACTGTTCTCTGGGAAATCAGAACGCTGCCTTGTTTTGCAGTGAAGTCCCGTCCTTTTCCATTTACTTCACATGAATACTCTCATACTCTCCACGCTGGAAACGTCAACATGTGTTAATGATCTTTATCTCCAAGAAATGGCTTAATCACAGTTGCAGCATTGCTGGCAGTTTTAGTACAGGGGTGTTTTCAACAGCAAGAAGCAAACATTTCCTCTCTGAGGAGTCCTAGGGCTAGTCTTGGCCAGGCAATGTGTGCCCAGTCAAGAGTTTCACACAGCTCAAGCTGAACCTCAGGTGAACCCTCCCTGGGACCAGACTCCACCTCTCTCTCTCATGGCAGACCCAGCAGCTGAACGCTCAGCCCTGTCTGCCTAGAAGATCATAGGACAGAGTGCCACCTACTGGCCAGTGGAGTATTGACCTGTCTGTCTGGAAAACAAAAGTTGCCACCTGGTTAAACAGGGTCATATTCTTTAGGCACCAAATGGAAGAAAACGGACTGAAACAGGGAAGGACTACTAAACGTGTCCATTCTCTGTTTTGCTACAGTCTGCCCTAATGAATACTACCCTGGTTTATTCCCACTATAAAATCCTTTGATCGTCTGTTCATGCGTTTTATGGAGGGATCAAATTTTGCTTAGTAAAAAATTGCATTTTTCCCCACATGGTTTGGGCAGGTCCAGTCATATTTCGGGCTCCTGAGTGGCACAGCGGTCTAAGGCACTGCATCGCAGTGCTAGAGGTGTCACTACAGAGCCTGGATCCCGGGCTGTATCACAACCGGCCGTGATCAGGAGTCCCATAGGGCGGCGCTCAATCAGCCTAGTGTCGTCCGGGTTAGGGGAGGGTTTGGCCGGGTTAGGCCGTCATTGTCAATACAAATTTGTTCTTAACTGACTTGCCTAGTTAAATAAATTATAAATATGATTTACTTCCTCTCTGACTCAATTGTCCATTGATTTGCCCCTCATTTCTCTCAAAGTCACCATTATTAGTCAGTTGTACAACCAAATGCCTTCAACCGAAATGTGTCTTCTGCATTTAACCCAACCCCTCTGAATCAGAGAGGTGCGGGGGGCTGCCTTAATCGACATCCACGTCTTGGCGCCTGGGGAACAGTGGGTTAACTGCCTTGTTCAGGGGCAGAACAACAGATTTTTTCCTTGTCAGCTCGGGGATTCGAACTTGCAACCCTCCGGCAACACTCTAACCACCAGGCTACCTGCCGAGTCTCCTTGACTCATGTAAGTTTGATGGGGAAACTTTCTGTCTGTTTAAGGATACAGAGAGACGTTTCTATAGCTTAGGTAACGGGGATATTTCCACCACATTGCAACCTGTGTGTTCTCCATAGGGTCTCCCCAATGGCCTAGCTGTAAGTGCAGTGTGAGTTTTGTGTGAAATACAATGCCCGACGGCACACATGCAAAGTGACTGAACTCCCCCCTCACCCCATCTCACACACACACACACACACACACACACAAACACACACACACACACACATATACACACACATGTAGACACATACACACACACTGTCCTCCTCCTTTGTAACTGTAGACGTTTGTTTTCCTGGCCCACTGTCCCCTCGAGAACGTGTGTTAAACTATGTATCAGAATGAACTCTGGAAGGAACACAGTGTGTGTAACCCAACCAGGGTCCATTCACTGGCCACTCAGTCCAAGTGGAAAGGATGACATACCCGCCGATGATCTCACAACAAATGAACTGACTAGAGCTGTGATATCCAAGTGTCATCGTTGATGGACACTCTAACCATAGGCACCATTTCAAAGCTTATAATAAAGATGGTGATATCATCGGATGTTCAGACACAGATCCATATTGCTTTTATAAGACTTAGGCAGCATCCCATATATAAATTAATATAGGGAGGTTTGGTATAAAGAGATCAGATCAGATCGTTTCACCCCACTCCTAACATGCATTGCCAGTGCTCTAAGAATATTGTGTGTGGATGCGTCTGAGTCTTTACAGCTCCCCCTAATAAAACCCTAAACTCCTGAGGATTAAGAGGGAGTAACAACAGGCAGGCTGTAGCCAAGGTGGCAGAACTGGGCATCATAAAACACCCCACCCTTTGGAGTATCTCAGTCTGGAGGAGTAGCTCAGTCTGGAGGAGTAGCTCAGTCTGGAGGAGTAGCTCAGTCTGGAGGAGAAGCTCAGTCTGGAGGAGAATCTCAGTCTGGAGGAGTAGCTCAGTCTGGAGGAGAAGCTCAGTCTGGAGGAGAAGCTCAGTCTGGAGGAGTATCTCAGTCTGGAGGAGTAGCTCAGTCTGGAGGAGAAGCTCAGTCTGGAGGAGTAGCTCAGTCTGGAGGAGAAGCTCAGTCTGGAGGAGAAGCTCAGTCTGGAGGAGAATCTCAGTCTGGAGGAGTAGCTCAGTCTGGAGGAGAAGCTCAGTCTGGAGCCTCTTCAGGCAGAGCCATAGCACAGTCTCTAATCAGACTAGGGTTCAAATACTATTCAAAATCATTTCAAATACTATTCGGGCTTGATTGCGCTTGCCTGGCGCAGTGGGACAAATAGATTAGTCCCGCAAATGCAAACCCTGCCCCATCTGGAACTCCAGGCAGACAAAAAGCAAAAGCTGAAATATTTGAAATAGTATTTGAACCCAGTCTAATAAACCCAGGACAGCTGACTTGGCAGCACTGCGCCATGGTGCGCCGGCATCCTGCAGTTGGCCTTCCGTTGTCATTGGACGAGCCCCGTGGAGTACTTATTGTTTAGTCGAGGCTGGTTGGACAGCTCGTCCATCACACCTGCTAATCATACCACTGACTGCACACATCACACCTCCCTGACAGACAGACAAGCTGCCCTGCTCAGACATTTTTATTTGAACATGTTTATTAATACTGAATATGGTCCACGACTAAAATATCACAGAGACCGACCCACTGAAGTGTACAGTTCATCCAAGTCGACCAAAGTGTGTACAAGCGGCGAGTGTTAGACTAGAACGGAGGCTTGGACTTCACATGCTATGGACAATGGCTTATTCTAGCTCTCCTCCTCATGACATCCAACCTGACAGACTGGCAGACACTTGAACCCTTGTGCGCCGCAGAGCCAACAGGAAAGAGGAGGACTGTACACCATATAATTATATATCTTTTTTAACGTTTTTAGACACAAATGAATTCATTTTTACAAAAATATAATTCCATTCACAATTAAATTGTCCCAATAAGGCCTTCCGGAGTTGTGAACTTTGAGTAGACATCTAGTTGTTATGGTACTATATCTAAAAGCTACTCTCAGTACAATGCTAGTCAGGGGGAAGCTGATTAGCCAAGGCACTCTCTTTGTGACTGAGCTGACGTCAGAGAGAGCGTGTTTATTTTTCCATGATGGATGAAGTGTTTCACACCACAGCTTGTCTTCCTGTTGCACTCAAGTAGCCATCCCCTTCAAAGCAACAATCAGCGGTTGAAACAATAACAAAGTGTTTTTCTCGCCCCTGTTTCAGAGGGATAGGGATGGAGAAATGCAACCACTCTCAAATTCATAGACAGAGCTATGGATGCAATGACTGACCATCCATGATATCAAATTCACAGTTTTAACCATGTTTTGAGGCTATGTAGTGTTTGTTTACATTTCATTTGTTTACAAACACTGGAGTAAAACAAGTTAATATTTTGGGTTCTGATGGGGTACGACAGTTGAACTAAGCTCATGAGGCATTTAGAAGTTATATTCTTCAAGAATCAATGGATACAGATCATTAATTTATAAGTCCAAAAATAGATGTAGCAACTGCTGATTGTCTCTTTGATGGGCCAGCAACGCTCATCTTCGTCTCCCCTGGGGTTAGCTGTAAGTAGCTTTGTTCTTACTGTTGTTCTGGTACGTGGTGGAAAAGGGAGAGAGAAACTGTGTGTGTGTGTGTGTGTGTGTGTGCGTGCCTGCCTGCGTGTGTGATTGTGAGGGCAGGATCCATGTGACTCATAATTACTGTAAATCGAATGGGGGTGCCAGTCACATGTGCATTTGTTTTGCGGCAGTATGACTCTGCATCGCAGCGTGACTCTCCATCTCTACAATACACCGCTCTAATATAACAGTGTGATGCACCTCTCCAACCAATAGCGCTTTCTCTCTTTTTTATTTTTTTATTTCACCTTTATTTAACCAGGTAGGCAAGTTGAGAACAAGTTCTCATTTACAACTGCGACCTGGCCAAGATAAAGCAAAGCAGTTCGACACATACAACAACACAGAGTTACACATAGAGTAAAACAAACATACAGTCAATAATACAGTCGGAAAAAAACAAATCTATATACAAAGAGTGCAAATGAGGTAGGATAAGGAAGGTAAGATAATAAATAGGCCATGGTGGCAGAGTAATTACAATATAGCAATTTAACACTGGCATGGTAAAAATGTGCAGTAGATGAATGTGCAATGTAGAAAAACTGGGGTGCAAAGGAACAACTCTGCTGTCTTTGTCAACCATTCTCTCAACGAAAACCCACACTCTCCACACATGTCCTCACCACTGACTTTGTGGTTCATTTCGGTCTCCTGCTTTGTTTGTGGAAGCTCATTGGAGCGACACTGAGTAGCCCCCTGGATGGTGCATCCGTACTGCAGCTGCGTGACTATCTACAGCACAATAGAGGGATGGCAGACTTTGCATTGGTCCAGAGCAGTGATTTGTGTGTTTAAATAACAGTCTTAGCAGTCTTGGTCTTGACTGCAGTGGGAGACCATGATGAGAGGGGAGAAACATGCTGTGTCCAATAAGTGGGAACCAGTGGTCATCATGGCACCAGTTGGGCCTCTGGTTAACACAACTCAAAGAGTAACGCTGCTAATGTAATGGAGATGAACCATGTCCTAGGGGAGATTGTTCAGTGTGTGAGGTGGATGTGCATAGATCGAAAAGGATTCTAAAGAGAGATTGATTTTAACCTGAGGCCGTCTGCTTCGATTGTCTATGTATGTGGAGACAAGACTATTATGAGCTGTGGCCAATGTGCTGATGTCTCACATTATTCCCCCGGTTTCTAGCGGGATACAACAGCTGCTAAAACACCTTGTCTGTGGTGGGATTGGGTCATTTTTGATGGCTAGTTTGTGTTAAAGTGGAGTGGGGTGTCTGTTAGGGTTGATGAGCCCTTACAGACAGCCATGACTTCCTTATCAATAACTGAAGGAGATGGGGTGCTTGGACCAAAAGCATTGATTGTTCCGAGTGTGTGTGTGTCCGTGTGCATTCAGGGTCGATAGGGTGCATGCTTTTGTGTGCATCCTAGTGTCTACGTGTGTCTTCCTGAGTCGCTATGTGTGAAGCCATTGTTTTATCAGGGTTAGTATTCATGGGTTGTGGATTGCAAGCCGGCTCAGTTATTGATGTGGCTCATTGCTTTTCTGCACGGCACAATGGATGCCGTTGATTGATGGTGTGGTACGATGGATTGGGGGCCAGAGAGGCAGGGAGATATAAGTTGAGTAAGACAAGGCATGGGTATATATGTGGAAAGTGTGGAAAGTGGAAAAAAATGAATTAAGTTAGTTGTGTGAAACATTTTATAGATAAACAATAAGTAGCATATTGTTTCAAAGGGACATCAAAACTCTTCGGAGGTAGGATACACTTGTGCTTCCTCACCAAAAGGAGGCTATCGAGGGGAGGACCCTCTTCCGTTTGCCTACTAATGAATTGACACTCGACCACTTATCGGTTTCCGGGCCACAGAGGAGAGAGAGAATGGAGGAGAGAGGACGGAAGACTGACTTTTTCCCAAACAAGACCCCTCCCATCCCCCTGGTCTCTGGTTGTTGTGTTCTGGCTGTATGCTGGTATGCAAGCGTTGCAGATCCACAGTTAAACAATCAGAGGAGCGCTCCAGATAGGACTGAACTCTCCAATGCACTGTGACAGCCAGCCAGGCCCTGGGACACAGACACACATCCACACAACACGTATAAAGGCGTTTCTTTCACACACGGCTTCCCGCCAGCACAAAGCACCTACTTCCATGCTCCTACCGTTTCAGCCAGCACACAGCATCATGGGGGACTCACCCCTCCCTCCATCCTCCTCCAATCGACCCATCTGGACCCATCCATTCATTTCCCTGTGAGTCTCCAGTGGGAAGGCAGGGGCTCAGGCTGACAGATCTCCATGTTACTGATGCTGCACACTTCCCTCTGGTTGAGTGGGTGTGCCTTCCTGTTTGTGTGCTTGCATTTTCAAATGGGGGCTAGTGTCTGGAGAGATTATTCAGCCATGCACAAATCAATGGGCACATATTAATGCCGATTTTATGAGGCACTTAACAATGAAAAAAGCAATAAGCTATGACATGGATAATCCAAAGGGGCATCATAGGCATTGCAAAGCAATTACAACACCTCTGCTCCTCGCCTGTTGATTTACAGACATGCCTGAAACCACTGTTTGATACCAACAATATTTTCCAGGAAGTGTGTGTAGGATTTCTTCTGTTACCACTTTTTGTACACTGCTTGGGTTTCGAGTTTGGTGTGTGTGTGTGTGTGTGTGTCCATGTGCCTTTACTCTAAGGGAGGTGTGTGTGTGGGTGGTTGTATTCAGAGAGAACTGATTGTGTTTGTAGTTAATGATGGATGCCTCTGAGGTATCTCTGATTGCATGTTGGCTCAATGGCACTTTTGCACACACATATACACACACACACACACACACACACACACACACACACACACACACACACACACAGCAACTGCTGAGAATCATACTGGATTATTCATGAAGAGAAACAGCATCGCGACATGCATGGTGAAGAGGACATAATAATAGCACAATAAAAATTGCATCTGTACGAGGGAGGCTCTGATGGTAAACACATGACAACTACAAGAACCAGTGGGGAGCTGGGTTGTGTTCATTATGGCAAGCAACGGAAAAGGTTTTGCTACGGAAAATGAAAATCAATGTTTTATTTATTAGACAAGTCCAGGTAGTCCCTCCTGGTTTCAGTCTGTTTTCTTCCGTTTGATGCAATGCTATGGTTTACCCGTGATGCCCTGGGAGCACCCCCTGTCCTCACCCTCTGATTGGCCAAATCTCACATTGCTTGTTTGAAGGAGGTGTGTCGTCCTATTCTCTGACACCTCTAATTTCAGTAGCAGACAGATAAAACAGCCCCGCCAGCTGTAACCCTTCAATCTAAATGAGACTCCAATCCCCTGACCACCAAATGACCCGTCCCGTGGGTCTGTGTGCCTGTGTGCGTGCAATGTGTGTATGTGTGTGAGTGGGAGACAACTCTATGAATCTGTCTTTTGTTCATCGCAAGGAGGACTCCCAACCCTAAACACCAGAGTCTGAGACTCTTGAGTATCAAAAATTCACCATTCGCTCTTTATTGCATTTTTTTATAAGCAACATTTTCTTTTTTTAACTCTGGAGGAGTGAGTCCTGTCTTTTCTCAGTGTCTCGGAGTGCGTCATTGGATGTTCCTGAGAAAAAAAGTGGTTTCCAGGTGAAGCTGCTCCGCTCTGACGTGGGTCGGACTGGGGAGATGATCGGTGAGCTATGGCTTCAGCAGTTTGTGCTCACAGCTGGCTGAGACAGCCCAGTGTGTCTGTGGCTCCCTCACACCCAGTCAATCAAATGGAGCGCTCCGAGTCAGTCATGCACTAAAACTCTGTCTTACCACGTGTTCGCATAACATTTTTGCGTGCTACTGAATTATTGCTGCAGGCTCAGAGCTGTCATGAAGGTGCCCTCTGTTCTTGGCAGACCCCCCCCAGAGTGCTTTTGTTTTTCACCCACTGTCCCTCTTTACCTCTACTGCCTGACCCCCCTCTTTCACACACACAAGCTGTGTGTGACTGCAGCATAACACTGTCAGCCAGGCCACCCGTGATACAAGTCAGTATTCGATGTCCATCCATGTCTGAGGACGTTGGGAGATAATGTGTAAACCAGCCACTAGGGGCACCATTGAGCGCTGTTACCTTCAGGTAGGTTTTGGTTTTTTCAAGGGTGTGTTGTGGATGGGTGTAAGCAATGTTACTTCTAAGCTGCGCATGCGCGCAGCCCCCTCGGACTGCCGCACAGAAGAAATATATCATCCAGCGCAGAGAAGCATGTGATTGAACTACACTCAACTTTCTAGAGTTTTTCCCTTTAGTTAACACTATCAATGTTTCTCTCTACTGTGGGAATTGTGCTCAAATCAACGCAACATTAGCCAGTTTCAATGTAACATACCTGAAACAAAACAAACTATGCAAGACTTAGTATGCAAAACTAACTGTGCAAGGCAGATCACATTGGAGTAGGATTCAATTGCTAAGCAGGCACAACTCAGGCCCGTACAGACCGGTGCGCCATTCAACCAATCAGAGCTGCAGTCGGACTATATGCAAATAGCCATTGCCATATATATAGATCTGTGCCATTCACTTTGAACTGGACTGTGTTTTCAGCATGAGTGGTTGTGAGTAGATGTGCTTGTTTTTAAATCAAAGCGAGAGCTGCATGTAGCCACCTGTGCACATTTGTTCATATCCTTTGCTAGTTAGTATTAGCCCAGTTATAGCTCATTTCCAGTCAACAATGGGGGAATGGTTGCTTCCAACAAGAGCACAAAACGTGCATTCCTAGCCATCTTTGAAAAGCGAGTCAAGTAGAGCTTGTCTTAAAAGGGCAGTGTTGTATTTTGAGATGGTCTTGAATAAGCTAAGTAAGGGTAGCATAATTTGTCTGATCAAATCAAATCAAATTGTATTTGTCACATGCACCGAATACAACAGGTGTAGACCTTACAGTGAAATGCTTACTTACAAGCCCTTAACCAACAATGCAGTTTAAAGAAAATACCTAAAAAATAAAAAGTTAAAAAAGTAAGAGATAAGAAAAACAAATAATTAAAGAGCAGCAGTAAATAACAATAGCGGGGCTAGATACAGGGGGTACCGGTACAGAGTCAATGTGCGGGTGCACCGGTGTCGAGGTATTTGAGATAATTATATACATTCAGGTAGGGTTGTCAAAGTGGCTATGCATAGATAATAACAGAGATTAGCAGCAGCGTAGTGGGGGGCATTTGATTAGCTGTTCAGGAGTCTTATGGCTTGGGGGGTAGAAGCTGTTTAGAAGCCTCTTGGACCTAGACTTGGCACTCTGGTACTGCTTTCCGTGCGGCAGCAGAGAGAACATTCTATGACTAGGGTGGCTGGAGTCTTTGACGATTTGTAGGGCCTTCCTCTGACACCGCCTGGTATAGAGGTCCTGGATGGCAGGAAGCTTGGCCCCGGTGATGTACTGGGTCAGACGCACTGCCCTCTGAAGTGCATTGCGGTCGAAGGCCGAGCAGTTTCCATACCAGGCAGTGATGCAATCCATCAGGATGCTCTCGATGGTGTCTTTTGAGGATCTCAATACCCATGCCAAATCTTTTCAGTGTCCTTCTCCTCATGACTGTCTTGGTGTGCTTGGACCATGTTAGTTTGTTGGTGATGTGGACGCCAAGGAACTTGAAGCTCTCAACCTTCTCCACTACAGCCCCGTCGATGAGAATGGGGGCGTGCTCGGTCCTCTTTTTCCAGTAGTCCACAATCATCTCCTTTGTCTTGATCACATTGAGGGAGAGGTTGTTGTTCTTGTACAACATGGCCAGGTCTCTGACCTCCTCCCTATAGGCTGTCTCATCGTTGTTGGTGATCCGGCCTACCACTGTTGTGTCATCAGCAAACTTAATGATGGTGTTGGAGTCGTGCCTGGGCGTGCAGTCATGAGTGAACAGGGAGTACAGGAGGGGACTGAGTACGCACCCCTGAGGGGCCCCCTGTGTTGAGGATCAGCGTGGCGGATGTGTTGTTACCTACCCTTTCCACCTGGGGGCGGCCCGTCAGGAAGTCTAGGATCCAGTTTCAGAGGGAGCTGTTTAGTCCCAGGGTCCTTAGCTTAGTGATGAGGGCACTATGGTGTTGAACACTGAGCTATAGTCAATGAATAGCATTCTCACATACAGTGCCTTGCAAAAGTATTCATCCCCCTTGGTGTTTTTCCTATTTTGTTGCATTACAACCTGTAATTTAAATAGATTTTTATTTGGATTTCATGTAACAGACATACACAAAATAGTCCAAATTGGTGAAGTGAAATGAAAAAAATTACTTGTTTCAAAGAATTCTAAACAATAAAAAACTGAAAAGTGGTGCGTGCATATGTATTCACCCCTTTGCTATGAATCCCCTAAATAAGATTTGGTGCAACCAATTACCTTCAGAAGTTACATAATTAGTTATTGCACACAGGTGGACTTTATTTAAGTGTCACATGATCTGTGGCATGATCTCAGTATGTATACACTTGTTATGAAAGGCCCCAGGGTCTGCAACACCACTAAGCAAGGGGCACCACCAGCAAGCGGCACCATGAAGACCAAGGAGCTCTCTAAACATGTCAGAGACAAAGTTGTGGAGAAGTACAGATCAGGGGTGTGTTATAAAAAAATAGCAGGAACTTTGAACATCCCACGGAGCACCATTAAATCCATTATTAAAAAATGGAAAGAATATGGCACCACAACAAACCTGCCAAGATAGGGCCGCCCACGAAAACTCACAGATCTGGCAAGGAGGGCATTAATCAGAGAGGCAACGAAGAGACCAAAGATAACCCTGAAGGAGCTGCAAAGCTCCACAGCAGAGATTGGAGTATCTGTCCATAGGACCACTTTTAGCCGTACACTCCACAGAGCTGGGCTTTACGGAAGAGTGGACAGAAAAAAGCCATTGCTTGAAGAAAAAACACATTTGGTGTTCGTCAAGAAAGGCATGTGGGAGACTCCCCAAACATATGGAAGAAAGTACTCTGGTCAGATGAGACAAAAATGTAGCTTTTTGGCCATCAAGGAAAACGCTATGTCTGGCGCAAACCCAACACCTTTCATCACCCCGAGAACACCATCCCCACAGGGAAGCATGGTGGTGGCAGCATCATGCCGTGGGGATGTTTTTCATCGGCAGGGACTGGGAAACAGGTCAAAATTGAAGGAATGATGGATGGCGCTGAATACAGGGAAATTATTGAGGGAAACCTGTTTCAGTCTTCCAGAGATTTGAGACTGGGACGGAGGTTCACCTTCCAGCAGGACAATGACCCTAAGAATACTGTATTTAAATGTCTTGGAATGGCCTAGTCAAAGCCTAGACCTCAATCCAATTGAGAATCTTTGGTATGACATAAAGATTGCTGTACACCAGTGGAACCCATCCAACTTGATGGAGCTGGAGCAGTTTTGCCTTGAAGAATGGGCAAAAAGCTTATAGAGACATACCCCAAGACATTTGCAGCTGTAATTGCTGCAAAAGGGGGCTCTACAAAGTATTGACTTTGGGGGGGGTGAATAGTTATGCAAGTTTTCTGTTTGTCTTATTTCTTGTTTGTTTCACAATAAACGATACTTTGCATCTTCAAAGTGGTAGGCATGTTGTGTAAATCAAATGATACAAACCCCCAAAAAATCTATTTTAATTCCAGGTTGTAAGGCAACAAAATAGGAAAAATGCCAAGGGGGGTGACTACTTTCACAAGCCACTGTAGGTGTTCCTTTTGTCCAGGTGGGAAAGGGCAGTGTGGAGTGCAATAGAGATTACATCTGTGGATCTGTTGGTTCCGGTATGCAAATTGAAGGGGTCTAGGGTTTCTGGGATAATGGTGTTGATGTGAGCCATGACCAGCCTTTCAAAGCATTTCATGGCTACAGACATGAGTGCTACAGGTCGGTAGTCATTTAGGCAGGTTACTTTAGTGTTCTTGGGCACAGGGACTTTGGTGGTCTGCTTGAAACATGTTGGTATTACAGACTCAGACAGGGAGAGGTTGAAAATGTCAGTGAAGACACTTGCCAGTTGGTCAGCATATGCTCGGAGTACACGTCCTGGTAATTAGTCTGTGAATGTTGACCTGTTTAAAGGTCTTACTCACATCGGCTGCGGAGATCGTGATCACACAGTCATCCGGAACCGTTGGTGCTCTCATGCATGTTTCATTGTTGCTTGCCTCGAAGTGAGCATAGAAGTTATTTAGCTCATCTGGTAGGCTCACGTCACTGGGCAGCTCTCGGCTGTGCTTCCCTTTGTAGTCTGTAATAGTCTGATTCTCTGTAATAATGGTATGGGAATAATAATGAATTGTATTTTTTATAGTGGTTTCTTGCATCAAATAACACCAACATTTTCAGTCATCTCCTTGTCTGAAGGACAAGTGGTGAAACAGGTTAATGTCAAGCCCTGCATGTTTTCAAAAGTCTCATGGAATATAGACCTACATTGAACATCACACATTGGCTGCTACTGTAGGCTGAATGATAGAACAGCTATTTCCATGGTAAAATGTTATGGGATGCATTTTCTCCATTGTTTTTTTATGGTAGGCCACTCTGGTAGGCCTACATTATGAATAAATACCCGCAGTAGCCTACTTGGCCACTGTTAAAACCGGTACAGCCTCAGTGTTCACAGTAAACACGCGCTGGAAGTTGCACAGAATTTTCCCAATGAAATTTGCTCAGTGCCCCAAAAAATGTAGGGGAACATATGGTACGTAAGCATCTGCCTCTGATTCCAAAGGTAACAAGTTTGAATCCAGACATAGAAAGTTGTTTTTGATATTTTTGTTTTAAGCCTATCCAAAACCTTAACCCTTACCTGAACCATTTGGAGTTAATGCCTAACCTTAAGATTAAGTTAATGCCTAAACTTAAACTCAAATTTGACGTTTGCAACAATTTCGAAATGTGACGTTTAAGAAACATGGATGAATGTCTAGTTCTGAAGTGAGACTGTGAGAGCTAGTCAAACACTGTGTGGCCTAATGTATGTAGCATAGCTCAGCACATGTCTTTGTAGCACAGTACATCACAGCTTAGCCTGGTTAACCTGAACAGGTGCTGTAGGATCCCACGTTTCAGGCTATTTCCCTTTTTCTCATAATTCAATGAAGTAACGGTATAGTTTGTTGGTTTCTAGGCTATACAGTATGTCAATCATATAACAGCTATGCTCTAGCAATGCTTCATTCTGCTGCCGTGGTGTTGTAGGAACACTAAAGCTTTGCTCTCATAGGAGCACCTGTCTGTGTGTGTGTGTGTGTGTGTGTGTGTGTGTGAGCGCGGTAATGCCCAGCTGGACCACTTCCCTGGGCTTAGCACTCACCATATCTTATTAGAGTCAGTCAGTAAAGGAGCATTTGTGTGTGTGTGTGCCCGTCTCTGTGTTAATTTGTTTGTATTTCACTTAGTATGACTGTCACAGTGTGTTTTTCCCAACTCTAAGACTGCTTATTCTTCATGGCCTTCTTCATGGCCTCTTCATGGCCTTCTTCATGGTCTTCTTCATGGCCTCTTCATGGCCTCTTCATGGCCTTCTTCATGGCCTCTTCATGGTCTTCTTCATGGCCTCTTCATGGCCTCTTCATGGCCTTCTTCATGGCCTCTACAGCAATGCCCACAGTTAAGTGTTTGTTCTCTGTAGTCAACGTGTAGAGACTGACAGAGTGACACGTGCCTGCTGCCGATGACAACACCACTACCCCTGTCTCTCCGTAAATGAGGCCATGCCACCAGCCGTTATAAATTCACACACAGCAACAGTGGAAACAAAACACAAAATCTCACCCAGTCTGCATCACTCCGTAACATAGGGCATTAACCACTGTGTCAATCAGGGATGTAGGCTAGAACATGGGGAGTATGGGACTTAAAGGAGTAAAACGCCACGTAATTCCAAAGCAGTTACTATGCGCCGTGAGTCCCTCTTCTGATGTACATTGAGAGAGATGTCTGTCTGTCACGGCTGTGTTGTAATTGCGAAGGTGTTTTAAAATGAGTCCGTGTGATGAGATTTCTTGGCCAGCGTTTCATCTACAGTTTGAGTTTCACTAATATGGTAATGGGCCTCCTTCAGGGGCTTAGGGGGAGATGAAGTGGATGTTCAAATCTATTTTGGTTTTTAGTATAAGAGGTCTTGGGGTGTGTGTGTTCGTTTAGTATCAGAGGTCTTGGTATGTGTGTGTGTGTGCACTTACGTGCCTGTGAGTGTATGTGTGAATCTGTCCTGTGTTGGCTGCTCTGTCTTGCAGCCTTCTTGTATTGGTTGTTTATGTACGTTGTGAAAATATGACTTCCTCAATCCAGTCAGAGTTGTTTGCCCTGATCCATAAGCCTGCCTGTCTGTCACATCTCCCTCCCTGCCTATGTGGGAGTGTTTGTGTGCACAGCTTTATTTTCAAACTGTAAATACAATTTCCTGTCTCTTAGCCTCGTAGTCCGTGACTGTAGCAGCAAACAAGCAGGCAGCCATCATTTAATTGCCCTTTCATTGGCCAGGATACTGACATACACATACACACACACACACACACACACGCACACACTCTACAGAATCCACCACGTTTAGAGCAGACGGCGTATTACATGACTAAAGAACGTCCCAGCTGTCATATCCCATAATGCTCCTCAAAGTCCTGTACAAAAGGCCCCTTCCACATTCCAAGGACTTGCATGTCAGCAGAAAACGGCAGCAGCTCCTGTGATGAATAATGCATGCTGTTCCATTTTGCTGTTCTGTTTTAGGAGTCAAAGTCTGGAATTTTTTACATTCCCCCGAACAAATAAATCCTTCCAGTGTAATAATGTTGTGTGTTTGTGTGAGGCGCTGCTTAGGCAGCATATCTGCCACATTAGACGCGGTAATCTCTGTAGCATTACTACCTTATCCCCCGTTCCCTTTTACCCGTTACTAGCTCACACTCCGACTCTCTTTGTCTCTCTTTCTGTCTGTGTTTCTCTCTTTATTTTATCTCCCCCTTATTTTCTCTCTCTCTCTCTTCTTTCTCTCTCTTTCCTCTCTCTCTCTCTCTCTCTCTCTTTCTCTTCTATTCTCTCTCTCTCTCTCTCTCTCTCTTTCTCTTCTATTCTCTCTCTCTCTCTCTTCTCTCTCTCTTTCTCTTCTATTCTCTCTATCTCTCTCTCTCTCTCTCTAGGTATGCTACATTCCCCTATTCAACCCTGGCTCGATGTGGTATCAGGCACCCCAAACCGTCCCCATTCTTTGGGAACATGTTTCTATTTCGACAGGTAAGATACCGACTGCTATGGAAGATGTATACACTCTCACTCAAAGACAAACAAACTCTGAACCAATTATATTAATTTGGGGACAGGTCGAAAAGCATTAAACATTCATGGCAATTTAGCTAGCCAGCTTGCTGTTGCTAGCTAATTTGTCCTATTTAGCTAACTAGCTTGCTGTTGCTAGCTAATTTGTCCTGGGATATAAACATTGGGTTGTTATTTTACCTGAAATGCACAAGGTCCTCTACTCCGACAATTAATCCACAGATAAAAGGGTAAGCCGAATTCCTTTCTCTCATCTCTCCTCCTTCCTTAGGCTTATTTTTTTCTTCTTTTGACTTTATATGGCGGTTGGCAACTAACTTTACGGTGCGTTACTACGTGGTTATATGCTCCTAAAAACCAATGAGGAGATGGGAGAGGCTGGACTTGCAGCGCGTTGAGCGTCACAAATATAACCTATTTCTATTTTAGAGCCTGGCCACGCAGACACTCGCTGAGGCGCGCAAGCAGTGCGCAAGCAGTGTGTGTGATTGAATAACATGCATGTGTGAATTTATTTTGCAGCGCTTGCACGCGGCACGAGCGGTGTGGTCAGCATGTTACTCTTATGCTTGACATTCCGTTTGACATCCATTCCAGCTATAAGACAATTCCTTTAAATGCTCTGTGTGATTATTGCCTATGGTGTGGTGGCTTCTGGATGTTTCTCTGCAGGACAGATCTTGATGAGATTCAGAGGTCAATAGTCCACAGTGGGGCAGACAGGCAGAGTGGGCTGGGTCGCCTGTCACTCACTGTAACTAGCTCACTGGGCTTTTGCTAGGGCCGCTACGACTTTCTCTCTGGCTTCCTCTCGCTCTCTATTTTATCCCTCTTCTTCCTACTTTGCCTGTTTGTCTTATTCTGCCATCATTGACATAGGATTGGGAATGAGTGCTCTGTAGGCTGGTGTCTCAAATACGCACTGACTGTTGCATAGTCTCTTGGATGAATATATCTGAGAGATACGGTGATATGCTTTTAAAAGCTTGATTTAACTAGAATCTAGTGCTCCGTAGCCTCTTACACAATAGCCAGTGCTCTTAGAGTGTCCTTCTCAGCTGAACTGCAGTGGCAGCCTGGCAGGCTAAGGGCTGAGGTGGTTAAGTATGCATGAAGCTCTGCCTTCAGTGCCTTGCATAATTTCACTGTCTGTCTGGGGCTGGGCAGTGTCCCCCAGGTGAATCAGGGGAGATGCTGCTGCCATAGTGTGTGTGTGAGTGCTGAGACTCAGATCTGCAGACACAAAGAGCCCCCTCTGCAGTGGTGCTCTCGTACAATCACCCACTTCTGAAAGCCACACTCACAGCCAAACACAACAACAAGAAAGTGTGTGTCTTTGTATTTGTGTGTTTGTGTGTGTAAGTGCATGATCATACGGTATGTGGATGCATTTGTACGCATGCACGTGTGTTTTACTGGCATGGCGTCCCTGTATCCAACACACCCAGCACATATGGCGTGCCAATTTAGTCCGTTTTCAACATGACGCTGACTTCTGTGCCAGTGACCACCACACAGTCAGTGCCTAGAAGAAGCTCCAGTGGTGGCAAACCTGTCACCCATTTTAGTGGGATCCTGAGTGGCGCAGCAGTGCTAGAGGCGTTACTACAGACCCGGGGTTCGATCCCGGGCTGTATCACAACCGGCCGTGATCAGGAGCCCCATATGGCGGCGTACAATTGGCCCAGCATCATCCGGGTTGCACATTTATTAAACATAAAAACCTGAAATATTACATTTACATAAGTATTCAGACCTTTTTCCCAGTACTTTGTTGAAGCAGCTTTGGCAGCGATTACAGCCTCAAGTCTTCTTGGGTATGACGCTACAAGCTTGGCACACCTATATTTGGGGAGTTTCTCCTATTCTTCTCTGCAGATCCTTTCAAGCTCTGTCAGGTTTGATGGGGAGCGTTGCTGCACAGCTATTTTCAGGTCTCCAGAGATGTTCGATCGAGTTCAAGTCCGGGCTCTGCCTGGGCCACCCAAGGACATTCTGTGACTTGTCCCGAAGTCACTCCTGCGTTGTCTGTGTGCTTAGGGTCGTTGTCCTGTTGGAAGTTGAACCTTCACCCCAGTCTGAGGTCCTGAGCGCTCTGGAGCAGGTTTTCATCAAGGATATCTCTGTACTTTGCTCTGTTCTTCTTTTCCTCGATCCTGACTAGTTTCCCAGTCCCTGCTGCTGAAAAACACCCCCACAGCATGATGCTGCCACCACCATGCTTCACCTTTGGAATGCTGCCATGTTTCCTCCAGTCGTGACGCTTGGCATTCAGGCCAAAGAGTTACATTTTGGTTTTATCAGACCAGATAATCTTGTTTCTCATGGTCTGAGAGTCTTTAGGTGCCTTTTGACAAACTCCAAGGTACCTCGACACATACCTGGAGTCAAATAGCGATAAATTATATGTATAGCGATATGTAACTGTATTGATTCCCCCCACATCACTAGCTGACACACAGAGTGACTGCTCCCCACCCACACACTCCTCTGGTTGAGCTCAATCCCTGGCTGGCTCGCTGGCTGACAGGGTGACACGCAGGCTGACTGCTCTGGTTGAGCTCTATCTCTATCTGGCTGACTGGTTTGCTGGCTGGCTGTTAAACCCTTTATGATACCCAAGCCACAGATATAGAGGTTCACCCACCACCACCCCCATGTGCCCCCCCTGCAAAGATGGCATCCCCTCAACACAACACAGCAAAACAGTACATTAGCCAGCGAAAGAGAGCTAGTATTACCGGGCCTAGCTTACAAGAGATTGAGAGCTCTAAGAGCTAAACCCCCACAGATTTAATGGCATGGTCCAGCCTCTTCCCTGGCCAACATCTCTCCATGACTCCCAAGGTCAGGCTAAAGCAGAGGACACTGCGGTGCAGACTCTCTGAATGGAACTACAAAGTGGGGCAGAGTAATTATTGGGCATGGTGAATAGATAGAGAGGAATGTCTATCTCTCCCTAGACCAAAGATCTGTCCGAAATGGCACCCAATTCCCTACAAGAGCCATGGTCATAAGTAGTGCACTATATAGGGAATAGGGTACCGTTTCAGATGGAACCCAAGGCCTTGCTGCAGTGTAAGAGGAATTCGAATAGGACAAACTTCCAAATGTTATGTGTTGCGTTGTCGAGTCAAGACCGCAAACTATTGATTGGTTCCGTCAGTGATGAATCGTCAATTAAGAGTTGTCTGTGGCAGGAGCAGTGGGGGAGTATGCCCTGCGCATGCTTGACACACACACACACTATCCTGGACTTGATGAAGTATGCCTCTGTTGGTAACCGGCACTTCTCCGGCTCTGCTGGGCTTTGTGGTTAGAACATTAAGCAGCACTGTGTGTCCGGTATTGCTACGCGACGGTCTCTGCAGTGATAAAAAGACTGGGGGAGAGAGAGATGGAGAGGGAGGGACTGTGGAGAAAGAGAGGAAAAGAGAGTGGTAAAGAAATGGGGAAAGAGAGAGAGAGAGAGATGGATGAATGGAGACAGTTTGAGACAGTTTGGACTGGTGCAGTGGGCAGCACCATGAAGGGGCACTCTGTCGGGCACACCCGAACGCTCTGTACCCATCACCCCTCCATGGGGGCCGAGACTGCAGGAATGCCAGGGCGGTAGCCATCCCAGGGCCCCGGAGGGGAGAGGGGAGAGGGGGGTAGACCAGCCGGGGCACTCTGCCAAACGGTGTCTGCCTGGTACTTAATTAACTCTAAAGCAGGAAAACTGTGGGCCACTCTCGCCTTGCATATCAACGAGCCCAGTGCTTTCTATAAGCATCTTAACGAGACAGGTTCCCCTTTGTGAGCCAACGGACCACTATTCAGTTCAGCCAGAAGGGTTGAGGAGGATTGAGGAGCCCTCTCTCTGTCTGTCTTTCATATGATCATATGTAGGGGTTTTCTTCGTAAACATGAAGACTGAATGAATGCCCACCACAGCTTTTTCTTCTATGTGGAGATGCAAGCCTCTTTGAGACTCCCCTATTGTTCTCGGTTTGTGGTTTGCCTCCAAAGGGACGGGTGAAGGGGGGTAAGGGGCCAATCAGGCTATTCTACTCTGGTTCTTCTCTGATTCTACTGCCTCGCAGAAAGACGGAGAAAGAGTTGAGACAGAAAGGCAGTTTTAGCGTGTGTGTTCTTGGTCATGAATGTAAGACATTTTCTTTAATTTCTTTTTGCTCATACATTCCAACACCCTGATCCACTGAATACTGAGGGAAATGTATCCTAATCATTGTTGACTGGTTTCCAGTGCTACCCCTAACTCCTGCAGACATGCACGGCACATGAGTACATTGTTCACGGTTATATTCTTATGCCATCTATGAGAAGGTCACGCAAGCAAACCCTTTCTGTAGACAAGCTTTATAAAAAGCCCTGGGGAGCGTTCACCAATCCTCCACCAGCCCTGTCTCTGCTCTGCACTGACATCTTGTGGCAGGACAATGGAATCATCATGAGCAATACACTTAACCTGCGCTAATCAGACTGCAGAATCAGTTACAGAGTATCAGGGCAAGATATTACCAATTCATAATCGTAGTCTCTTGAATGTGGGTAAAACTCCTGTGAAAGAGCTTGAGCTTGCTTCTACTGTATATGTACACTCCTGGGCCCAGATTCACCAAACCTTCATAAGAAGAAATTATTTCTTAACTGCCATTTTTTCCTTAACTATAGACTTAAGAATAAAGTTAAGCAAAGTTGCTATTCCTCAAAAAAAATTCTTCAACATTTTATTGTGCTATTTCTTATGTTTCTCCTTAAGTTAAAAGTTAAGAAGAAATTAGATTGTTGGAAATAAAGTTATTGGAAATGTTCTTAATTCCAAGATAGCTAAACTCAAGGCAGTGAGAGAAAAAGCTCATGAAAGCAATTGAACATGTTTAATTCACTCACAAACTTCATCTGAAAGTTTCAGTATTGATTATTTTAAACGCAAGAACATGTTTTAGAACAGTAAACTCAGTAAGAAATATGCTAACATGATTGCCATTGCTAGCTAGATAGCTAGCTAAAACGGTTGCCTAGCAACAAACCTCTTAAGAAGATGTGTAAGAAGATATTTGAGAAGTTCGTAAGAAAATCAAATCATTAAACCTTAAGATATTTTTGAAGAATTGCACTTACGAACTATCTTATGAACTTATTTTTTTCTTAACAAGCTTCTTAAGTTTTTGCATAAGAACGAAGTGTTTTATGAATCTGGGCCCTGCTGTCTGAGCCCCCATGGAGAGGTGGAGTATCCAGCTTGGATCCAGAGTATGGATCGTAGACAGGGGAATAACACTGTGTGTGCTTGCAGATAGTACCATTTATTTAGTAGTCCACAAAAACACCATATCCCTGGCTCTAAAGCGCAACTTTCTCCACTGTGATATTGTTACTCGTCAGGCGTAGTGTGTTGATGAGAGGTGATGGGGGACACAGAGGTCCGCTCTGATCCATTCTGCTGAATTCACTGTGTGATGAGAGGAGAGGATAGCAGGCCTGCCTGGGTTATTAGATTTGTGTGTGTGCGTGTGTTGGGGCCCATTGTATATTTCATCAGGCCCATCAATCCCCTGGCTAACGTCTCCACTGTCTGTCACACAGGGACTACTTCACAGCCAGGCTAGCCATCCCCCCAAAAAACGTTATCCCCTCAGAGGACAGGAGGCTGCAGCACATACATGTGCCAAGAGTAAGGGACATATAGTGCACAGACAGGGAGGCAGTAAGTATACACACTGCAGTAGACAACGGCTTAACAAAACCCATAGTACATACACACACGCGCCAGGGTCAAACCATTGGTCCGCATGTGAATACAGATTCATGACTGCAGGGAATCTCTTATAGGGATGAGCATGCTGAAGTAGACAAGTATTCTGTGTTTTGGATTCTTTGAGAAAATGTCAAATAAGATTCTAGCTCTTCTCCTGTATGCTTTTAGTGCAATACTGGCAGTGTGTTGTATTCAAATATGCAAATGATGCCGAGACCCCATACTTAGAACAAAATTATATTACGTGTTTGCCTCCCTCTCCCTTAGTTCTAGTGCCGATTTTAAGAAAGCATCTCCACAACACTTTTTCCAACAGTTCAACATCCGACTTGTCGTTTTAATTCATAACAGATAAGACAGGGCTCCTACAGTGGGACAAACAAGCATCTGCACTGGGCCCATATTCTGAAAGTGTATCAGAGTGCTGATCTAGGATCAGGTTCCCTCTGTCTACACAATTTTATTCATTATGATGTTAAAGGGTACAATTATTAAGTGTGGTTGAGTTAAGTGTGCTCAGCTACGTTGCAGTAGGCCTACCATAGATTAATTCCCCAGATCGATGTGAAAGGAAGTGAATGCTGAGTCTAAAGTAACAGTGGCTGATGTTTTGTATTATAGAGCTGTGATGAGTTAAGCTCTCACACGCACACACCTGTTTGTTTTACTGTCCTTGTGGAAACCAAACAATTGGTTCCAATTCAAAATCCTATTTTCCCTAACCCCTCAACCTAACCTTAAATACAAACCTCTAACCTTAATACCTGAACGTTTTTCCCCTGTGGGGACTGACGAAATGTCCTCACAAGGATAGTAAAACCCAAAACACACACCGTCACACAGGCCTTGAGACAGGAACTGTTTGAGCAGATCAATAGTGAAGATCAATGCACAGCAGAACTGAAATCTTTGTCATCACAACTCCTTCTTTCAGTCAGTCTGTGAAGCTTTTTGTTTTGTTCTGTAGACTTGCGAACAAGTCAACTGGAGGAAGATGAAAGACAGTTTCAGATAAAACGGCTTGTTTGGATGGAGAAACACGCAGTTCAAGGAGGAACCATACTCACATACCCTCTCTCACGCAGACACGCACAGACACACACTGTCACAATCTTCTGAAGAACTGGACCAAGGAGCAGCGTGCATTGAGTTCAACATCTTTTAATTCGATGAAACAAAGAATCTGACATGTGGTGTAGCGCAATGGCACTAACCAAAAACAATAACCGACAAAGGCAGGTGGGGAAGGGAACAAACTAAATAGGATTCCCAATTAGAGGCAACGACTAACAGCTGCCTCTAATTGGGAACCAACACAAAACCCAACATAAAGTCCCCTAGAAAACCCTAGTCACACCCTGACCCAACATACCATAGAGAAACCCAGAGGGCTCTCTATGGCCAGAGCGTGACAGTACCCCCCCAAAGGTGCGGACTCCGACCGCAACCAAAAGTCAATAGGGGGGTTCGGGTGGGCCTTCCGTGTCGGTGGCGTCTCTGGTGCGGGCCGTACCGGCTTGAGAAGACGCACTGGAGGCCCGGTGCGTGGAGCCGGAACAGGATTCACCGGACTGGACAGGTGAACTGGACCTCTGGGCGAGTGCGGGGAGCCGGCACTGGACGCACCGGGCTGGAGAGGCGCACTGCAGGTCTGGTGCGTGGAGCCGGAACAGGACGTACTGGGCTGGGAGGATGCACAGGAGGCCTGGTGCGTGGAGCCGGAACAGGACGTACCGGGCTGGGACGACGCACTGGAGGCCTGATGCGTGGAGCCGGAACAGGACGTACCGGGCTGGTCTCACGCACCTCTGGGCAAGTGCGGGGAGCTGGCACTGGACGAACCGGGCTGGAGATGCGTACTTGGTGCGTGGAGCCGGAACTGGACGTACCGGGCTGGTCTCACGCACCTCTGGGCGAATGCGGGGAGCTGGCACTGGACGAACCGGGCTGGAGATGCGCACTAGATGCTTGGTGCGTGGAGCCGGAACTGGACTTACAGGGCTGGTCTCACGCACCTCTGGGCGAGTGCGGGGTGCTGGTACTGGACGTACTGGGCTGGGCAGACGCTCCTCTCGGCACCTGCGTTGCAGCTCCTGACATGCCACAACCTCTCTCTCATATCCCAGCCTAAACTCCTTTACGTTCCTCCATTCGGGCTGTGGCTCTGGCCTAGTTTCGGCCCTTCACCCCATGTGCCCCCCTTCAAAAGAATATTGGGGTTGCTGTGGCCCTGGACCCTGGCGTCCTCGCTGTTCCCTCTCTCCTCGGCGACTCCTGCCACGGAAGGGTCTCGCAACCCCCCATTATTTCCTCCCAGGTCCAGAATACCTTCTCCTGGGCACGCTGCTTGGTCCTTTGACGGTGGGTTATTCTGTCACGATCGTGCTCAGAAATTGACCAAGGCCCAATGTGCTTAGAGTTCCACATGTTTAATCAAAGTGAAACGTACAAAAACAATAAAGATATGCAACAGACCGTAACCAATAGAGGAGTGCAAACAGATGCATTAACTCAAAACAATAACCCACTAAGGCAGGTGGGGAAGGGAACAAACTAAATAGGATTCCCAATTAGAGGCAACGACTAACAGCTGCCTCTAATTGGGAACCAACACAAAACTCAACATAGAAAACACAACATGGAACAAAAACCCCCCTGGTCACATCCTGGCCCAAAACCCCATAGATAACCCAGAGGGCTATCTATGGCCAGGACGTGACACACACACACATACACACACACACACTTTGCATTTCCAGTACCCTGTTGGTCAGGGATCATAGTTCAGGGTACTGTTTTAGCAATTTATTAAGATGTCAGTCGTGTCAATGTTAGCATCTGACACAGTAATGTTAAAGAGTCTGGGGTTGTTAAGACGTGTCAGACAAATCAATGCAGCTGTCGCCGTGTACTGCTAGGGTGTTTCTTGTGACGGCTTTGAA
Organism: Brachymystax lenok tsinlingensis; assembly: GCA_030435695.1. Taxonomy (NCBI): domain Eukaryota; kingdom Metazoa; phylum Chordata; class Actinopteri; order Salmoniformes; family Salmonidae; genus Brachymystax; species Brachymystax lenok. The sequence goes on along the minus strand of CM059793.1, from coordinate 39,294,756 downwards.
GTTTACACTAGTAGCTAAGACAACGGACAGTGCTTATTTAGCAAATGTCAATCAGCTACCCACAGGGAATCACATAATTTCATTATAGCGGAGAGAATGGATAAGATGTCACCAAAGCCTTTCATATAAAATGATTAATTATATAAAAAAATTCTTTCTAATCTTTCTTTTCGGGGCTTTTTCAGTGTTCACACGGACCTGATTCACAAGTATGGGAGAGTATGTGGGTAAGTGACTGACACTTCTCTGCATTTACATCACACCAAACCCAAGTCACACAGGACACTCTTATTGACTTGTCCAGTGTCTAACCTGTCCTCTGTTAGACATGTGTTAGAAGTATCAGTGAAGCTCGTGGAAAGCTAGGCTGGTCCCAGATCTGTTTGTGCTTGTCTTGCCAAACAATGATGTGACAATGACCATAAGAATTGGCAAGACAAACTGATCTGGGACCAGGCTAGTGAAAAGCAACACTATAAGATTTAAAAAAAGCTTATTCGAAGACTTATGCCAGTGCCACACACTTAGATGTGCAGCTAGATTAGCTCTGCGTTGATTATACAGGCCTGCTTATGGAAGGCTGATTTCTTAAGAGCACATCAAAGGGAGTAGGCTACTTTCTCTTTCTCTGTATGTAAAAGGTTGGAGGAGTAGATTTCGTGCCATGACAGGATTTCGTGCCATGACAGGAAAAGCAAACTTAAGCCAGAATGCACAGATATATGCCAAAAGACATTACTACAGCCTTCAGTAAGAGTAGTACACTAGCTTGATACGTCGTTTTTCCAGAAGAAAGAGGCTCATGGCACATCGATTGAACCCGTCTTCTCAGAACGCCCCCCTATCAACTTATCAAAGTTGAAAGCACTCAGCGCTAGAACGAAGTCTTTCAAAGTGTCTTTATTTTTCATATGAGACATATTACATAAAATACGGGTCATATAAAGACGTCTAATGGACAATCGAAGAAGAAAAAAACACAAAGAAACGAGTATCTCTGCTAACAAAATTCACCATGAATATGCTCAGGCATAAATATTTGTATTTTGGAAACTAAAATACAGCAGGACCATACAATGGCAGGTCAAACTACACCGTAACTTTGCAAACACACAAATGGAATGATATGCATTCATGCATTTGTATAGTTATGATGTTGCGACTATAGCCACCGATTGGTCATGAAACACACTAACACACAGAGGAGCCTGCATAGCGACTAGTTGGTCTGAGTAGCCAGGCCAGAGTGGTGATAATGTTGCCCATGCAGGCTATGGAATGGAGCTCCCTTCCGGGCCAGATAACTAAACCATTACCCGTCCAGTGTCCCAGCCTGGTGCAGTCATAAACAGACAAATGGAGTGTTAAATTACCTTCTTTTAAAATAGTACGGGGTAATGGTCCAGCAGTATTAGTCCCCTCTAATACTGCTGGACCATTACCCCGTACTATTTAAAACCTGCTACACTGGTAAATGTGGAGTAACATTAGCTTTGCAACTGGGGACAAGACTAGGGCAACATTTTCTGTAGCCTACTCTCCTTTCATGTCATCCAGAGATCATGGCCTATGTTAAAATAATGTCTCAGAGTAGGAGTGCTGATATAGGATCGGGTCCCCCCCTGTCCATATACTCTTATTCATTATGATCGAAAAGGCAACACTGATCCTGGATCAGCACTCGTACTCTGAGACGCTTTGTTTTATGGATCCAGGAGTTGTTTGTGAATCTGTTGAAAGCCCACTATACCATCAGTCCCTCAACCAAGAATGCTGACTTAGAAGTGTTGAGAGGAATTGTCTGTAGTTAATGTAACTATTTACAGCTGTTGTAGTAGTCTGAATGGCTATAAACACCCTGCATCTATCAGAGGCAACATGCTTTTCTATAAGTATTATAACAACTATAACAGGAATAGAGATTGGCCACAGGCTGAGCTGGATTAGTGTGTCACTGTAGGAATGAGACACTGCCATAGGAGCAGCAGGAATAGCTGTCTGCTTTTTGATGAGCCCTGATGAGGGGTGGGTGGGTGGGTGTGTGTGCGCGCATGTGTGCGTGTGAGTAACTGTGGGGAGCCAGGGATGAGCACGGTACTCTTAATTCATACTGACAGACAGTCTCAGTGCTCCACTGTGGCTCCCCATACAGCCCCTCGCTTAGGGCTGAATATCATATTTATACTAGCTACCTTTAACCAGCACTGTATTTCACTGATGATTGGAAACCTTAGACTCTCCAATAAATGAGGAGATTTTAAAACCTCCAATATTCCTAGATGTATTGTATCTCTTATTTTCCTGGAAGATTTAATATCCAATTATCAATCTGAGGTGTCTAATTATCTACAAAAAAAATTGCATTTGAAATGTACTTTCATTAAAAAGGCACTTAACAAGATGGAGTTCCTGTGAGAGAGGACTTTCTCCTTACCTTTTAACCTTGGCTTTATAGCACCAGGCATTAACCCTCCACTCAGCCTTGTGAAGAATCTCCTGTAGCCTATGTCCTATAACATGGTGAGATAGGACTGAGCAGTGAGTCAGTGTCTCCTGGCTAACATTGCAGTGAACTGAGGCAATCCTGACAGAGAGGACTAGACTAGAACAATAAAGACTGGTGCTGTAGGAAACAAACAAAGCCATGACTTTGCTCCTTTAAATCCTGTGGTTTGTCAAGCCTATGGCAGCTAGAGTGGGTTGTGTTGTTCTTCCGTTGTAAGACTCTACTTCAGTATTAGCCTCCTCAACAAGTCTAAGGTGTGTGGGTGTGGCTTTGAGTATACTCCTCCCCAGGCCTCACTTCCTCTGTGATGACCACCACTTTTGATTGGCGTCCTGTTATTTATTCATGCTAGCCCCACAGCCGTTGTGTGTGGTGTATGTGTGTGTGTGTGGTGTATGTGTGTTTGTGTGCGTGTGTGTGTATGTGTGTCTGTTTGTGGGTGTGTGTGGCTGTGTGCATGCTCCCGCGTGTATGCCTTTGTGTGTGTATGCGTGCAAACAAGTGCGTCTGGCATGTCAACCTGTCCTGTGTTGTCTCTCCAGATACTATCTAGGCCGGAGGCCCGTGGTGGTGGTAGCTGACCCTGACATGCTCAGACAGATCATGGTAAAGGACTTCAGCACCTTCCCCAACAGAATGGTAAGTCAACGAGGAAAATGCGCTTTACACCTACAGTTGAAGTCAGAAGTTTACATACACTTAGGTTGGAGTCATTAAAACTCGTTTTTCAACCACTCCACAACTTTCTTGTTAACAAACTATAGTTTTGGCAAGTCGGTTAGGACATCTACTTTGTGCATGACACAAGTTATTTTTCCAACAATTGTTTACAGACAGATTATTTCACTTATAATTCACTGTATCACAATTCCAGTGGGTCAGAAGAATACATACACTAAGTTGACCGTGCCTTTAAACAGCTTGGAAAATTCCAGAAAATGATGTCATGGCTTTAGAAGCTTCTGATAGGTTAATTGACATAATTTGAGTCAATTGGAGGTGTACCTGTGGATGTATTTCAAGGCCTACCTTCAAACTCAGTGCCTCTTTGCTTGACATCATGGGAAAATCAAAAGAAATCAGCCAAGACCTGAGAAAAACAATTGTAGACCTCCACAAGTCTGGTTCATCCTTGGGAGCAATTTCCAAATGCCTGCAGGTACCACGTCCATATGTACAAACAATAGTACGCAAGTATAAACACCATGGGACCACGCAGCCGCCATACCGCTCAGGAAGGAGACGCGTTCCATCTCCTAGAGATGAACGTACTTTGGTGCGAAAAGTGCAAATCAATCCCAGAACAACAGCAAAGGACCTTGTGAAGATGCTGGAGGAAACAGGTACAAAAGTATCTATATCCACAGTAAAACAAGCCCTATATCGACATAACCTGAAAGGCCGCTCAGCATGGAAGAAGCCACTGCTCAAAAACTGCCATAAAAAAGCCAAACTACGGTTTGCAACTGCACATGGGGACAAAGATCGTACTTTTTGGAGAAATGTCCTCTGATCTTATGTTTGGAGGAAAAAGGGGAAGGCTTGCAAGCTGAAGAACACCATCCCAACCGTGAAGAACGGGGGTGGCAGCATCATGTTGTGGGGGTGCTTTGCTGCAAGAGGGACTGGTGCACTTCACAAACTAGATGACATCATGAGGGAGGAAAATTATGTGGATATATTGAAGCAACATCTCAAGACATCAGTCAGGAAGTTAAAGCTTGGTCGCAAATGGGTCTTCCAAATGGACAATGACCCCAAGCATACTTCCAAAGTTGTGGCAAAATGGCTTAAAAACAACAACGTCAAGGTATTGGAGTGGCCATCACAAAGCCCTGACCTCAATCCCATAGAACATTTTGGGGCAGAACTGAAAAAGCGTGTGCGAGCAAGGAGGCCTACAAACCTGACTCAGTTACACCAGCTCTGTCAGGAGGAATGGGCCAAAACTTACCCAACTTATTGTGGGAAGCTTGTGGAAGGCTACCCGAAACGTTTGACCCAAGTTAAACAATTTAAAGGCAATGCTACCAAATACTAATTGAGTGCATGTAAATTTCTGACCCACTGGGAATGTGATGAAAGAAATAAAAGCTGAAATAAATTATTTTCTCTTATTCTGACATTTCACATTCTTAAAATAAAGTTATGATCCTAACTGACTTAAGACAGGGCATTTTTACTGGGATTAAATGTCAGGAATTGTGAAAAACTGAGTTTAAATGTCTTTGGCTAAGGTGTATGTAAACTTCTGACTTCAACTGTATGTGCCCATCGTTTAGATCATAATAGTGATGCATTACATACAATACCAGTCAAAAGTTTGGGCACACCTACTCATTCAAGGGTTTTTCTTTATTTTTACTATTTTCTACATAGTGAATAATAGTAAAGAAATCAAAACCATGAAATAACACATGGAATCATGTAGTAACCAAAAAAGTGTTAAACAAATTCAAATATAATTTATGGAGGCCAGGTCATCTGATGCAGCACTCCATCACTCTCCTTCTTGGTCAAATAGCCCTTACACAGCGTGGAGGTTTGTTTTGGGTCATAGTCCTGTTGAAAACAAATGGTAGTCCCACTAAGCACAAACCAGATGGGATGGCGTATCGCTGCAGAATGCTGTGGATCCATGCTAGTTAAGTGTGCCTTGAATTCTAAATACATCACTGACAGTTTCACCAGCAAAGAAACCCCACACTATCACACCTCCTCCTCCATGCTTCACGGCGAGAACCACACATGCAGAGAGCATCCGTTCACCTACTCTGCTTCTCACAAAGACACAGGGTTTGGAATCAAAAGTCTCAAATTTGGACTCATCAGACCAAAGGACAGATTTCCATTGGTCTAATGTCCATTGCTTGTGTTTCTTGGCCCAAGCTCTTCTTATTGTTGGTTTCCTTTAGTAGTGGTTTCTTTGCAGCAATCCGACCATGGAGGCCTGATTACGCAGTCTCTAGATGTTGAAATGTGTCTGTTATTTTAACTCTGTGAAGCTTTTATCTGGGCTGCAATCTGAGGTGCAGTTATTCTAATGAACTTATCCTCTGCAGCAGTGGTAACCCTGTGTCTTCCTTTCCTGTGGCGGTCCTCATGAGAGACAGTTTTATCATAGTGCATGATGGTTTTTGCGACTGCACTTGAAGAAACTTCTTGACATTTTCTGGATTGACTGACCTTCATGTCTAAAAGTAATGATGGACTGTCGTTTCTCTTTACTTATTTGAGCTGTTCTTGCCATGATATGGACTTGGTATTTTACCAAACTTTTGACTGGTACTCTACGTGTATGCCAAAGTGAAATTCTTCCGGTATGTACTTTTTCTGCTAATTTTATGTGGTGTGTCAAAATTAAATGATCTATTCTGAACTGCTTAGTTTTACAGCAGTTTTTGACAAGCTATCTGATGATAATCTCGAGTTGGGCTATGAAATCTGTACTCTTGCCCACCACAGGTTCCTAAATCTCATCAAGCCCTCCCGGGTGATTGTGGAGGCCAGGTCGTCTTCAATTCTTCAATTCTGTAAATTCTGTAAGTTAATTCAATACAAAACCTCTGCAGCGAGGATGTGTATGTAGTCACCATTGACATTCTACTGTGAACCCATTGTAGTATGTTTTCAAACTAAAGGAGGAAAATCTTAGTGCACTCTTTCTGACTGCATTGCAGGAAGAAAGAGGACGTGTCCCTGAACAAGTTCAGGCTTAGTGATTTTTTTCAGCCAATAGCCTTTGTCTTTGAGGCTCTAGACATACAGTAGAAGTGTTTGTGTCTGAAAGCAAAACTGACCAATGGTCAAAGATAGGGGGCGATAGTGAGATCCCTGGATGGCGTCCTTACCTTTTCTTCACAAAAGCGAAATTAGTGCTGTATTTTCACCCCTTCCAAATGTACCTTTGTGAACGGCTGTGTTAATAATTTCAAGTAACAGTGGACCTAATTGGTTCCAAAATTGCAAATAGACCTCAGGAGGAATACCATCACAACCAGGTGATTTGCCTTTATTCATGGTATCAAATGCCCTTTTGAGTTCATGGAGAGAGATGTGGGCTCCCATCAAGCCAGCTTCCTCAGTTTAGAGAAGAGCAGTTCTTAATTCTTTTAAAAAGGACTCGATCTGGCTTAGTGTCGATTTACAATCAGAGGTGTACCATTATTTTTAGAAACGGGAGACTCTTTGGTTGACAACAATGCCGACTGGTTTTGAGCTGAAGCGAGAGAAAATCAACTCCTTCTTCGGAATGAAAAGTTGCCCACTCACATCTCATATGTTGCCTGACTATAAAAAGTTGACCTTGATACGCTAATAAATACATACTGTGTTAATTTTGCCATCTTTAATTGTCTAGAATATCCACTGTAGTGTGCGTAGACCGCAGGCTAACTGAGAAAGAACTGGTAGCTAGCTAGCTAGCTAACTTTACCCACAAATAATTCATAGCTAGCGTAGCCTTTCATAACAACACTAATTTTAGGTAGTTTTCTTTACATGTAAATCTAGCTGGCTAGCTATATTAATACAAGTCACATGTAGCTAACTAAGAATTATAAAGTCACACTTACTGTGTGAGTAGTGCCTCCATTGCCTTTGGCAGAGCCCTGAGAGAGTGGGCTCAGGGGGGTTGAGGTGGGCTTCTGTGGGGGTGAGACCTCCAGTTTAGTTTGGTTTGGTTTATTAGCATACCCATTAGCTACTGCACATGCAGCCGCTACTCTTACTGTGGTCCACATAAAACATACAAATACTTGACAAAGTACAGAAGAGTTATAGACAAGGACTTTACATTCAAAGTAAAAAAAAAAATATAAAATATAAAAAAAAAAAGTTCTATATTGGAAAGACACCAAGAGACATGAAAACAGCCTAACAAGCTCTGCTAGGGCCAGTAAAATGGCCAGAGTTAGCCAGTTAGCTTGGGTGCTTGACTGCCGTTGTGAGGTCAGAACGCTCGGATCAACCCTACTCCTCGGCCAGAGCTTTCAGAGGAACGGACGATCTGACAGCGCTCTGAACTTACGAAATGCCCAGAACGCACTCGGGAGCGCACTCTGGCACTCCAGAGTGAATTTACAAACACACCCATTGTTGACAAATGGATCATCTCAGATAGCAGAGCACAAGTCACACAGCTAGTCTTGGGTTTGTTGCCACCAAAACTGAGTTCCAACCAAGCATTCTACATTCAAAACATGCTGCATTCAATTGTGATGTCATCATATTAAAAAGTAAATGTATTTGTATAATTTAGAATCACCATGACAGTGGGTTTAAATAAACACTGGCTCTTATCAATCAAACATTCTAATTCCAACATTCTACCTAATTGATTGTGTGATGTCATCATGTGTATTTTAATGATTCAGAATTGCCATGGCAATGGAACAGGGTGGCTAAGAAGATTTCTATGGTCTAAGTTGCTATATTTTATTTTGATTCAAATAATAATAATTGATTTAACTTCTATAGTGCTTTTCATAATAGAAATCTCAAAGTGCTTAGCAAGATGAAAAACAAATAAGCAATATATCATGACAGGTCAGGTCAACCAATAGAGGCCAAGTCTTTGAATTCTGCATCCTCTGCAGACGGAGAGGGTCGGTTCATGGCTTAAGCGGAGGTAGCTGGTCAGAGGATGGTAAATGATGGTGATGGAGTCTGCTGAGGATCTTGTAGAGGGCAAGTCTGGGAACCAGCCTGAGTCATATAGCCACAGGTCTACTCTTCCACTCTGTGAAGCACCCACTTAGGTGATGCCTCGGCAGCTCTGGGTGCCAGAAAGCTCACCACACAAAGTTCAGAATAGTAGCCAGTTGTTCTCACTACGAGCCCCCTGCCTCAGCACTGTGTCCTCTCACGCTTCAAGTGACTCCTCACATGATGTTCTCAAAAGATCAGGAACTGGTAGCCAGGTAAAATAAAAAAGCTGGTACTGTGTCCAGATACATTTTCCAAACAAATACATTAGCCAGCTAACTAGCTACCTATCCAAGCTAAAAAAAGTTCACCTGTCAGTCAATCTGCAAATCCATGGCTCAAAACCACCAGATATATGCAATAAAAACGAATTGTTATCAAAAACAACCATTTTAGGTCCAAAAACAATTAAAACTATATTTTCTCTTTGTTACAAAATATGTACACATTTGCAGGAGCTCTCTTTCTAGGATGCTACCAAGGTGCCATCAATTTTGAATTATCAATGGATAAATACTGCCTAATACAGTATATAGAGTGAGTTTAACCAGACCTGGGTTCAAATACTATTTAGGGTATTTTAATTACTTTCAAGGCATTAGATATATATTTTTTTGAAAAGACAAGTGGTTGAGTATTTAAGCAAAAAGGCTTGAGAACCCAAGGATTATCGTGTGAATAACTCCTGACTAATGGCTGTTCTTAGGCCCGACGCGAAGCAAATGAGGGTGTTATTAACGATAATTCCCGGGTTTGAGGGCCTTATTGCTTTTATAAAACGGTTGCGAACAAAATTAAAAAGATTAACAACATATTTTTATTAAAATGTTATTTTAATGAGTAAATTCATTTTATTTCATCCTTCCACCATACGATATAGTCCGGACAAAAACCAGTTGTTAGTTCTGAGATTCTGAAGCCGCTAGCCAAATTGGATTCGATCAGCATGGTTGTTAGCAAAGCAGGCTGGTCGTCCGTTCTAAGCAAAAATGTTGCCATGCACGCTGGCTACTTCTGCTTTGCTAGCTAGCCAACTAATGCTAACATACAATCACATCAAGCAGCTGAAATGACAGCAAACTATGTGGATTTGTGTTTGTTTTATCTTTGTTTTTATTGCCATTTATTTGCATATATCCATAATAATGATCCTGATAAATGAATTTGCCTGGCTCAGCGAAGCTGTCAATCTCATCCCGACGCGTTCATTCTCTATATGGGAAGGTGGAGATTGCAACAAAAAATCTGCAACATTGTTACACAGGTATGGAGAGGCAGACAGCAAGGTTTAGACAAACCCCAATGTTGCAAACCCAATGCTAGGCTACAACCATGGAGAAATAATGTCTAGACACTATTTTCCAGTGGATATTTATGAACTTTACTTTACTGTTAACAGGCATTACCCAGGGAGATTGTCGTGAATAACTCTCTGCTATCAACCAATCAGCATCCAGGATCCAAACAACCCGTTTTATAATGGAATGTATTTGGAAATACAGAAATACACAGACTCAAATACACTCCAATGCATTTAACCCAGGCATTTGAAAATAGTATTTGAAATAAGTATTTCAAAATACTTTCAAGTAGTAGGCTATTAAAAGGATAGAAGTAATTGTTTCGGGGCTAATTATTTGAAAATACTCAAATACACAGAAAATAAGTATTTAAATAACAAATAATCAAATACACATGTATTGGAACTCGGGTCAGATTTTAACACCAATCCACTGTGCACCAATGACCCAGAAATCTTGTGGTATGTATGCAGCACGCACACACACAAATACAGCCCTCAGATCCAGGGGGATACAGGAGCTTAATAAAATTTGTACCTGTTTGATTTGGTGAATTTGACTCAGATGGTTTTTACTTGCCCGCTTCCTGTATGACCAAGCTCCTGACTCATTGTTCACTTAACAACCACTCTAGCAGTAGATGTGGATATCGTGCTGAGATGTGGATGTATTATGGAGATGTGGCACACGCTGTGTTTCTGAGTGGTGTATGGCTAGTGCGCTGTTGGTATGCGTGTGTTTGTGTCTGTGTGTGTTTGTGTGTGCGTATCGTTCAGAGCCTTTACACACCATCTGCAACCAGCAGCAGGAGCAGACCCATAAAGAAAGTCTCCATGGAGGCAGAGAAACAAACACAAGTCACTGTAATTCTGTGGCCGCAAATATGTGCCTATACAAAGCCAAATATATATGGCATAAGCACTCTAAACTACCGAACAACACTTGTCCTTTCCAAATATTTTATTGTGTTAGAGCACTAATAAATGCTTACCGACAGAACATTGCCAAGACACACAGATGAATTAATTATTATTTTTATTACATTGTGTCTGGAATGTTATACCGTCAATGGAAAATGCTAATAAATGAAAATGATGGATACTGTTTACACCAGTAAACACATCACAATACCACATGAAACGTACAGTATTGTCAGCCAGAGAGCACCTACACATGTCACCCAATGCTTCATGAACATTTATGATCACTTCTTTAGCATTTATGAACACTTTATGAACACTTAATAAGCATTAATGAACACCAATAACAGTAGAAGATCAGTGATGTCTTGGAGCTTAAGCCACAATGCTCTGTATTACTTATTTTCCACCATAATTTGCAAATAAATTCATTAAAAATCCTACAATGTGATTTTCTGGATTTTTTTTCCTTATTTTGTCTGTCATAGTTGAAGTGTACCTATGATGAAAATTACAGGCCTCTCTCATCTTTTTAAGTGAGAGAACTTGCACAATTGGTGGCTGACTAAATACTTTTTTTCCCCACTGTACATAGACTTGAAATCACTGGCCACTTTAATAATGGAACACTAGTCACTTGAATAATGTTTACATATTTTGCATTACTCATCTCATATGTATAAACTGTATTCTATCCTATTCTTCTGTATCTTAATCTATACCACTCTGACATTGCTCATCCAAATATTAATATATTCTTAATTCCATTCCTTTACTTTAGATTGTTTGTATTGTTAGAAATTGTTAGATATTACTGGACTGTTGGAGCTAGAAACACAAGCACTTCGCTCACCCGCAATAACATCTGCTAAACACGTGTATGTGACAAAATAAAATTTGATTTGATTTGACATCACTCTCCTTCTTGTTCAAATAGCACCTACACAGCCTGGAGGTGTGTTGGGTCATTGTCCCGTTGAAAACAAATGGTAGTCCCACTAAGCGCAAACCAGATGGGATGATGTAACGCTGCAGAAGGCTGTGGTAGCCATGCTGGTTAAGTGTGCCTTGAATTCTAAATAAATCACAGACAGTGTCACCAGCAAAGCACCATCACACCTTCCATGCTTCACGGTTGGAACCACACATGCGGAGATCATCCATTCACCTACTCTGCGTCTCACAAAGACATTGCGGTTGGAACCCAAAATCTCAAATTTGGACTCATCAGACCAAAGGACAGATTTCAACCAGTCTAATGTCCATTGCTTGTGTTTCTTGGCCCAAGCAAGTCTCTTCTTATTATTGGTGTCTTTTAGTAGTGGTTTCATTGCAGCAATTCGACCATGAAAGCCTGATTCATGAAGTCTCCACTGAGCAGTTGATGTTGAGATGTGTCTGTTACTTGAACTCTGTGAATATATTATTTGGGCTACAATTTCTGAGAGTGGTAACTCTTATGAACGTATCCTCTTCAGCAGAGGTAAATCATAGCGCTTGATAGTTTCATCATATCGCTTAATTTTTTTGTTGCGGCTGCACTTGAAGACTTTCAAACTTTCAAATTCTTGAAATGTTCCGTATTGACAGACCTTCATGCCTTAAAGTAATGATGGACTGTCGTTTCTCTTTGCTTATTTTAGATGTTTTTGCCATAATATAGACTTGGTCTTTAACCAAATAGGGATATCTTCTGTATAACACCCCCTACCTTGTCACAACACAACTGATTGGCTCAAACGCATTAAGAAGGAAAGACATTTCACAAATTAACTTTTAACAAGGCACACCTGTTAATTGAAATGCATTTCAGATGACTACCTCATGAAGCTGGTTGAGAGAATGCCAAGAGTGTGCAAAGCTGTCATCAAGGCAAAGGGTGGCTACTTTGAGGAATATAAAATATATTTTGATTTGTTTAACACTTTTTTGGTTACTACATGATTCCATGTGTGTTATTTCATAGTTTTGATGTCTTCACTATTATTCTACAATTTAGAAAATAGTACAAATAAAGACAAACCCTTGAATGAGTAGGTGTGACCAAACTTTTGACTGGTACTGTACATGTGCATGATCCGTATGCTGTACTATGTACATGTATATTCTTGTGTGCTTCAGATACTCCCTCCTTTTCTCTCTGTAGACGATCCGGGCTGCCACTAAGCCCATGAGTGACTGTCTGCTGATGCTTAGGAACGAGCACTGGAAGAGAGTACGCAGCATCCTCACCCCCTCCTTCAGCGCAGCCAAGATGAAAGAGGCAAGACAAGACGACCCCCCTTCTCTCCTCCTCTCTTCACCCCTCTCCTCCTCTCTTCACCCCTCTCCTCTCACATCATCTTCACCTAGCTCCTCTCCCCCTCTTCAATCTGCTGTTCGCATGGAACCAATACACATTTACTATGTAAATTATACAGGCACACGTATTACTACCTCTAAACTTACACACAATCACGAGCGGCAGGTAGCCTAGTGGTTAGAACGTTGGGCAAGTAACCGGAAGGTTGCTGGATCGAATTGCCGAGCTGACATGGTAAAAATCTGTCGTTCTGCCCCTGAGCAAGGCAGTTAACCCACTGTTCCCCGGGCGCCATGGATGTCGATTAAGGCAGCCCCCCGCACCTCTCTGATTCAGAGGGGTTGGGTTAAATGCGGAAGACACATTTCAGTTGAATACATTCAGTTGGACAACTGACTAGGTATCCCCTTTCCCTCCCCCCTCTGTTATATCTACATGGAACCCATACATATTCATAAACATCTAAACAGCCATGCAGATTTCTACTTGAGCAGGCTTCCAGTCGCAAGCTATCTTATCTCATCTTTTCATTTTTGTGGATTAACCAGAATCATTATCTTAATAGAAGTTGTCTCCATTTAGAGCCTGCCCAGCCCAACGATTGAAAATACATTGTTGGTGGAAAATGTTAAAAGAGAATCAGGGGACGTAAGGAATAGCACGGGAGATTGACGCCCGTAATTTAGTCGGAAAATGGTAGCTCGTCTCCATCGAAGGCTTTCAAGCATTACATCTAATTAACGTCTGATAAACCAATGTGGTCTGGGTATCTCTTTCACTTTCTCTCTCCCTCTTTCCCTCTCTCCTTCCCTCCCCCCTCTCCCCATCTCCCCATCTCCCTCCCTCTGTGCCTCTCCCCCTCTCTCTCGCTGACTTCTGTGTATGGCCTGACATTATAATAGTGTCATTAGAACAAACAGTGGTTCTTCTACCTTATAGTGTGGAACATAATTACCGGGGGCCTGTTGGAACAGCATGTTTTATGTGACTGTTGAGTCCCCTCTACACTGATACACTGACTCAGTGATTGAGAGAGATTGGTGAGCCTGCCTGCCTCCCTGCCTGTGACACCAGAGGCAGCAGCCATGAACAGACGCCAGGAGCTGCTATTGAAATTATCCAACTGCTCTCATAGTATTACAAAGACCAACCAAACCAAAGGCCCTCTATTCTCCAAGTAGCGTCTGTGTGTACGTCTGTGTGTATATCACGCAGTTTCTCAGAACTATCAAATATAAAAGAAAGAGAATGCATTGAAAAGCACCTCCTGTGCTGTATGTGCATAAAGGTCATTGGTACATTGTGTGCCTGTAACTGACCGAGTGCAGGATTTACACTGGATGACAAATAAGGCCAAGGCATCATGTAAAAGAAACACACTAGAAGTGTAACAATAGGTATGTAATTATCGTGTAGTAGGGTAGAGGCGGGTGGTCATTTAGCTAGGCCGTTAATTGTGATTAGGGCTGTGATGGTATGTTTCCACGGCAATCACACACACTCATCTTTCACGCTCCAGATACTGCTGGGTACACTCGCCTGAAAACAAACTGTTAGTGGATAACCACTAAGGATAAAGTGTTTCGGGCTGAAAGTCAGTTATGACTGGTTTTGTGTTTACACATTGTCCCAAGCAGGTAGCTTTCGTAAATGCTGAGGAATTCCTGCTGTAATTGACAGTTTGGATTGTATTTGTTACTTGCAATCAGTCCCTCAACTCGAGCGTGTACTCAGTGTGCCTGACACTCAGTGTGTTTGTGTACACGTGGACTTTCTCTCACTTTCTCTGAGTGTGTGATTATTGTGTGTGATTCACATTCTGTCAAAATAGTTCATAAAAGAAACAGGCTGGGAACTCAGTTAAGAACATCATTGAGATTGGAGTTGCAGTCAGGAAGAGCTAATGACTAGTTATTGCTTTCTGTGTTTTGTATTTCGGGAATCACACATTTCTCAGTCAGTCAACATGTTTGTCTGACTCTGATGTTATGAAGCAAGGTTGCGTGTGTAATCAGGGTGTGTATAGTGTAGTAATAGCGCTGTGTTCTGAGCAGGGTTGTGTTAGCAACGGACGTACTTCCCTCATACACACAAACACATGTCCAGTTAATGAGTGGAGAGGAGACATGCTAATTATTGCACCCCACACACACACGTACGCACATACACACAGTCCTGCTCCAGAATTTAGCATGGGAGAATGAGACTGGCGGGAATATGAATCATTTACGAGAGCATAAACCATAAACCACCGACTTTACGATCGGCACCAAACAAACGCTCGGACAACTGGCGCTCCGAATTCAGTCACATTACCCAGATATGTTTTTAGTGATGTCTGTTTTAGTTTACTGCTGTTTACAATCATAGCGCTCCAGTCTGTTTGCTGAGTGGACAGAACAGATGGAGAGAAAGCACACTGAGAGAAAGTGGTGGTGTGGTCTCTGGATCAATATCTATCTGCTTCTGTCTGGAGAGGGACAGATATGCTGTGGCAGGATACACTGTTGAGGCTCTCTCTGTGATAAGAGGAAGCTGTTGGGTCTATCTCTCTCTCTCTCTCTCTCTCTCTCTCTCTCTCTCTCTCTCTCTCTCTTTTTCTTGTGTGCATGTGTCTGTTTGTGTGGTGTGTGTGTGCGCGCACGCACGTGTGGTAGTCTGGCTATGTTTGACTGACCAGTAGCCCCTGCGTATCCTCTCAGCTGGCAGAGCCATGGGGATATAGATTTTCATTTGAGCCACCCTGCTCCTGTAGAGGGGGAAGGATACTGCTCCTGTCATAACCTATCAGGCTGCTTGTGCTTCTTCATCTGTCCTCCCTCTCTCAGCTCCAGACCCCAGTACCCTCTCCTCAGACTGACCAGTCTTTCCCCGATTCTTAGCCTCAGGCCTCATCTTATGTTGGCATATACACTCAGTGGCAGGTTTATTAGGTATGCTGTTCACGAAAATGTTTGAGTCATGTGGCCGTGGCTTGCTATATAATGCAGGCAGGCGTCAAGGCATCCAGTTACTGTTCGATTGAACGTTAGAATTGGCAAAACGAGTGACCTAAGCGACTTAGAGCGTGGTATGATCGTCGGTGCCAGGCGCACCGTCTCCGGTATCTCAGAAACGTCCGGCCTCCTAGACTTTTCACACACGACAGTGTCTAAGGTTTATTGAGAGTGGTGTGACAAACCAAAACCATCCAGTCAGCGGCAGTCCTGTGGGTGAAAACAGCTCGTTGATGAAAGGTCAAAGGAGAATGGCAAGAATCGTGCAAGCTAACAGGCGGGTCACAAACAAGCAAATAACGGCGCAGTACAACAGTGGTGTGCACAACGGCATCTCGGAACGCACAACTCATCGGTCCTTGTCATGGATGGGCCGTTGCAGCAGACTGTGGCTAGTCACAACCATAGACTTAGAATAGTGTTAGCCCCAGCCTCTAGCCTTATCATCATAGACTGGTCAATTTTACTTTATTTTTACATGCAAGCGTATATACAAGCTTATACTGGTCTTAGCCCCCTCTCCAGCCTAATCATTAGACTGGTCTTATTAGCAGTCACAACCTTATCCTGTGACTAAGGTTAGCCCCATCCCCCGCATCCAACCTCAGCCTTATCCTAATCGTTATGAATTGTAGTTTATTTTAACGTGATATTAACTTACAGTGTAGACTATGCTCAGTATAATGACATTGATGCCAATGACAGTAGCCCTGCATGTCACAGTCATGTAACTGCTTCGGTCACAGCTCATTGTACCCATAATGCTACAGCATGTTTATCCATTAGCATCTCCTCTTGTGTAAGGATCTCATTTCCCATTTGATCCCAGCATGTATTGATCGCTGGGGAGGAGATGGCGAGGGTAGATAGGGGAGATGTGTAAACGTCGTCTAGATTTCTCCCCATCTCCGCGTCTCTCTCTCTCTCTCTCTCTCTCTCTCTCTCTCTCTGTGCCCTCACTCCTGCTCCTCCTCATCCCCAAATCTTCCGTCAGAGCTGAGTGGCTCCTTTGATTCCTCTGGCCCTGTTTGGTCGGTCACGCCCCTTGACTGTGTCTCCTTTGCTGTTCAGTTTGGATGGAGGGCTGAGAGCTGCTCAGGGGATGCAGATCTGTGGCGTGTTTGGCCGTTCCTCTGAGGACTGTGTGCGTGTGCTTGTTGAGGGGGATCAATAGACAGCGCTAATGACTGCTGCTCCCTGATCACAGGTCCAGTGTAGGGAGACGGAGCAGAGAGACCGACCTAGGGTAGAGCCTCACACTCAAGGCCTGCCTCTCTCTCTCTCTCTCTCTCTCTCTCTCTCTCTCTCTGCTGTACTGGCTGTTGAGAAAGGAAAGGAGAAAGCGAGCAAGATATGAAGAGAGAGAGGGAGACGGCACAGCCCAGAATATTCTGGACCCCTGACACTCAGCAGGTAGACCTGAGGTTCAGAGGGTGTGTCAGCGTTTTTTCTCATGTTCCATCAGCAAATATTCCATGCCACTGGACATAGCTGTCCTTCCTCTCTGTGGTCAAATATGTGTTAGTGTCCTCGTTTTCTTTGATAAGAAAAAACTAGGGAGTTGACCTGAGGATTTGTTGTTTTTGATATTTTTACATTTCTGTATCTGAGACATGTTCCCACTGCAGTTTAACTCTGCCCTGGAGAAGTTATGGTAGAGAGAGTGTTCTTCTTGAGATCTGCCTCTCTCAGTCCCACGTTGTAACACAGCAATCACCATGCTCAGAAGAGCTCTTCCCTTAATGAATAAATGAATTAATTAGATATCTGTTTGATCCATCATCATCAGGGTTTTTTCCCCTTGGTAATGACCTCTGTAATGGCAATGACTTTAATGGGATTTTAATTGATTCAGGTCCTCTCTTTGCCTCAGGGTGTCCTCACACACATACAAACACACATACACTTTTCTGAGAGGGTCTGGAGGTGAGGAGGAGAGGAGTGGGCACCACACACACGGCAGCAGTATCCCCTCCTGTACTGTACTTATGACCAGGACTGATTCATGCACGTGGACCAACATTGAACCCCTGATTCCATCTCGCACATTTGTCAGATGAGTCTTGATTTAAAGTGATTTTTTTTGCACAGGAAAATATGAATCTATATTCGGTAGTCCCCGACAGAGACAACCCAAGACCTTAGTCGTTGAGCTAAGATATCCAAACGTCTTCACATGGTCCCTAGGTCTTAAGTTAACATTATGTTAGATGAGTATAGAATGTAGATGATCATGTTTCTGTCTCTGTGCAGATGAGTCCTCTGATCAACATGGCCACGGACACCCTGCTCACCAACCTGAATTGACATGTCGAGTCTGCAGAGAGCTTTGACATTCACAGGTACTGTAACTACAGTAACTTTCCCTCTCATGGGGGTTATTATAAGGATTGTTCATTCATTAGGCTATTTAATTGTTGTCGTGTATTTTTCCAAACAAACAAATTGGGAAATCCAATTCAAACGGTTAAACCAGATGTTTATAATGCATTACCATTGTATAAGGGCTATATAATATCCTCCACATACCGTATTGTGTTGAGTGGGTTGGCTCTCTCTCATCAGGTGTTTTGGCTGTTTCACCATGGACGTGATAGCTAGCGTGGCCTTTGGTACCCAGGTGGACTCTCAGAAGGACCCAGATGACCCGTTTGTTTACCACGCCCAGAAGTTCTTCTCTTTCGCATTCTTCAGACCCATCATGTTCGTCTTCAGTGAGTACTGTGGAGCCCTGCCTTAATCCAACTAAATCATCATAGGCTTAGAAATACTGTCTAGAAAACAACTGTACTACTAGAAACAATTATCAAAATGAAAGAGAGAAATATTTTAAAACAACAGTGTTATGTTTTAAACATAATAATACACACTATTTCTCACAATTTACAATATTGGACTCTTTATACAGTATATATTACAAGGGGCACTTAACATATACTGTATTGCATTCCCTAGATGATGCCGTAAGTGGACTGACACAGACGGCATTGTGTTTGTTCTTCTCTTGCTGTCTACAGTTGCTTTCCCATTCCTGGCTCCTCTGGCCCGGGTCATCCCCAACAAGAGGAGGGATGAGATGAACAACTTCTTCATCAACTGTATCCAGAAGATCATCAGACAGAGAGATGAGCAGCCTGTTGAAGAGGTACAGTATGTTACTGAACTTTCCTGTAAAAACTTCTGCTCCTTTATAAAAGATGGGAATGGTCTGAAGACTCTTGTTATCTCTCTCCCTTTCTCTTCTCTATTCTTGATCTTTGAATGTGTGTGCGCTCTCATGTTTATTTCACCTTTATTTAGACAGTTAAGAACAAATTCTTATTTACAACGACCGGTCAAACACATCAATAAACAACACATCAATAAAGAACACATTAATTAACAACAAGTGTGTGTGTGTGTAGCGGCGGCGAGACTTCCTGCAGCTGATGCTGGACACGCGCAGCACCAAGGAATGTGTCTCTCTTGATACAATTGTGTGATTAGCCTACCAGTTGGTGTAACTGTAATGTTAATTCTCTTGAGAGGAATTTTGCTCTTCACTATCACAATATAAAAAAACTTTCAAATGCATTCATGAATTATATCGCTTTAGTCAACATATATGAACTCAGCAAAAGAAGAAACGTCCTCTCACTGTCAACTGCTTTTATTTTCAGCAAACTACTTATGGAGTGGTGGGGCGCTAGCGCTAGCGCCAAATTCAAAATCCAAAAGTAGAATTATTAAACATTCATCAATATACAAGTGTTGCATAGTCATCAAAAGCTCTGATTCTTGGCAATATCACAGCGTTGTCAGATTTCAAAAAGGCTTTACGCCGAAAGCACAACATTTGATTGTTTGAGGGTAGCACCTCTAATATTTATGCATTAGCATAAATCCATAACCCAACACGGGGTCTCAAAAAACGCATAGAATCGCTAATATAAAACGGCTTACCTTTCAAAGAACCTCTGCTGAGGGCGTCCCAAGTGTCCAACGAAGACATCCAATGGTTCTTTTGTTAGAAAAAGTCATTTATTATATCCATAAATCTCTGTTTGGTTTGCGCGTTATGATCATAAAATCCACCGCTGAGTCGCCCATTGAACCGTGAAGAGAACGCGTTCACATTATACCTATACACTTGGCAAGAACAATCAAACATCATTGATAATGTATCCTTAGGAACACTTTTATGTATATTTACTATAATATTTCAACCGGATTATAAACTAGACGATAGGAAAGGGAAAAAACACAGCACGCGCGAGCCCGTGAATGCGCTTCCTTTTCTTTTTACATCCGATGACTAGTTCGAAATTCTTCTTCTATTAGCATCCAGAGCAACCTAACATCACCAAACACTGTCTATAGACTGTTGACAATGTGTCAAAAACACTCCAGGACAGAAATTCCTCTGTTTTTTGCCTGCTATATCAGTTCTGTTATACTCACAGACAATATTTTAACAGTCTTAGAAACTTCAGAGTGTTTCCTATCCAATAGTACTAATTATGTGCATATCCTAGTTTCTGGGCCTGAGTGGGAGGCCTTTTACTTTGGGCACGCCAGACTCTCCAAAACCGACACCTCAGCTGCCGCTCCCTAAGAAGTTAACATGTGTAAATATTTGCATGAACTGAGACATAAACTGAAAAAGTTCCACAGACATGTGACTAACAGAAATGGAATAATGTGTCCCTGAACAAAGGGGAGGGGGCAAAATCAAAAGTAACAGTCAGTATCTGGTGTGGCCACCAGCTGCATTAAGTACTGCAGTGCATCTCCTCCTCATGGACTGCACCAGATTTGACAGTTCCTGCTGTGAGATGTTACCCCACTCTCCCACCAAGGCACCTGCAAGTTCCTGGACATTTCTGGGGGGAATGGCCCTAGCCCTCACCCTCCGATCCAACAGGTCCCAGACGTGCTCAATGGGATTGAGATCCGGGCTCTTCGCTGGCCACGGCAGAACACTGACGTTCCTGTCTTGCAGGAAATCACGCACAGAACGAGCAGTATGGCTGGTGGCATTGTCATGCTGGGGGGGTCATGTCAGGATGAGCCTGCAGGAAGGGTACCACATGAGGGAGGAGGATGTCTTCCCTGTAATGCACAGCATTGAGACGGACCCTCCAGCATGACCATGACGGACCCTCCACCTCAAAATCGATCCCGCTCCAGAGTACAGGCCTCAGTGTAATTCTCATTCCTTCGACGATAAACGCGAATCCGACCATCACCCCTGGTGAGACAAAACTGCAACTCGTCAGTGAAGAGCACTTTTTGACAGTTTTGTCTGGTCCAGCAACGGTGGGTTTGTGCCCGTAGGCGACGTTGTTGCCGGTGATGTCTGGTGAGGACCTGCCTTACAACAGGCCTACAAGCCCTCATTCCAGCCTCTCTCAGCCTATTGCGGACAGTCTGAGCACTGATGGAGGGATTGTGCGTTCCTGGTGTAACTCGGGCAGTTGTTGTTGCCATCCTGTATCTGTCCCGCAGGTGGGATGTTCGGATGTACCAATCCTGTGCGAGGACGATCAGCTGTCCGTCCTGTCTCTCTGTAGCGCTGTCTTAGGCGTCTCACAGTACGGACATTGCAATTTATTGCCCTGGCCACATCTGCAGTCCTCATGCCTCCTTGCAGCATGCCTAAGGCACGTTCACGCAGATGAGCAGGGACCCTGGGCATCTTTATTTTGGTGTTTTTTAGAGTCCGTAGAAAGACCTCTTTAGTTTCCTAAGTTTTCATAACTGTGACCTTAATTGCCTGCCGTCTGTCAGCTGTTAGTGTCTTAACGACCGTTCCACAGGTGCATGTTCATTAATTGTTTATGGTTCATTGAACAAGCATGGGAAACAGTGTTTAAACCCTTTACAATGAAGATCTATGAAGTTATTTGGATTTTTACGAATTAGCTTTGAAAGACAGGGTCCTGAAAATGGGACATTTATTTTGTTGCTGAGTTTATAACCGTAGAAAATGGTTTCAGGTCAGAGAGTCATCTAACAAGTGCAGATCAGAGGGCCATCAAGCGAAACAGACCAATGAAGCATTGGTAAACGGCGGGAGTATCTATGACTCTCTGAGGACTGAGTAGGGTAAGGGGCCCACACCCTCCGCTTCTCTGCAAGGCGCACCCCCAATATCAAGGTTCACATAGGCCTATTTATATAATGAAATTAATTTGGAGTGCAGAAATGATTACATAGTAAAGCATTAGAGTTTTAAGAATTGTGTGTGTTCAATTATTTGAGACATGGCATTTAAAGCATATTGAAGTTAGAACAATAGGATTTGAAGCAATAGCCTACCCTCGTGTAGTCAACTATTTCAGCACCGTTTCGCGCTGCTCTGAGACAAGCATGGGGATTGGTCTTAATAAATCAATGAGATTTTATTTTTACTGAATCTCCGTTTTGGTATTGGTTAGACTACAATTAGGGTGTGGAAATGTTATGCTGTTAGTACTGTAGCCTACTCCCGACCGGTCACATTGTGCAGCTCCATATTTTCCTAACGGAAACCCTGAGGGTTTCGTTTTTCGTTTTTTTTGGAATAGAAACACCATAATATTCATCAAATAAATGAAGCTAAATTTTGTAAAATCAATCCCATACATTATGTCCTTACAAAAAAAACGTTTTAAATTATCTAGTACAGCCAATATTGAAGACTGTCAAATGCTTTTCAAAGATTACCTCTGGTGGTCAAACTAGCAATAACTAGCATTAATGGCAACAATGGCTGACAATTAAATAGAGTGCCATAGAATTCTGCGGCAGCCCGCAAGGTGTGCTGCAGTATGACACAACTTTTACAGGAAGAACCACTGTATCATGCTGAAACACGAGGTAATGGCGACGGATGAAAGGCACAACAATGGGCCTCAGGATCTCGCCACGGTATCTCTATGCATTCAAATTGCCATCGATAAAATACAATTGTGTTCGTTGTCCGTAGCTTATGCCTGCCCATACCATAACCCCAACGCCACCATGGGACTGTCACACCCTGATCTGTTTCACCTGTCCTTGTGATTGGCTCCACCCCCCTCCAGGTGTCACCCATCTTCCCCTATTACCCTCAGTGTATTTATACCTGTGTTCTCTGTTTGGCTGTTGCCAGTTCGTCTTGTCTTGCCAAGTCAACCAGCATTTTTCCAAGCTCCTTTTTTTCCTAGTCTCTCTTTTCTTGTCCTCCCGGTTCTGACCTTTTGCCTACCATGTCACTGAGCCCGCCTGCCTGACCATTCTGCCTGCCCCTGAGCTCGAGCCTGCCTGCCTGCCCCCCTGTACCGTTTGGACTCTCACCTGGTTATGAACTCTTGCCTGTACTCGTCCTGCCTCTTGCCTGCCCCTCGTTGTTCAATAAATATCAGAGACTCGAACCATCTGCCTCCTGTGTCTGCATCTGGGTCTCACCTTGTGTCGTTATAGGGACACTCTCAGGGATTGCTGGGGCGCTAGCGCCCCAATCTTGACACTACCAGGTGAAATGCAAGGCGCCAAATTCAAAATCCAAAAGTTTAATTATTAAACATCCACCAATATACAAGTGTTCCATACTCATCAAAAGCTCTGTTTCTTGGCAATATCACAGCGTTGTCAGATTTCAAAAAGGCTTTACGGCGAAAGCAGCACATTTGATTGTTTGAGGGTAGCACCTCACATATTTTTCCTATAGCCATGAATCCATTAGCCATCATGGCACACACATAACACATTTCACAGCGAAAACAAATCAATTACCTGTTGAAGAACTTCTGCTGAGGTCATCCTAAGTGTCCAACGAAGACAATCCATGGTTCTTTTGTTAGAAAAAGTAATGTATTTTATCCATAAATCTCCATTTGGTTTGCGCGTTATAATCAGAAACGACAGCTTCCACTCCTCCATTGAAACGTGACGAGAACTCGTTCATCTTATACCTATAAACTTGTCCAAGAACAATCAAACATAGTTTTAAATGTATCCTTAGGAACACTTTTACGTATATTTACTATTATAAATCAACCGGAATATAAACTGATCAATAAAGACGGTAAAAAAGACACTGCGCGCCTTGTCGGGAGCGCGCGCTGGGTACTGTTGACATAAAAAGTACACTTCCTGGTTTGCTCTTATTCTCTGGTCTAAAGCATCCAAAATGAAAATGTACACTGTCTCCGAGACTGTTGACATCTATAGGAAGCGATGGGTACTGCATTCATATGCCCTTATATTGTCATTTTCATGAGGGAGGGGTTCCAAATGAGCAACGTGTCAAAATCACTTTTTCCAGGACAGAAATTCCTCAAGGTTTCGCCTGCCATATGCGTTCTGTTTTACTCACAGACAAATGGTTAACACTTTTGGAAAATTCGGAGTGTTTCCTATCCAATGGTACTAAATATGTGCATATCCTATTTTCTGGGCCTGAATGGGAGGCATTTTACTTTGGGCACGCCAGGCTCTCCAAAACCATCACCTCTGCTGCCGCTCCCTAAGAAGTTAACAATGTTGACATCAGAAAACCGCTCACCCACACGATGCCATGCACGCTGTCTGCCATCTGCCCGGTACAGTTGAAACCGGGATTCATCCATGAAGACCACACTCTCCAGTGTGCCAGTGGTCATTGAAGGTGAGCATTTGCCCGCTGAAGTTGGTTATGACGCTGAACTGCAGTCAGGTCAAGACCCTGGTGAGGACGACAAGAGCACAAATTAGCTTCCCTGAGACGTTTTTTGGGGTTGTGCAAACCCAGTTTCATCAGCTGTCCAGGTGGCTGATCTCAGACGATCCCGCAGGTGAAGACGCCGGATGTGGAGGTCCTGGGCTGAGTATGTGGTTGTAAGGCCAGTTGGACGTACTGCAAAATCTCCGGCAACAGCTCTGGTGGAAATTCCTGCAGTCAGTATGCCAATTGCACGTTCCCTCAAAACTTGAGACATCTGTGACATTGTGTTGTGTGAAATAACGGCACATTTTAGAGTGGCCTTTTATTGTCCCCAGCACAAGGTGCACCTGTGTAATGATCATGCTGTTTAATCAGCTTCTTGATATGCCACACCTGTCAGGTGGATGGATTATCTTAGCAAAGGAGAAATGCTCACTTGCAGGGATGTACAGTAAACCAATTTGTGCATACATTTTTTGAGAAATAAGCTTTTTGTGGATATGGAAAATGCATGGGATCTTTTTATTTCAGCTCATGAAACATGGGACCAACACTTTACATGTTCCATTTATATTTTTGTTTAGCGCAGAAAACGTGGTATTTTAGTACAAGGACCGTAATCCATTGTGTGCCTACTGTGTGTTTCTTTTACGCCTGCTAGGTTAGTGTGGGGCAGACAGAACAATACACGATCGAGAGGGATAGAGCAGTTGATTGATAGTTTGTATTTAGCAGTCATAAAAGTATGCCTTATTTACATTGAAGAACTACTAAATTAGTGATTTTGTCAGACAGCATAGGCAGCAGCTCTATAGAGATTAGATGATGACTTGGAATGAACAACTGAAATATTTTTATTAAAGTAAAGAAATATGAATAAATTATGATTAATAAGTGATAAGCAGTAATGGGCAGTCACTACCATCATGGGACTTTGATTAATTGTTTTATTCTGTGTTGTTACGGCATTCAACCCACATAATGCATAGTGCGTTTACTATAAAAAAACAAATAAACAGAAATTGCTAACTGTGATCATTTTTCAGAATCGAAGTGAAACTGAACCAACTTCAAAAAGCACTAATCGCTCAGCACTTCCTGAATTAACAATTGAAATGGAATTGACTGCAACTCTGTAAACATGGGCTTCAGCAGCACAGCATAGTTTACAGTCATTTTGCAGGGGTTGATGACTGAGAGACCCAGTCCCATATAACCTCCACCTCAACTGTACGAAGTCCATCTCTGCTGCAGGCCAGTCTGCCACGCTGCAGGCCAGCTGTGGTGATGAGTGTGAAAGACAGACAGTGATCGGACCTGGCTGGAACAAAAATAAATGAGATTGACTGGATTGGATCGGGGGTTGGGGGGCAAAGAGGGAGGGATGGGTTGGCATTTTTCAGATTGAGGATTTTCAATCTGTTTCTCCGGGGTCAAAACAGCCTGCAGTTTGACGTGAGCTGCCACCGTGAGCTGCCGCAAGATAAAGAACCCAGACAACAGCCAAGATTTTGCTGCATTCATTTTGGATGAAAACCTGTCTTTGTCTGGTAGATGAAGCCGGGGGGTTGCAGGACAACAGGGGCGCACACCAGAGTATGTGAGCACGAGGTTGAGCAGTCGGAAATCCTGCACAGGGCTCTGGCGCGCCATGTAAAAAAAAAAACACACAACAAAACGCTCCATGTTCGCTCCATTCATTCATTTAAGCAACACCCATCTGTTTTTGTGACTACTTGAACCTACCATTTGGTTTTGAAGTATTGAAACCAAACCATATGATTTGAATGGAAAGTATTATAATAAACATGAAAGGTGAATGTAAGAAGTGCTCATCATTTCAAATAGGCCACATGTCATAATAAACCGCATATAAACACTCTAAATAGGTCAGAAGCCAGTCAGGGAGCCTAAAATTAATTATTTAGGCTTTATTATTTCAATTATTTCAAGGCTATAGTTTACAAAGAAATACATTGTGAAGCATTTGCGAGTGTGACATAATAGGCTGGTACGGACATAAAGCCCTTAGCTTTTAAACAACATTTTGCTGTATTAAATCATTATAGTCTATAAGTTGTGTATATAGGCTGTGGCTTACTTAGAATTAAATACAAATTAAACGAAAAATGCCTTATTTTAGAAACATGAGTTTGGCCAGTCTGTAGCTTCAAACTCATGTGATTGTGCCTGGAGAGCAGTGGCGGTTCTAGACCATTTCAACTGGGGGGGCCAAGCTGGGGACAGTTGTACTGTTAGAGGGGCCAGTTACATTAGACGTTATTGTTGTCATATTGTTTTCTTCACTGCATTGCAGGCATTATCCGGCGAAAGACCATGTCCCTCTAGTAAATGTGTGGGTTTAATTAGTGTTCTGCGTTGCCACTGTCTAATAACGGATGTAAAAAAAGAACGATAGCAAAAATGTGTTATGCAAAAATTATTTCATACTCCACATTTAGGGGGCCACAAGGGGTCCAAAATTGTTGTCACAGGGCCCCCTGCCCCCAGAAACGCTAGTGCTGGAGAGCAGGCCAGCAGGGGAGAATATCCTCTCCACACTTGCAGAGCCACTGGGGATGGTAAACACCCTTTATGCCACTCTTGCTGGCTGGGCAGAGATGCTATTTGTTCTCTATAGGTAGACCTAAAGGTTTATAGGCAAAATAACCCAATCAAACATAAAGCTCCTTGAAAGAATATGCCAGGCCTATTGGACCAAAATCAATGATGGCCTATTGTATAAATAATAGAACAAAAATTAAAACACTTTTAAGAGATGAGATTTTTTATTTATAAATACTTTGCTACAATGACACACTCAGTTATCTACCCACCTCGTTCCTTTCTTTTAGCATGTGCACGTAGTAAGTACGCCATCATGCTTTCAGGATATGTTTATTTTCAGGTTCACAATGGTTATTTAGTTGTGGATATTACATCACTGCACTCCCTCTCTTGCTCTTGGTCCTCATCATTGTATGTCACATTGATTTTGCACCTGTGTTTTATCAGTTTCTTTATGAAAATATTTAGCAAACTCCATGACAGTAGCTAAAGCATGGGGCTATAGATAGCAGAACATAAGTAGACCACAAAGGCATGCTGGGACGGGTATGCCCTGATCTCGTGAAGTGAGCGCTATTGGAGTGAAATTGGAACGGGCGAGAAGGCCGACACTCCAGCCTTTGGGATTCTCACTCAGCCTCCAGTCAAATTGGGCACGCTCCTCACTCTAGCTCCACTCTGCTCACATATTCTGACGCATACACACACACACACACACACACACACACACACACACACACACACACACACACACACACACACACACACACACACACACACACACACACACACACACACACACACACACACACACACACACATACACACATAGAAACAAGGAGATTCAGAGGTCGCTTATTGGTCGTTTCATTTCACTCTGCATCTCCTCTGTCTATGAGTCTCGCAAGAAGCTGCAGCGTCTGTGTCTTACGGCCTTAACAAAGTGCCCCATTAAATACCCCCCCCTGCTGTTGTCACAGCCATGATCAACTCTGCAGCTGTAATATGAAACACATAAACAGTTAGACGGGGAGTGGAGGCTCTTACAAGGCCACGTGTGCGTCGAAAATGGCACCCTGTGTCCTAGGGTCCATAAGACCGTGGTCAAAGTAGTGCACTATATAGAGAATAGGGTGCAATTTCAGACGCAGCCATGACCTTGTTAGATCCTCCACTCCCCCATCTCCTTCTGCATCTTAATACCCTGACCAAGGCCTGAACAGCAGAGAACAGAGTGGAGCAGGCAGCAGACCGGAAGACAGGATCAAACGCACACAGAGGAGGAGATCTCTGTGACTGGAGCATCTGGAGTCAGACACTCTTTCACTCTTTCATCTCATCTTCCCTCGTTCCGCACCGTGCCGATACGCTGCTCTCTGCTCTTTAATGCTTAATCCTTCAACTCACAAGGGAAGAAGTGTCTACAAAGACAGCTCTCAGTGTAAACCAACTGCCCGTTCTGCTTCCTGTGATTTACTTCCTGATCATAATGCATCAGTGCAAATATAACAGTGCCTACTTCCTCACAGTTTTAAGTTTTGTTGTATCTTTTTGGTGTTGGAGTCAATCTGATGTGATATACAGTATATTTGTTTATTATCTCATTGCCCTTTTTCTGCAGTCATACTCTGACTTGCCTCTCTGAAACAGAGCACTGTTATTGGATGTTGTGAATAGTAGCCTACTGAGCAGCCTTCAAGGCATGTAACATTAGATGTTGTTACAAGGCACCGCAACAAGGTCTGGTATTTACTGTTATATTATTTGAAAGAGATGAGATAAAGAGTATTGTCTGCTGATCGGACTGGATATAATTTGTCCTAATGGTAGTTTTAATGATAGGCAGCACCACTGATAACTGTTGTCAACACTACTCTGCTTTGCACCCTTTTGAAAGTCCTCAGATATTGTATAAGACCCTGGACTCTAGACTTAACCCACCTGCCTCAAAATATGACTCTGTCCTGGACCTTTCTAAGGAGTCTGAAGGGGAAATGACAGTAGTAGGTTTTCAGAAATTTTTACAAAAAAACAAAGACTAATGTTATGTAGGACATTCCCTGTAGAGTGCTAGCGAGCTGTATGCCCAGCTTGCTGGTGAGGGCCATTGGTGATTTCAACAGTCTGAGCGAACTTTTGAGTCTTTGACGCGGGGAACTTGATTGGATGCACACAGCAATACCTGTTTACATAAACGTGTTTATACACTCGTAGAAAAAAAGGTTATTCGGCTGTCGATGTAGGAAAACCCTTTTTTGTTCCAGGTAGAACCCTTTGGGTTCCGTGTAGAACCCTCTGTAGAAAGGGAATAGGGTGTCTGGAACCAAAAGGGTTCTACCTGGAACCAAAAGGGTTCTACCTGCAACCAAAAAGGGTTCATCAAAGGGTTCTCCTATGGGGACAGGCAAAGAATCCAAAGAAGGTTCTAGATGGCACCTTTTTTTCTAAGAGTGTAGGCCAGCTGGGTGTCCATTTTATCAGACGTCTGGCTACTGACTGGGTCGCTCTTTCTCTCTGCTCCTGCAGGGCTTCAGAGCTTGTCACAGCTACCTCAACCCACTGCCTTTCTTTCAGCACTGTGAAAAAGACTCATTGTGGTTTTATAACCTACTACCATACCGGCTTGTTCACTCCTGAAAGCTTTTTTAATGTCAGTCAGTCATCTCAGATACATGGTATTGCAGAGCCACACACATTGAAAGAGCCACACTATTTAATTCCTTCAAGTAATCTGCAGCCTATCCTGGTCTAATCTGAAGTCATTGCCAAAACTTTGACGTTCCATCGATTTGAATTATTGTTCAGTAATTGATTGTAATTGTTATTCTCATTCACAAGCACGTTCTGTGGATTAAGTTTTTAGCCATGATTAATCTCACACATGCTTAGTGTGTGGCAGTAGGAGTTGGCAGCAGGCGGGCTACGATAGCCTAGCCTCCAGCAGAGACACGCTGTGTTTAGGCGGGCTACGGCAGCCTAGCCTCCAGCAGAGACACGCTGTGTTCAGGCGGGCTATGGCAGCCTAGCCTCCAGCAGAGACACGCTGTGTTCAGGCTGGCTACGACTGCCTAGCCTCCAGCAGAGACACGCTGTGTTCAGGCTGGCTACGACTGCCTAGCCTCCAGCAGAGACACGCTGTGTTCAGGCGGGCTACGACTGCCTAGCCTCCAGCAGAGACACGCTGTGTTCAGGCGGGCTACGACAGCCTAGCCTCCAGCAGAGACACGCTGTGTTCAGGCGGGCTACGGCAGCCTAGCCTCCAGCAGAGACACGCTGTGTTCAGGCGGGCTACGACAGCCTAGCCTCCAGCAGAGACACGCTGTGTTCTGTGAAAGCTAACCGGCGGTGACTTAATCATCTCATCTCGCTCTCTTTCTGAGAAGAGCCATCCCTGTGTGGTGTCTTCTGACTGTGCCACTCAGGCTAGAGCAGCCAAACATGCAAATGTGTTGCTGACTGCCTCTCTCGTGCCTGGTCTCTCTCTCTCTCTCTCTCTCTCTCTCTCTCTCTCTCTCTCTCTCTCTCTCTCTACCGCTGACGGGCTTGGTTCGTTCTAGTCCATTCTATTTCTTTGGTGTTAACATAGCTTTGGGTTGACATGGATGGGTTAGCATTCCAGCTGTTTTGACCAGCTAATGAATGTTTCTCTCTCTCTCTCTCCCGCTGTGTCAACGTCCATAGGGGGTCCTCTCATTCATTTGCGGTTCTTATGTCCCTAAATAACAGAATGAGTTGAAGGAAGGCCCATAATGACTCATGCAGAAGATGTTAAGACGGAAAAGGGGGAGAGACCTGCACTTCTTAAATGACATGTTTCAGCCTGGGCTGCCCCTGCTGTGTTATGCTGCTCCCACACTGTCTGTCTGTTGGCAGAGTGCTCAGGGACGGGGGGAGAGAGGGGGGATTAGAGAGAGAGAGAGAGAGAGAGAGAGAGAGAGAGAGAGAGAGAGAGAGAGAGAGAGAGAGAGAGAGAGAGAGAGAGAGAGAGAGAGAGAGAGAGAGAGAGAGAGAGAGAGAGAGAGAGAGAGAGAGAGAGAGAGAGAGAGAGAGAGAGAGAGAGAGAGAGAGAGAGAGAGAGAGAGCGCGCGCGCGAGAGGGGATTGAGTGTGCAAAGAGAGGGTACAGGGTTCATTGTGGAGATGGAGGAGAAAGCGAGAGAGAGGGTACAGGGTTCAGTGTTTACTGTAGCGGTACAATAGAGAGCTTGTCATCTATTGTTTAAGTTACAGATAAAAGGTTATAAGTTCTGGAGCTAGTCTCTATAGATGTTGCAGAGGTAAGGGCTGCCTGCCATAAAGCAGTGAGAGCTGCTGTAAGCCTATGGCACGATGCCAGGCCTGGCAGGGGGAGCAGGAGGCTTTGGGCTTCCTCTGAACCTTTGCCCACAGCTCAGGTCAAAGGTCAAAACATCACTCATGCTGAAATGTGAACTCATTTGGCACAAACTCTATTGTGCATCTCTCAGACATAGGCTACAGTTCGATTTTTGGGGGTTATTCTTCATAACGAGCAGGGAGAGAAACCACAAGAAAGAGACATATAGAGAGAGACAGATGGCGAAAAACAGTGAGAGAGAGAGAGAGATAAAGGTAGTTGCCAATGCTCTTGCACACACAGCACACATTAAGCAGCCGGTGGACACCTTTGCAACGGAAAACGAAATCAAGCGTTTCTTATTGGACAAGTACTAGGTAGTCCCTCCTCATTTCAGCCTGTTTTCTTCCGTTAACCTCAGGGTTCCTAAGGCGTTCTGAACTACATGAAAACACTGCATCGTATCGTTCCTATAACCCCTACTTATGTCGTTCATCTTATTGCCGCGTTTTCATTTATTAGTGATGTTAAACATAGATATGCAGCCCAACAACAGAGAAACTCATTCAGAGAAATTCTATCTATTTCTTTAGTTGCGCACTAAAATAAAATCATCATTCCTCAGAAATGATATAAGCCGATATTTACACATGA
The DNA here is from genome assembly GCA_030435695.1 of Brachymystax lenok tsinlingensis. Taxonomy (NCBI): domain Eukaryota; kingdom Metazoa; phylum Chordata; class Actinopteri; order Salmoniformes; family Salmonidae; genus Brachymystax; species Brachymystax lenok. Next base: position 39,262,842 of record CM059793.1, on the reverse strand, counting down.
TCATCACAAGGCTACGAGAACAACGCTGGGGCAATCAAAGCAGCAGTGATCCAATTTGATCCGTTTGAGGTTCCAAGGCTGCTCCCACATAAATGTATCGCTTTCCAAATGTGAAATCATTAGTACTCTCTCTAACACAGTCAGGGGTCTTACAGTGCCTGTGAACTATAGTATACTGATAATACGTTCCCTTTTGGTAGAGTTCATCCATATACCACCAACTGTGCTGAAGAAGCAACAATCTGAAAATCCTCAGTGCACTTGGTCATGTTTTATGGCAAGTTTCATATTTAGAGAATATAACAGAATAACTTTATTTATTGATATTGAGTGCCCAAGAAAGTGGTCTCCCTTCGTTGAGCTGCAGACAAAGTCCATGTTCCTGTTCTGGTCCAAGGTCTGTGAATCCAGGCTATTCTATTCTTGGGCTGATCCTGTGATCTCTACAGGGCTTTCACCAGTTAATTCCAGTAAGGCAGCAGCAGCAGCTGGTATTTCTGCTCTCTCCTATCATCCACCGCTCTACACAGCTTTTCTATTCTCTTTTCAATAGACTGGATGAAATGAGGACCGGGCTATGTGAACATCTCTCCTTCCCTCCCTGTGGGTCATTGTTCAGATGATCCTGAAAAGCCACTGTCCTCTTGATTACGTGAGGGGGGGCAGAGGTATGGAGAAGGAGAGACAGAGGGCTTTGAGTAGGGCAGCATAGAGCCTCTCATCTCCATCACTAAGACTCCCTGACCCTGAAACCTGACCTCGCACTAGTAGAGAGAGAAGGAATGAGGGAGAGAGGGATGAAAGAAGATAAGGGGGAAGTAGTGAGAGAGAGAGGGAGAAGGAGGTCAGAAAATTATTTATATTTAGTTAAAGGGAAGGTGGGGGTGGAGAAAGAACGAGAGATGGATAGGGAGAATCAGTGTGAAAGAGGGAGCGAGGTAAAATGAAATGCTGATATGAATCTGAACCTTCAGATTTCTGAATCACCTTGTGTTGAATGCTTGTTGCACCCAGTGTTGATTGAAGGAGGGCTGGTTGTGTGTGATGCAGGTGGTAATAGATATAGAGGACCAGTATAGATATAGAGGATTGAAGGCAGTGTGTGTGTGTGTGTGTGTGTCTGTATGCATGCATCCATGTGCAAGCGAGCTATCACATTTGTGTGTGTGTGTGTCTGTATCTGCGCGTGCATGTGTGCGACAGGACTGTCCCTGCAGTCACGTTTCTCTGTGCTCGCTGATCAGCAATGCCTGTCACGTCACCGGGAAAAGACAACAGAGGGAGAAAGCGAGGGAGAAAGCGAGGGAGAAAGCGAGGGAGACAGAGAGGGAGACAGAGAGGGAGACAGAGAGGGAGACAAAAAGGGAGACAGGGAGGGAGAGGCGCATGCCCCCATGAAAGAGGGTGGATTGAGAGCTCAGGCTGATCCTTGAGAAAGGCTGGGGCTTAATATTTCCCTTCCCCAGCCAGTCAGTCATCCTACAGGCTCCTGGCTCTTACAGTGTGTGTGTGTTCTACAGGGGCCAACCATGGGTCTCAGTACTGACGTCCTGCCTCGTCCCATAGGGTCATCGCTATTGAATCTCTATTGAATCATTCATGCCCACATAATTCTCCCCCTAAAGGCTTTGCCCAGGGAAGGGCAACAATCTCCCCGAGTCCCCGTGATACATTGAGTAAACAGCCATTGATAACATATTTCTGTCCTGTCTAAGAGTTGTCTGAATACAGTGAGGGAAAAAAGAACTTGATCAAAGAAATGATCAGTCTATAATTTTAATGGTAGGTTTATTTGTACAGTGAGAGACAGAATAACAACAAAAAAATCCAGAAAAACGCATGTCAAAAATTTTATAAATTTATTTGCATTTTAATGAGGGAAATAAGTATTTGACCCTCTCAATCAGAAAGATTTCTGGTTTTCAGGTGTCTTTTATACAGGAACGAGCTGAGATTAGGAGCACACTCTTAAAGGGAGTGCTCCTAATCTCAGTTTATTACCTGTATAAAAGACACCTGTCCACAGAAGCAATCAATCAATCAGATTCCAAACTCTCAAAAAGCTCTCCAAAGATGTCAGGGACAAGATTGTAGACCTACACAAGGCTGGAATGGGCTACAAGACCATCGCCAAGCAGGAGAAGGTGACAACAGCTGGTGCAATTATTCGCAAATGGAAAAAACACAAAATAACTGTCAATCTCCCTCGGCCTGGGGCTCCACGCAAGATCTCACCTCGTGGAGTTGCAATGATCATGAGAGCGGTGAGGAATCAACCCAGAATTACATGGGAGGATCTTGTCAATGATCTCAAGGCAGCTGGGACCATAGTCACCAAGAAAACAATTTGTAACACATTACGCCGTGAAGGACTGAAATCCTGCAGCGCCCGCAAGGCCCCCTGCTCAAGAAAGCACATATACATGCCCGTCTGAAGTTTGCCAATGAACATCTGAATGATTCAGAGGACAAGTGGGTGAAAGTGTTGTGGTCAGATGAGACCAAAATGGAGCTCTTTGGCATCAACTCAACTCGCCGTGTTTGGAGGAGGAGGAATGCTGCCTATGACCCCAAGAACACCATCCCCACCATCAAACATGGAGGTGGAAACATTATGCTTTGGGGGTGTTTTTCTGCTAAGGGGACACCGCATCAAAGGGACGATGGACGGGCCATGTACCGTCAAATCTTGGGTGAGAACCTCCTTCCCTCAGCCAGGGCATTGAAAATGGGTCGTGGATGGGTATTCCAGCATGACAATGACCCAAAACACACGGCCAAGGCAACAAAGGAGTGGCTCAAGAAGAAGCACAGATGTGTGCAAACCTGGTGGCCAACTACAAGAAACATCTGACCTCTGTGATTGCCAACATGGGTTTTGCCACCAAGTACTAAGTCATGTTTTGCAGAGGGGTCAAATACTTATTTCCCTCATTAAAATGCAAATCAATGTATAACATTGATGTGTTTTTCTGGATTTTTTTGTTGTTATTCTGTCTCTCACTGTTCAAATAAACCTACCATTAAAATTATAGACTGATCATTTCTTTGTCAGTGGGCAAATACTTTTTTCCTTCACTGTATCTGTTTTTGAAATGTGGCCTGCTGCATAGTTACAGTATGTCATGGAGGATGGGAAAGTGTTTAGCATCCATGTAAAGGGATTCTGAAAAGCGTTCCCTTGTTTATTACTGGGTGTATACAGTATATAGTTAGTATAGACAGTTTTATAGTTGTGTTACTTTATACATTGCCGGCTAAAAGCGGAATTGCAGCTTGACAGTTAGTGCACATACAATTAACCAAAACAGTACCGTTAAGATATCAGGAAGAAAGGGAGTTGTTCTAGAGAATGAAATTATCCACTGCACTGGAGTGATTGAGAGAAACAGACGGAGACATCAAAATGCTGCTGTCTTCACGAGGGCCCCATAACAAAGCAAGGGCTTGTGGGATAAGAAGGGCTTTAATATGCTAGTGTTAAATTGCCATAAACAAAATGTTTTGAGTAACTCTGCCATGGCTGCTCTCTCTCTCTCACTGACTGATGTGTGCTGAATGTCAACAGCTGTCACAAGGCCGTCATGGTTAACAACGAGCACGCTCTACAGCTGTGGCAACGGGGTCCTCCCTCTCGCTCTTTCTCTTCTGTCTCTGTCTGTCCTCACTAAATACCTTCTTCAGCTCGCGTAATGAGGGAGAGAGATCTGACACTTCTGCCATTCTGTGAGCAGTGGATCATGCGGAGGTTCAGGCTGCCGTCACTGTGGTGTCTCTCGAGGCAACGATAGCATTACAGTTGCTTATTCTTTCAAACAGTCCTTCACAGTATACTGTACTACAGAATATATTTTCCATGACATTTTGGCATGGAATATAGCACGCTGGGATGTATTTCATAGCAGTAAGCAATAGTGTGTGCTTTGCTGTAGTATAAGCATAATAGACAGTGGACACCTCTGAAATCCAAGCTCTCCTTTGTAAAAGCCTGCTACTGTATTATTACTATGAGTGTGGTGTGGCCTGTAACCTGCCATTCCAACCTCTATCTATATCATCTATCCATCTCCATCCATGTAGAGAGTGGACCCAGGGGTCGTTCTGATGAATCCAGTCCAACATCGGGATGCTGTGTGGTTATTGACTCCATCAGAGGCAGAGAGGGGAGGTTGAGTGGTGCTGGGTGATGAGTGAAATAGACCCATTAGAGAAACTGGGAGTTCACAGCCCCATAATAGGGATGGTCAGAGGAGTGGAGCGTTATCAAAGAAATAGAATTACTAGAATGGGAATTCCCATGTATGTCTATGTTCTGTGATGGGTGGACCAGCGGACATGTTGAGTGTACCCATGAGTGTTCCAGGCAAATTGCTTTGGTCTGAAGGGCTTGGTTTGTTCTAGTTAATTCTATTTCTTTGGTGTTAACATAGCTTTGGGTTGACATGGATTGGTTAGCGATGAATGGATTGGTCTCTCTCTCTCTCTCTCTCTCTCTCTCTCTCTCTCTCTCTCTCTCTCTCTCTCTCTCTCTCCAGGTGATAAGTACACAATCAATTTCCTTCCACCACTTTCAGCAATTAGTCAAACTAATTAACAATTTGGCCAGTGCCACGACTACTCAAAGTAAAATTGAAAAACGGGCTGAAGTGTTTTCTTCTCATTTCACCGTCTTGTGCGGTCATTGTGGTCCTTTGTAGCCCAGTTGGTAGAGCATGGTGCTTGTAACGTCAGGGTAGTGGGTTCAATTCCAGGGACCACCCGTACATAAATATCCTATGCACGCGTGACTGTAATTCGCTTTGGATAAAAGCGCTTGCAGAATGGCATTTATTATTGTTGTTTTTAAGGTTTATGTTCTTTTACTGTGAAATCAAATCACATATTTCACATCATTATCGGTATTTAGTTTGGCCCCAGAAGATTAGGATTAACCAGTTGTGATATATTAGTTCTGTTAAATCACACTGAGAAAGATTCTCTGTGGTTTGCTTTGTTTTTGCAGAGAGCATAGACATGCTGACTCCCCCCTATCCCTCTCTCTCCCTTATCTAAACAAAACAAGAAAGAAATGTCCTCTCACTGTCAACTGCGTTTATTTTCAGCAAACTTAACATGTGTAAATATTTGTATGAACATAACAAGATTCAACAACTGAGACATAAACTGAAGTTCCACTGACATGTGACTAGCAGAAATTGAATAATTTGTCCCTGAACAAAGGGGGAAGGGGTCAAAAGTATCAGATTTGCCAGTTCTTGCTGTGAGATGTTACCCCACTCTTCCACCAAGGCACCTGCAAGTTCCCGGACATTTCTGGGGGGAATGGCCCTAGCCCTCACCCTCTGATCCAACAGGTCCCAGACATGTTCAATGGGATTGAGATCCGGGCTCTTCGCTTGCCATGGCAGAACACTGACATTCCTGTCTTGAAGGAAATCATGCACAGAACGAGCAGTATGGCTGGTGGCATTTTCATGCTGGAGGGTCATGTCAGGATGAGCCTGCAGGAAGGGTACAACATGAGGGAGGAGGATGTCTTCCCTTTAACGCACAGCGTTGAGATTGCCTGCAATGACAACAAGCTCAGTCCGATTATGCTGTGACACACACCCCCACGGACCCTCCAAATTTATCCCGCTCCAGAGTACAGGCCTCGGTGTAATGCTCATTCATTCGACAATAAACGCGAATCCGACCATCACCCCTGGTGATACAAAACAGTGACTCGTCAGTGAAGAGCACTTTTTGCCAGTCCTGTCTGGTCCAGCGACAGTGAGTTTGTGCCCATAGGCGACGTTGTTGCCGGTGATGTCTGGTGAGGACCTGCTATACAACAGGCCTACAAGCCCTCAGTCCAGCCTCTCTCAGCCTATTGCGGACAGTCTGAGCACTGATGGAGGGATTGTGCGTTCCTGGTGTAACTCGGGCAGTTGTTGTTGCCATCCTGTACCTGTCCCGCAGGTGTGATGTTCGGATGTACCGATCCTGTGCAGGTGTTGTTACACGTGGTCTGCAACTGCGAGGACAATCAGCTGTCCGTCCTGTCTCCCTGTAGCGCTGTCTTAGGCGTCTCACAGTACGGACATTGCAATTTATTGCCCTGGCCACATCTGCAGTCCTCATGCCTCCTTGCAGCAACGTTCACGCAGATGAGCAGGGACCCTTGGCATCTTTCTTTTGGTGTTTTTCAGAGTCAGTAGAAAGGCCTCTTTAGTGTCCTAAATGTTCATAACTGTGACCTTAATTGCCTACCGTCTGTAAGCTGTGTCTTAAAGATGAATTGTTTATGGTTCATTGAACAAGCATGGGAAACAGTGTTTAAACCCTTTACAATGAAGATCTGTGAAATTATTAGGATTTTTACGAATTATCTTTGAAAGACAGGGTCTTGAAAAAGGGATGTTATTTTTTTTGCTGAGTTTATCTCTCTCTCTCGCTCCCATATCTCTCTCTCTCCCCTATCTCTCTATCTCTCCAATCGCTCTCTCTCTCCTATATCTCTCTCTCTCCCCTATCTCTCTATTTCTCTCTCCTATCTCTCCTCTCTCCCTCTCCCCTATCTCTCTCTCTCTCTCTCTCTCTCTCTCTCTCTCTCTCTCTCTCTCTCTCTCTCTCTCTCTGTCTCTCTCTCTCTCTCTCTCTCTCTCTCTCTCTCTCTCTCTCTCTCCCCTATCTCTCTCTCTCTTTCCTCTTTCTCTCTCTTTGTTCCTGGCTTTCAGAAGACAATGCAAACCGACAGTCATTGCATTTGTGTATTAACAATCCCCCAAAGCCACATCTCTTGTTTGAACATATACGCCTCTATCACTATCAATAACCATAAGTAACCGTTGCCGTGGCAACCCCGCCTGCAGGATACAGCGGAGATAAGGGGGCCGCGGTGCGATCACTTCGATGAGGCTGTGTGCGTGTGTGTTTGTGTCAATGTGTGTGTGCGTGTCCAACGCACCTATGTCTCAGTGCCTCTCCAGACCCTGGCGTTCAAATGGGGGCAATAGAATGGAAATAAACCGGAAAGACTGGGCGGCAGGGCCAGACACAGAGGTTGCGTCTCAAATAGCACCCTATTCCCTATATAGTGCACTACTACTGGTTCCAATTAGGCACTATATAGGGAATATGATGCCATTTGTGGTGCAACCACATTGTGTGGTAGTAGGCCACAGGACATGAAAGCTAGAGCCACTGAGGCAAACTAGGCATGAAAGGGAGGGTTACAGCTCCCATATTCAACACAGTAATGACTTGTTTTTCTCCTCCAAATAGGCCCCTGTAATGAAGAGGGGGAGAGAAATAGAAGTAAGCACACACAGGCACTTTGAAGGCCGACTACTTTGGAGTCTCACTTTCAGGCTGTGCAGAAATGAATCTCATTTTGCAGCAGAGAAAAGGTGAATATTAGACTCTGAGTGGCTTTGAAATGTGACAGTAAAAGGTTCCTCTGTGTTTTCAGGGTGATTCCTTTGATGCTTTGAACATAGCGGGACTTTTCGTCTTCAATGAATTTAGAATTTCAGTGAAATGCAGTAAATGTGATACTTCCTCATGTACCTTCTGCTTGTTCTGTGTTTAACGCGCTTTGCCTGAAATACTCAGATGTTGAAGGCTAGTCTTGGGGGACTACCTCCCCAACAGGCCATCATGACTTCATCCGTGTTTTGGTGGATGTTGTAGTGCCTGTGTGAGTGTCAGAGATGCCAGTCGAGGGGCACTGTTCAACTGGCTTCTGTTACATAAATAGGTGGATCTGAAGACCTGCGGAGTCAGAGTTGGGCTACCTCTCTTTAGACAGATATGCCAAATTGAGATTATTTTCTATCCAGCATATCTGTCAAATCTCTCTTGCCTTTGGGCTGCATTAGTTTGACGTCTTTTACACTAGAACCCATGATTTAAAGGGATTTACCAGGATTTGACACCCCCTGCCAAGAACAGCTTTTTTAAATCTACATTTGAATCAATGGTTTTGTGAAAATGTGTGCCTTGACAGAAGGCTACCTTTAGCTAGTCATAAGCTCAATGGTTGGACAGGTCTCCTGCTGCTGAGGTGTGAGAGGTAGACCTGTCAGTAACAGTAAATGATAGGAGATCAAACAGCAGGTTTTATTGAACGGCTCGGACTCCTATCATGACCTTGGCCCCCCTGCCGCTGCTCTGCCCTTTAAAACACGGACCCGTGTCCTATAGGAAGAGCTGGTCCTCTGATGGGGTCTGGAAGGGCCTCGGAGAGCCTCAAAAGAAGGTCTGAAAGGTTCTGAAGTGAGCTCAGGTTGACTGGACACTGGGAAGGGTCTCAAAGTGCATTCTTGCTGGTCGTTATCATTGGAAGAGCGCTGACATTGTTTTCAATGTACCACATGCAGTCAAGCAGACATCAAACCAACTCAGGAACTCAGGTGCTTAAGGGGGTCTTAGGAAGAGGTCTGGGGGGGGGTGCTCAGAACACAGTCCATGGCCCCTGTGCCCTCTGGACGTCCCCAGGACAGGCAACAGACAGAGCGGGGTTCCTCTCCTCGCCACCCAGTCCCTCCATCCATTAGCCACTTAGTGGCGCTCCAGCTCCCTCTGTCATTCCTGTCTGGCTTCATGTTGTGCTGTGTTTGAGGGGGGGCTATGATTCCACACAGGGCCTAGCACACCACGCTTATCAGACCGGAAATATTTTGTATTTATTCTGCCTGGGAGTCAGTGTGAACGGAACGCAACCCTGGCTCCAGATGCCTCCTCCCCTGTCTGTCTGTCTGTCTGTCGTTGTCTGTTGTCTCTCAATCCATCCATCTCCCTTCCACTCTCACTCTCTCTCCTCCTTCCCTCCCTCTACCCCCTCTCTCTCTTTCTCTCACTCCCTACCCCTCTCTCTTACTCTCTCTCTCTGTCTCCCTCCCTCCCTCCCTCCCTCCTATCTCTCTCTCTCTCTCTCTCTCTCTCTCTCTCTCTCTGTATCTTGTTGTGATGTGTGCTTTGTCCTATATTTTTATTTTTAATCCCAGGCCCCCCGTCCCCGCAGGAGGCCTTTTGCCTTTTGGTAGGCCGTCATTTTAAATAAGAATTTGTTCTTAACTGACTTGTCTAGTTAAATAAAGGTTAAATAAATAAAATCTCTCTCTGTCTGTGAAGGCCAGGGTAGTCAGATCAGTCAACCCTAACCCTTTGTTATAGAACACTGCTCATCAGCAGCTAGGTCATATTCATTAGGCACCAAATGGAAGAAAACAGGGAGAAAACATGAACTTGACCAATAACAAATGCTTGTTTTCATTTTCCGTTGCAAAACATTTTTCTACGGTGTACACTAATGAATATGACCTCCCTCACCTTGAAGATGTTGCTGTGCCAGCCCTCACTGCAAGGGAGTATGTTTTCTCTACGTTTCTGTGTGCTGTTGGAACAAGCAATGGGCTGAATTTGATGGCTAAAGAGCTGAGACATGCTAAACACTGATGTCTGATGTACCTCCCACCACTATGCTCTGTGTCAGGCCCCGTGGTGCAGAACCAGGATGTCTGATGTACCTCCCACCACTATGCTCTGTGTCAGGCCCCGTGGTGCAGAACCAGGATGTCTGATGTACCTCCCACCACTATGCTCTGTGTCAGGCCCCGTGGTGCAGAACCAGGATGTCTGATGTACCTCCCACCACTATGCTCTGTGTCAGGCCCCGTGGTGCAGAACCAGGATGTTTGATGCACCTTTATGGTCCCCACAAGGATAGTAAAACCAAACCAAACCACACACTGGGGCCAATGTGTTCCCGATCAACTTGTTGAGTCAGCTTTGTTAATCCGGCATGCAGGATTTGGATAAGTTATTGTTATTGAATCTGCATAATTAGAAAACGACAAACGCTCCCCCTCCCTCTCCCCTGGCCTTGCAGTAAAACAAGCATTAAAGACACGCTCTGGAACTTTGGCGACTACTAAGCTACATATACAAAAGTAGGTGGACACCCCTTCAAATTAGTGGATTCTGCTATTTCAGCCACACCCGTTGCTGACAGGTGTATAAAATCGAGAACACCGTCATGCAATCTCCATAGACAAACATTGGCAGTAGAATGGCCTTACTGAAGAGCTCAGTGACTTTCAACGTGGCACTGTCATAGGATGTCACCTTTCCAACAAGTCAGTTCGTCAAATTTCTGCCCTGCTAGAACTTCCCCGGTCAACTGTAAGAGCTGTTATTGTGAAGTGGAAGCATCTAGGAGCAACAACGGCTCAGCTGCGAAGTGGTAGGCCACACAAGCTCACAGAACGGGACCGCCTAGTGCTGAAGCGTGTAGTTCGTTAAAAGCTTCTGTCTCAGTTGCAACACTCACAACCGAGTTCCAAACTGCCTCTGGAAGAAGCAACGTCAGCACAAGAACTGAACTGGGATCTTCATGAAATGGGTTTCTATGGCCGAGCAGCCAAACAACAGCCTAAGATCACCATGCTCAATGCCAAGCGTTGGCTGAAGTGGTGTAAAGCTCGTCGCCATTTGATTCTGGAGCAGTGGAAATGCGTTCTCTAGAGCGATGAATCACGCTTCACCATCTGGCAGTCTTACGGACGAATCTGGGTTTGGCCAGGAGAATGCTACCTGCCTCAATGTAAAGTGCCAACTGTAAAGTTTGGTGGAGGAGGAATAATGGTCTGGGGCTGTTTTTCATGGTTCGGGCTAGGACCCTTAGTTCCAGTAAGGGGAAATCTTAACGCTACAGCATACAATGACATTCTAGACGATTCTGTGCTTCCAACTTTGTGGCAACAGTTTGGGGAAGGCTCTTTCCTGTTTCAGCATGACAATGCCCCCGTGCACAAAGCGAGGTCCATACATAAATTATTTGTTGAGATCGGTGTGGAAGAACTTGATTGGCCTGCACAGGGCCCAGACCTCAACCCCATCGAACACCTTTGGGATGAATTGGAATGCCAACTGCGAGCCAGGCCTAATCACCCAACATCAGTCCCCGCAGCAATGTTCCAACATCTAGTGGAAAGCCTTCCCAGAATAGTGGAGGACAAACTCCATATTAATGCCCATGATTTTGGAATTAGATGTTTGACGAGCAGGTGTTCACATTCTTTTGGTCATATAGTGTAAGTATTTTTTAAACCTCCTGCTTTGGGCTGGATGTGTAGTACATGTATAATCTATGAGCAGACTTACTGTCTTACCTCAATTAGCCACGAAATCCCTAGTTTGAAAGCATCTGTTTTTCTCAAAGCTGTGCTGTGCCATTTTTCCTACATTTCCCTCCACATGGGCCAGCCCCCTAGCAATTGGATTTCAACCAATGAGCTTCAGCTCCTCGCCATTTGATTGACAGCTAGCCAGATGCACCCACAGCAGAGCGAGAGAGAGAGTAATGATGTGTAGCACATATCTGCACATAATGTGACGTAGCACGCAATTTTAGGGGAAAACTTCTGGCTCGTGCGCACTACTTTCAGAACTACTGGCTAAAAAGTATAAAAATGACTGGAGAATATATTTAATAATCATTAGCTACACGCAGCACTGCAGGCAGAAAGAACACGGTTGCTGCATGATACATATTTCATCCGCAGTCTTGCTGAGAGAGGTTGGGAGAGGTCTGGCTGAGAGAGGTTGGGAGAGGTATGGCTGAGAGAGGTTAGGAGAGGTCTGGCTGAGAGAGGTTGGGAGAGGTCTGGCTGAGTGAGGTTGGGAGAGGTCTGGCTGAGAGAGGTTGGGAGAGGTCTGGCTGAGAGAGGTTGGGAGAGGTCTGGCTGAGAGAGGTTGGGAGAGGTCTGGCTGAGAGGTTGGGAGAGGTCTGGCTGAGTGAGATTGGGAGAGGTCTGGCTGAGAGAGTTTGGGAGAGGTCTGGCTGAGAGAGGTTGGGAGAGGTCTGGCTGAGAGAGGTTGGGAGAGGTCTGGTTGAGAGAGGTTGGGAGAGGTCTGGCTGAGAGAGGTTGGGAGAGGTCTGGCTGAGAGAGGTTGGGAGAGGTCTGGCTGAGAGAGGTTGAGAGAGGTCTGGCTGAGAGAGGTTGGGAGAGGTATGGCTGAGAGAGGTTGGGAGAGGTATGGCTGAGAGAGGTTGGGAGAGGTCTGGCTGAGTGAGGTTGGGAGAGGTCTGGCTGAGAGAGTCTCAGAAAGTAGTGTTGTGGTACGTAGGCCTACAGACACACAGGACAGTAGTTACATATGAGGACACCAAGGTCAGGACCTCAGTCATTTTTTGGAGAGTTATTATTTAATTACATTTTTTGAACTCAGTCGGGGTCTCAACTTACTGTTGAGAGTTAGAATAGTAGAATACACAAGGTGCAATTTCTAAACTTGCTTGTGCATCAGGAGTTTTCCTCTTGTTATTTGTAACTCACTGACAATCGCGTCAGATAAAATGTTTTAGACTGACAAATTAGTCTAGTTAGTCTAGCCAGCTATCTAAACTTGACCGGGCACGCAGGGCCCCATTGATTTTGTTAGTCACTCTCACTCAGATATCATATTAACATGGCATACGCTGTGGCAAAATGTGTAGAATTGCAGGAATTTTGCTTTTAAAACTGCAAACATTTCTCCCTACCCGTTGGCAAAATTTATAGAATTGCAGGAAATTTGCTTTTAAAATTGACTTGTGAAGGAAGTTACAGTAACCAGTGTGATAATGTCTGGGGTCATTTTTGCTTGTTTTTGATGTTTTCCAAGTAGTATTTGACCGTTTTTAAATTGTATAGAAACGGAGCAAGTTCAACCCCCGGACCTCGCTAAAACTCACTGTCTTTCTGTTCTGAACGTCTTTCTCTCTCTCTCTGTCTCACACCTCTCACTGTTCTTACCTCTCTCTATATGTCTCTCTCTCTCTCTGTCTCACACCTCTCACTGGTCTTACCTCTCTCTATATGTCTCTCTTTCTCTGTCTCACACCTCTCACTGGTCTTACCTCTCTCTATATGTCTCTCTCTGTCTCACACCTCTCACTGGTCTTACCTCTCTCTATATGTCTCTCTCTGTCTCACACCTCTCACTGTTCTTACCTCTCTCTATATGTCTCTCTCTGTCTCTCCCTCTCTCATGGTAAGAAGCCCATCTTACACAACAGGTCTGGCGGCTAGCGGCTACCTACCGGCTGCTAGGCTTTATCAGTGGAGCAGAGAGCTGCATTAACTCTTAGTGCTCATTAGGGACATGGCATTCCCCTTTGGGATCTGTGTGGCGCCCAATGAGAAGTGACAGCAAGGCTAGACAATGGAGCCGTCTTCACAGGCTCTTCACTGGCCCACACACGCACACGCACACACACACACACACACACACACACACACACACACACACACACACACACACACACACACACACACACACACACACACACACACACACACACACACACACACACACACACACACACACACACACACACACACACACACACACACTCTGCATGGCAACCACCCAGCCACACACACACAGGCACGCATGTACGAACACACACGCGCAGGCAGCACACACACACACGTCTAGCATTGTTTTAGGGACAGAGGGTCGTTCAGCTGCACTACACATAGTCAGTGTTTAACAGTGTTAGACAGGTTTAATGTCCACTCAGTCACTCTCATCATTCATACAACAATGCTATAGTTTCTGATGTAGTTCTTCTTTGTGATTTGTTTGGTGCAGCCTATGCCAAACTCTTCTATTGTTAACCATGCTCTCCAAATAACCTCATAGCCGTAACCTGAATAACGTGATGTTCTGCTGCTCTCTGCTGGCACAAGTTTAAATTGCACTTAGTTCCTTTTATTCCTTGGATTTGCTTTCTTTCAGTATTGATGTTATAGGGATTGTTTGGTACAAAGTAAATACAATGTAACTTACAGAAATGCATTTGTGTTCTTTTTATCTTGTAGGATTCACCATATTATTCCAATGTGCAGGATCTGAAATATCTAGACATGGTCATATCCGAGGCTCTGCGTCTCTATCCTCCTGGTTTCAGGTAAGAGCCTCTGTAAGTCTTCTTTCCATACAGTATGATAGTATTAAAAGTAGTGATACTATTTACATTATGTATGTTTCGAATGATTCCCAATCCCGACATAGCTTATTCTACTATTTCTCCTACTGGACATTGTATTTTAGTTACATTGTTTATACACACCGCATATTTGTATTTATAAACTGGATTCTCGACAAAGCTCTCTGTAATATATCTACTGCTGTACATATCATTCGTAGTTTAGCTTGTGTAAATTCCCCTGGTGTACATGTGCATAGATTGCATTTTGATACAAATTGGTTCGTCCCACTGTTCTTGATTTCTTGCCTTTCTTTTTTTGTATATTTGTTTTCTTAAAATTGTTGCTGTTTGACATTTGCATTGTTAGGAGCTAGTAACATAGTAACAGAACATTTCACTGCACTGCTATAACACCTGCTAAACTATGGATGCGATACACTTTTATTTAATTTTGAACTCTCCTATAGTACTGTATATGGCCATGTCCCCCATGTTTCCACAGTTCACCATTTCTTATGTGAATTGTGGAAACTGAGCAGCCATTTTGTTTCAGGTTTGCCCGGGACGTAGACGAGGACTGCGTGGTCAACGGACAGTTCCTACCGAAGGGAGCCACTCTGGAGATCCCTGCAGGCGATCTGCATTATGATCCAGAGTACTGGCCCGAGCCAGAGAAGTTCATCCCTGACAGGTAGGAGACAGTCAGTCTACTGTAGCTCAGTATTCTTGTTCCATTACTATGGGTCTACCATAGAGATACCATAGAGAAGTCCCAGCACAGTTACATCGTTAACACAGCACAGCTACACTCAGTCCTTGCCTCACATTATGTCCCACTGTGGGTGTTCTGTACAACGTGGAGTGTTTTTACATTGACACAAGTGATAATACGATGATACGATACAGAATGCACGTTCAAGTGTATTTGACTAGCACGCTATCAGAGTGTACTCCAGACTGACCACTGAGGCCTCTACTCTCTCCCATGCAGGTTCCCAGCAGAGGCCAAGGCCAGCAGACATTTGTTTGTGTACCTGCCATTTGGGGCGGGGCCCCGCAGCTGTGTGGGCATGAGGCTGGCCCAGCTGGAGATTAAGATGGCCCTGGTGCACGTCTTCAGGAAGTTCAACATCGTGGCCAGCACAGACACTAAGGTGGCTTCAACCTGTGATGGCCCTTCTTTTGGCACTTATCTCAACCTACGTGTTTAAAGGTCATTTAGTTGATTTCATTAAAAGATTGAAATACAGAGGCTAAGATTCCAACAAACCGTACTTCACTTGACGTTTAAAGGTAATTTACGCTTGAGCAGACATCCGAGACGTTTAGCGCAAATGCGATCTTTGAGAATGTCAGGGAAATGGACTTTAAAAGTCAAGTGCAGTGCAGTGTTGATGCAGTTGGTTTGAATCCCAGTTTGAGTCACATGTAGACAGCTCGGTCTATACTGTGACCTTGCTCTCTCTAACCTCTGCCATCTTTATGTTCCAGGTTCCTCTGGAGTTGAAGTCTCATTCCACTCTCGGCCCTAAGAATGGCATCTATGTGAAAATCACTAAAAGAGGGACAGAGGGAGAACCAGTCACTCCCCCTGCAGAAGAAGAATAGAAGCTCTGTTCTCCTTTATCTGCTCTTACGACTCTTATGAAACGGATACATCATCCATCCAATGACTGCTTATTTTAAGGATAAACATAAAGTAGCACTAACCTAGCCTGGTCCCAGATCTGTTTTTGCTGTTTTGCTAACTTCTATGGTCATTCTCACTGGTTTGGTGCTGTCCCTTTAAATAGTTGGCAAGACAGCACAAACAGATCTAAGACCGGGCCAGTGTTAACCTCTTCTTTAACTAGAAAATCTCAATTCACGTGCCTATCCCTGTGTCTTGATCCCCAATGGACTGGGCTGAGTGAAGTGAACAGAGGAGCAGCAGCATTACTATGGTAAATGACATTTAGCACATGAAAAGTGAGGTTGGGCCAGGGGAAGACTGTGGAAAAGGCTGTTCTGATTACAATAGAACAACAACACACTTTGACCTCTGTATAAATTCATATTGCACTATTGATATTAATATGTCCGGGAACTATTAAATCATCACTGTATGTCTAATAAATGACTGTGTGTGTTTATTTCATGAAAATAACCGTTTTCTATCATTTATTACCCCAAGCCTCCTTTTGCCATTGAAATGCTGTCTGATCGTGTGGGTGTGTTGATACAAATGTAAATATATTTACATACACAGCCCTGATTGGCGGATAGGATCACCTACTCTAGAGTCTACCCTGCTTACCCCTTCAAAGTAGGAGCAAATAAAGATGACTGGTCATTGGTCAGAATAATCAGATAAGATGCTGTGGGCCAAAAGCTCTGCCCCATTTTCACAATTTTAGTGTTATTTCGACCTCATAGCGTGGAAATATCATCACAAGAACTGGAAAATCACATTTTTGACCACACTTCCCTGTTAAAGGGATAGTTCATCCAAATTGCAAAATAACATTTTGGATTTCAAGTACGCAGTCTATGGACAAGGTAAGACTGTGATCCATACTTTGGTTTTGTTTACCTGGCCAGTCTCCAAATGCTATGCAATAACCTTGTCCAAAGACTGTTTACATGATAAAGTAATGAATACTATTTTGTAATTTGGAGGAACTAACACTTTAAGGATTTGCAAAGTCTCTACCAACTGCTTTATGGCAAGCAAGCGAGAGTAATCTTCCTCACAATCATCCATCCAATCAATCATAATATTGTATTGTAACAGTTCAGGCATTGCCTCAATGTTATGTCATGGTCCAAACACACCAAGATAATCGTGAAGAGGGCACGACAACACCTTTTCCACCTCAGGAGACTGAAAAGATTTGGCATGGGTCCCCAGATCCTCAAAAGGTTCTACAGCTGCACCATCGAGAGCATCCTGACCGGTTGCATCATCGCCTGGTATGGCAACTGCTCGGCATCCGACCATAAGGCACTACAGAGGGTACGGCCCAGTTTGGAAGGCCCAGAAATGTGTCAGACTCCAGTCACCCAAGTCATAGACTGTTCTCTCTGCTACCGCACGGCAAGCAGTACCGGAGCACCAAGTCTAGGTCCAAAAGGCTCTTTAACAGCTTCTACCCCCAAGCCATAAGACTGCTAAACAATTAATGAAATGGCCACCCGGACTATTTACACTGACCCCCCCTTGCTACTCACTGCTGCTACTCACTGTTTATTATCTATGGATGGTCATTTTACTCCTACCTACAGTACATGTACAAATTACCTTGACTAACCTGCACCACCGCACATCCTCGCTACCCCCTGTATATATAGTTCATGTAATTGTTTTTCTTCTTCTTTTATACTTTAGTTTTATTTAGTAAATATTTTCTTGAACTGCATTGTTGGTTAAGGGCTTGTAAGTAAGCATTTCACGGTAAGGTCTACACCTGTATTCAGCGCATGTGACAAATTGATTTGATGACTTCTCAGTCTTTGCCTCGCATTGATTTGCTAATCTTCCACCTTTAAAATGCTGCAACCATTTCCATTATGGTAATATCTGCGCCTACCGTTTTTCATGGCCTCTTCAGTTGAAAAGCTTGGATGTCACAGTGTATGATTTTTTTACCTTTTTTACTCATGGTGTAACTTGTGTTGGTTTGGTGTGTTGCTCTGCTATTTTATGTTGCATATGAGATGTGATCAGAAATCAGGAAAAGAAGATTTGTAACCAGTATCAATACAGAAAATATTTTTTGGGGATTGAAAGGGAAAATGACATGCTATGGAAGACTAAATGCAATGGTGAAATAAATGTTGAAATGGGGCATCATTAATAAAGTTTTATTCCAGTATGTGAACACTGTATAACTTAACAGTATGCGACAGTTATACAATGTGATTAAAAAAAAGATTATTTTTTTTCCTGACAAGATAAGACATTTATATATTTTACACTTTGAATAAATTACACAACTACTTTAGCTAAAATAAAAAAACAGTTAAAATGTTTTATGTATGGTACACCACACACTGTATTTTCATATTACAGGAATAAGGTTTATGTTTCATCTACCTGCGAGAAAAAAACAAGTCATCATAATAAAAATAGTACAATTCTGGTTACATAGGATTTAGTGCAAATGGATGTGTAAAGACCCTATGACCTTGGTATAAGTCACCAAAACAGTAGTTTTGAACTCAGTTAAAAGTGAAACCCCTAAACTGTTTTCATATTCTGAATAATGATTTTCAAATATTTTTTTTTCAAATATCCCACCACAATAATGGATGCGTTTTGCAATGTGAAAATGTACTTTATCACCACACAATTAGTAGTTTTTAGCAAAGTGTGACGCTACGCACTCCTGTGGATTCTAGGAGTACTCAATGATGAACTCTGGGTAAATCTGCTGTTTCTCAAACACAACAAAAATGGCTGGGTTGCTTTCCGAGTCGACACAGCTGTCGTAGAAGCCCTTGCTGGTGCCTTTCTGAGGGGGGCGAAGGTAGTCCCTGTTTCCCTTAGTGAACTCCCCGACCAGCACCAGAGCCACGAACATGATCTTCTTGCCAGAGACCGGAGACTTAGAGTATCTATCAGAGTACACGGCATCTCTGGCAAAATAGCTTCCTGGAAAAAAATCGTAAACGAAAACCTGCTTTAAAAAGTTTCACAGAAGCAGTGGATATTAGATATTTGTCATTGATATAGCTGTATAAACTTTCACCTTTGCCATAATGTGATCCATGGATGCCACAGACCCTCCAGTCAAAGTTCTGTTCACAGATGGCATCTACGATAGACAGTTCTGTGCCGTGGAACAAGTGTCTCTCATCCACAAGTTTCCCTCCATTCTTCACCTTCATCTGTTCCTTCTGCCTAGCCACAAACACACCCATGAGGCACTCCTATAAATGTTCCCTCTGCACTCCAATGTTACCGTCTATACCACTAAACCACAGAAAAACTAAAACAACTAAACCACAAGGGGTGGCAGAATTTCGGGTCTTAGAAAGATGGCCTCAGTGTGTCATACTAACCTACAACTGTCACACTACTACACAAACATAATGTACATACCACTGGAAGACCCTCCAGAGTGAGGGGTTCTGGATCCTGTTGATTTTGTGGATGGTGCTGGTGGGCATGGTACGTTTGAACAGACTCTGCACCATTTGGTACTCTGTCATCAGGCCTAAGAGTGGAACCAGCTGAAGGAAACAGTTGAATATTGTGTGTGTGGTGAGTGAGTGAGTGAGTGAGTGAGTGAGTGAGTGAGTGAGTGAGTGAGAGAGAGAGAGTGAGAGTACCTTGTATGTGAAGTCAGGCAGGGCTCCCTTGTCCCAGTGTGGAGGGACAGACACAGTAGAAGAGCTGGTGCTCTCTGGAGATCCACTACCATGGAGACAGAAACACAGGAAATTCAAAAGGGAAGCTTTCTGTTTTGGTTGATTCGGACGGGATACCCAATAGGACTTCCTCTACAAACTACAACATTTACATTTCAAAATCACTGCCCCTTTTGAAAGGGATAACATTTTAGATAACAAACTAGTAAACTTATGTCGTGGAAATTACCACCATGGACACCTGAAGTCAATCTTAAATTAATATTTCTTTATTAACAGCAAGCTGGAGAGGTCACAGTCAAACTTGGATGCATAAAGTACCGGTCTGAAGTGAGCTCTACCGGGCAGTCCCGTTAGTTCTCTTATATACTGCTAGCACAGACAAGCTATATAGGCATGGTTCATAGGGTTGGTTCCTGCATGTGTCTGGCACTGTCTCCTATCTTAACTTATCGAACATATTCTGGGGGTTCTGCCAAAAGGTCTGAGGAGGGAGTCATGACCGTCTCCCCCTAATACCTCTACCCAGCACCTACAGGAACTCATGATTTTATGAGACAAGACGTACAGTTCAAGGCTCTCTCTTCAGACAACAGAAATTCCCTCACACTTGTACAATCTTTAGTAGTATTACGCTCAATAAAGGTTTTTAAGGAAAACATGAAATACTATCGTAATGAAGGAATTCGCTCTAAAAGAAGAGCTATAACAAGCACAGATGAGGAACATGAGTTAAGGTGTGGGAGGACATTCACATTACATAGGCCTACAGTAGAATCATGAAGGACAGCCACAATAGGCCTACTGTACCTCTTCAGCTTGGCCTCCACATCCTGTCCGGGAGAGAAAGCAGGGTCTCCTACGAACCTCTCTTTTGGTTTTGAATCGAACATTCTGCTGATACATCTCTGAAATAGAGAATCTATCAAAATGCATATAGTATGACAAAATACAGTTTACAGGGTTGTTTGCTTACAAACGTTTAACCAGGTAAGTTATTGAAAACTAATTTTATTTGATAATAATGGCAAATAGCTGCTGAAAGGCTACAGTTGTCGCAAACTGTTTACAGTACCTTTGAAATAGAGAATGTACTGGTGATGGCCTGATCCAAATGGAATCTCGCTGTCCGAGTCAGCTTGGTATACATTCTCCAGGGTCTGGGAGGTGACAGAGGCCACTTTCTCCTTACCATCATACATCTACATAGAACACGAACAAGGCTTAGATAAACCCACAGATAAACCCCTTAGATAAACATTTCCTAACTCATTAAAAACGGTACAACTTGTACTTATTCCTGTGTAGTAACACTGATTACTATAGTAACAGCATTGCTCAACTCCATTACTATGCAATTATAAGATGTACTTCATTGTCCATTAACTTAACAGAGAACCGAAACTTGACTTTATGCACAACCCAACCCCCAGACACACACACCACCCCCACCCCACCGGAAGGGCTGGAAGCAAATGGGTCAGCCGCAGTGCAGCGCCACTGGAGCAATAATAGGTGGTTAAGTGCCTTGCAAGGGCACAACGGCAGGGGATGGTATCTAGGATAATACTAACAACCCTCCGGTTGCAGGCTCATTCCGCCCCAGATTTTCCTGTCTGAGCTGGGATTCACACGCCGCTTCTCTAACCACTGGGCTACCTGCCGCCAGTTATAATGCAGTTACTAAAGTACGACGTAACAACCTGTTAATACAATTGTTTGTATTAGGACAGGAATTATAAGTATTAATAGACCGACCTCCTGGCCATACTCTATCCACTGTCCCAGCTCATCCGCCCAGTACCACAGCCATTCTGTGGTAAGGATGAAGTGAGGAGGTTTGGTGACGGACGACACAGTGGACAGACGACGCACTGGAGACCTTCCACATGTCATGGTGAGGAAGTTCACTGGCTGGCTACCTCCACTAGGGGCAACACAGAGAGAATGCTGTACTATCTTGAACAGTCAAATAAAATAACATTTTGTCACATGCGAACACAACAGGTGTAGACTTTAACGGGAAATACTTACTTACGAGCCCTTTCCCAACAATGCAGAGATAAAAGGGAAGACAAAGGTAATATGTACATGTAGGTAGGGGTAAAGTGACTAGGTAATTAGGATGGATAATAAAACAGAGTCGCAGCAGCGTATGTGAAGAGTTAAAAAGTGTGAAAGTGTGTGTGTGTGTAAGTGTGTGTGGTGTCAATATGCATGTGAGTGTATGTATGTGTGAGCATTTGTGTGTGTGAGCATATGTAGTGTGTGTGTTGGAGTGCCAGTGTGGGTAGTCCAGTCAGTGTGCATAGAGAATGGGGGTCAATGATAATACTCCGGGTAGCCATTTGATGAAGTGTTCAGCAGTCTTATGACTTTGGGGTAGAAGCTGTTCAGGAGCCTTTTGGTCCCCGACTTGGCGCTCCGATACCGCTTGCTGTGCAGTAGCAAAGAGAACAGTCTATGACTTGGGTGGCTGGAGTCTTTGACGATTTTTAGGGCCTTCCTCTGACAGCGCCAGGTATAAAGGTCCTGGATGTCAGGGAGTTCGGCCCCAGTGATGTACTGGACCATACGCACTACCCTCTATAATGCCTCATGGTCAGATGCCAAGCAGTTGCCATACCAAGCGGTGACGCAGCAAGTCAATATTCTCTCAAAGGTGCAGCTGTAGAACTTGTTAAGGATCTGTGGGCCCATGCCGAATCTCATCAGCCTCCTAAGGTGGAAGAGGCATTGTCGTGCCCACTTTGCGACTGTGTTGGTGTGTTTGGACCATGATAGGTCCTTAGTGATGTGGACACTGAGAAATTTGAAGTTCTCGACCCGCTCCACTACAGCCCCGTCGATGTGAATGGGATCGTGCTCGGCCCTCCATTTCCTGTAGTCTACGATCAGCTCCTTTGTCTTGCTGACGTTGAGGGAAAGGTTGTTGTCCTGGCACCACACTGCCAGGTCTCTGACCTCCTCCCAATACAGTCGTGGCCAAAAGTTGATTCAGCTGGACGGCTGAGGACTGGGTTAAAGTCATTTTCTCTGATGAATCCCCTTTCCGATTGTTTGGGGCATCCAGAAAAAAGCTTGTCCGGAGAAGACAAGGTGAGCGCTACCATCAGTCCTGTGTCACGCCAACAGTAAAGCATCCTGAGACCATTCATGTGTGGGGTTGCTACTCAGCCAAGGGAGTGGGCTCACTCACAATTTTGCCTAAGAACACAGCCATGAATAAAGAATGGTACCAACACATCCTCTGAGAGAAAATTCTCCCAACCATCCAGGAACAGTTTGGGGACGAACAATGCTTTTTCCAGCATGACGGAGCACCTTGCCATAAGGCAAAAGTGATAACTAAGTGGCTCGGGGAACAAAACATTGATATTTTGGGTCCATGGCCAGGAAACTACCCAGATCTTAATCCCATTGAGAACTTGTGGTCAAAGTGGCGTCTGGACAAACAAAAACCCACAAATTCTGACAAACTCCAAGCATTGATTATGCAAGAATGGGCTTCCATCAGTCAGGATGTGGCCCAGAAGTTAATTGACAGCATGCCAGGGCGGATTGCAGAGGTCTTGAAAAAGAAGGGTCAACACTGCAAATATTGACTCTGCATCAACTTCATGTAATTGTCAATAAAAGCCTTTGAGACTTATGAAATACTTGTTTTTATACTTTAGTATTCCATAGTAACATCTTACAAAATACTTTTGGCCACGACTGTAGCCTGTCTCATCGTTGTCAGTGATCACGACTACCACCGCTGTGTCATCGGCAAACTTAATGATGGTGTTGGAGGGAGGTGTTCAGTCCTTAGCTTAGTGATGGGCTTGGAGGGCACTATGGTGTTGAACGCTGAGCTATAGTCAATGAATAGCATTCTCACGTAGGTGTTCCTTTTGTCCAGGTGGGAAAGGGCAGTGTGGAGTGCAATAGAGATTGTGTCATCTGTGGTTCTGTTGGGGCAGTATGCGAATTGGAGTGGGTCCAGTGTGTCTGGATTGATGGTGTTGATGTGAGCCATGACCAGCCTTTCTAAGCATTTCATTGCTACAGATGTGAGTGCTACGGGGCGACAGGTTACCTTGGTGTTCTTGGGCACAATGACTATGGTGGTCTGCTTGAAACATGTAAGTATTACAGACTGGGTCAGGGAGAGGTTGAAAATATCAGTGAAGACACTTGCTCGCTGGTCAGTGCATGCTCCAAGTACGTGTCTTGGTAATTAGTCTGTTAATGTTAACCTGTTTAAAGGTCTTACATTGGCTACAGAGAAATTGATCACACAGTCGTCCAGAACAGCTGGTGCTCTCATGCATGGTTCAATGTTGCTAGCCTCAAAGCATTTCACTTGTCTGGTAGGCTTGCGTCACATGGCAGCTCGCGGCTGGGTTCCCCTTTGTAATCAAGCCCTACCACATCTGACGAAGCGTCAGAACCGGTGTAGTAGGATTATATCTGAGTCTTGTATTGACACTGCTTGTTTGATGGTTCGTCTGAGGGTGTAGCGGGATTTCTTATAAGCGTCCGGATTAGTGTCCCACTCTAAGAAAGTGGCAGCTCTAGTCTTTAGCTCAGTACGGATGTTTCCTGGAATCCATGGCTTCTGGTTGGGATATGTAGATATGGTCACTGTGGGGATGACATTGTCGATGCACTTATTAATGAAGCCTGTGACTGATGTGGTAAACTCCTCAATGCCATCGGATGAATCCCGGAACATATTCCAATCTGTGCTAGCGAAACAATCCTGTATCTTAGCATCCGCTTCATCGCACCACTTCCATATTGAGCGCGTCACTAGTCGAGTGTAGTACATTAAATAGGATTATTTTTTGTATTTCAAAAAAGAAAAGAAACAACAGATCTGATATGATGACAACAGTACCTTGTATCTTTTCCTGGGATACAGTAGGCCTTTTCAATCTCCTCCACATTGGGCAGGTCTCTCCAAGTCACTCCATCTCTCTCTAAGATCTGCCATTTGTAAGGCAGGTGGTAGTGGATACGGACACACTTCTCTGACAGAACACACAGCCACAGAAACACATGTAAACACTTCAAACGCAGTACTGTGAACTAAAATGGTGATAAAGTAGGTTTAGTTCATGTTACCTTTGAAGCTGCAGTGTCTGCGGATGAAGAAGAGGCAGATTTCATTCCTGTCAGCCTCACTGATGGAGCGGGACGAAGGCTTACGAGAACGCTCTTTCCCAACTGGCTCTATGGCTGGAGCAGGGGAGGGCACTACAACTAGACATAGGACAAACACAGTTACTATATTATATTACAATGATATTTATATGGATTCTACCTTGTCATTTCCTTACCAGCTGGCTTTTCTTTGTGACCCTGACCGATGATGATGAATTTGTTATTGTAGATCTTGTCGAGGATCCTGATGTTCTCTTGGCTGAATCCTCTGCCATTCAGGATCTTCATGGTGGTGGCGTCAAATGTGTGGGCCCTCTTACATCCAGCACCAAACTTACAGTCTCCCTGGAGGAAGTGCAGGCAGAGGTGGAGGCTGGTACAACTGGTTTTAAACTTGCAGGAGCCATGCTCACCAACGCCCTTGTTGTAATGGGAGCAGATCTGGAAAGAGTTGAAAGGAGATGTTCAAACATCCAGATACTACAGTAGACTACATGCAATTAACATTTGGCAAGGCATTTGGCAAGGCATACTCTTTTTCTCATACAAGTAGGCCTACATGAATGCATGCATATCTATAGAAGTCAGCTCCTTTGTCTTGCTGACGTAAGAGGACAAACTGTGAATGTGAAACTTGCAAAAGCCAGTCACCCCATCAACCGACAGGTACATGTCTAGACCTAAAATAAGTTTGATATGTGTAACTATACGGCAGGTGAAATGAGGACAATGGAAGGTATACCCTTAAAATGGCAGGTAATCCAAGAAAGGAAACAATTAGGCGGCCAGTACAATGCAAAACACTTCATTGAACTATTTACAGAGAATACATAAGTAGAAGCAGATCAGCCTATAGTTTACACACGTATCTGCATGTTCCATGAGGTTGAATATAAGACTGAAGTCCTTTTTAATGCCACTTGGAATGCAATGTAATACAAATTCTGAGGTCTGTGCACACCACATAACTGCTAGTATTCCCCTCCAGAAATGAGCCCATGTTGGCAAAAAGTAGTATTTTTAGGGCCAAAGGCTATAGCCTACATGGCTCATATTATTAGGGAGGTGCGCTTTTTTAGCAATGAGCATTCTCCTGTAGCCTAATCGATGTACAGTAGTAGCATAGTGGTTAGGCTATCAATGGCTGAAGCATGGAGTTGCCCATCTGCATTTGTTTAGGCTACCCCAATGGGCTAATCATTAGCTAGATCACAATTTCTAGGGGTTCAGAATGTTTGGCTTCAATACCAATACCAGCTAAAATGATACTCAATAACATAACAATACCACTGTGAACAACTGCCTTAAAGTCAAATATACAGCACCGTTACTGTATAAAACCTGTGGTCAGCGCTCCATCTGTGCAGGATTTTGATCCAGCCCTGCTTAAACACAGCTTGACAAGGTCCTGTTGAGCAGTTGATTTGTAGAATATGGCTTATTAGAGTGGGGCTGGAACAACAAGTCTACACCCAGTGGCTCTCCTGAAGGTAATTGTGCTATAACATTAGAACATTAGCCTACAACAACCAAAAAGTCTTAGAAATAATTCCCTCATTCAGTGAATCAGGTATCAGACGGCTATACTTCGAAGCAAGGTACTTAAGTGGGAGGGCTATAGACTGACTTTTTCCAGTGCCAAGTAAGACATAGAAGAAGTTAGTTATTTCATCTAACATGTTCAGGGAATGCATGTTAAATAGGATCCAGAATAATCTGATATACTTTTAGAAATTAAATTGCCTGCATGTTTTTTGTGCATATTGGCCAAGGCTATATTCTACATAATTTACCACCTGAAGATGTGGGACCTCAAAACACATTAGCTAGATTGCTAACTCTAAATATGATATTGTTGCTAGATAGCAATTCAAGTGATCTAACATTACATTTAATGTCCTACAAAAACATTCCATTGGTAGGCTACTTGATGTAGGCCTATTCACTGCATATGGCGCGCTACGCTCCGTTCCACTGGCACATGATCTCAATTACATACTCCATTTGTAAAGTGGTGTTATTTACTCTATATTGACAGTTGAGAAATAAATCTTTAGAGTCACATAAAGTTGAGCTTCCTCTATTTAAAAGTAGTTATTTTAAAAACTTTCCCGCAATTACATTTTGCAATATTGCTCAACTGTCAGTACGCTTCCGTTTATCTACATCCCTCCCTTTATTCCTTGTGCAAAAGGGAAGCGGGAGAGAGAGCCAGCAACAAAACAAGGACAGGGCCATAGCCGCCGGAAGTAGACTTTTCAGGAGACTGACAAGATTTGGCATCACTGTCACATTTTTGAAAGACCTTTGAAAACTGAATTTATTACATTTGAAGACTTATGGCCTTTAAATCAGATACATGAATTTAAGACATTTTAAAAGGACCTGCAGACACCCTTTTACATAACATCAAGTTCACAGATGTGCTCCTACTTATGCTGGCTATTCTTTGTAAATATTATCTTTAAATAGTTCACTAAAAGTTCTCATGGTACTGGCCGCCTACTTGTTCTCTTAAAATGGCGATTGCACTTCCTGATTTGGCTTTAAGCAATGCTCATAAAACATTTTTAGTGGCCATGACTGAAGGCAAACTTACAAAAGTCCAGAGAGGACATATCAATTGTGGGAATTTCCCAGTACCTATGCTGTTTTCTTAGAAGTAGTAAGCAGAATCAATATAGGGTTAACCATTAGACATGTGTAAACAGAATGGAAGCAGAATCCATGTGTTTGTGCAAAACTGGATCAACACAGGCCTAGTCATTTTGGGTCAGGCTTGGTCTTGTGAAGGCCTTTGGACAGGAACATTGGTTAATCAGTTAATGGCACCATTAGACATACACCTGCAGTAGGAGTGTGCATGTCTGTTTATTTTTGTGTCATTGCAATGGTCACGCCACCAATCTATGCCCTAATGTCTGAGCCAATAAGAGAATGGAAACTAAGCAAGGCAAAAAGATAAGGGTGGCCAAAGCTAAAGGCTAATAATCATTTCCAGTGACTATGCTATGTAAGGGTAAAACTGTATAAAAGGAGAGTGCTGAGACTGGAAAGATCAGTTGCTTCATGAACCAGCTTGGCTTTTGTTACTTTGTAATAAAGTCTATTTGAACTCACAGGCTCCGGTATTTGAGAAATATTATTGACTGAATATTTCCAAGACACAATAAAAAAGAATGCCATCATTATGTCGAGATCACAACTTCTCATGATCACTACATAAAAACATTTTTTTATAGTGTATGTGGACACCCCTTCAAATTTGTGGATTCGGCTATTATTTCAAACACACCCATTGCTGAAAGGTGTATAAAATCAAGCACACATCCATACAATCTACACAGACAAACATTGGCAGTAAAATGGCCTTACTGAAGCGCTCAGTGACTTTTAATGTGGCACTGTCATAGGATGCCACCTTTCCAACAAAATGTCTGACCTGCTAGAGCTGCTACGGTCAACTGTAAGTGCTGCTATTATGAAGTGGAAACATCTAGGAGCAACAATGGATCAGCTGCGAAGTGGTAGGCCACACAAGCTCACAAATGAGACCACTTTGTTTGAAACTCTTACTACAGAGTTCTCAACTGCCTCTGGAAACAACGTCAGCACAAGAACAGTTCGTCGGAAGACGAGCAGCCGCACACAAGCTTAAGATCATCAAGCACAATTTCAAGCGTCGGCGGTAGTGGTGTAAAGCTCGCCGCCATTGGACTATGGAGCAGAAAAAAAAGCTTTCATGTTTCACCATCTGGTAGTCCGACGGATGAATCTGGGTTTGGCGGATGCCAGGAGAACGCATCCTGCCAACTGTAAAGTTTGGTGGAGGAGGAGGAATAATGGTCAGAGGCGGTTTTTCATGGTTCGGGCTATGCCCCTTAGTTCCAGTGAAGGGAAATCTTAACGCAATTACATTCTAGACGATTCTGTGCTCCCAACTTTGTGGCAACTGTTTGGGGGAAGGCCCTTTCCTGTTTCAGCATGACAATGCCCCTGTGCACAAAGCGAGGTCCATACAGAAATGGTTTGTCGAGATCGGTGTGGAAGAACTTGACTGGCCTGCACAGAGCTCTGACTTCAACCCTATTGAACACCTTTGGGATGAATTGGAACGCTGACTGCGAGCCATGCCTAATCGCCCAACATTAGTTCCTGACCTCACTAATGCTTGTGGCTGAATGGAAGTAAGTCCCAGCAGAAACATCTAGTGGAAAGCCTTCCCAGAAGAGTGGAGGCTATTATAGCAGCAAAGGAGGGACTAACTCCATATTAATGCCCATGATTTTGGAATGAGATGTACGACAAGCAGGTGACCACATAGTGTTTATCATTTACTGTAAGTTCAGCAATTGCACTCGTGATATTACTCTGTATGCTACTGACCGAGGCAACGCTTCCTCCTTGGTCAGTAGCCTACAGAGTGGTATGAGCAGAGTGCCATCCTCCTACAGTTATTGAACTCTATCATATCCAGGATTGAGTGTCATGCACTCCACCCCTCCTGCCACCTGGCCGCACCTGTCCATAACCTGTAATACATTACATATAGTAGATGGAAGGACTTTATCACCCACTGGAGACGTGAAGACAGAACCTCACCCAGAGAGCTGTGCATGTCAGTGAGTAGTTAGACAGCCAAATCCTTAGATTAGGCCAAACAGACAAATACAATGCTTTTCCAGTTCTGGTTAGACAGCTGAAGTTGTGTGTAGAGTACAACTTATGTGCATTTTCTTGGTAAGTGTAAGCATACAGTCTTTATAAGCACATCAATATGATGTTTACGGCATAAAATGTTTTGTCTTTGTAATACAAACATACATTTTTTGTTGATAAATGCATCTACATTCAAGCTGGGTGAGATTTGTGCAACGTCCACATGTAACCTACACCTGTTCTAGGGATATTAGTAGTTCTGGGATGTGAAAGACCTAACAGCAGACATAAGGAGAGGAGACAAAACTAGCCAGTTGTAGAATATTGTGTTGTAGGCCAGTTGAGCTGACTCAAAACTGGGCATTAAACTTGCAGTTGATACTGTTTCCGCGGTAACATGTACTGTTATTTATTTTCAACTAACCTTGTTTGTTGTGATTGAATAGCAAAGACAAACCTAAGAAACACCCACATCAAACCACACCCCCAAGATAAATCTCTGAAGTTATCATCCATTCATTTGTTCTAATGCATGAGAACCACTTCAGCAATTAGTCATGTGGCAGTGTTGATCGCAATGCTGGGCATTTAAGCCCTGAACGATGCCTGACAGGCAGTCTCCCAGCTAACTTGGCTAGTCTTGTGAGCTAGCTAGTTAGCTAGGTGGTCTTGTTGACTTGCTAGCTTGTTATCTATGCTGGTTGTTAGCTTGCATAACTGATGTGTATAATTATAAAAGGGACACTTCATGTTTTGTGGATAATATTAAAATGTACAGTGGCTGAGCTCCATTCTGGACAGGCTGATCAAATTCAATTTCAGTGGCTCATAAGTCAGGATGGTGCCAGGCAAGGAGGGTGGTTCGGTCAGCACAACCAATCACTTGGGGCACACTGCCTGCCCTCCAGAACATCTACAGCACCCGTGTCACAGGATAGCTAAGAAGATCATCAAGGACCTCAACCACCCGTGCCACGACCTGTTCACCCCACCACCATCTACAAGACGGAGACAGTAAAGGTGCATCAAAGCTGGGACCGAGAGACCCTGAAAAATGGCTTCCATCTCCAGGCCATCAGACTGTTAAATAGTCAACACTAGCCGGCCTCCGCCCCCTATAGCCTTCCTTGAACTTAGTCACTGTTACTAGCCGGCTACCACCCAGTACTCTACCCTGCAACTTAGAGACTTCTGCCCTATGTACATAGTCAAGGCTGCGTTGAGACAATGACTTATCAGTGGCCCAAACCCTGCTCAGATAATCCCTACCATTATGTCACTGAGTTGTCGTAATACTGCTGCAAATGTACATTGTCCAGGGGCGTTGGCAGTCATAAATCAAATAAAATGTTATTTGTCACATTCACATGGTTAGCAGATATTAATGCGAGTGTAGCGAAATGCTTGTGCTTCTAGTTCCGACCATGCAGTAGTATCTAACAAGTAATCTAACAATTTCACAACAACTACCTTATACACACAAGTGTAAAGGCATTAATAGGAGTATGTACATATAAATATATGGATAGCAATATGCAGTGGATGGTATAGAGTACAGTATATACATATGAGATGAGTAATGGTTGTAGGATATGTAAACATTATATAGAGTGGCATTGTTTAAAGTGGCTAGTGATACATTTATTACATCCAACTTTTAATTATTAAAGTGGCTAGAGATTTGAGTCGATGGCCTAACGGCCTAGGCAAGATGCAGTAGATGGTATAGAGTACAGTATATACATATGAGATGAGTAATGTAGGATATGTAGACATTATATAAAGTGGCATTGTTTAAAGTGGCTAGTGATTCATTTATTACATCACATTTTTTATTATTAAAGTGGCTAGAGATTTGAGTCAGTATGTTGGCAGCAGCCACTCAATGTTAGTGGTGGCTGTTTAACAGTCTGATGGCCTTGAGATGCACCTGTACTGACCTCGCCTTCTGGATGATAGCGGGGTGAACAGGCAGTGGCTCGGGTGGTTGTTGTCCTTGATAATGTTTTTGGCCTTTCTGTGACAACGGGTGGTGTAGGTGTCCTGGAGGGCAGGTAGTTTACCCCCGGTGATGCGTTGGGGGGACCTCACTACCCTCTGGAGAGCCTTACGGTTGTGGGCGGAGCAGTTGCCGTACCAGGCGGTGATACAGCCCGACAGGATGCTCTCAATTGTGCATCTGTAAAAGTTTATGAGTGTTTTTGGTGACAAGCCGAATTTCTTCAGCCTCCTCCTTCAGCCTTCTTCACCAGGCTGTCTGTGTGGGTGGACCATTTCAGTTTGTCAGTGATGTGTACGCCGAGGAACTTAAAACTTTCCACCTTCTCCACTACTGTCCCGTCGACGTGTATGGGGGGTGCTCCCTCTGCTGTTTCCTGAAGTCCAGGATCATCTCCTTTGTTTTGTTGAAGTTGAGTGAGAGGTTCTTTTCCTGACACCACACTCCGAGGGCCCTCACCTCCTCCCTGTAAGCCGTGTCGTCGTTGTTGGTAATCAAACCTACCACAGTAGTGTCGTCTGCAAACTTGATGATTGAGTTGGAGGCGTGCTTGGCCACGCAATCATGGGTGAACAGGGAGTACAGGAGAGGGCTAAGAACGCACCCTTGTGGGGCCCCAGTGTTGAGGATCAGCGGGGTGGAGATGTTGTTTCTTACCCTCACCACCTGGGGGCAGCCCGTCAGGAAGTCCAGGACCCAGTTGCACAGGGCAGGATCGAGACCTAGGGTCTCGAGCTTAATGACGAGTTTGGAGGGTACTATGGTGTTAAATGCTGAGCTGTAGTCGATGAACAGCATTCTTACATGGGTATTCCTCTTGTCCAGATGGGTTAGGGCAGTGTGTAGTGTGATTGCGATTGCGTCGTCTGTGGACCTATTTGGACGGTAAGCAAATTGGAGTGGGTCTAGGGTGTTGGGTAGGTTTGGAGGTGATATGATCCTTGACAACGAACCACCCTTGCTGTCTCTGCCTGACCGGTTCCCCTCTCCACTGGGATTCTCTGCCTCTAACCCTATTGCAGGGGCTGAGTCACTGGCTTACTGGTGCTCTTCCATGCCGTCCCTGGGGGGATGCATCGCTTGGGGGGGTGCATCGCAACCCCCCTGGTTGTCCCGTGGCGGAGATCTTTGTGGGCTATACTCGGCCATGTCTCAGGATGGTAAGTTGGTGGTTGGAGATATCCCTCTAGTGGTGTGGGGGCTGTGCTTCGGCAGAGTGGGTGGGGTTATATCCTGCCTGTTTGTCCCTGTCCAGGGGTATTGTCGGGGCCACAGTCTACCCCGACCCCTCCTGTCTCAGCCTCCAGTATTTATGCTGCAGTAGTTTATGTGTCGGGGGGCTAGGGTCCGTCTGTTATATCTGGAGTATTTCTCCTCTCTCTCTCTCTCTCTCTCTCTGAGGACCTGAGCATTAGGAGCATTCCTCAAGGCCTACCTGACCTGATGACTCCTTGATGTCCCCAGTCCACCTGGCCGTGCTGCTTCTCCAGTTTAAACTGTTCTGCCTGTTTTATGAATATTTTAAAATCTTGTTCATGTTCTGTTATAATCTGCACCCGGAACAGCCAGAAGAGGACTGGCCACCCGGAACAGCCAGAAGAGGACTGGCCACCCCTCACAGCCTGGTTCCTCTCTAGGTTTCTTCCTAGGTTCTGGCCTTTCTAGGGAGTTTTTCCTAACCACCGTGCTTTTACACCTGCATTGCTTGCTGTTTGGGGTTTTAGGCTAGGTTTCTGTACAGCACTCTGTGACATCAGCTGATGTAAGAAGGGCTTTATAAATTTGATTTGACTAGTCTCTCAAAGCACTTCATGATGGCGGAAGTGAGTGCTACGGGGCGATAGTCATTTAGCTCAGTTACCTTAGCTTTCTTGGGAACAGGAACAATGGTGGCCCTCTTGAAGCATGTGGGAACAGCAGACTGGGATAAGGATTGATTGAATATGTCCGTAAACACACCAGCCAGCTGGTCTGTGCATGCTCTGAGAAACGGCCAGGGATGCCATCTGGGCCGTTTTACTCACGTTGGCTGTGGTGAAGGAGAGCCCGCAGGTTTTGGTAGCGGGCTGTGACGGTGGCACTGTATTGTCCTTAAAGCGAGCAAAGAAGTTGTTTAGTTTGCCTGGGAGCAAGACATCGTGGTCCGCGACGGGGCTGATTTTCTTTTTGTAGTCCATGATTGACTGTAGACCCTGCCACATACCTCGTGTCTGAGCCGTTGAATTGCGACTCTACTTTGTCTCTATACAGACGCTTAGCTTGGTTGATTGCCTTGCGGAGGGAATAGCTACACTGTTTGTATTCAGTCATGTTTCCGGTCGCCTTACCCTGATTAAAAGCAGTGGTTCGCGCTTCCATTTTGCGTGAATGCTGCCATCAATCCATGGTTTCTGGTTGGGGAAGGTTTTAATAGTTGCTGTGGATACAACATCACCGATGCACTTGCTAATAAACTCACTCACCGAATCAGCGTATACGTCAATGTCGTTGTCAGATGCTATCCGGAATATATCCCAGTCCACGTGATCGAAGCAATCTTGAAGCGTGGAATCAGATTGGTCGGACCAGCGTTGAACACTGGTGTTTCCTGTTTTAGTTTCTGTCTATAGGCTGGGAACAACAAAATGGAGTCGTGGTCATATTTGCCGAAAGGGGGG
This sequence comes from Brachymystax lenok tsinlingensis, assembly GCA_030435695.1. Classification (NCBI taxonomy): domain Eukaryota; kingdom Metazoa; phylum Chordata; class Actinopteri; order Salmoniformes; family Salmonidae; genus Brachymystax; species Brachymystax lenok. Next base: position 39,229,061 of record CM059793.1, on the reverse strand, counting down.
GTGGGGAATGGCTTTGTATGCATCGTGGAAGTTAGAAGAACAATGATCCAGGGTTTTGCCAGCCCGAGTTGCACATTCGATATGCTGATAAAATTTAGTGGTGCGCAGCTGTAGAACCTTTTGAGGATCTGGGGACCCATGTCAAAACTTTTCAGTTTCCCGATGGGGAAAAGGAATTGTTGTGCCCTTTTCACAACTGCCTTGTTGTGCTTGGACCATGATAGTTTGTTGGTGATGTGGACACCAAGGAACTTTAAACTCCCGACCCGCTCCACTAAACCCTCGATGTGAATGGGGGTGTGCGTGCTCGGTCCTCTTTTTCCTGTAGTCCACGATCATCACCTTTGTCTTGCTCATGTTGATGGGGAGGTTGTTGTCCTGGCACCACACTGTCAGGTCTCTGATTTCCTCCCTATAGGCTGTCTCATCGTTGTCGGTGTTCAGGCCTGCCACCGTTGTGTCGTCAGCAAACTTGATGTTGGAGTCGTGCCTGGCCACACAGTCGTGGGTGAATAGGGAGTACATAAGTGCTAGGGGGCGGTACTCATTTAGGTTGGTTACCTTCACTTTCTTGGGCACATGGACCATGGTGGTCTGCTTGAAACATGCAGGTATTACAGACTCGGTCAGGGAGAGGTTGAAAATGTCAGTGAAGACACATGCCAGTTGGTCCGCGCATGCTCTGAGTACACGTCCTAGTAATCCGTCTGGCCCTGCGGCCTTGTGAATGTTGACCTGTTTAAAAGTCTTGCTCACATCGGCTACGGAGAGCGTGATCACACAGTCGTCCGGAACAGCTGGTGCGCTCATGCATGCTTCAGTGTTGCTTGCCTCAAAGCAAGCATAAAAAGGCATTTATCCATGGCTTCTGGTTGGGATATGTACGTATGGTCACTGTGGGGACGACGTTGTCGATGCACTTATTGATGAAGCTGGTGACAGAGGTAGTATACTCCTCAATGCCATTGGATGAATCCCGGAACATATTCCAGTCTGTGCTAGCAAAACAGTACTTTAGCGTAACATCCGCATCATCTGACCACTTCCATATTGAGAGAGTCACTGGTACCTCCTGCTTTAGTTTTACTTGTAAGCAGGAATCAGGAGGATAGAATTCGGGTCAGATTTGCCAAATGGAGGGCAAGGGAAAACTTTGTACGTGTGCATCTCTGTGTGTGAAGTAAAGGTGGTCTAGAGTTTCTTTCCCCTCTGGTTGGACATGTGACATGCTGGTAGAAACGAGGTAAAACTGATTTAAGTTTGCAGGCATTAAAGTCCCCCGGCCACTAGGAGCGCCACTTCTGGATGAGCATTTTCCTGTTTGCTTATGGCCTTATACAGCTTGTTGAGTGCGCTCTTAGTGCCAGCATCGGTTGTGGTGGTAAATAGATAGCTACGAAAAATATAGATGAAAACTGTCTTGGTAGATAGGTCTACAGTTTATCATGAGGTATTCTACCTCAGGCGAGCAATACCTAGACTTCTTTAATATTAGACATTGCACACCAGCTGTTATTGACAGATAGACACACACCACCACCCCTCGTCTTACCGGATGAAGGTGATCGGTCCTGCCAATGCACGGAAAACCCAGCCAACTGTATATTATCCGTGTCGTTGTTAAGATATTACTGTTTTTTTATGTCCCGTTGGTAGGATAGTCTCAAACGGAGCTCATCCAGTTTATTCTCCAGTGATTCCACGTTTGCCAATAGAACAGATGGTAGAGGCGGGTTACCCACTCGCTGACCAATTCTCACAAGGCATCTGCGCCCCCTGTATCTCCATATTTTCTTCATGTGAATGACGGGGATTTGGGCCTGGTCAGGGAGCAACACTATATTCTTCATGTCAGACTCATTAAAGAAATCTTTGTCCAGTTTGAAGTGAGTAATCGTTGTTCTGATATCCAGAAGCCATTTTCGGTCACAAGAGACGGTAGTAGCAACATTATGTACAAAATAAATTACAAACAATGCAGGAGGGGACACAAAATAGCATTATTGGTTAGGAGCCTGTAAAAAAACAGCAGCCAATCCCTCCGGAGCCATTATCCGGCAACTGTATGCAGCTCACTCTGGACTATCAGCTCAAGCATAAATATCAGCAGGCATGTCTACTTCTGATAGGCCTCCCAGTAAAGCAATAAAAAGATTCTCTGAATTTAAAAAAAAAAAAAAAGAATTTTAAATTTCTATGAGAATCTTTTTATTGCTAAGAAACATGGTAATAGATAACATTCATATACTATTTCTGAAACTCACTTAGATAATAGCTTTGATACAGTGGTAGCAATACATGGTTTCAACATCTTCAGAAGAGATAGGAATTCCAATGCTGGAGGTGTTGCCGTTGATGTTAAGTCATATTCCTGTAAAGCTTAGAGAGGATATCATGTCAAATGCTGTTGAAGTAATATGGCTACAGGTTCACCTGCCTCACCTAAAGCCCATTCTTGTGGGAAGTTGCTATAGACCTCCAAGTGCTAACAGTCAGAATCTGGATGTGTGAAATGTTTGATAATGTATGTGATGTCAACAGAGAGGTATATTTTCTGGGTGACCTACATATCGTCATGCTGCTCACTCAAGAAAAAGCTTAAAACTGTAACCAGTGCCTGCAACCTGGTTCAGGTTGTCAGTCAACCTACCAGGGTATTTACAAACAGCACAGGAATTGATTACATTTTTACTAATGCTTCAGATATCTGCTCTAAAGCAGTAAAGCAGGTCATGATAGGGGCTGTACCAAATGTTTGATGTACTATAATAACTGATTATGCTTATGTTGTATTAAAAGAAAGGGGAGGGGTTATAAGACCCCTTCCCTTTACATTTATAGGGTCCTAGACTATAGATTAACAATATATATACATTATGAGGTTTAACTTCTTAGGGAGCAGTGAAATGCAAGGCGCCAAATTCAAAATCCAAAAGTTGAATTATTAAACATGCATCAATATACAAGTGTTGCATAGTCATCAAAAGCTCTGCTTCTTGGCAATATCACAGCGTTGTCAGATTTCAAAAAGGCTTTACGGTGAAAGCACCACATTTGATTGTTTGAGGATAGCACCCACATATTTTTAACATTACCATAAATTCATAAGCCTTCACGGTTCACACATAACACATTTCACAGCGAAAACAAATCAATTACCTTTTGAAGAACTTCTGCTGAGGGCTTCCCAAGTGTCCAACGAAGACAATCCATGGCTCTTTTGTTAGAAAAAGTAATGTATTATTTCCATAAATCTCCATTTGGTTGGCGCGTTATAATGAGAAAATACAGCGTTGACTCCTCCATTGAAACGTGAAGAGAACTCGTTCAACTTATACCTATAAACTTGTCCAAGAACAATCAAACATAATTGTAAATGTATCCTTAGGAACACTTTTATGTATAAATAGTATAATATTTCAACCGGAATATAAACTGTGCGATAAGAAAGGAAAAAAAACACAGAACGCGCCAGCCGGGAACGCGCCGGGAACGCGCCACTTCCTTATTCGTCTTCTTCTACAATCTAAAAGCAGCTAAGAAGAATCAAAACACTTTCTCAAGACTGTTGACATCCAGAGGAAGCAATAGGTACTGCATTCATATGGCCTTATATGGGCATTTTCATAAGGGAGGGGTTCCAAATGAGGCAATGTGTCAAAACCACTTTTTTTCAGGACAGAAATTCCTCGGGTTTTTGCCTGCCATATCCGTTCTGTTATACTCACAGACAAAATGTTAACACTTTTAGAAACTTCAGTGTTTCCTATCCAATGGTACTAAATATGTGCATATCCTATTTTCTGGGCCTGAATGGGAGGCATTTGACTTTGGGCACGCCTGGCTCTCCAAAACCGTCACCTCGTGAGCTGCTCCCAAAGAAGTTAATATTGTTCCACAGTTTTATCTAGTCTCTGCCTCTTATAAAGAAACGGTCTGAGAAACCTGTGACTGTGAGACAGAACTCTGCAGGGGAGTGTAAGAGATAAGAGACTAGTCAGACATTACACTATAAATCAACTTGGGGAGTGGACATTTACAGCTGAGCTTTTAGATAACACTGAAACTCTTGTTTATTTATTTATATATTTTTTTATTTCACCTTTATTTAACCAGGTAGGCTAGTTGAGAACAAGTTCTCATTTACAGCAGTGCGACACAAACAACAACACATAGTTACACATGGAATATACAAGCGTACAGTCAATAACACAATAGAAGAAAAAAAAGTCTATATACAGTGTGTGTAAATGGCGTGAGAAGGTAAGGCAATAAATAGGCCATAGCAGCGATGTAATTACAATTTATCAGATTAACACTGGAGTGATAGATGAGCAGATGATTATGTGCAAGTAGAAATACTGGTGTGCAAAAGAGCAGAAATGTAAATAAAAACAATATGGGGATGAGGTAGGTAGATTGGATGGGCTATTTACAGATGGACTATGTACAGCTGCAGCGATCGGTTAGCTGCTCAGACAGCTGGTGTTTAAAGTTGAGGGAAATATAAATCTCCAGTGATTTTTGCAATTCGTTCCAGTCATTGGCAGCAGAGAACTGGAAGGAAAGGCGGCCAAAGGAGGTGTTGGCTTTGGGGATGACCAGTGAGATATACCTGCTGGAGCGTGTGCCACAGGTGGGTGTTGTTATCGTGACCAGTGACCTGAGATACGGCAGAGCTTTACCTAGCATAGACTTATAGATGACCTGGAGCCAGTGGGTCTGGTGACGAATACGTAGCGAGGGCCAGCCGACTAGAGCATACAGGTCGCAGTGGTGGGTGGCATAAGGGGCATGGTGACAAAACGGATGGCACTGTGATAGACTGCATCCAGTTTGCTGAGTAGAGTATTGGAAGCTATTTTGTAAATGACATCGCCGAAGTCGAGGATCGGTAGGATAGTCAGTTTTTATGTTTGGCGGCGTGAGTGAAGGATGCTTTGTTTGCGAAATAGGAAGCCGATTCTAGATTTAATTTTGGATTGGAGATGTTTGGAGTCTGGAAGGAGAGTTTACAGTCTAGCCAGACACCTAGGTATTTGTAGTTGTCCACATATTCTAAGTCAGAACCGTCCAGAGTAGTGATGTTAGTCGGGCGGGCAGGTGCGGGCAGCGAACGGTTGAATAGCATGCATTTGGTTTTACTAGCGTTTAACCTCTTCGGGCTAGGGGGCAGTGTTCGGATGTACGGAGAGTCTGACGTGCCCAAAGTAAACTGAAGCGCAGAAGCTAGGATATGCATATAATTAGTAGTATTGGATAGAAAACGCTGAAGTTTCTAAAACTGTTAAAATAATGACTGTGAGTATAACAGAACTGATATGGCAGGCGAAAACTCGAGGAAAATCCATCCGGAAAATGTGTTTTTTTGAGGTCACTGTCTTTCCATTGACTTCCTATTGACTAAAGTGGGAATAGGCTCCCATATTGCAGTTCCTATGGCTTCCAATAGATGTCAACAGTCTTTAGACATGGTTTCAGGCTTGTTTTATGAAAAACGAACAAGAAATTGAAGTTCTTCCAAGTGGCTCATGAAAGGACACTACTGTTTTGGCACGCGTGAATAGGTGGGCGCTCCTCGTTATTTTTCTTTCGTATTGAACAGACTATTTTCCGTCTGAAATATTATTGTTCATTTAGATATTTGACAACCTGAGGATTAATTAGAAACAACGTTTGACTTGTTTGGATAAAACTATTACCGGTACTTTTGGGATTTCTTTGTCTGCATGTTGAACGACTGGATTGCAGAATTCCATGGTGCCAACTAAACTGACTTTTTGGGATATAAAGAAGGACTTTATCGAACAAAACGACCATTCTTTGAATTTTGTAACGGTTGTGCTGGTTTGAATAATTATGTTGTTGTGGGGCGCTGTCCTCAGACATACGAATCTTCTGCGTGGGGGCTGTTTTGTTAGACTTCAGTACAGCTTTTGACATTATTGATCATAATGCTGGAAAATTTTGTGTTATGGCTTTACATCCCCTGCTATATTGTGAATTGAGAGTTACCTGACTAACAGAACATCGCGGGTGTTCTTTAATGGAAGCCTCTCCTACATAATCAAGGTAGATTTACACATTCCCCAGGACAGCTGTCTAGGCCCCTTTTTTTCAATCTTTACTAATGACCTGTCACTGGCTCTGGGTAAAGCCTGTGTGTCTATGCATGCTGATGACTCAACAATATACACATCAGCTACCACAGCAAATTAACTCACTGCAACACTTAAAGAGCTGCAGTCAGTTTCAGAATGGGTGGCAAGAAATAAGTTAGTCCTAAATATTTCAAAAACTAAAAGCATTGTATTTGGGACAAATCGTTCACTAAACCTCAACTAAATATTGTAATGAATAATGTGGAAATTGAGCAAGTTGAGGAGACTAAACTGCTTTGAGTAACCCTAGTTTGTATACTGTCAAAACATATTGATGGAAAAGTAGCCAAGATGTGGAGAGGTCTGTCCATAATAAAGAGCTGCTCTGCCTTCTTAACAACACTATCAACAAGGCAGGTCCTACAGGCCATACAGTAGTTTAGTTGCACCTGGACTACTGTCCAGTCGTGTGGTCAGGTGCCACAAAGAGGGACTTAAATGTACACAGAGAGCTAACTTTAAGGTCTATCCATGTCAAACTCTCCTGGCTCAAAGTAGAGGAGAGATTGACTTCATCACTACGTGTATTTGTGAGAAGTATTTACATGTTAAATGCACCGAGCTGTCTGTTTAAACTACTAGCACACAGTTGACCATTAAACAGTATGGCAGAAATTCCAGCTATTACAGAGTAAGGAGGTAACCTTACAGTATTACCTTATTGCTAACCTTCCCAGTAACCTATCCAATCTTTTTAGATCCACTAATTGGTAGAGGTCATTTTGGGAGCCACCCACCTCAGGCATCAGATAAGGGTCGTTCTGCAGCAGTAGTGGAAACAGCTCTGCCTCCCCCAGATCATGGTGACCAACGCTCCTTATAAGAGCTGTGTTGTGTGGGGAATCTAGACTGTGGGAATTTTTGCACTTGTACCTAGAGTTTAAAGAGAAATGCGAGCAATGTAAGTACACTGACAAAAGATGAGCAAATTAAACCAAGACAACAGAAGAGTCACATGACTAACTTTCAAGCATTAGTCAGGTCAACAAATGCTGTTGGCTCCTCAGCAAAAATATGTTGTTGTTAGCTACTTTATCTATTCACTCACTAGTCCAATCAAAGCTTATGATATCTGATACTCATCGCATGAGATATCAAATTAATGAGTCACAGGGCCAGTTACAACAGGTGTATTTGTGGTCAATATAGCAGATTCTACACCCAAATTATCAACAGACATAACTGAATGTGGTTTACCACTTAGGTAAAATGTGTTTTATATTAGATATTCAGTTCTATCTGTCAATAGCTCTTAAACAAATTGTGCCATGACTATGAAAATGATATTCTGAATCAAGGGAAGATGGAGAAAAATCCATGCCTTTTTTGTTGTTGAAATGTATATTTTATTTTTCTGGATTTCAATCTTCAATAGCTCTTAAACAAAGCGTGCCATTACTATGAAAATTATATACTTTGGATCATGAGAAGATGGAGAATAATCCATGTCTTTTTTTTGGGGTGGGGGGCTCCATCCTCCCTTGATTCAGAATATAATTTTCATAGTCATGGCATGATTTGTTTAAGAGCTATTCAAGATTTTAATTCGATTTGTTATTAAAAATAAAAGTAGCGGATTGTTCTCCATCCATCCGATTCAGAATATACCATTTGTATAGCCATAGCATGCTTGGTTCAACTATTGATGAGAGAACCGAAAATCCAATACAAAACGAATTTTACCTCAGAGAATTTACCTATGATATGAAACATCTACACTATGAGATAACAATGTTAACTGTTTATTTAGTTTAACAGAACATGACACCTACCCGAACCTGCAGTTACCGCATACAAAGTATCTGCACAAGTGTAAGTTCTCGCACTGAAGACAATCTCCAGGAGGGCTTTGACAGACTCGCAGTGAAGTCTTGGCAACAATAACACTGTCCTGGCTCATATCGAGACGCGAGGCCTTTCCTTCGCCTTCACTGATGGCATATTTTACTCTGTCACGAAGTATTCCAAGTAGGACCTCATCTGAAACAGTGAACTTTTGACCAACGATCTGGTCAAGCTGCTTGAAGTCCAAGCATCCTTGATTTCCACACAGCATTTTTGTTACATATTGAGACACGATAGACGACATCGTGTTACCGTAGGGAAAATTATATTTTCTGATCCTCACGTCAGTCACACTTACGGAGAAACGAAACTGAAAGTCAAAAGCTCGAGTCGTGCCCTTTAAACCGGTTTCCACTAGATTTCACAGACATAACGTCAAATTGTTCTATAATATATAAATGCATGTAATAATACCTAATGGTCACACGATGGCACTACAGTATAGAAATGAACAATAGAACTCCGCAGACGACTTTTGTTACCTGTCAAGGTGCTTCTACAAAGTATTGACTCAGGAGTGTGAATACTTATGTAAATGAGACATTTCTAATAAATTACTAAACATTTGTAAAAACATGTTTTCACTTTGTCATTACGGGGTATTGTGTGTAGATGTTTGAGAAAAAATAAATATTTATTCCATTTTGATTTCAGGCTGTAACACAGCAAAATGTGGAATAAGTCAAAGGGTGTGATTACTTTGTGAAGGCACTATATGCAGCAGCACTAACTCTACGTCATACTTAAATATGGGCTAGCCACTAGAGAATAAGAAACTCATGTCATTTACTATATGTAGCCCCTTAATTTGTGTGCATTGAATGGTGTGGTTTATTCTTATGGACTTTCAAACATATCAGCTTAGGTCTTATACCTGTTTTCCTCAGAGTAAGATATAATGTACATTAACTTGAAAATGAGTTGTAAATAGTGAAGTATATCCTGTAATACAATGACCAAACAGAGGTTTATAGTGCTGCTGACAATATGCACAGTGCTAATTTTATCACAAGAGGACAAGACCACTTCAGACTGAACAATTGCCTTTATTAGAAAGAAAAACCTTTGAGGAACAACTCTCAAATAGCTCAAAGTTAAGATATTTCATGCCAAATATACAGTTCTATACATAAAAGTGCATTGTCACAATGTATAAGCAGTATCTTTATTATTAATTAATAACTTTTTCTAAAATGGCATCATCATTATTAATTCATTCATCTTGCTTCCTACTGCTCATAACACAGGGTCTGAAATGAAACGCAACAGTACAGAACATAGTTAAAGTTCCTCTAAAACATTTTCAAAGGCACTTTCACGTGTACATACTACAGATGTACATGGACACAAAGTTAGTCAACAGACAGGACGCTACTGCTAACTGTGTATGATTGGCATAGAGAGAAAACACAGAATACAACAGGCTCATGTTCATTAGGAGATAATGTATCAAAACGGAAAACTAAATGAGTGTTTCTTCTTGGTACTCCCTCCGTTTGTCAGTTTTCTTCCATTTGGTGTTGAATGAATACGATCCGGGTTTGGATGGGACACCTGCAACTTTCAAGACTCTGCATTGGACTTTTGAATTTCTACATCCTTTGTTCAAAAGAATCCTATTCAAATCTAACAAAACTAAAATCTTAAACAAATAAACATTACAGAATTCAGAAAAAAAGGAATTCAGATCATATTCATTTTTAATATACATAAATGTTTTGCAACAGACAAAAATAAACCTGTTGCAGTTTATTTCAAGGAAAACATTGCTTATTGCGAATTTGAGAGTTTTTTGTTGTTGTCCTTGCTCTTTAACCAGACGCAAGCTTCCCCACACATGCACCTATCAGTTTTCTTTCTTCAGCTACACAGACAGACTTCTAGAGGGCACTGTCACAGAATTGGAAAACAGGGGGACATACAGTTCCAGTATGAGTAGGCCAGTTTCCTTGGTGGTCAGTTGTCACATACACCCACATCATGTGACATGGTCTTCAGTGAACATGCGAGTATGTATTCCCCAGGACCAAATCAATCATTCAAGAGGGGGTTTATCGCCTACGTGTAATAACAAATTCCTGATGGAGAATCTGAACATCAGTCACATATCCCCCACAGAGTAATGGACAAGCCCATCTCCCTATCCACAACACAAGGATTAGCCTACATGGTCAGAGGGGGCTATTGGGATAGAAAGCTCCTCACACACTAACATTGACAAGAAACACAAAAAGCAGTATGATGAACAAGGTAGTATTTTACAGTAACAGTCAGTTAGTCGATGGCTACTGGCAGCACTCCGTCGTTGGGAGAGTTGACTGCCATGAGTCTTTCCACAAGTTTCTAGAGTCTTGCACAAGGTGAGAAAGAGAGAGTAACATCCATGCTCTAAAAGTATGATTCATTTGGACAGAGAAAGCCAGGCATTGTGTGTTGTTGTACAGTAAAACAAGCTCGTGTGTTGTGTATGCCATTGGTCATATGCATTGTGGGGCATCTCAGGGAAGGTGAGAGAGAGAGAGAATGGTCTTGGTTGGTTGTAATACTACAGTACAGAAAACCATTCTCAACCGGCGCCTTGATTTTAAAGACAGAAAGCCATCGAAGGTTGGACACAGGTCTTCAAGAGTATATAACAATTTTCACAGAATTTCCATAACGGGTAATATTTCACATAGTGGTTGTATCCTCGTCTCCCTCCAGGCCTTGTTTAGAACGATGCTGCTGTGTTAAAATAAAGCCATGTGAAATCAACATGTAGGCAATCTTTCATTTTTCATAACACATATATGTGTGTGTATGTATATATATGTATACATATATGTGTGTGTATGTATATATATATGTATACATATACAGTGAGGGAAAAAAGTATTTGATCCCCTGCTGATTTTGTACATTTGCCCACTGACAAAGAAATGATCACTATAATTATAACGTACAAAATCAGCAGGGGATCAAATACTTTTTTCCCCCTCACTGTATGTGTATATATACATACATATACACACACATATGTGTATATGTACATATACACACACACATATATAATATATATATATGAGTGTACCCTTATGATCACACACATATCTGGACTCTTCCACTCCCTGCTTCAGTCTCTGTTTCAATCTCAGCTATAAACATTAGTTAGCTACACCCATACTACCAGCAGCTTTCATTTGGTGGTTTGAACACTATTGACAGCTTATATTTCTGAGTGGCAGTAAGGCCTTACGATCAGTACTCTAAATCTAAGCGTTTTTCATCTAAGTGAGAAGCGAACTCCAGTCGGGCTCAGCTGACACGGACTACATTTCCCATAGTTCCCCTGGCTGAGTAGTAAACAAAACGTGCACCACTTTGTTTCTTTAGCGTTCATTCTTTTCTAGTTCTCTAGTTTCTGTAACCTCGAAGGAAGCTTTTGTGATTTGTTGTTCTGTATACAGTAATGATCAAGAAGAAGAAGTTGACTTATCTAGCAATGCTAGGCATTTCAGTAGATTCTACAGTATTTTCCATATGATCTTGACAAACTATTTGTCTGTTGAAAATATTCACACTGAAACATGCCCTTTTCCTTGTGGTAGTTCAGTCTGTTTAGCAGACCCGAGAATATCCCTATGTTGTCATTGTCAATAAATGTGGTTAACTTACTGGACACTGGTTAACTTCTAGACACTGCAAGAAAACAAATCCACCTCACAAAGCAAACAACTACAGTATCCTTGCTTACTTGAATGTCTCAGATCTCTTTAATCAATGTCGAGACAATGGACTGTTCTTATACTGTTCTCACAATGTTATAATTATTATTAGAATCTATAGACATCGATAACATGTTTCTACTGTATCTAGACTCAGAGCCCTTCTCCCATTGGCCTCTGCTCCCGTCCCAGAGTTCAACGTTCACATGGTGCACGACTTGTCCAGGGGGTCCTGGGGAGGGGGTGCGGCGGGGAGGTGGGCCGGGCCTGTCTTGGGCAGCACCAGGGGCTTAGGCCTCAGGGCGGGTGGCTTGAGCTGCACCCCCATGCGAGGCACCACCACCGGCTTGAATGTGCTCATGGTGTCGCTGGAGGAGCTGGTGCTGCGGCGCATCGGCGCCCCCCCGGCCTCGCCGGGCTGGGCCCTCAGCAGGATGTTGTGGAGGGGGCTGAGGGACTCGCTGGAACTAGCTGGGGTGGGGCCCCCGGTCGACTGCCTCTGCTCCAGGGTGTCGAGGACCACGTCGGGGGCGTGCTTGGCCGAACTCTGCCTCTCTAGTTCCCGCAGCTCGTTCAGCGCCGTGTTCATCGTCTCCTCTATGTCCTGCAGGGAGAGAGGGCGAGAGGTAGGTAAACAGAGAGGGAAAAGAGAGAGAAAAAGACAGAAGTTAATAAAAATACAGTGACAACACACCCCCAGCATGCATCTTTTTATTTTATGTAACCTTTATTTAAACTAGGCAAGTCAGTTAAGAACAAATTCTTATTTACAATGACGGCCAAACCCGGACGACGTTGGGTCAATTGTGCACCACCCTATGGGGCTCCCAATCGCGGCCGGATGTGATTACAGCCTGGATTTGAACCAGGGACTGTGGTGATGCCTCTTGCACGGAGATGCAGAGCCTTAGACCGCTGCGCCACTCGGGAGCCCATGCATGCATGCGAGCTCAGTCAGGACAAGAGTGCTGCTTGAGACTGAAATCCCTGGGCATGTGCCCGACTTCGAATACCAAAGACAAGACGCAGAGATGACAAGACATTCACCAGAGCATCTCCCTACTAGACCGAGACAGACAACCCAGTGGAGAGAGACATTGTCCTCTTTTTGACCATCAGCTTCCTAATTAGAAGTCCCTTCACACTGCTGATGGCTTCTCATGATTTCCCACAATGCATACTGCTACAGCCAAGACGCATCACATTGTTATCAGAGCTCTGATAAGGTAATTGCGGCCTGTAACAACAAAGTATTACTATGCAGACACTGACGCTGCTGTGAAATTATGACTTTCTATTTTCTGTTCTGACACGTGGCACTAGGACCAAATTAACAGCTTGTGTGACGATGTGGAACATTACAAAAATAGATACTCTGGTCTCAAAAGCGATTTAACTCAACGTCAATGTCCCAGAAGCTATTTGAAGCAACAAAAACATGTTCTTACTAGGATATTCTTACTAGCGCTGGGGTTGCTGCTAGCAGCAATTCTTTAAAGAAAGTTTTACTTGCAATGATCGTGACATGTGGTTGTCACCTTCTCACCTACATTTGTTGACTTCACTTATTGTATGTCACTCTGTATAAGAGCATCTTGATAACATGAAAACTAGATTGTTCATAAACGTGTTTGGGAGTGATGTGACAGAGGTGTTCAGGAGCAGAATACAGAATTAGCACTGACTAGGTTTACAGGGCAGTGCAGGGCTGTGGTGCTGGAGTGAGCTGTGCTCGTCCCGCGTCGCTGATGCTGACCTGTGCGATGGTCTCCGGGTCCAGGGGCTTGCCGCTGCCGCGTGCGGGTGGGGCTCCTGGAACACGGCCGTGTACTGGCCAGAACTCGTGGAGCGTCGGATGGGCGGGCTCTCCATCTTCTTCAGCGACTCGTTGCGGCTGATGTTGGTCAGGCTGCCGTGGCCGGTGCGCCGCCGGCGCTCTGGGCTGTCCATGGGCAGCTGGCCGTGGTTGCGGCTCCGCAGCAGATCCCGGGGGCTGAAGGAGTGACCCAGCACCGGAGAACCCATCTCAGGGGTGTGACCCTGGCCCCCATGGTTCTGCTGGGAGTGCACTATGCAGTGGACATCACTGGGGCGGACAGGGGGGCGGCGGGATGGGGGCTCCGTCCTCTTTCTGTGCCTGCCGTGGGAGGGGGTGGGGCAAAGACACAGAGGTCAGGTTATTTTATTTAACCTTTATTTAAACTAGGCAGGTCTAAGCGTTATACGTTACAAATGTTGCATTATCTTGTAGACGGCCGTGGTAATGTAGTTACAGTCCCTCACAGATTCTTAGTCACTATGTGGATCGAGACACCAGGCAGAGTTGTTGAAGCCTTCGGCCTGAATTTAGTGTTCAGATGTAAACCTATATGGCAGTCCCAAAGTGCTCCTAGTAGCTTGTTCAGAGTCCAGGTATAGTGAGGGCTGGCAGGGCTCACGCTGCAGCACTGAGAGGCCTGCAGGCTGGGTCTTTATCAGCACCTCCAGCCACAGCAGGCCCCCTGCCTGGGAGAAGGTACAGCTGGCTCAGCATTAGAGCTGTCCTCCATCTGAACCTGGCTGTCTCAACACACCCTCCTGAACATAGATATACGCACACACACACACACACACACACACACACACACACACACACACACGTCATTTCTACTAGGGCTCTAATAAGACAATGCTCTGATCTGCATATTTATAACACCCATCCAGCCTAGCAGGAGACAGCCCAGTGTGTGTGTGAGCCATAATGTTATATCACACAACCTGATCAGCACTAAACACTGCAGGCTGGCTTGCTGTAGTATCCAAACTGGTATCGTTACGCAGTAGCCTGGTCCCAGATCTGATGTCATGCCACAAGACCATAGTAGTTGGCAAGACCGCACAAAACAGATGTGGGACCAGGCTAGCTGCACAGCACTTCCTGTCTCATATCAGTGTTGTGACAAAAACTTTATCTCCATGAATTGTCATTTATGAGTCTAGCAGCTATTCATTCCTTAATCATCCCCCCCAGGCTTTTCAGAGTGTTTCAGGTCTCAGTCTAATTCCTGCCTAATGAACACTGTCTCAGCCACCGTCATTAAGAGCCTAAGGGATCTTCATCATGGAGCTAAATATGGGCCATGATGTGTTCTGATACAGTATGGAGGACTGACTGGGGGTTGGGAGAGGAGTGTGTTACTGCAGGGGTAAACAAGTGCAGGGACTCATCATGACCAGTAGGGGGGAGTAAAATCACACAACTTAATCTATGAACAGGCTTACAGGAAGGAAGATAACCGCTACAGTACAACCCATAGACAGTCATTGTGTACTTATAAACCATATTATACACTAGCTATTCATCCAAGATTATAGAACAAATGATATGCATTCCTGTCTATCAACACAATACAGAGACAACGGTCCACTGATATGACGGCATTCTTTCCCATCCTATTGATGATGTCATACAAATGCAAACCAGATAATACAATAATGTTCTCTGGCTGACTACAATTCTATACTGTAATTAATGCAGTTGTATAACAGAAATGATGTAAATCGCCTGACAACATACCAGGCACTTCAGGGCTTTTGACTAGCTAGTGAGTGCATCGTTGTTGATCGCGAACAGTGGGAGTCGATGTCTAAATAAAGCCAAAGATATGAATGATTCAACAGTGCCGAGCCGTGTCTGCATAGAACAGTGGAGAGAGCGAAAGAGAGAGAGAGGGGAGAGAGAGAAAATGGAGGGCTGCCAGGAGGAGCAAGAGAGGGGATAACAACTTGGACACGGCATGGGAATTGGGAGTGGGGGGAGAGACAGGAAACGACTATGGAACATGACTGAAGAAGGTGACTGAGGCTCTGAATCTGCAGAGTGGAACACATAGCTAGGATACTACAAACACAGTATGATTCATCAACATTCTCTCCAGCAGAGAGACAAGTGAGCAAGCCCTTTAATAAAATAGTATCTTAACTTGTATTTGGGCTGATGCCAGTGGTAGATTTTCCAAGGTTGCCTACACTGCCACACAAATTAGAATGCAGCAATGAAAGGAAGACAAAATACCAAATACTAGAACTCTCCCAGAAGCCAACATAGTTGTGTATCAGCCCTGGACTGCTCTGAGTACCAGTATAACAAAAAAAAGGTCTAATGTATTAACAACATACTCCCTAAAGCAGACTCATTTGAAAACTGAAATGACCCACTGACTGGGACAACTCATCATTAACTCTATTGGCCATTATGCTGAGAGAGTAGGTGGGAGCGACAGGACAGGGAAACAGGGCCCGTACTCAAACATTCTCGTAGAGCAATAGGAGTGCTGATCTAGAATCAGGTCCCTCTGTCCACATAATATCTTTCTAAAAAGGCAAGCTCTACTTTCCTAGACCGTTTGTGAATACAAGCCCAGGTTTAGCAGTGTGGAAGCATCTGGTCTAGACTTACTCCAATACCTGCCCCTCTGTCGGAACCAGAAGTAAAGCCAGATATGCAGAACTTCTTTTCTCCATACAAAATGCTTACATTCCACAGAAAGTTTTAATTTGTACATATTATGTGCCACTTTTGCCTTTTAAACTCTAGTTGCCCACAGGCAGTACAGTGGAGTCAGGAGAGGGTGTGGTGGTAGTCCGAGCCAGAGCCCTGGCAGACAGACCGTCCCATCAGTCAGCCAGTTATTGGCTTGGCCATCTTTCATTAGCTAAATGCTTGAGAGGATACCACAGTGAGACGTCAAGGTGTGCTGGGGTTGCCGTCCCCGGTAGGCTAGAGTGTGTGTGTGTGTGGCAGGCGGGCAAGCAACATAAAACATTTTAAAACGTTTTGCAACGGAAAACAGAAATGCTCGTCCAAGTAGCCCCCCCAACCCCACGTTTCAGTCTGTTTTCTTCCGTTGAATAAATACACCCTCACTACATGAGGTAGAGGTGAGATGCGGTCGAACTCGCCTGCCAATGTAGGCGTCAGAGATCCTGGTGTCTGTTGGGGAGCCCATGTCTTTGCCTGAACACATGTCTTTGTCCTCAGCTCCATGACCGCTGCTGGCCTCACTGTCAGCCTTCTGACTTAGTGTGTCCGAGAAATTATCGTCCCTGTAACACACACACACAAAAGACAAAAAAACCACAGTGCATTGAGTTAATAATAATAATATATTTGGCACACACTTTCATCCAAAGCGACTTAACCCTGGCGTTACAAGTGCCATGCTCTACCCAACTGAGCTACAAAGGAGTTCAGTCAATCATTCCTAACAAGCCTCTCCTCCAGTCTCATGTTGACTCATAGGCCTGCATCTACTAGCCATTAGTCGCTGTTGTGTCCAGGGCTGCCAGGCAGCTTGACCAGTGCCAGCTGTCTGGTTTATCTCAGTGGGCTGCCTGTGTGACTGAGCGGAGCTGAGCGCTAGCTGCAGACACTGCAGTTGGTGCCCGTTCCTGTCAGGTGGCAGCAATCAGACCTGCTTACTAGCCACAGAGTCTGGTGGAGCGGGGACTAATGGACTGCCTGATAAACAACGCACGCTGCAGTGCACAGATCACAAGAAGGATGACCGTGGCCCAGCCATCTGATACGCAAAGCTTTATCTTACTGTATTTCAACCAAGTGCTCAGACAGTACACACCATGCTGTGAATTTGCTCAGCCGTGCCTTAGAGTTCCCCTGGCCCCACAGCGCAGCTCTGAAAGAGGATACCCTGGCTGCCAAACAGAGACGGAGAAAGGGCGAGATATCTCCCAGACATCACTTTATTCTGGGCCCTTTGATGGGGCCGTGTGTCTCGGAGCCCTGAGAGCCCCCCCCCGCACCACTCTAGTACAGTATGCTATGTTACGGGACACATGGCAGTAAGTTCTCTGGGCCGTTCCATTAACTAAGAAAACAGCCATCATAGGGACAGCTGGAAAAGGACCCGCAGCACTGAGGGAGGAGGGGAGTTTTAAAACAGCCGTTTTTCTGTCCGTCTCGCCCTCTTAATGAGGATTTAGATCCATCCCATTAGGCAGCGACTGTTGCTGGGGCGGAGGGACGGTTCCCGGGCCGGAGAGGTGTTCCAGGTGGTCAAGGGGAGATGAGGATGACAGACGGGGTAGTTAAGGATCCCTAGAGGACACCTGGGAAAGATGGACGGAGGCCCCCAGCTTGCAGCCCAGAGCCTTGGCCAAGGCCCCTCAAAGTCAGTGTCACGGAGGACTTGACCACCAAGACGGGGACAGTGCAGTGATTAATCCAGAGGGAGAAAATGAAATATGGACGGGTGACGGGACTTTCACTACAAAAAAGGACCCTAAATGTGATTAAGGGAGGTTGGGTTTCCTCTGTTTTAAGAGTAAAAATACAATACAAAATGCAGTACAATGTGATTGATTAACTGATTGGTCAGTTGTACTGCGGTTGTACTGCTGTACTGAGGAGTCCTCTTCAAGAATGTAGACACATTTACTGCATACAAGAGTCGCTAATCGACAGTCTTACGTATTGGTAAGGGAGTAGGAGTCTAGACTTCAAGGATGATGACATATCGTACTACTGTTGCTGTGCAACTACAAATCCTGCCCCACTAACAATTCCTGTGCAAAACTGCTTGTCTGGATTGTACAGTCTGAAAAATAATTGATTTAATTCAACATATTGTCATGTCTCCAGATTGATGGATAATACCAGTCCATTGATGTCTGAAATGGAATAAGAACATGAGCATAACATACCGTATGTGATAGTAGCTCTAGAAGCTGTGTGCTTGTCTCTATGGGCTGCATACTCACATGTCCTGCACCACAATGTACTGGTGAGGCACCAGGCCGTCGATGCCGTTGTGCCGTCCCTCCCACCAGTCGTCCGATGCCCGCTGGTACAGCAGCAGGGAGGCGCCCTTCTTGAAGGACAGCTCTCGGGCCGAACGGCCCACGTAGTCAAACTTGGCGATTGCTTCAATGGGCTCACCTTCTGCAGAAGACGAGAAGGAACACGATCAGGTGTGTCAAACTAACAGCTGATAAAGTACATAAGGACACTTTGTCATTACAGAGATTGTCAATCATTCTAGCAATTATACACTCAGTGTACAGAACGTCACTTGTTAAATCCACTTCAAAATCAGTGTTAATGAAGGGGAGGAGACAGATTAAAGAATACTTTCTAAGCCTTGAGACATGGGTGACAAAAGACTTAAGTGCTTTTGAACGGGGTATGGTAGTATTTTTTGATTTTACCTTTATTTAACTAGGTAAGTCAGAATTTCTTATTTACAATGACGGCCTACCCCGGCCAAACCCGGACAACGCTGGGCCAATTGTGCGCCGCCCTATGGGACTCCCAATCACAGCCGGATGTGAAACAGCCTGGATTCGAACCAGGGACAGCAGTGACGCCTCTTGCACTGAGATGCAGTGTCAAGAACTGGGTTTTTCACACTCAACAGCTTTCTGTGTGTATGTCATTGGTATTGTTGATCTATGATTGAAGGTAGCAGTCAGTTTAGCAGCCTATTTTAGTCAGTGTCAATAACAACCGAGCTAAACACAGAGTACCCAGGACAACAGGGATATGCAGGGACATCTACTCTACTCAGTACTCAGAGGTTAAACTACTACACACCACAGAGTATGTATCCAAACTACAAGCTATCACACATATCTATGGAGATGTCCGAGAGGTCAATTTTAAGGTCAACCCAATAGAAACACTGTCCTCAAATAAAATGCAGAACGAGCTCTATTTTGGTGGCATTCTATGGTACATTCTAATGCGTAGATTCCATCTGAAATACACAGCTAAATGATTGAATACTTTAACAACTTTACCTCACCAGATTGGTAAAATCAGTTAAAATTTTGTAGAGACATAAAATAACAGAAAATGTATCAATTCAGTGTGTTAGTTGTTTTGGTTATCGTCTAGGCCTATATGATCAGGACTATTTTCTGAGTACGATAACCTTTAATATTAAACCTGTCTTCTCTTGAGATTCAAGTAGGGCTGACCGCATTTAGTCGACTGGTCGATTGTTTGGTCAAAAGGCTGTTGAGCAGTAGCAAAAAAAATTTTTTATCATGATGTACAAGACACCTGTCTGATTCCCGACTGTCTGAGTGTGGAGGCCGTAAGGATGGAACAGTCCATCACTAAGACATGCTACTGAAATGATATATGGTTAAGGCCAATGGTGCAACACTAATAACACATTATTTGATAAACTGGCTTCCTCCCACGTTTGATAGCGGTTGCTGTCCGCGGGTCTGAAACATCAGTGCGCTGTTGAATTAGTGCCTTTCCTTAGACCATGTTGCTGTGCGCATAATAGCAAAGTTAACCAGCAGATTGGTGATGAGAACAATGCGGCGGAGGCAGCAGCAGGGTTAGGAGATGAGAAAACAGCCCTTGCCTCAATTGTCTATAAAAAGTTTGCAGAAATGCCTTCTGGAACATGTGAACTTTCATGTGCCTTAATAACAACCTTGTAGGCCATCTGTAAATATGAATAAAAAAATAATAATTACGAGCCTAGGTGATTTAGCCACAGAAAAAGCCAGCAACCTTCCCGCTAGCCATGATTGGCTGAGATAATGAGTGGGCTGGACATGCTGAGAGATGAGTACGGATTGGTCTGCATGTAGCACGCTTCTGTCTATTTGAGCTGGTCAGTATATGTAGGTAATCCTGTCTAATGTGGCTTTAAAAATATAAATATTGCGTAGTAGAACTGCACAAGCGTTGCTCTCCACTTTCTGGTGGACCGAGTTTTGAAATCAGTGGAATTAGAGTATAATAGCTAGAGACACCTGTCTCCGGATTAAATCTTCAAAATAAGGGCAACCACGGCATCCGTGACAGTGGGAGAAGGGTCCATCCATGTATACCGGTAAGATAGTCTAGCTAGCTACATTTTCAGTTATTACACGTTTCTAATTTTGTCAGAAATTAGTTTTCATTTCAAGTTCAAATGTACTGTTAGCTAGCTAACGTTACGTGCATGATCTGCGTAGTAATATTATTCGTATTTCAGAGCCATTTGCTTTATTAGTTATAGCCTAATGTTAGCTAGCTAACATTGAACCAGGTTGGTTAGCTACCTGCAAAGTCATGCAGGGTAGTAACGTCATGAGTTCAGATTATGGTTAATTGTTTAGCTAGCTAGCTACACGTCTAAACAAAAGACTCCTTTATGCAAGTATCCATTTCAAAAGAATGTTAATGATGTCACTGCGACAGCTGTTGATAGACGTAACTGGTAAATTCGCTCTGGCGTAGAATTACTGACAAATGTACAAATGCTCAACACCCGTTAAATATGGCCGGTGTCAGTAAGCTTGGCAAAAAAACGTAATTAACCTCTACAGGCACTGGGGCAGTATTCGGAAGTTTGGAGAGTCTGGCGTGCCCAAAGTAAAATGCCTGCCACTCAGGCCCAGAAACTAAGATATGCACATAATTATTACTATTGGATAGAAAACACTCTGAAGTTTCTAAAACTGTTAAAATAATATCTGTGAGTATAACAGAACTGATATGGCAGGCAAAAACCCAAGGAATTTCTGTCCGGAAAAATGTTTTTATTTTTGTGACATGCCCTCACTTCAAATGGCTGTCTATTGGATTTGCTGTAAAATAGGACCCAGGTTGCAGTACCTATGGCTTCCACTAGATGTCAACAGTCTTTAGACAAAGTTTAATGTGATTACCATGGAAGATAACCGAATAGAAGAAGAAAATGTAAGATGGAGGAAGTGGATTTTGAGATTTGTATGCGAGACCATGAGTGCGCGCCTCGGGATTTTCCTTTTCTATCGTTTAGGATATTATCCGTGTGAAATATTATAGTTAATATTCATAAAAGTTTAGCTAAGGATACATTTTAAATGT
Source organism: Brachymystax lenok tsinlingensis (assembly GCA_030435695.1). Lineage (NCBI taxonomy): Eukaryota > Metazoa > Chordata > Actinopteri > Salmoniformes > Salmonidae > Brachymystax > Brachymystax lenok. The sequence continues at coordinate 39,207,495 of CM059793.1, read as the reverse complement.
TTGATTTGTTTGGGCAAAGTTGATAGGTATAATTTGAACGCTTTCTCTTCCCTGTACAATGGGCGAGTCGACGGTGGATTTTCTGAACAAAACGCGCCAACCAAACTGAGATTTATGGATATAAACAATGACAAAAGAAACATGTATTGTCTTGCTTGGACACTTCGGATTGCCCTCAGCAGAAGATCATCAAAAGGTAAGCGATTTACTTTAGCTCTTGTATGTGTTTTGTGAGACCCGAGCTGGTTATGAAATTATGCTAATGCAGAAAATATGTGAGGTGCTGTCCTCAGACAATCAAATGTTGTGCTTTCGCCGTAAAGCCTTTTTGAAATCTGACAACGCTGTGATATTGCCAAGAGTGTAAGCTTTTGAAGAGTATGCAACATTTGTATATTGATAAATGTTTTATAATTCTACTTTTGGATTTTGAATTTGGCGCCTTACATTTCTCCGGGTAGTGTCGGGATTGGGGCAGTTGCAGTCACCAACGCTCTAGATAACATAAAAACAGCCTAACCAGCTCTGCTAGGGCGAGTGAAATGGTCAGAGTGAGCTGTTCTCTCACTTGTGTCTGGAAGTAGCTAGCAAGCTAGCCAATTAGCTTGGGTGTTTGACTCCCGTTGTTAGGACCGAATGCTCGGATCAACCCTTAAAGAGATGGGTGGGGCTAAAGCTTAAGAGGGTGTGAACTATGCTGAATGGGTGGAGACAAAGGCCATTTTCTCAAAAGTGAGGCTTCAAGTTTATCAACTTTCAAGGCAGAATTATTTTCCCATTACTCCTCAACTGTAGTGTATGACATACCATTTTCTAGAGTCTCTACTTTTATCCAATGTAAAAAACAATTTCAAATTTTGCTACATAAGACCGAATCGAGCCGATCAGGCACATAAACAGAAATAAGACATCCTGCTTCTGTTGCCTATTTAAGTGTTTGTTTAATAACCTACTGATTCCGTAAGCACCAAGCCTCACGCAACCACAACACGTCTGAAAAACAATTTCACAAATTAGGCTGTTTTTAATGCTATGCTGTAATAAAGGCTTTACACTTGTTTTTCTTCGTTTGAACAGCCTCTCTGGTATTACTTAGAATTGATTTAGTGTTGAATTTTTTTTTAGATCACCTGTACTCCACACACAGAGACGGGTATAAAGCTCTCCCTCGCCCTCCATTTGGTAAATCCGACCACAACTCTATCATCAAAAATTAAAAGCAGGACGCACCAGTGACTCGGTCTATAAAAAAGTGGTCAGATGAAGCAGATGCTAAACTACAGGACTGCTTTGCTATCACAGACTAACATGTTCCAGGATTCTTCCGATGGCATTGAGGAGTACACCACATCAGTCAATGGCTTTATCAATAAGTGCATTGAGGATGTGACTGTACGTACATACCCCAACCAGAAGCCATGGATTACAGGCAACATTCGCACTGAGCTAAAAAGTAGAGCCGCCGCTTTCAAAGTGCGGACTCTAACCCGGAAGCTTATAAAAAATCCTGCTATGCCCTGCGACGAACCATCAAACAGGCAAAGCATCAACACATGACTAAGATTGAATCGTACTACACCGGCTCCGATGCTCGTCTTATGTGGCAGAGCTTGCAAACTATTACAGACTACAAAGGGAAGCACAGCCGCGAGCTGCCCAGTGACACGAGCCCACCAGACGAGCTAAATCACTTCTATGTTCGCTTCGAGGCAAGCAACACTGAGGCATGCATGAGAGCATCAGCTGTTCCGGACGACTGTGTGATAATGCTCTCCATAGCCGACGTGGGTAAGACCTTTAAACAGGTCAACATTCACAAGGCTACGGAGCCAGACAAATTATCAGGACGTGTGCTCCGAGCATGTGCTGACCAACCGGCAGGTGTCTTCACTGACATTTTCAACATGTCCCTGATTGAGTCTGTAATACCAACATGTTTCAAGCAGACCACCATAGTCCCTGTGCACAAGAACACGAAGGCAACCTGCCTAAATGACTACAGACCCGTAGCTCTCATGTCTGTAGCCATGAAGTGCTTTGAAAGGCTGGTAATGGCTTACATCAACCCCATTATCCCAGAAACCATAGACCCCCTCCAATTTGCATACCACCCAAACAGATACACAGATGATGAAATCTCTATTGCACTCCACACTGCCCTTTCCCACCTGGACAAAAGGAACACCTATGTGAGAATGATATTCATTGACTACAGCTCAGCGTTCAACACCATAGTACCCTCAAAGCTCATCACTAAGCTAAGGATCCTGGGACTAAACACCTCCCTCTGCAACTGGATCCTGGACTTCCTGATGTGCCACCCCCAGGTGGTAAAGGTAGTTAACAACACATCTGCCACGCTGATCCTCAACACTGTAGCCCCCCAAGGGTGCGTGCTCAGTCCCCTCCTGTACTCCCTGTTCACCCACGACTGCATGGATAGGCACGACTCCAGCACCATCATTAAGTTTGCAGACAACACAACAGTGGTAGGCCTGATCACCGACAACGACGAGACAGCCTATAGGGAGGAGTTCAGAGACCTGGCCGGGTGGTGCCAGAATAACAACCTATCCCTCAACATAACCAAGACTAAGGAGATGATTGTGGACTACAGGAAAAGGAGGACCGAGCACGCCTGCATTCTCATCGACGGGGCTGTAGTGGAGCAGGTTGAGAGCTTCAAGTTCCTTGGTGCCCAAATCACCAACAAACTAGAATGGTCCAAACACACCAAGCCAGTCGTGAAGAGGGCACGACAAAGCCGATTACACCTCAGGAAACTAAAAAGATTTGGCATGGGACCTCAGATCCTCAAAAGGTTCTACAGCTGCAACATCGAGAGCATCCTGACTGGTTGCATCACTGCCTGGTACGTCAACTGCTCAATCATACATTCATTCATTGATGCATTCATGTCATCACACAGAATACGAGTCATTCCTAATTTAAAATAAATCAAGCATTTTAGTTGTAAAATAAAATAAAGCGGCCCTTGAATAATTAGCGTAATAAATCGTTCCATTTCAGAAATTGTATTCACGAATGCATGCAGCAGTTTTTAGTGTTTGCTGTAAGAAAGGCTTCACAAAAAACACACAAAAAACAACCTTACAACAGACTCTCTGGTACGCTTATAATTTATTTTGCGTTGTTTACATCTTTCTAAACGGTCAGAAAATGATATTGTAATCTAACAGTACCTGTTTGGCACACATAATACGCATGCAGCGCTTGCTCCTTACCACCTTCTGGATCTCCAGGATTTTCCACAATTAGTCAAATTTACTCCACAGATTTGACTTCCCCTTTAACGCCTGAGCAACCAGTTCCCGTTTCGAGTTTATTTGTCACGTCCTCTGCATCCATTTTGCGGTCACGTGTGTTATGGTGTTTGTTATAACTCATTTATTGGTGTGATTATGATATGCTAAAGGTCCGGCCGTATTGGTCGCATGCATGTGTCACATAAAGAGTTAAGGGAATGTTTTTCCTGAACTAATTAGGGATTTCGGTACAGAACTTCAGAAACAGCTAATTATGTTGCAGCTTCAGTAACACACAGACAGAGCGATAAACACTGTTGATGTTCTGTGGTGGTCATTGTAGCAGGGAGGAGAGAGAGACAATGGGTGTTACTCACAGTCACTCGCTGTCATTTTTCTTTTTACACAGCCCGGCACAATCAAATTAATTGCAGTTGGACTCCCTCTAGTCATTTGTGTCTTATTTAATCAAACAGTGTGCTTAAAGCATCAGACAAGTTCAGTGCATGTAGTTGATACAAATTTTATTTGAGGGGATTTTCATCCACATTCAGTGGACAGTTTAGAAATTACAGCACTTTTTGTACATAGCCTAACCTCTGCACAACTTCATCAACAGGAAGAATGTCACTGGAGAAGCACCATAGAGCTGAGATAGCAGGAACCTGAGCATGTGTAAAAAGACACCATTATATTATTTTAACAGGAACAACTCAGTACCATTCCCTGGTGAGCATCCTGGTAAGGGAAGCAGTGGAGCGTGGACAGTGATTCCACATGTATCTGGGTTCTCTCCCCCTCTCCCTCCCGGGGAATGACTGGCGTGTTGTGGAGTCAATGAGATGTGACAAGCAGGAATTTAGTCTGTCTGATTTAATAAAGGTGACAGCTCTGAGATCAATACAGGTCGTCTCTTTCTCCATGTCTCTCTCTCTCTCCATAGGTCTATGTGTGTATGTGAGAGAGGATGTGTGTTTCAAGTTTTTATTGTCACAAGGACTAGTTCAGTGAAATGCCCTTCTTGCTTGCTCTTTCCCAACAATGCAGTAATCAATATCATAGTCAATACTGTGAGAGCGGGAGTAAGTGAGAAAGACAGGGTGTGGGAGGGAGAGAGAGAGAGGGTGTGGGGGAGAGAGAGAGGGTGTGGAAGAGAGAGAGAGGGTGTGGAAGAGAGAGAGAGGGTGTGGGAGAGAGAGAGAGGGTGTGGGAGAGAGAGAGAGGGTGTGGGAGAGAGAGAGAGGGTGTGGGAGAGAGAGAGAGGGTGTGGGAGAGAGAGAGAGCGGGAGAGAGAGCGGGAGAGAGAGCGTGGGAGGGAGGGATGAGAGGGTATGGGAGGGATGAGAGAGGGTGTGGGAGGGATGAGAGAGGGTGTGGGAGGGAGAGGGTATTGGAGGGTGTGGGAGGGAAAGGGAGGAGAGAGTGTGGGAGGGAGAGGGAGGAGAGAGGGTGTGGGAAGGAGGGAGACAGAGAGAGGGTGTTGGAGAGAGAGGGGGAGAGAGAGGGTGTGTGAGGGAGAGGGGGAGAGAGAGGGTGTGTGAGGGAGAGGGGGAGAGAGAGGGTGTGTGAGGGAGAGGGGGAGAGAGAGGGTGTGGGAGGGAGGGGGGAGAGAGACCGAGAGAGGGTGTGGGAGGGACGGATTTTTAAATGGAAAAATCTTTCTTTAGAGCCAAATTTGAGCAAATTCAGAAATTGTGATTATCGCAATTAACTAATGCCATTAACTCAATTATTTGAATCGTTTGACAGCCCTACTCCAGATATGTTTACACACTGAGATGAACAGCCGTACAGGGTAGGATGCCATTCCACCCCAGGTGGAGCAAGTCCCATGGCTCGCTCTGCTCAGTGTTCATGTGCATGCATGCGAATAGGGACTGCAACCTTGGGAGTGAGATATGGCTACAATCAATAACGCAAGAGACAGAAAAACAGCAGCCAGGCAGGCCCCAATGAATACACTCTCTCTCGCTCTCGTTCCCTCTCTCTCCAGACAAACATAAATCTAAAGGTCCTGTTTATTCATGGCTACAGCACTTGCTACAGAACAGGACACACCATGCTGATCAGAGACAGATACGTGTGTGTGTGTATATCTTAGGGGAAAAGTAATTATTTTTTCAGTGTATACTACACTGGGTACAGAAAATGCACTACTCCAACCACGGCTGTCCCAACATTCAGCTACCAGGGTTTGACATGAAACAGCACTCTGAGATAAAAATCACCTTTGACCCTATAGTGTTTTACCAGAAGAGGGTACACCAATGTATTGACAGGGAGGGAGAAATGGCCGTCTGAATAAAGATTTTGCAGCGTTGTCACGCATGTCATTTCCGGCCAGAAACGGGTTGCAGGAGCTGACGGGATGCGGTTCATTAAGAATGAGTTCTGTCTGTAGCATGTGAAATCAAATCAAAATCAAATTTATTTATAAAGCCCCCCTTACATCAGCTGATGTCACAGAGTGCTGTACAGAAACCCAGCCTAAAACCCCAAACAGCAAGCAATGCAGGTGTAAAAGCACGGTGGCTAGGAAAAACTCCCTAGAAGGCCAAAACCTAGGAAGAAACCTAGAGAGGAACCAGGCTGTGAGGGGTGGCCAGTCCTCTTCTGGCTGTGCCGGGTGCAGATTATAACAGAACATGGACAAGATTTTAAAATGTTCATGAAAGATGAAAGAAAGATTTACCAGACACAGGAAAATTACAACCCATTATGTCTGGAAAGTGATCAAGCACCAACTGGAGAAGGGAAAAAAAAAAAAAATATTCTGCCTTACATGACCACACAGACAGAGGGTTGTTGCTGGTGGCAGGTCTATAAATGTGGCCTCTCCAGGTATGGTCCATGATCAGAATAAATGGGCTCTGACACATGCCAGGGGGGCTGAGCCTCCCAGCCAAAGGAATTTCCTGACAGCTACTTAGACTTTCACTCTTTTTCTTATTCATTTCTCTCTGACTCTATCCTGAGTAAAGAGGACAAACACATTTGCGTTGAAGAGGAGAAGGGATTGAGGGGGAGGGGAAGAAGAAGGGAAAAGAGGGAGAGGGAGGGGAGAGAGCTTGGCCTTATTTCAAGTATTGGTAGCTTCAGCCCAATACGGCGAACTAAGTATGGGCTAGTGGGTGTATGGAAAGCGAATCAGCTAATTGGGCACATTTGTTGCCACTGAAGACTTTTGTGTGGCTGATTGGGCTGCAGAACGGGTCGATAAGCCCGTGCGGATGACTAGTGCACCGGTGTTGTATCGACATGCCTGCCAAACTGAGGTGCTTCCCACTGGGCAGCTGTATCATGGTGTTGCGACCGGGAGACCCATGAGGCGGTGCACAATTGGCCCAGCGTCGTCCGGGTTAGGGGGAGGGTTTGGCCGGCCGGGATGTCCTTGTCCCATTGAGCTCTTGCAACTCCTGCGGCGGGCCGGGCACACGCACGCTGACACGGTCGCCAGGTGTACGCTGTTTCCTCCGACACATTGGTGCGGCTGGCTTCCGGGTTAAGCAGTGGGACAAGAAGCAGTGCGGCTTGGCAGGGTCGTGTTTCGGAGGATGCACGGCTCTCAACCTTAGTCTCTCCCGAGTCCGTACGGGAGTTGCAGCGATGGGACAAGACTAACTACCAATTGGAAATCATGAAAAAGTAAAAAAAAAATGTGTAAAACTGAAATTGTACAATTATTTGTGTAAAACATTGGAATACGATTCAGACATCCTCTGGATTCAAAACAGATGTCCGTGGTATAATTTAAAGATATACATTTTTAAACACTGCTCAATCGAAACTTTCTAACGTATAGCAGAGCGCTCTAGACACACCCACTCCTTTCCACACGTCTACTACTTTCCTTTAGACACACCCACACTCTGGTCGCCATATTGGGCTGCAGCTACCCCCTTATTGGCTAGTTACAGAGGTGGCTGATTCAACAAGAGATTACAAAGACATTGAATCCCTGAATACAACTAGGATCTAACACTGACGTCATACAGCAGAACTGTACATTTTCATATGGCAACACTAAAGAAACAAACCATTTACAATAAGGCTGTAAATCTGAGTAAGATCCTAAAGTGTTTTCAACCCCTAACTGAGGACAATAGGCCTGTGAACGGGCTTGATGAGCCCACCGGGAATGACAATAACATAGGGGTCAGAAAGGCCTTCCGCTCAAACTGACTGGGAGACAATATTTGGACAAAAACCATGGTAGCCCGAGTTAGGTTCATATGGTTTATAAGGTTTGCTTGTCAGGATAGCTAAAAATGTGTGTTATCATTTTAGAATGGATGTAGCCTACGTGCTCTAGTCTGTACTATCCAGTGTCATTCATTAGGGCAGTTAACTGAAAACAAGTTTTGCAACGGAAAATAGTGGTTCTTATTGAACATGTCCATTAGAAGCCGAATGAACCCGACCCAGGTGTCTTCATTAGTTCGAATGAACATGTGGAATGAATGTATCCGACTGAAAGATGGTGTGCTAGTAAAGCTATGTAATGAGAACTATGGCCTACATTTCCATCCTGGAGCTCTTGTATAAATTCTGTCTACAGACTGATGATAAATGGCTATTATTAAGATTAGGCTACTAATGTGTGTGTTTATTATTACCATGGAAACGAAACGGGTTTGGAAGTTTGGAGAATGTCACTTGTGGACTTAAGTGGGGGGAAGGGGACTGAAAGAGTTGCCGCCCACACTGTCTGCCCTCCAAAAAACATTTTTGAAACGTAATTGACCAAGTTTCGTGAGGTTTTTGTAACGTTTCCCTGAGAAACGACCGGTTTCTGGACTTCTACTCAGGCCACCTGAACCTTTTGTAGTCCACTGAGGGGGTGAGTCAGTGTGTTTTATTTGGAACAGACCAACTTCATCGCAACCCCCCTCGTCTGAGACTGGGTCCAACAGACCAGATGGAAGAGCAAGCAGAAATCCAGATTTGACTGTCTGAAAAGTACAGTATATAGTTCCCTGGCCTGCTTGTGTCTCTGAGGCTGGTGTGAGTGAGACCTATCATATGAACACATGGTGAAGTCGTTTAAAAAGCAGGGACAATACAGATGGTATTATTATGCTAGTCTGGAAAGTCTCAAGTTGTATAGACCAACTCTGACATAGAAACAATCATTCATCCTCATCACTCCTCATTCCAGTTTGGAGTTCAAGAGGTAAACGACCTAGAACTCTCCAAAAAGTAGTTATATGCTGGGTATACTTGAGTGACCAAACCATAGAATTAGGAGTTCTCTCAAATTCTATGGGCTGACCCAAAAAATTAAAGAGCCCTCATCACATCACCCGAGGGTGTCCAGAGGGGTGCAGAAGAGCCCACCAGGGGCCTGGGAGGGGGGTGCTGCTGCAAGCGTGTGACCCAGGTGCCATGGGGAGATGGTGATGCAGAAATCATTTTAATATGAATAGACACCCACATCTCTGGAGTCCAGTTCCCTGCCCCTTTAAGGTCATTCCATTTAGCAGGCTGAAAGGCAGGATTATCCACACAGACCAGTGTGCTTTGGGTTTAAGAAAGTGAATGCTTTCCCATGATGTTCACATCTGGTATGTCATTACATCATAGGCTTACGAGGGTGCCTGCTTGAAGGGTACTCACCGTCCTCGCTGGTATGTGCCTCTGTCCCTCCCTCGTTGTCCACCTCCTCAATGGCTCCATGCTCACTGTAGGGACTCTCACTGTGGGGGGTCAGAGGTCAGGGTATATAGGTTAGGGTCAGGGTCCGGCTACCATGGATACAACCGTACCAGCTACTCAATTTCATTTCAGCCTATGGGTGTATCGTAACAGTGTGAAGTGGATTCCCCTCCTCGTCTCCTTTCCTTCTTCGGGCAATGATGTGATACTGGACTGGATTGGTGAAAGCAAATACCTGGTAAGTGGTACGCCCTCATATGGATCTCGTCCATCTTCAACTTTTAGTGTAGATGAAGGGGAGCAGACAAGCAGTGGACTTTAGATGGCTGAGATGCATCTACAGCCACATTAAGAGGCAGCCACCGACTATTGAGATGCACAAATCGAGGGCATCGTCACTATTCCCATGACACAGCCTGGGATCGAATGATCTGATTTCAGACGTTGCCCCCGGGAACCCTGCGGCATGAACCTGGCACTAACGCCCCTTACATCTTCCACAGATTACCCCCGGCTGGCACTTAGCGCCGTTTCCAGGGTAACACACCACCGCCACCCGCCTCGCATCACCCCCCTGTGGGAGGGAGGAAGCGACGACAGAAAATCTCCACGGGTTTGATGTGCCTCAGTCAGGGACAGCGTCCTGACGGCTGTGGCAATACAGTATTAACAGATCTGGGACCAGGCTAGTGCTCTTCAGGGGTAGATGACCTCTCGCTGCTCAGCTCCTCACAACTGTGGAGCTAGTTGGCTTGGGAACTTTACTCTGCTCTGTTTTAACATAGTTCTACGTGCTGCACTACTTGACATAATAATTATGACGGTTTCCTTGCCAAGTGACTTGTCTCCTTTCCTCTACCCTGATGAAGGGTCTTTACGGTGATCGTTTAGTCTGTCTCACCTCGTCGAGGCAGATATTTAAAGATTCAAAATCTCTAACGCAGAAAATAAGCTCTCTCCCTTGTCATACTTTCTCACCAAAGACACCTCATCATTTAGCCTAATTACCTGCATTAACTCTCGCTAATGATGTATTAAGACAGCTGTGGCCCTTGGACGGACTCCACACTGCGTGCATACATACCTGCAGCATGGAGCATTACGTCCCTAATGAAGGGGTCATTTGGCTGCGAGACAGAGTTAGACTACAATCACAGGACGGGAATGAGAAAAACACCCACGAATTTGTAAAGAGCTCCCCAGCCAACACCTCACCTTGCACATCTGTGAAGCTCGTCAAAATGACATAGTCGCAAGTTGCCCGCATCGAGTTTCACTAATGAATGACCCCTGACCCCATAAACGGGTGACCCTGCTCACTCAATCATCTCTCAGGGTCCCACAGGTCAGGGAAATAGTGGAATATCAGGGAAATGTTGATTTCAGACAGGGAAAGCCAAGGAATTTAACACATTTCATTGAAAAGTCATGGAATTCTGTGTCGAACAGTGGGAACCCTGACCTCACCAGTAGTCTCCGCCGGCTATGCACTTCACCTAAACGGGCTCATCCAGGTCCATTCTAGTAGTTATATTTCTAAGTTCAGGTCTATGTTCTAGTAATTGCATTTCTATGTTCAGCTCACCAGTAGTCTCCCCCAGCCATGCACTTCTCGTAGACGGGCCCGTCCAGCTCCTTGGCGTCGGGGAAGATGGTCTCGTGGTGGATGATGACGGTCTTGATGATCTCGTTGACGTGCGCCTGGCACGACACCTGGTCCTCGATGTTGGGCGTGGGCATGAGGGTGGGGCCGAAGCAGATGGCCAGGTTATAGGGGTCCATCATGTTCTCATCACTGTACTGGGACAGGCTGGGGGGGCAGATAGAGAAATAGAGCGATACAGGGTTTACACACAACAATCAACTTTACATTAAGATAAATTGGCATAATCTCTTCAACAAGATAGTGGATCAATTTTGCCCTTCACGAACACAGCATTTTAATTTGTTTGTGTACAAACAGGAATGAGTTCAGCGTGGCACAGCTGTATTCAGCCGAGGCACCAGACAGCCTGCCTATCCTCTCATTGTCTGGGTAGTGATCAATTCTCAAACCCTGTAATAACCTAACGGAGTTCACGGCGTCATGAAGCTCCTCTCTGTATCACCTAAACAGTAAATAAACAATCAGTCTTTCAGGTAGAGTAAATGACTAAGGAATACATCTCTCCAGTCATTTGTTCTTATTACTGGACACTTAACGCTAGATAATCATTTTCTCTCCCTCTCTCTGCATACAGTAACAAACAAGAGTGTACTGTACAATGATCTTAAAAGGTTCAAGTTTAGGGCTATTTGTCCCCCATACAGTAGTACAGTCAATGTGCGTTTTGTACTTACTAATGGTATATCAAATAATGAACAAGCCTGGGTCATATTATTCATTAGGGCACACAACGGAAAACAAAAATGAGAGTTTCCTATTGGACAAGCCCAGGTAGTGCCTCCCCCTTTCAATTTTCTTCCATTTTGATGCCTAATGAATATGACCCTGGACTGGTTGTTGAGGACTTACTGGTTGAGAAAGGCGAAGAGGTAGCGCATCACGATGAGGACAGACCTGGGCACGGCGGTCAGGAGGATCTTACGGATGTACAGGGATCTTTCATACAGGTTCTCTATTCCTGAGAGAGCGAGTGAGAGAGCGGGAGGGAGAGATGTATTAAATCATTCACTATTGCACATCATGTCAACCTTAGAAATACAGACCGGAGCCATTTAGGCTACAACGATTTAGATCAGGTTGAACAGGTTTTAGCTTGATCTATATTTCTTATTAGTATGCATAAAGCTATTTAAAATACATGTATCCGAGGTGGTGTGTGTCACACGCGAACATATCAGCCATTAAGCAGTCTTCCTGTCACAGTGAATCGGGTGACATTCATGGACAATCTCAGTCTGTGCGTCGTCCCTGATCTTCTCTAAAATGTGCCTGACATGCCACTTTGCAGGGCTGCATATTTAATGACGGATATCCATCTGAATGTGCCCACTCACTCATTGATACCCAGTGTGCCTGCAGCTGTAAGGAGCATATTAAGCCCGAGGCCATTAGGATAAGGCCCAACTCTCTATAGCAGGGGGGCCGGAACATAATTCTAATCATTTGTGCACTGCAACTTGACCACAACTAAGCCCAAAGAGAGGGTGTATCTGAAAATAACTATCATTTCATACCTTGATTACATTGACACAATCACGTCTCTTTTTCTTTTGAATATTTGGGAACAGATTTTCTAAATTATCCCCCCCCCAATTAAATCACTTGTTGGCTGAATTCGGCATGCCTGTTGAAGGCCCCTGCTCTATAGCCTGGTTGAACCAGTTTGAATGCTACGCTCAATGGCGAGCGCCACATTTTAGTCTGGTTTAATCAGGCTACAATCTCATGGGCCCTCACAAAGACTTACTAACTACAGATGAAGCTCCGAGCACAGAGCAACTCCAAATACCCGTAGGGATACTTGCACTGTTCTTAAACTTACTGGGAAAAACAGTTATAAATATCATTGAGGACAATTCCACAGTTATAAATCACACTGGAATAAATGCTGCTGTTTCCAGTTCTGTTTCTGCCCTAAATATCACCAAAAAAAGTGACACTAACAGATGGGAAAGGGAGCGTGTGCGCGCACGTGCATGCGTGTGCCTACTTTAGCACGGATTGTAAGTGCTTGGGAAAGTGTGTCTACTAAAGGACTAAAGTACAAATGTACCTCGCACTGTTTCTCTATCTCTTCGTATCTCCCTCTCTGTTATTATCTCCCTCTCGATTCTCTCTCGTCAGCGAGAAGAAACAATAACAACTCTGCCGTATTGATCCATTTTTGTCACTGCTGCAATAATTATGACAAAGCATCTCACAAAACTTTAGTCTTATGTCAGAACGATCATACAAAGCGTTGAGCGCTGCTCAATTACGCTTTAACCCGCACATCTCCTCTGTTCCAAAGCAGCCCATTTCATGTTTTTCATTGGCCACGACGATGGCTTCCTGAAATAGCGCTGTCACCGTGAAACGAGTTTGGGCCATCTGGGAGATGGGCTTTAGGGAATACTTGTGATGTTATTCGTCTTACGTGAGTATGTGAGTTCTCTTCTGCATGGTTCCTGAACACTTCAGAAGGATGCTATTTAAAGAACAGTCCCCCCCTTCCCCGCTCTTTCCTCACTATCACCCCACCTCACTCGCTGTGGAAGACAGTAGACAGACAAGGCAGAAACTATACAAAAGAGACAATAAAACTCAAAAATAGACAACCTCATGTACAGACACGTGTGTTTGCCCAATTCCCAGTGAGGCAGCCATTTAAAGTAAGCGTGACACTGTGCTGGATATAAGGCCTGAGACAGGGTTTGATTCATATGGAGACTGCTGGCTGGGCATGAGGCCCACTCTCCAAGCACTGGTATGTTAGGCCTTAGAGAATGTAAACAACAGGGAATCCCCATCCCTCACAAGTGTAAGCCAATGCCATATCTCGCTCACACACACACACACACACACACCCCACCGCCGCACCAAAGGCATTACAGCACACGTCGAGTACGGTACATGTGACTCACACTAGCCAGCTTATTGTTCTTGAACAACAGTGGCTACTCCACCCTCAAAGCCCCCACATGACATCTTATAAGGTCAGAGCGAATCCCACAAAGGGCTGACTGAACTACGTCAGACCGTGTCACACTGCCATTGCAGTAAGAGAACAATATGGGAGTCTGTGTCAGAGTAGCAAAGTCGCCACTGTATGGTTTGATGTAAACACTACTGTAGTTATGCCTTTCTACATTTCATCACCCAACACCAGGCTGTACGGTGAGTGTCCCAGCTCACCCCATGAATGCTCTAGTCAGCGGAGAAGACCGAACAACACAAAGTGGTACTATTCACAGGCACAAAGACGGGGTAACACAGCAACATGCTATTGACGAAAACAGCCCAGACGAGCAAGTAACTATAATGTCTAGTCCCAAGGCTGTTTGTGATGATTTCCCCAAAGTGGGAAATTACGAGTTGGCCTGCAAAAAGCATGTGAATACTGTCTAACTAATGACTCCGTTTCATCTGCTAGACATCCCAGCAATGCCATGAACAAGGCCACTTTGGGCCTATGTGGCTCATAGAACGCCCCTGGTCTGACTGACACACAATGAGTCACAATGCACTCCCACTGAATATCAATACACACGTTGATCATCATATGTATGCCCATAATGTGTGTGAGTCTCCGTTTTTGAGTGTGTATTATACTGTAGTACACCCAGCTGTGTGTAAGATGACTAGTAACTAAAGTTACTTACTGATACTGGAGAGGAGGTCGTTAAATCTTTCCTTGGGCAAGAGGGACTTTTCCAGGCCCCGGAAGTAGAGTTTGAGAACACCGGCCACTGAGTTGATGTCGTGGTTGTTCTCGTCATCTGTCAACGGGTCGTTACCTGGGAGACCGATAAGTGTATGTGAGGGATATGTTGTACGCAGTCAATGATGTAATTTCCCCTCACTAGAAGGAAGTTAAACTCACACACTGGCAACGCCTCAGGACTACCTGGCCTGATGACTCCTTGCTGTCCCCAGTCCACCTGGTCGTGCTGCTGCTGCAATTTCAACTGTTCTGCCTGCGGCTATAGAACCCTGACCTGTTCACCAAACATGCTACCTTGTCCCGGACCTGCTGTTCTCAACCCGCTCTCTCTCTCTCCCTCCCTCCTTCGTCGCTCGCTCTCTTTACTGCACCTGCTGTCTCAACCTCTGAATGCTCGGCTATGAAAAGCCAACTGACATTTACTCCTTAGGTACTGACCTGTTGTACCGTCTACAACCACTGTGATTATTATTTGACCCTGCTGGTCATCTATGAATGTTTGAACATCTTGAAGAACGATTTGGCTTTAATAATGGCCATGTACTCTTATAATCTCCACCCAGCACAGCCAGAAGAGGACAGGCCACTGTGCTTTTACATCTGCATTGCTTGCTGTTTGGGGGTTTTAGGCTGGGTTTCTGTTTCAGCACTTTGTGACATCTGCTGATGTAAGAAGGGCTTTATAAATACATTTGATAAGTTCCTACCAGTGTAAACAAATGATTTTAAAATAGTAAATTAAGTGGCAACTAGACCAAGTCAAATTCTGTAGCTCAAAAGTATTATATAATCAGTAGAAGTCCACTCATATCCACTGTCAAGTGACTGTAACATGTTAATAACATCCCACCTCTCTCGAATGAGTTCTTGATGTCATTGATTTCCATCTGAGACCCGGACACACGGAATATCCCTTGATGTTGAAGGCCTGAAGAGAACAAAGAACAGAGCGATAAAGAGAAAG
The DNA here is from genome assembly GCA_030435695.1 of Brachymystax lenok tsinlingensis. Classification (NCBI taxonomy): domain Eukaryota; kingdom Metazoa; phylum Chordata; class Actinopteri; order Salmoniformes; family Salmonidae; genus Brachymystax; species Brachymystax lenok. Next base: position 39,192,241 of record CM059793.1, on the reverse strand, counting down.
AGAGGAGAGAGAGAGAGACACACATGTTTAGTTCATGGTGACAGGCAGCCATAACAAAGAAACACCAGTGCAAAAAGAAAACTCAGTTTAAATCCCAACTAAAAGGCCACATCCCGTTCCTCCAGCCCTTCACTTTTCCAATTAAAGATAATTCATGAGTGAGAGAGACCGCAATCAAGTCTTACTAAAGTGTCCTCCAGCCGGGATTTAATAAGGAGATAGGTCAGAGGTTAGCGCAGAGCTTAATTAGCCGATGTCTGCCCCGTCACAAGACGGCCGCCCCGGTACTGTAAGACGTCGCCGGTGTCCGCAAAACACGGAGAGGTCATTAGCGTCAAATGATTAAGCCGACATGTTCTGTAGGAGTTTTATTAATGCGGCTTACAGTAATAGCCTAACTAACCTATTTGACAGCGTGTGTGAAGGAAGTGTGTGTGTGTTGCATCATTAGAGCTGTATAGAGAACTCAGGTGCCCAAAAGCCTGCTTTAGCATGGGCAGCACCATTGAGGACTTTCACCATTTTGAAGTAGTCAACTGGGTGGAACTTCCAATGGGTTAAGGAAAGATCACATAATTCCATCCAGGTCATCAGGAGGGATCAGACAATTAATTATACTCGTGAGCAAACATCTCATTAATGCAGGTGGCAGTAAATCGCCAATCGTGGCTTTATACCTGTTCAAACAACACACTCCAAGTGGCAGTATACACCCTTTCAGTTTGTTTACCAACTCATAGAAGTAGTAGAAGGAAATTGACTACTTCAAAATTCCTGTGTGCTCACAGACACCAATAAAAGGGACAGATACAATGTTGTGATCTCTCTACATCTCTATGGTTGCATCCCATTGGCTGTATGGATGGTTGCAGTAAACATGATGGTATCTGCATAGACTTTCCCCATGACTGACTAAAATTGACACGGGCAGAATGGACAGACCCAAACAATGAACACTGAAATTGCCGGAATGTTACATTTGACCAAACATTGAACAGGTTGAACACAATTTAGGAGCTTTTAAAAAGAGAAAAATCTGCACCAAATAGTAATTTGACTGTTACACTTGGTTGGCCTGCAAGAGGTGTGAAAATTAAAGAAAACCATAGCTGTTGCATTGCAAAATATTAGTAAATCATGGATGACCAACTCACCATACAGATTGATGAATCGAATACAGCTCTCGACCACGCGGGGAATAGCTTGTCCAGAGTCCTTCACAACAAGAGGAATGGCATGTCATTAGTGATAGATGGATCATTCTGACCTCAAACTCAACATATTATAGACTTTATACGCACATTTTTATCTACATGCATGCCCACCATTAGACTGATAATGATCGGTAACATTTTACTGAAGCCCCCCTTATGTATGCATTTATAATGTCTTTATAACAACTATAGAAGACATTATACCATATGTCATAGGCATGAGAGGGACTACGGTAGTGTTACTAATGATCATATTGAAAGTTTACAGAGAGACTGGAGTTTTGCAGCTGCAGAACCATTCATGCCCCTCACAATGTCTCCATGATTTTAATTGATCACTAGATCTACAGTAGTGACTCAGTGACCACAATGACAAGCCTGTGCAAGTGTTCCTCTTACCCAATACAACTCTATGGGGCTCCAGTGGTACACAAAATTGCCTCTTTATCGTGTTAATGTGTTACGTCAACACTTGAGCACACTTGGGAGTGATAAGTGATGTGAGGTTATGTAGCGGCGCTACTAACGCACTCCTATGGAGTGGAGAGTGAGAAAGGGAAAGAGGAGGAGCTGTCCTTTTACAGCAGGGGTCCCCAATTACATTCATCCGTGGACAGATTTTTCCTTGACTGGATGGTCGGGGGACTGGAACATTGTAATAAATAATTTGTACAGCGCAAATTGACCTCAAGAATCACAAACAGATTTAGTACTTGACAAAAATATAATTTCAATCCTTGATTACATTGGGATGAGTTTTTATTTAATGCGTGGGAATACTTGGGAACAGATTTTCTAAATTAAAATAACTTTGAGCTGATTTCCTGGTGATTTCACAAAAATATAAATGCAACATGTAAAGTGTTGGTCCCATGTTTCATGAGCTGAAATAAAAGATCACAGACATTTTCCATACGCACAAAAAGCTTATTTCTCAACAAAACAATTGCACAAATATGTGAACATCCCTGTTAGTCAGAATTTCTTCTTTGCCAAGATAATCCATATATAAGAGGCTCGTAAACAGAATTACCATTATACAGCTGCACCTTGTGCTGGAGACAATAAAAGGCCACTCTAAAATATAAAAGTTGTCACACAACACAATACCACAGATGTCTCAAGTTTTGTTTTGAGGGAGCGTGCAATTGGCATGCAGACTGCAGGAATGTCCACCAGAGAAGTTGCCAGAGAACTGAATGTTCTCTGGGGGGGAAAACTCACCAGTGGGTGCTGTGGGGAAAAACTCACCAGTGGGTGGTACTTGCACCCAGGCCCACCCATACTGTGCCCTTGCCTTGCCCAATCATGTGAAATCCATAGATTACAGCCAAATACATTTATTGAAATTAACTGATTTCCTTATATGAACTGTAACTCAGTAAAATCTTTTAAATTAGTTTTACCCACGAAAGTGTTTTATTACAGACATAAATACTTTCATCAGCTGTCCGGGTGGCTGGTCTCAGACGATCCCGCAGGTGAAGAAGTCCGATGTGGAGGTCCTGGGCTGGCGTGGTTACACGTGGTCTGTGGTTGTCAGGCCAGTTTGACGTACTGCCAAATTCTCTGAAACGACGTTGGAGGCGGCTGCCAATTGCACACTCCCTCAAAACGTGAGACATCTGTGGCATCTTTTATTGTCTGCAGCACAAAGTGCACCTGTGTAATGATCATGCTGTTTAATCTGCTTCTTGATATGCCACACCTGTCAGGTGGATGGATTATCTTGGCAAAGGAGAAATGCTCACTAACAGGGATGTAAACAAATATGTGCACAACAGTTGAGAGAAATAAAGTAATTGTGCATTTGGAAAATTTCTGGGATCTTTTAGTTCAGCTCATGAAATCATGGGACCAACACTTTACATGTTATTATATATATATATATATATATATATATATATATATATATATATATATATATATATATATATATATATATATATATATATATATACACACACACACACAAGTTTGGACACACCTACTCATTCAAGGGTTTTTCTTTATTTTTTTACTGTTTTCTAAATTGAAGAATAATAGTGATGAAATGAAATAACATATGGAATCATGTAGTAACCAAAAAAGTGTTAACCAAATGAAAATAAATTTTATATTCAAGATTCTTCAAAGTAGCCACCCTTTGCCTTGACAGCCTTGCACACTCTTGGCATTCTCTCAACCAGCTTCACAAGGAATACTTTTCCAACAGTCTTGAAGGAGTTCCCACATATGCTGAGCACTTGTTGGCTGCTTTTCCTTCACTCTGTCCAACTCATCCCAAACCATCTCAATTGGGTTGAAGTCAGGTGATTGTGGAAGCCATGTCATCTGATGCAGCACTCCATCACTCTCCTCCTTGGTCAAATAGCCCTTACACAACCTGGAGGTGTGTTTTGGGTCGTTGACCTGTTGAAAAACAAGTGATAGAACCACTAAGCGCAAACCAGGTGGGATGGCATATTGCTGCAGAAGGCTGTGGTAGCCATGCTGGTTAAGTGTGCCTTGAATTCTAAATAAATCACTCAGTGTCACCAGCAAAACACACCCACACCATCACACCTCCTCCATGCTTCACGGTGGGAACCACACGTGGAGATTATCCATTCACCTACTCTGCGTCTCACAAAAACACGGCTGTTGGAACCAAAAATCGTACATTTGGACTCATCAGACCAAAGGACAGATTTCCACTGCTCTAATGTCCATTGGAAGTGTATTCTTATTGGTGTCCTTTAGTAGTGTTTCTTTGCAGCAATTCGACCATGAAGGCCTGATTCACGCAGTTTATGTTGAGATGTGGCTGTTACTTGAACTCTGTGAAGCATTTATTTGGGCTGCAATCTGAAGTGCAGTTAACTCTAATGAACTCATCTTCTGCAGCAGAGGAAACTCTGGGTCTTCCTTTCCTGTGGCGGTCCTCATGAGAGCCAGTTTCATCATAGTGCTTGATGGTTTTTGCGACTGCACTTGAAGAAACTTTCAAAAGTTGTTGAAATTTCCCAGATTGACTGACCATGTCTTAATGTATTGATGGATTGTCGTTTCTCTTTGCTTATTTGAGCTGTTCTTGCCATAATATGGACTTGGTATTTTACCAAATTGGGCTATCTTCTGTATACCACCACTACCTTGTCACAACACTACTGATTGGCTAAAACACATTGAGGAAAGAAATTCCACAAATTAACTTAAGGCACATCTGTTAATTGAAATGCATGTGTGTTATTTCATAGTTTATGTCTTCACTATTATTCTACAATGTAGAAATAGTAAAAATAAAGAAACACCCTGGAATGTGTAGGTGTGTCCAAACTTTTGACTGGTACTGTATTATTTGTGTTTGCTCCGAAAACTTAAGGGGCCAAACAAATGCATCCCATTGGGGAACCCTGCATTACAGAAAACACATTCCTCCCTCCCTCAGTAGAAGGGTACAGATCTGCACTCCAGAGTAGCTTACACTTTGCAGAAGTACCAGCTGCCATCTCTCTGCTAGGGCAGAGAACTCTTACATGCTTCTAATAATGTTTTGGGTCTGTTTTCACCCCAGGGAATATACACATGGCCCCAAACACAGAAATCATGCCAGGATTCCAGGAATCACCGGCTACCAATGCTCTGTAGCGGAGATGGACAGGGCCTGGGCCACTACACTGCATTCTGATGTAATACAATCACATGTGATGTGAGGACTAAGCCAGATATTATATGTTGGGAGAAATCCAATACCTATCAAAGTAGATGGAAGGAAGGTTTAAAATAAGTGTTGGGTAATAATTGTACAATGTAATCTGAGCCAAATTGTAAGTATGGGGTAGATGTGCAATTTATTGGGTATGGGCCAAGTTATACTTCAGTATCCAGCTGCAACCATGGACACAGGGATATAGGAATTACGATATCAATGAAATGACATCTATAGATGTGGGCAGTTCAGTCTTTCAGAGCAAACCTCCAGGGAGTTAGTATTGCTCATCAACACACACAGGTCCAAGGTTTTCACACTGGTGTTAGGGACAGGGCAGAAAGAGAGACAAACAGACAGGAAGGAAGTCAGTATAGACAGACAGGCAGCAGTAGGGATCGGTCCCTTTAGACTCCAGGTTCTCCACTTTACCTGGTGTCTGGCGTGTGAGTTCCGTCGTCCGCGGCTACAAGGAAGAGTAAAAGAAAGCAGAGAGAGCAGGAGGAGAGAGAACGAGAGAGAGGCGAAACCCAGATTAAATCACCACAGCAGCCACCTATAGCACCACAGCCTAGCCCAGCCCTCACCCCCCACACACTGAGTACAGAGCGGCTATCAAACGCGGGGGAAGGAGCAGGGAGGACAGCAGGGCACTATGAGGTGGTGAATCCCTTATCGCTCTGGCCACCGTCCCCTGGCTGTCGCATATATCCTGATGACAATGGCTGCTTTCATACCAGCCAGAGGAGAGAGAGAGAGCGAGCGAAAGACAAAGAGAGGGAGGAATACCAATGCCATAGCTGACAGCATGGACTCAGGGGGAAAGATGGAGTCAAACATCATCCCACAATCCTCTCCTCCTTCACCCCCCCTACTCGGTGCTCGCGTGCCCTCTGCTCTGCTATTATTCCACCTCCCCTGGATTCACCCTGTCAGTACCAATGCTGTCTCTGTGCTTCCCCAGCGTTTGAGACTACACAGCTGCAGAGAGAACCGGAAGAAATAGAACCACAGACTTGTGGTCAGCGTGATGATCAAACCCCAGGAAACAGGCCAAGCGAGAGTGGTTGAGTTACGGTCATCATTACGGTAACGGTCGGAGAGGCGCTCGGTAGCGGTCCGAGTCCGGACTTGACCAGTACCTTGACAAAGGACTCCAGATTGCCATTAAACAACTTAACGTTAAAGACAGAGAGGGGCCTAGCCCTCCTATTCGTGCCACCGTGAGGTTTGGGCGGCACATTGGGAGGCCTAGAAAATGGAGACGGTGTTACAGAAGCTAGAGAAAACTTCCACCATGAACAGACAGTGTACATAGTTTGGTAAAACATTCTGACATTGAGAGTCCAGATGCGTGCTTAGACAAACTAAGCATGCATATCCTAAACTATGGCAAAAAAGTGACTTGTTGTGTTTATGGGGTCATTGACGGGGTCAGTCAGGGACAGGTAAGCATGTTCTGAGAGTTTGAGTGTTCGTCGTGAAATGATGCTGGGCCCTGATCGGACATCCCCACTAGTCTCAGTGAGCGGTCACCATCTCCTATAGTTAGAGGGTTTGATATCCTGCCTTTTCCTTTCCACCCAATATCAAAGGTCATGAAAATACCAGGCCTGCTGGGTGGAGTGTGAGGGGGTGCCGTGCGGTAGTATCCACCTCACGACATGTCCCGGTGGGAGAGGGTGTGAGTGTGAGCGTGGCATCTTGGGCCGGGGTGGTTGTCTCGTGAGTTAGTTCAGTAATCTCACAACAGTTACCATATTTGAAGACATGGCATATGGGTACCCAGTAAGATACCCAATGGGCTGGATGATTCTCTTCTCATCACTCATCTTGAAAAAAATGTATACTAAAAACTTGGAAGTCAATCAATCTGCCATCATTAGCACAACGGGAAAATCTAATTATTTATTATTGAAATATTGAAATAGCATGGGCGACCGAGAAAAACAAGTTGGTACAATTTAAGGCCAGGTTACAAAAAATAATACAGGCACTTGGGATGGGGGTGTGAGCATGTGGGTCTGGGCAAACGAGATGTAGTCGTTGTTTGTGTGTCTAAGTTGTTGTTCGTAATTATACGTTTGTATATGGAGTAAACCATTTTTGAATACAATAATACTCTGTACCAAGAGCAAAGTGTCAAAACAATCAATACATCAGACTGTTTACAGTCGAGAGAAACGTTTCATTATTCATAGAATCACCCTCAACCTTACATGTGATCCGTTTCAAGAAGCTAAGCCTATGTCGCACGTCACTACTTCACAGGAGAGGCATTTGAACATTTTCTTTTTTTTATTATCAAAATGCATTTTTGGGCAGAAATGCCTTCTGGAACATGTGAACTTTCATGTGCCTTAATAACAAACTTGTATTCCAATCTGTAAATACGAATAAAATTGTTAAATTACGAGCCTAGTTGGTTTAGCCATGAAACAAAATATAGGAATCTTCCCGTTAGCCATGATTGGCTGAGGTAATGGATGGGCTCGCCATACCGAGAGATGAATTCGGATTGGTCTGCCATGTAGCATGGTTCTGTCTATAACATGAGCTTCTAAGTATGTGTACATACAACGCAGCATTAGAGTTGGGATTAGGGTTCATTGTTTAGCTAGCTAGATGTCTAAACCAAATACTCCACTATGCAAGTAACCCTTTCACTGTACTGTTTACACCTTCTGTATCCTGGGCATGTGACAAATAAACATTCGATATAGTGTGTGTTTACCAGAGACGGTAATGTGAAGAACAACATGACCCGCACCAAAATCAGATTAGGATATAGGCCAAGGACTAGACAAAGTGTATTTTTACTACAACTTTCACCACTTTTAGTCTTGAAATCTTTGGTTGTTTACTACACTACCGTACTCACTCTGTTTAGCAAATGGCTTAATGTGAATCCTTAAAGAGATGGGTGGGGCTAAGGCTTAAGAGGGTGTGAACGATGCTGAATGGGTGTAGACAAAGATGAGCTCTCCAGTCGGTGTACCAAAAATATTCAAGGGCCGTTTTCTCAAACATTTTCCAAGCAGAATTACTTTCCCATTGTTCCTCAACTGCAGTGTATGATATACAATTTTCTAGCTCTGAGTCTACTTTTATCCAAGGTAAAAACACAATTTCAAATTTTGCTACATAAGACCGAATCCAGGTGGTGGGTCACAAATACTCCCTCCAAAGGGCCTTTGATCTTGATACGAACACACAGTGCATTTGCATGCAAATTACAGTATTTCTCCCTCTCTCTCTCTCCTCCCCCTGTGAAAGAACATTGCTTTGCTATCTGAGAGAATTCAAAAAGGGGGGGGGATTCAGAATCATTTCCATGCCATGCTAGGCATATGGCAAATTAAATCCCAGGGGGAGTCCAGAGCAGTAACATCTGCTCTCTCTGCTCCGCTGTCTATCTCTCCAAGGTCAGCAGTTAGAGGACAGTAGGGATTACTTTACTGTGCACATAGTGATAAGGGAGAAACTTTTCACATGGCAAACTTTTATTTTCTTTACAAACCAGTGTAAATGCGTCTAGACGTTTTTGGAAATTTGACTCTAGGAGGATAACGAGAAATAGTGTTCGCAATGGAAAGTACAATGACTTTTGGGGAAGGTTTTTAAAGAACTGAATTCGGACAACTAGATATAGACAGGAAGGGTCTTAATAAAAACTAAGAGGTTTGTATATGAGATAGTGGTAGTGTCTTACCTTGTGGTCATATAGTCCCCTCTGTGACCTGTGGAGACCGAGGGGAGAGAGGGGAAAAGAGGGAGATTAGACGGGGGATGTGAGATGAGACTTGGGACCTGTCCCCGAGACACTGCAGAGCTTTGTGCACACGCTCAGTAAAGCATGATGCAGCCCTGCCATCTGCCCACAACCTCTGGCATTATTATACTCTTAGGTAAAGAGTATTTCTTTTTAGGGCAATCTCAGTAGAAATGGTACAAATAGAGAGGTTAAAGACCCTTGTGACACATCACAGTAAAATAGAAGGATACATTTCAAAAGGAAATTGTAAAATAGTAACATACTGGTAAAAGATGGGTTACTCTGTGGACATCTGAAGGGTGGAATTAAGATTAGCAGGATTGGCCGATTTGCCGATGCACTTGGGAGTCCAGTAAAAATAGGAAGAGGCTATATGTATGTATTTTGAATTTTTATGTTTTCCACCAGGTCCTCCAACCAAGGGGAGTGGGTGGTTAAAATCAATACAAATAAAAGATAAAGATGCATGACGACTCACATACAGTAACACACACACACACTCACATACAGTAACACGCACACACACTCACTCACATACAGTAACACGCACACACACTCACATACAGTAACACGCACACACACTCACATACAGTAACACGCACACACTCACATACAGTAACACGCACACACACTCACATACAGTAACACGCACACACACTCACATACAGTAACACGCACACACACTCACATACAGTAACACGCACACACACAGTACCACGCACACACACTCACATACAGTAAAACGCACACACACGCACTCACACTCACACACAGTAACACGCACACTCACACACACACAGTAACACGCACACCACTCACACACACACAGTAACACGCACACACACAGTAACACGCACACACACTCACACACAGTAACACGCACACACACTCACACACAGTAACACGCACACACACTCACACACAGTAACACGCACACACACACACACTCACATACAGTAACACACACACACACACACAGTAACACGCACACACACTCACACACAGTAACACGCACACACACTCACACACAGTAACACGCACACACACTCACACACAGTAACACGCACACACACACACACTCACATACAGTAACACACACACACACACACAGTAACACGCACACACACTCACACACAGTAACACGCACACACACTCACACACAGTAACACACACTCACACACAGTAACACACACACTCACATACAGTAACACACACACACACACTAACACGCACACACACACACTGTAACACGCACACACACTCACACACAGTAACACACACACACACTCACACACAGTAACACACACTCACATACAGTAACACACACTCACACACACACTCACATACAGTAACACACACACACACACTCACACACAGTAACACACACACACTCACACACACACACACAGTAACACACACACACTCACACACAGTAACACACACACACTCACATACAGTACCACGCACACACACTCACATACAGTACCACGCACACACACTCACATACAGTACCACGCACACACACTCACACACAGTAACACGCACACACACTCACACACAGTAACACGCACACACACAGTAACACGCACACACACTCGCACACAGTAACACACACACAGTAACACACACACAGTAACACACACACACACACACACACACTCACATACAGTAACACACACACACTCACACTCACAGTAACACGCACTCACACACACACACACACACACACACACAGTAACACACACACACACTCACACTCATACAGTAACACTCACACACTCATACAGTAACACTCACACACTCACATACAGTAACACACACTCACATACAGTAACACACAGTAACACACACTCACACACTCATACAGTAACACTCACACACTCATACAGTAACACTCACACACTCATACAGTAACACTCACACAGTAACACACACACACTCACATACAGTAACACACACACACACACTCACATACAGTAACACACACACACACACACACAGTAACAAACACTCACATACAGTAACACTCATACAGTAACACACACACACACACACACACTCACATACAGTAACACACACACTCACACACTCATACAGTAACACTCACACACTCATCCAGTAACACTCACACACTCATACAGTAACACACACTCACATACAGTAACACACACACTCACACACTCATACAGTAACACTCACACACTCATCCAGTAACACTCACACACTCATACAGTAACACTCACATACAGTAACACACACACTCACATACAGTACACACACACACACACACAGTAACACACTCACACACAGTAACACGCACACACACGCACGCACACACACAGTAACACGCACACACGCTCACATACAGTAACACGCACACACGCTCACATACAGTAACACGCACACACGCTCACATACAGTAACACGCACACACACTCACACACAGTAACACGCACACACACTCACACACAGTAACACGCACACACACTCACACACAGTAACACGCACACACACAGTAACACGCACACACACAGTAACACGCACACACACAGTAACACGCACACACACGCACACTCATTAACACACAGTAACACACACACACACAGTACCACGCACACACACGCACACACACAGTACCACGCACACACACTCACATACAGTACCACGCACACACACTCACATACAGTACCACGCACACACACTCACATACAGTACCACGCACACACACTCACATACAGTACCACGCACACACACTCACACACAGTAACACGCACACACACTCACACACAGTAACACGCACACACACAGTAACACGCACACACACTCGCACACAGTAACACACACACAGTAACACACACACACACACAGTAACACACACACACACACACACACACACACACACATACAGTAACACGCACACAGTAACACTCACATACAGTAACACGCGCACAGTAACTCACATACAGTAACACGCACACAGTAACACTCACATACAGTAACACGCACACACACTCACATACAGTAACACTCACATACAGTAACACTCACACTCACATACAGTAACACACACACTCACATACAGTAACACACACACAGTAACACACACTCGCACACAGTAACACGCACACACACTCGCACACAGTAACACGCACACACACTCACATACAGTAACACGCACACACACGCACTCACACAGTAACACACACTCACACACAGTAACACGCACACACACTCACACACAGTAACACGCACACACACTCGCATACAGTAACACGCACACACACTCGCATACAGTAACACGCACACACACTCGCACACAGTAACACGCACACACACTCACACACAGTAACACGCACACACACTCACACACAGTAACACTCACACAGACACTCACATACAGTAACACACACACACTCACATACAGTAACACACACACACTCACATACAGTAACACACACACACACATACAGTAACACACATACACACAGTAACAAACACTCTCACATACAGTAACACACACACTCTCACATACAGTAACACTCACATACAGTAACACACACACAGTAACACTCACATACAGTAACACTCACATACAGTAACACTCACATACAGTAACACTCACATACAGTAACACTCACACACTCACATACAGTAACACTCACACACTCACATACAGTAACACTCACACACTCACATACAGTAACACACACACACAGTAACACTCACATACAGTAACACACACACACTCACATACAGTAACACACTCACACACAGTAACGCACAGTAACACTCACATACAGTAACACACACACACTCACATACAGTAACACACACACACACACACAGTAACACACACACACACACACACAGTAACACACACACACTCACATACAGTAACACACACACACTCACATACAGTAACACACACACACTCACATACAGTAACACACACACACACACACAGTAACACACACACACACACACACACACACAGTAACACACACACACTCACATACAGTAACACACACACACTCACATACAGTAACACACACACACTCACATACAGTAACACACACACACTCACATACAGTAACACACACACACTCACATACAGTAACACACACACACACTCACACTCATACAGTAACACTCACACACTCATACAGTAACACTCACACACTCACATACAGTAACACACACTCACATACAGTAACACACAGTAACACACACTCACACTCACACACTCATACAGTAACACACAGTAACACACACTCACACTCACACACTCATACAGTAACACACACACTCATACAGTAACACTCACACACTCATACAGTAACACTCACACAGTAACACACACACACTCACATACAGTAACACACACACACACACACTCACATACAGTAACACACACACACACACTCACATACAGTAACACACACACACACACACACAGTAACAAACACTCACATACAGTAACACTCATACAGTAACACACACACACACACTCACACTCACATACAGTAACACTCACACACTCATACAGTAACACTCACACACTCACATACAGTAACACACACTCACATACAGTAACACACACTCACATACAGTAACACACACACTCACACACTCATACAGTAACACTCACACACTCATCCAGTAACACTCACACACTCATACAGTAACACTCACATACAGTAACACACACACACTCACATACAGTAACACACACACACTCACATACAGTAACACACACACACACACACACACACTCACAGTAACACACACACACACACTCATACAGTAACAAACACTCACATACAGTAACACTCACATACAGTAACACACACACTCACATACAGTAACACACACACACACACACACACACACACACACACACACACATACAGTAACACTCACATACAGTAACACTCACATACAGTAACACTCACATACAGTAACACACACACTCACATACAGTAACACTCACATACAGTAACACACACACTCACATACAGTAGCACACACTCACATACAGTAGCACACACTCACATACAGTAGCACACACACTCACGCAATTGAAAGCTTTGTAGAAGGCAGGATCCCTTAGCTTATCATAATCAAAGTCCCAACTCTCGATCTCAACTCCCTGTACAGTCAACAGATTGACTAAGACCAACTGAGACCACCCTGAGAGCAGCCTATATTGTCGCTATCAGGAACAGGAGCAGCAGCTCAGTGTTGAGGAGATATACCACCGATGTAGAACACAGGGACCCCAGACATAACAATAATATGCGCTAATGCTGCCGGGCCATTAAGCTAACCACTAATCAATCTCTAAGATGGATAATACAACAGCGCAGTCCCTTTAGCTCTGACATGGCTCGCTAATGCTGAGATTATTTCTCAGTAGTGAGACCCGACGGAGAAAGTAGCACAAGAGAAATGTTACAACATCCAGAGGAGATTGAAATGGACCATTTTGGAATCAACCAAGTATGTGTATAACTGTTTCTAATTAGCAGTTCTAAAGCACAGCATTTAGTTTGGAAAGTGCATGCAATCTTTCTCTTTCATTTAGCCAGGAGATCTTTCACAAACCCCAGCCCACTGAGCACAGACAATAGCCAAGACGTTCAGTCAGTGTACTGTTTAATACATACAGTGAGGGAAAAAAGTATTTGATCCCCTGCTGATTTTGTACGTTTGCCCACTGACAAAGAACTGATCAGTCAATAATTTTAATGGTAGGTTTATTTGAACAGTGAGAGACAGAATAACAAAAAAATCCAGAAAAACACATTTGAAAAATGTTACAAATGGAATTGCATTTTAATGAGGGAAATAAGTATTTGACCCCCTCTCAATCAGAAAGATTTCTGGCTCCCAGGTGTCTTTTATACAGGTAACGAGCTGAGATTAGGAGCACACTCTTAAAGGGAGTGCTCCTAATCTCAGCGTGTTACCTGTATAAAAGACACCTGTCCACCGAAGCAATCAATCAATCAGATTCCAAACGCTCCACCATGGCCAAGACCAAAGAGCTCTCCAAGGATGTCAGGGACAAGATTGTAGACCTACACAAGGCTGGAATGGGCTACAAGACCATCACCAAGCAGCTTGGTGAGAAGGTGACAACAGCTGGTGTATTCGCAAATGGAAGAAACACAAAAGAACTGTCAATCTCCCTCGGCCTGGAGCTCCATGCAAGATCTCACCTCGTGGAGTTGCAATGATCATGAGAACGGTGAGGAATCATCCCAGAACTACACGGGAGGATCTTGTCAATGATCTCAAGGCAGCTGGGACCATAGTCACCAAGAAAACAATTGGTAACACACAACGCCGTGAAGGACTGAAATCCTGCAGCGCCCGCAAGGCCCCTCTGCTCAAGAAAGCACATATACATGCCCGTCTGAAGTTTGCCAATGAACATGTGAATGATTCAGAGGACAACTGGGTGAAAGTGTTGTGGTCAGATGATACCAAAATGGAGCTCTTTGGCACCAACTCAACTCGCCGTGTTTGGAGGAGGAGGAATGCTGCCTATGACTCCAAGAACACCATCCCCACCGTCAAACATGGAGGTGGAAACATTATGCTTTGGGGGTGTTTTTCTGCTAAGGGGACAGGACAACTTCACCGCATCAAAGGGACGATGGACGGGGCCATGTACCGTAAAATCTTGGGTGAGAACCTCCTTCCCTCAGCCAGGGCATTGAAAATGGGTCGTGGATGGGTATTCCAGCATGACAATGACCCAAAACACACGGCCAAGGCAACAAAGGAGTGGCTCAAGAAGAAGCACATTAAGGTCCTGGAGTGGCCTAGCCAGTCTCCAGACCTTAATCCCATAGAAAATCTGTGGAAGGAGCTGAAGGTTCGAGTTGCCAAACGTCAGCCTCGAAACCTTAATGACTTGGAGAAGATCTGCAAAGAGGAGTGGGACAAAATCCCTCCTGAGATGTGTGCTAACCTGGTGGCTAACTGCAAGAAACGTCTGACCTCTGTGATTGCCAACAAGGGTTTTGCCACCAAGTACTAAGTCATGTTTTGCAGAGGGGTCAAATACTTATCTCCCTCATTAAAATGCAAATCAATTTATAAACATTTTCACATGCGTTTTTCTGGACTTTTTTGTTGTTATTCTGTCTCTTACTGTTCAAATAAACCTACCATTAAAATTATAGACTGATCATTTCTTTGTCAGTGGGCAAACGTACAAAATCAGCAGGGATCAAATACTTTTTTCCCCTCACTGTATGGAAACCTGCTTAGTTAACAACTGAGCCAAACTAAGCCCAGTCATTTTCTTCCTGTCTTGATGGTGGAACAACCGACAGACATACGGACAGACATGAAGTAGGCCATGACATTGGGGGTCTCTGACCCCTTACCTTCTCCCAGAGTCCTCTTCAGCAGGTCGTGCTTGGCCTGCAGTTTGGAGATGAGATTGCTGCCCTCCAGAAACTCCCGGAATTTCTGTGGAGAATTCAGAGTAATTACTAGGGCTGATGAGCCAAGTGAGCGTTGCCTGCCCTTA
This sequence comes from Brachymystax lenok tsinlingensis, assembly GCA_030435695.1. Lineage (NCBI taxonomy): Eukaryota > Metazoa > Chordata > Actinopteri > Salmoniformes > Salmonidae > Brachymystax > Brachymystax lenok. The sequence goes on along the minus strand of CM059793.1, from coordinate 39,176,015 downwards.
AGACACCAATCTCTGGTAAGGCAGCCAAGGGCAAAGGACGAAACGACAATGGGAGTTTTTTTTAAAAAGCTTTATCGCACCATGTCCATCTTTAGACAGCCAGGAGGACACAATAACAGAGAATAGCCTAGTCGCTCACTAAGGAAGATATATTTTTGGAGAGCTTTGTGTCAGAGTTACATTGCCCAGAGAGGGAATACATAATATATTCAGCATTTTAAAGCTAAAAAAACAAGTACAGTGAGCACATATTTTTGTCACATGCTCTATTACTAAGATACATTACAACTACTATCACGACACCACGGATCACAACGATCCAACGTAGTCAACATGTATTCATATTTACCAGCCAATCGATCAACAGCAGCAATTTCTATAGTGACTGTCAGTCTGAATTTAGAGTCAGCACAACTTATTGAAAATATTTTTTTGATACTGTGTTCAATGAATATAACCCTGCCCAGTTCTCTACAGTCAAAACCCAGAGGTTACCATTAGCGGGCGCTCAACTCACCATGAAGTAGAACTGCTCTGTCTCCTGCTGGTTGGCCCTCCGCTTGGCGATGCTGGGCTTGCTGAGGTAGGTCTCCGACACGGTGGACTTGACCGACTCGGTGGAGCGGCTGTGGTGGAAACACTCGGACACGTCATAGTCTTCGATGGTCACCATATCCTGGATGGTGGTCAGGGTGGCCTCTGACGTCTTCTTGATCTGGACAGAACACAAGAGAGGACCACAACTTTACTACACGTTTACAGTGCCACAGGTGTAAACACATTCAACTGTAGGTTGCTTTCCCTCGAGTAACGACCACTGACCAAAGATCCAGGAGACAGAGTTTATGACCTCTAAACTATAGGCACTGGCTGGGAGGGTGCTTGAGTGAGTTGTAGAAGTTATGGAGCGCAGGAGAGAGTTAGTGCTACGACAATGCAGTTAATCAATATTCATGTATCTATTTAACTGTGTAAGCCTACCAACACTACCCAATGGAAGCCAAATGGGAGCGCTATCAGAGCACAGCATGGTTGGTACCACCATTGTAACCAGGGCTTCCGAGTAGCGCAGCAGTCTAAGACACTGCATCTCAGTTCTAGAGGATGCACTACAGACCCTGGTTCGCTTCCAGGCTGAATTACAACCGGCCTTTATTGGGAATTTGTTCTTAACTGACTTGCTTGGTAAATAAAGGTTAAATAAATAAATAAATAAATACAAATAAATACCAATTCAAATAACTTATACCATGATCACCCTCTTAATGTGAGACATTGGCTTTCTGCCAGCCTCAGACGCAGCATGACAAATGCACCACTCCTTGAGCATGACTCCAGACCAGGGCAATGAATTTGCAGACACAGATAGAATAGAGCTGGAAGGTAGGTAGGTAGGGAGGAATGGTGCTCAGTCCCAGACTTTTCATTCTTATTTCCATAGCCGCCACTTCACTGTCAGCGAGTGCTTTTCCAAGAGCTTAAAAATGCCAGGGCTTGGCCAAGCATATCCCATCACTTCCAACAGAGGGAGGATGCCACAATGCAAGACTCCACTAGACACTGACGGTAACCGTGACTAAGTCAAAAATATACTTCTTTCCAGGGGATGATATATTCATTGTGTTAAAGCTTTAATGAAATGCATCTTATTTGCGAACAAACTGTTCCCACCTTCAAAGAGGTCTCACTCAGAGAAGTTTTGGCTCCTGAAAACACTCCCATTCCACTGATGCCCTGATGTGATATATTTGGGGGGAGGAGGATCGAAGGAGAGAGATGAAAGAGAGAGAGAGACTTAGAGAAGAGTTAGGTAGATAGACAGGGGGGAAAGGATGGTGCTGCATGCCGAGGGCTCACATGATTTCAGAGAGCATGCGTTCACCTGATGGTTCAGAGAGAGTATGAGAGAGAGAGATACCTGCCAGACTGTCGAGTGTGTCAGCGTGAGTCATCGACACAGAAAAGATGCAGAGAGAGAAAGAAGAGCGAGAGGGGGAGAGAAATAAGGAGAGTGAGAGAGAGGAATAAGGAGAGAGATAAAGAAGGAGAGAGAGTGAGTGAGAGCGAGAGAGAGAGGCCAACTCGCAAAGAACAGAAACAGCCTAACCACCATCGGAAGCAGAAAAGGCCACAGGGAGGTTAAGGCGTGTGACCATCAAAGTCAGAAGGCATGTACTTCTGATAGACGAGCTAGTAACTAGTCGAGATGTGAGTGCTTGAATGAGAAACATCTCAAATAAAACCATGACCTCTAACAGGAGAACAACATTGGTTTCACATGTAGCTACGACACACAGAGACAGGAACAGATTATAGCTCGTCTTACTTATTGTCTGACCCATGACTCATTCAACCTTTGACCCACCTGAGGAAAACAGGGTGGTATGAATGAACCCAAGGCTCTCTTTCTTTCAGCTCCCCTTTCATCTGTGTGTTGTTACGGTTAATGGATCACACGACTGATTCTGCGTGCTCACACACACACACACACACACACACACAGAGCGGCTGTAGTTACACTGTCATTCATCGCTATGTGGAGCAAAGAAACAAAAATGACACCATGCCAAGAATGCATGCCAAGTCCCACTGTCATTCGTCGCTACGTTAAGCAAAAAACAGAAATGACACACCATGCCAAGAGAGGCCATCTGGTGGGCAGGACACAGAGCAGTGGTTCCCCGTCCTGACCTGTGTGGGGCATCCGTTTCATCCAGGCAGACAAGGTCATGCAGCACCATGGCTTTTCATGACCCCCCCACACTGAGGGGTGCTGCCTGCACTGACTACAGACAGCCAATGTGAAAGCACCAGCTGGGCTTAGGTGTCAACAACAACTCCCCGTTCAGAAATACATTACACACCCAGTGTGATAGCCTGAGCCTTGTAGCCCAGCATGAAATACCCCCGTCAAACCACAAACATACAGTACTACAACACTATAGGTCTGGACAGGGAGAATGACAGTGTACGATAGGAAATTGAGGGTTGTCAAGCGATTAAACTTCTCATAACTTAGACGTTTCAAATGAAAGATGTCCTAAATCACTTTTCAGGCTACCTTCAATTACTACGGGAACTGGGTCATTTGAAAGTTTCAGAGGAGTGATGATACCCAGTGGAATGAGGAGTGATGATACCCAGTGGAATGAGGAGTGATGATACCCCGTGGAATGAGGAGTGATGATACCCCGTGGAATGAGGAGTGATGATACCCCGTGAAATGAGGAGTGATGATACCCCGTGAAATGAGGAGTGATGATACCCCGTGAAATGAGGAGTGATGATACCCCGTGAAATGAAGAGTGATGATACCCCGTGGAATGAGGAGTGATGATACCCAGTGGAATGAGGAGTGATGATACCCAGTGGAATGAGGAGTGATGATACCCAGTGGAATGAGGAGTGATGATACCCAGTGGAATGAGGAGTGATGATACCCAGTGGAATGAGGAGTGATGATACCCAGTGGAATGAGGAGTGATGATACCCAGTGGAATGAGGAGTGATGATACTGAGTGGAATAAGGGTGCTTAAAATTCCCCTCCTTTTGCGTGACAGGATTGACCAACATTCTGCTTCGATAGGACCCAAAAGACCTGGGTCTTCCTATATTAGCACTCCTACTATGAGAGACGCTTTGTGAATACGGGCCCAGAGTTGCACTGTTTAGGACCAGCCCATGGGTTCCATCATCTCTGTGCCCTTGGCACGGGAGTACAGTACCTTTCCTAACAAACTCCTGGGTACGAGACGAGCCCCCTCTTTCCACAGCCTCTCCCGGGTTGGCCTGTGGAGGCCAATGGGCCCAGCTGTCACAGTATGGAGAGGACCCACGCATGCAAGAGAATCGCTCCCAGCTAAAAAGCTGTTGAAAGCCCCTGTATACTCAGCAGACTACTAGTTACCAGTGTTGACTGCTAGGCTCATTTACAGCAAGGCTTTTAGTTAGAGGCGCTCACTGGGATATGCCCGTTGGGGCCCAGCAGGATTAGAGCAGGAGGCCTGGAAGTGATCCCTGTGACTGCTGGGGAGGGCCTGAGACTACAAGGCCATAAGGAGCAAGATACTTGTCCCTAATGGAATATTGACATTATTTGGCTTCTGAACTCTGCAGTTGAACATAATAATAAATAATAATAATGCCATTAGCAGACACTTATCCAAAGCGACACAATCATGAGAGAATACATTTTACGTATGGGTAGTCCTGAGAATTGAACCCACTACCCTGGCATTTCAAGTGCCATGCTCAACCAACTGAGCTACAAAGGACCATGGGCACGACCATGGGCAGCCTGACAAGTGACTTCACAACTAACACATCTCCAGTATAAAACGTGTCTGGTGAGGAGCAGGACTCCATCAGGGTCTGTGGTGAGTAGCAGGACTTCTATCCACCAGGACCTATGGTGAGGAGCAGGACTTCTATCCACCAGGACCTATGGTGAGGAGCAGGACTTCTATCCACCAGGACCTGTGGTGAGGAGCAGGACTTCTATCCACCAGGACCTGTGGTGAGGAGCAGGACTTCTATCCACCAGGACGTGTGGTGAGGAGCAGGACTTCTATCCACCAGGACGTGTGGTGAGGAGCAGGACTTCTATCCACCAGGACCTGTGGTGAGGAGCAGGACTTCTATCCACCAGGACGTGTGGTGAGGAGCAGGACTTCTATCCACCAGGGCGTGTGGTGAGGAGCAGGACTTCTATCCACCAGGCGTGTGGTGAGGAGCAGGACTTCTATCCACCAGGACGTGTGGTGAGAAGCAGGACTTCTATCCACCAGGACCTGTGGTGAGGAGCAGGACTTCTATCCACCAGGACCTGTGGTGAGGAGCAGGACTTCTATCCACCAGGACCTGTGGTGAGGAGCAGGACTTCTATCCACCAGGACCTGTGGTGAGGAGCAGGACTTCTATCCACCAGGACCTGTGGTGAGGAGCAGGACTTCTATCCACCAGGACCTGTGGTGAGGAGCAGGACTTCTATCCACCAGGACCTGTGGTGAGGAGCAGGACTTCTATCCACCAGGACCTGTGGTGAGGAGCAGGACTTCTATCCACCAGGACCTGTGGTGAGGAGCAGGACTTCTATCCACCAGGACCTGTGGTGAGTAGCAGGACTTCTATCCACCAGGACCTGTGGTGAGTAGCAGGACTTCTATCCACCAGGACGTGTGGTGAGGAGCAGGACTTCTATCCACCAGGACGTGTGGTGAGGAGCAGGACTTCTATCCACCAGGACGTGTGGTGAGGAGCAGGACTTCTATCCACCAGGACGTGTGGTGAGTAGCAGGATAATCTCCTGATCAGTGAGTCAGGGCTGCGGCTGGCCAACACTAAGCTAACACTGAACACACATATCCTAGGCTTTGATGTGCCACCCTGAGGTTTATCTGAAGAAAAACAAACACCGGCTCCCTACAAAGGAGACCGTATTGGATTGCCAGGGTTAGTGCAAAATGCCTGGAGAATATCCATTAAGTTCGGTACACACACAGAGAGAGAGACAGACAGAGAGAGAGAGAGAAAAGAGACTCCGTCTGTATCTAAAGCAGTGTTTCATCCAAATCTCAGAGGCTAAGGGAATTTAAATGACTGGATTAAAAGCAGGCTCTGAGAAATACCCACGTTGAATGGCAAAGGAATTGTAATAAACACAACTCTGTCCTCTGAGAAGGGTAGAGGTTTAACCAACACAGCATAACATATTCCATAATTTCTGCAAAAATATCTGCATATATACACCCAGACCAGAGGACCACAGTGGGCCGTCCCATGCTAAATAGCTCCCAGAGTCCTCCATCTCTGATGTTAATAAATCATCTCATCCATGTTCTCTTACACCCTCTCATGGAGTCAAGGGTCGAGGAAACAGCTGCATGTCAATTGATAGCATAAAACAAAAACAAATTCCAGCTTTTCACTTCCTGCCTGGAACGGATCTTGGTCAGTCAAATCCTTGCCTCCTGTCCTTGCTTCTTCAATTCCTTTGGAGGAGAGGATCCAAGGTCCCTCCCTCATACATCCTCCTCCAATGAGCTTGGAGCAGAATTGAGAAAACAAGGAGGGAAGAAGCAAGGAATTGACAGCTTGGCACGTTTGAAATAGCCAATGTGTGTACAGTTCTGCTTCAGTGTTTTGACAGCCCCTGGAAAGGCCTTTTCAATTACACACCATGCCAAGAAAGAGAGGCCATCAGAGCAGTGGTTCCCCGTCCTGACCTGTGTGGGGCATCCGTTTCATCCAGGCAGACAAGGTCATGCAGCACCATGGCTTTTCACCATGACCCCCCACACTGAGGGGTGCTGCCTGCACTGACTACAGACAGCCAATGTGAAAGCACCAGCTGGGCTTAGGTGTCAACAACAACTCCCCGTTCAGAAATGCATTACACACCCAGTGTGATAGCCTGAGCCTTGTAGCCCAGCATGAAATACCCCCGTCAAACCACAAACATACAGTACTACAACACTATAGGTCTGGACAGGGAGAATGACAGTGTACGGTAGGAAATTGAGGGTTGGCAGGTGATTAAGCTCGTCAGAACTTAGACAGTACTAGACCCTACAATATAAAAGTTAAAAAAGATACTGAGAACTTTCAGACATATCATGCATAATCTCTGCCAAAAACACATATCTATAAACTTTATTTAGTTGTATAATCAAACCTGTCTGAAATCTCTTGAAGCAGCGGAAACTGACTGACACATTCACAAGCATTCATTCCTAAGTCCTTATTTCTTTGTGATATAAAAGAGAGAAGGCTGTGTGCACTGATGCGAGACGAGAGGAGGGAGCGGAGATAGCAGGTCAGACGGGAGACAACGTGAGACACAAGAAGCCAGACTGACGGACGTGATTGCACTCCCTAACACCGCAGCAGCAGACAGACATTTCCTTCCAGTTGGCTTTTTACTTAGCAAGCACTCAGGCATGCCAGCCAGCACAAGTCCGATTAACCTCTTAGCGCGCCGATCCCTTTAGCGGGATCGTTTTCAGAGCAAACATAACGCGCCAAATTCAAAATACATATTCGTAATACATATTCGTAATATTTAACTTCGATATACAAGTGTTGCATAGTGTTGCATAGCCATCAAAAGCTCTGCTTGGCAATATCACTGCGTTGTCAGATTTTAAAAGGCTTTCTTACGCGAAAGCACTACATTTGATTGTTTGAGGCTAGTACCTCACATATTTTCCACATTAGCATAAATTCATATCCAGCTCGGTTCTCAAAATATCCATATCACAGCTAATATAAATCGCTTACCTTTCAAATAACTTCTTCTGAGGTCTTCCCAAGTGTCCAAACAAGATAATCCATGGTTCTTTTGTTAGAAAAAGTAAATAATTATATCCATAAATATCCGTTGTTTTTGGCACGTTACGCTCAGCTACTCCACCAAGCATTGTCAGTCTACTCGCCTCGCTTTACAGTGAAGGGATCGCGTTCAAATTATACCTCTCATCTTTTCACAAACAAATCAAATATCATTAATAATGCATCCTTATGTATTCTTTTATGAATAATAGCGATCATATTTTACAAGAACGGTAAGTGAAACGTTAAAAGACTAAAAGAAAGTTGGTCGCGCTGGCGTTCACGCTCTCGTGAACGCACGCCTGTTTACCTTTTTCCCTACCCGTAGTAATTTCTCTCTAAGGATCTGGTCAGAGCTTTTTCCTCCATACCCTTTCCAGAGACTGTTGACATCTAGTGGAAGCCATAAGTACTGCAACCTCGGTCCTATTCCCCATAGAAAAATATTACATGGGCTTCAAAATGAGAGGAGAGCAACAAAAATAAATTCGGACAGAAATCTCTCTGGTTTTTGCCTGCTAAATCTGTTCTGGAATAGCCACAGACTATATCTTAATGGTTTTATAAACTTCAGAGTGTTTCCTATCCAATAGTACTAAATATGTAAATATCCTAGTTTCTGGCCATGAGTGGTAGGCATTTAACTTTGGGCACGTCAGACAGGCGAAAATTTGGAAAATGGGACCCTAGCTGGAAGAGGTTAAAATGTTACAGCCAGGGACGTATCGCCAATGTCAAAACCGAGAGGTGGGGGACTGAGTGTTCAAATAGAATATATATTATGTCTCTGTGTGTGTGAGTGTGTGAGTGTGTGAGTGTGAGTGAGAGAGAGAGGCAGTGATTTTTTTTCCACCATTGGGACGAGGGAAAGAACTTCTCTGTGTGGTTCTGAAGACTGCCTGCAGGGCAGGAGAGGTTTTTGTTGTATGGTAATTATTCCAAATTCAATTTCTAAATGATTTAAGCCATCAACTGTCCTTGGCTGACTTCTGACTTAAGGTATCTTTTCATACAGCATTTTACTTCCTTCCCAACATGCAACAACAATGGACCGAAACAGTTGTGTTCAATAATCTCAGAGTAAAACATTTTAAAAAAAGGACTTAAACAGGGAGGACCACCTGAACTTAAGGACTAATTGGTCCAATAACCAACACTCGTTTGCGTTTTCCATGGCAACACTTTTTCTGTTGCAAGGCTGACTAAATAGGACCAAGGTATGTCAGAGCTAGCCTCCCTCTTACCTCCTCGTTCTCAATGTTCAGAGTGGCCAGGCGGGACTGGAGCTGCTGGAACCTCAGCATTAGCTCTCCGTTCACCGGGGGGTTGCATCGCAATCTGACACACCTGTGCAGGAAGAGGAAATGCATCATCACTGAACAGGAAGTCACTTCATCACCGCCGTCAGACAGATGGCTCACTTAATCTTTAACCTAAGTAGTAAATCAGTTTAAACTACACCACAAACCACAATGGTGTCCACTGACCCAGATCTGAATCCAGACAGCCGCAGAACAGTAGTTTGTGAACAAACATGATATCAGATAGAGCCAACGACTCCACAGTAAAACGTATTGTTCGCGACTTAAGGCTGAGAAATGAGACATGCTTGTCATTGGCTTCGGCCTATAAAAACCTGCTCTGCCAGCTTAGACACAGTAAAGTTATGCAATTAAGCCGCCAAAACCAGGGCTCATTTAGTACGAGACATTTTAATCAAATTCTAATTCAATTCCACACTGTGAAGCATTTAGGACTGAACATATTGATTCTAGTAAAAAAAATGGAGGTGTCTTCAACCATTTGGACAAACAGCACTAGCTTTCACTACAATAATGGAAGAATGAAAGAGCAGATGACAAATTAACTCAGTGTCTCACCTCGTCGCCCATGTGGGGCTGGAACTCAAACTTCATGGGCGGGCAGAAAGCAGTTGGGTACAACTCCATGAAGCGCTGGCGGTCGCTGCGGGGGTCCAGGCTGTCCACGGCGTTCTCGATGATGTCCAGGCCCTCGTGGCGACTAGTCTCCAGGTTGTACTCCGCCGACAGGTAGGTCCTCAGGGCCCGGTTCAAGCTGGCGTGGTAGCCCAGATCACAGCACTGGTAGAGGGGAAGAGGAGACTAAATTTGGATCAGGAAGTCCTGTTTACTGGATCTTCTGACAAACTGATAGTAAGCCATGCAGAATGTCGCAGGCACTAAAAGGTTAGGTCTAAATGCATTCGGCAGACTGCCCTAAAACATTAAATGTTATCCAGCAAATACACATACACTGAGTGTACAAAACACCTTCCTAATACTGAGTTGCACCCCTTTTACCCCCTCAGAACAGCCTCAATTCGTCAGGGCATGGACTACAAGTTGTCAAAAGCGTTCCACAGGGATTATGGCCCATGTTGACTAAAATGCTTTAAACAGTAGAGTCAAGATGGACGGATGTCCCTTTGGGTGGTGGACCATTCTTGTTGGGAGTGAAAAACCCAGCACTATTGCAGTTCTTGACACACAAACTGGTGCGCCTGGCACCATTGCAGTTATCTTGCCCATTCACCCTCAATGGCACACAGACAATCCATATCTCAATTGTCTCAAGACTAAAAATCCTTCTTTAACCTGTCTCCTCACCTTCATTTACACTGATTGAAGTGAATTTAACAGGTGACATCAATAAGGGATCATAGCCTTCACCTGGTCAGTCTATGTCATGGTGTTCCAGTTTGTTTATGGAAAAACGAACAACATTGTAACAGTTTAAACAAAGTCGACAATGTATGCTCTCTTAGTCTTTCCACACACTGTAGTCATTAACATTATTGGCCGTTAAGAGAATAGTCTGATACTTTCTCTGACAGCTGCCTTGGCCCTGAGTCATATAACCTGAATACTGTTTCCAACATGAATAGTTCCTCCAACATCGGACGCTGGATCGCATTAACTAGTTCACACGGACAGCATTGGAGGCTGATGGAAGACACCCAGACTCAGAAGCACTGTGCCAGGCAAGCTAACCGCCCGATTTGTCTAGCCTAAATAACATTGGATCATGATAGGCCCAATTCATAAAATCCAACTTTTTTGAAACCCTGTCCTGTCACCTCCGAGACAAAACACGAGTGTCTGTGAACAGCAGCACAAATACAATTAAAGCAGGAGGAAGGCAATTTTAGCACCCAGCATTGCAGCATGGAGGCTTGGTCAAAAATATATAGGTTAGGACATGAGGATTCTAATGTAAAATATCTAGTATTCATAAATGTGGAAGAAATCTAAACAAGGGGACTAGCAATGCGAGCAAATGACTGGAAGTGAATGTTATCAGTACAGAAAGTTCTCCATCAAATTGGAAAATGAACACATTCCTAGTGAATTTCAGCTAACTAGTCTGCAAGCACATAACTGTTTTACTGTCATTCTATTAATTTAAATGTTTTCCAAATTATCTACAGCCACTTTATTACTTTTCCTGACGACTGGTCACGTTTTCAATGCTAATCCTGTGGAATCAGCAATGGCGCTGGTCCAATGAATTTGTTTATTTTTGAACGCTGCCGCATGGAATTATTTCATTGTCCTTACCTCTATATTTTCAACCTAGCATGGAGGTCACATTTCTCACAGATCCCCTTCCTTACCGACTGTCTGGAATACACAAATCGCTAAAAGTACCCAGCGTTCCCCGGGGCTGTGCTGGCAACGCCAGAGAAATGGTACAGTACATCTATTTCTAAAGGGGAAAAATTATATCCCAGGTAGGCCAGTGTATAAATAACTCATGTTTATAGGTCTGGGTTCTGGAGGAGCAAACAAAGTAATCTGCTGGGTAGACAGAGTACAGAGTACATAGTAGTACTGAGTACAGAGCGGTGATATGAGGGATGGGACGGCTGAACTACAATATACACCAGTCCTTGTTAAAAACTGTGTTTCAGGGGCAGGGCTTCTTCCCACACCCCAATGAAGCTAAAGATGTGATAAAGTGTGTGTGTAGGTGCGTCTGTCTGTACTGTCCGTCATGCAGTACTGTGTATAACATGAGGACATGGGGATGGATGGTAGAATAGTAGAATAGCTTGAATCACAAGAGCTACTAATCTACTGGGCTTTTTATTTCTCTTTCTGCAGTCATTTCCATCCCACAGTTTGTTTGGTGTGTCTCTTTACCATATTTCAGCTCTCCTGCTAAACTCATCAGTTTCTTTCTACAGACCCAGATATTAGGTCTGAAAAGGACCTAAATAAATACTGCTGAATGGCAGGGTTTCGTCACCATTACGAGGATTGAAAAAGAGCATAATAAAATGTACCTTAGCAGTGAGACGCGTTTAAAACAAAAACATACCGTATGATTGGGTGTTCAGACGGCTTCATTTGAAGTCTGGGGAGAGGCTTAGACTGAGAAGCGGCTCTCTGTTTGTGGCAGAGTGAATCTCTCTGCGGCTTTTGTTACGGAGTAATGTATACATTCCCTCAGATCTTTAGGAATGTATGAGTGAACATCATTAAGCATGTTAAGAAGGCTATGTCTGAAATGGCACCCTATTCACTTTATAGTACACTACTTTTGACCAGAGGCAATAGGGCTTGGGTCAAAAGTTGTGCACTATGTGGGGTATAGGTGCCATTTTGGATGCAGCCAAGGGCTTATTAACGAGAGGAGAGGGAGTAGAGACGCTGTTTGGTAACACACTTTCTAATTTGGCCTTGACAACCAAACTTTCCCAGTTTTACAGTGCAGATAAATGAGTGTCTGTTCTTTAGCTTGAAGTTTCTCCAAACTATAAACAAGTAATGCGGTTTACTTACATCAATTAGGTCGGACAAGTCGTGGATGTAGTACTTGAAGATGGAGGAATTTGTCGCCTCCAGCGTCAGCAGGTACTCGTTTCGTGCTTTGATTGACTTCAGCTTATTCTCAGAGTACTTGGCCTGGCGCTGATATGAGAGAGAATGAGAGGGTGTGAGGATGTGAGTGAGAGAAAGGGAGGAAGAGAAAGAGAGCGAGAGAAACAGAAATGAATGATCAAAAATGCCTTCAGTGACAGTGGAGCATGCTGTCATGTCTTCATGCACACTGTATGGCAGCTCTCTCACAACACAACACAGTCATCATTTCAGGATGACTGGCAAACAGGAGCTGGCGTAGATAGACAACAGCGGAGCGGAGGGCAAATAACAGCTACTACGGCAACAAAAAAATAAAGAAAAAATAAGAATGGGCCTAAACTCTGCATGCTTAAAAAACAAATTCATCTAGTATTAGCCACTTCCCAGCCCAGCCGTGCTCATTCTGACTAACTCTTAAGACAGAGGGACCGTTAGTTAGTCACCAGCCAATGACCAATGAACACTGACTCACATACTGACATGGTCTTAGATATTTTAACGCTTTGCAGGAGCCTGTGAAAAAAATGCTGTTCCCGTGGCCATTAAACCATTGGTCACAGAGCACTAACAGAAAACAGGCCTCTGCTCCTTCTGAGAAGAACACAAAGGAATCTGGCTGTTAAGTGACAGTGTGGTTTCCATCACACACACACGGGAGACGCGCGGGCACACACACACACACAGCTTCTGATACAAAATGGAGGTCTGGCTGGCTGGTAGAGGTCTGTTTCTGTTACAAATGATGAACACTTTCAGGGACACCTGGATGGCAACGTAAGTTCCTCAAAGTTGGGTCTGTAGAAAGTGAAAATATACACTATTAATGTAGAGGAGAGCTTGACCATAGAAATATAATCTATGAGCGTGACTAATCATAGCTGGCCAACTGTGCTCTGATTATGTTTACCTTATGATTATGTCCTTTCTAGCACGGTTCCAGCAAATATGATGGATGCGTAACCAGGCCGGCGCAGAACAGCTTGGCTTGGCCCATTAGTGTAAAGCAGGCATAACTGTGCTGTACCTTCTCCTTCATCTTCTCGATCTTCTTGACGGAGCTGCGCCTCTGGTGCTTGTCCTCTAGGCGGATGCTGAAGACGGGCTCGGCCCGGCCGATCTGCTTCTCCTCCTGCTTCTCCGCCTCTTTCAGCTTGCTCTCGGCGCTGATGCTCTCCGTGTGGTACATGTGGTAGGTCTTCATCACCTGGGGGGGGGTTGAAAGAAGAGGTCAGAGGTCAAGGGTCAGTCATTCAACCTCACAGTAAGAGTGAGAGGCTGCTTTGAACCAAACAAAGCTTTCATCTACTACCCATCTACTCTTCACAGACCGATCCAGCTCTACTTCACAGTAGGACATTCTTACTTCACCACCACAAATTGAAGGCAGATTGCCTCGCTCTGTTTTTATATGAGGCTCTTATACAGTATGAACTCAACAACCACGACGCACTGCCGTTCTCATTTACCATGTTGCTCTGCATTTGAAATCCCGTCTACACTTAGCAGTTTTCTGGAATCACCACCACCGTTTTATACGGGATGACAATTCCATCTGAAGCGTACAGGTAATGCTACAGCTCTGTAATGGGGCACCGAGGGACAGACACCCAATCATCCCTGGCTGCCGTAGCCCAAGACGAAGTGCCGTCAGCGGGGTGCCAGCAGGCAGGCAGGGCCCATGTCAGATTAGGTGGTGACAGACGTACAGACTAAACCACATACACAACAACCCTGTTCCCTCCCCTTTGAAGTGGAGAGCTATGATCCCTCAAAGGTAATGTAACATTCCTGAGGCCAGGAGTTTCAAAAGACACCAAATTGTAAATAAGTTTGGCATGAGGTGATACGCAGACCTGGGTTCAAATACTATTTGAAATCATTTCAAATACTGTAGCTGTGCTTGATTGAGCTTCCCTGCTGCAAGGAAATCAATAGAACAGTACCTAAAAGTGGAAGCACTGCCCACCTTGCACTCCAGGCAGACTAAAGAAAACACTCAAAGTAATTAAAAGATTTAGTCATTGTAATCAGATCTGGTGATACACTACATTTTAAGTGGGTATGCTCCCCTTGTCAATGCATCAGAACCAGAATTGAGGAAGAGTGATGGAGGCGTAGTGGGAAATGCATTACCACCACAGCAAAACACAGATTAAAGCTACTTCCTTTGGTTTGACTCATTGTTATCCAAACAGGAGGGAGCTATTACCATTACTCACACGACTGTAGAATACATTAGGAAGTGGCTCATGAGTAGCCAGGTACAACTGCTGCTCAAGTAAACCATGATTTCTTCAAGGGCCGTGACAAGTTCATAAGAGACTATTTATGACACATCCTAATGGCTCTCTGAGTGTAGTGATTGGAATGGAAAGCTGACATAGAAATGAAGGCAGGGGCTCTGAATGAGACTGACGAATCACCAAATCAAAACAAACTATTTCTCACATGCGCCGAATACAACAAGTGTAGACCTTAACGTGAAATGCTTTCCACCAATGGGAGTCACGACTGACGACGACACATGCACTCTAGTAAAGTTTTTGTAAACATTGCTTTCATCCAGACTCGAGCAGCTATCTTGTTAAGCCACCCAAAAGCAATAAGACCTCTGAACTTTGACAAACGCAATTCTCTCAGGATGGGGGAGGTACTGACAGAAGGCTTCTGGGGAGAGGAAAAGACCTTAGCCTGGCTTTCACTGTAACCCTGTTGGGTCTGAGAGAATCAGTCCCCTTCCCCTGCTGGGGCAGGCCAACCCTAGCCTGAGTCCTAGATCTGTTTGTACGGTCTTGCCAACTTATTTGCTGTCAGTAGAAGGGCTAGCCTGTGTCCCAGATTTGTTTGTGCTGTTTTGCCAACAGACAATGACAACAAGTTTGCAAGACAACACAAACTGAACTGGGACTTAGGCTATCCCTGCTAGCGCCATCCCCTGCCAAGGCTGTCCTTAAACCCACTACTGACGCAAGACCAGCCACTGAAAATAAAGTCACCCCGAAGCTGACGGAAAGAAGTGATCCAACGGCTTAACCCAGTAAATTACGGTGTACAGTAATTTACAGTTACGCCGTCTGTATACATTGGTCTGCATAACCTCAATCGGAATCAAAATACAGACCTAAAACCTAAACATCTCCGCTCCACCTCCCAAAAACAAGATATTTTCATAACGGGTGGACAGACTTTTCCCTGCTTGTTTTCTGCTGGTGGCCAGAGCCACGTAATCGGAACCAGTGGAGAGAGCCTGAGAGTTGCGACCAACCACAGGCCATACTACTGACTTACTGGTCTGGAGCCCTGGTGTGTTTACTTTAACTCTCCTCTGCTTCTTATAGAGGGACAGATTTAGAACTGGGACCAGACCTGTTATTTCACAGGCCCTGGCCACACAGGCCCCAGTGGCTGTCTGATGCAATAGTCTTTCGCTCTCCCTCTCTGTGTGTGTGTTTTTCTGCACCATGGGGTAAATCAGGTCAAATTGGACTGCAGCGAGAGAGACGGTGACACAATCTGAGCTGTGGCCGTTACACGTGTCATGAACGATTGTAAGTATAACACAACGTAATTTTTGTTGGTACCCAAAGACTTACGCTACGGGGAAATTGATCCCCTGCTGAATACCTCCCGGGACAAGAGTAACTGTTCCCACATCTGTTCCTTGGGTTTTACCATAACAATCACTGCTGTAATCATAACATGATACAGGTAACTGCCAAAATAAAGGAAACACCAACATAGTGGCAGTTTCCGAATACCCAAACTAGCATACTACAACATACTTAAACTGCATACCTTTTACTCATCGTCTATACTAATTAGCGCCTAACGTTTAGTAAAAAGTATCCTGTATGCCACGGCCGCAACGCAGTAGCGGCTCCTGATTGGCTGATTAAGTGGGGCAGAGTGCGGGTGTTCGAAATTAAACAGACATGCATCGCATTAACCAGCCTGACAATGTCTCATTTCCAATTTGATACATTTCGGTAAACTCAATAGAATATAAATTGATATTTATGCCTACTCAGGCTGGTTATAGGCAGACTATCACCTTCAACCTATACCGTAGATGACCATGTAGCCCATATAGAATATTTAAAAAGGACTGAAGACAGAAACGGATCATTTGCTTCCATTTCAACATATTTATAAGTGCTGTAACATATCAAATAGCCTAGTACACACACCAAAACTCTTCAAATGTATTGCACAGAAAAACGTGGACAGTTGGGTGCTTCGGAACTTCAGAACCTCTGGACAGCAACATAATAAATTAAACCACTGATCATTGGGAACGAGATCAGAATGACTGCGAGCCTACGAGCCTACAAAAGGCCTGATTAACATGACATAAATAACGCAGCCACATTCTGAGTCCCCGGTGCCAACACATTCAGAAATCAAAAGATGATTTAGTATTTAGTTTAAAAGCTCTGATGAAGACCAAGGGAACAAGAAACTACTTTGAACACAACTGCAGAAATGTCAGGCATTTTCCCAATGAAGTAGTCTAGTTTTGTTGTTTGGCTACTTGAAGAGAACTAGGGCCTATCACTCGCAGCCCACCTCTTCCAATGCATTGTGGAAAAGTGTGCATCGACTTGATGAAGAGCCTAAATTAGTATAACAGTATATCCTGGCATTTAAACCATATGTCGCATACTGTTAAACATTCTATTTCCGTATACTGAGAATGTGGCATGCGTGATTGAGTTGTTTCCCGCTATTTGTTGATTTCAGTAGCGCATCCCTATATCTAATTGATGAGCTGTTTTAAAAGCCAAAATGAGTACGACATCCAGGCAATTAAAGTATACTCAATTCTCTAAATGTTGCACACTATTAAAAAATAAATCTACATACTCAAACGGATTACTTTTTAGGACGCAAGTATGGGTAACTCGGACACGGCCACTGTCTTAATAGGGCGTTGGGCTATCATAAGCAAGAACCATTTCAATGTGCCTTGGCATAGATTCTACAAGTGCCTGGAACTCTATAGCAGGGATGCGACACCATTCTTCCAAGATGTTTAGTGTTCTGTGGATGGTGGTAGAAAACGCTGTCTAAGGCACCACTCCAGAATCTCCCATAAGTGTTCAAATGGGTTCTGAGATCTGGTGACAGACACAAACACACACACACTTTAAACCGTCCCGCTCTTTGTGACCCCTCTTTCACAGATCTCTTCTTCTAGCCATGGTAGCCAAAATAATGGGCAACTGGGCATTTAGCTACATGACCCTAAGCATGGTGGGATGTTAATGGCATAATTAACTCAGGAACCACACCTGTGCTGAAGCACCTGCTTTCAATATACTTTGTATCCCTCATTTACTCAAGTGTTTGCTTGATTTTGGAAGTTACCTGCATCTTTGAGGTTTACACACCTAAATAGATTATCTAAATTGTCACTGAGCACTTACAACCTTCAGTGCAGAGTGATGCATTTAATTTGACATTATTGATATAACATGGAGGGCTGTGGTTGGCTGGTTGTGAATGAGCCACACATTCACTACTTAACGATTGAGGATAGATCAGCTATTTATCTTGCCCTTAACTAGTATAGTTTGCAGCTGCATTTCATAGTAGCCACGTTATGTGTCCTGTGATATGGGAATGGGGAGAGGGGAAGGATTACAATATTAATGCACTCACGAATAAGCCCTATGATAAAATATCTCTGGACAAAAAACAGTGGATGTTGTGTGTTCGGCTAAGTCTCTGGTCAATGAAAGATCCCAACTGCACTCTAGCCACTGACCAAATTATCCCTTTAACCAGGCCTGTCATGCCAAATAGCGTACCCCTTTCCAAAAAGTGTGTCCCCCTGCGTCACAATGGGATTTGATGAGCTCTAGCTTCCCTTGCTAGGGCTGTTGGTAGAACTTGCAAGATTCTGACCAGCCTACGTAACAAACCAAAGTGTCCGTTGCTATGCTGGTTGCTTGGCGCCATTTTACCACGTAGCAGTCGCAGAGGACGCAGGCAGTTCTAGTTCTATTTCACCTCATAAGCGCTCGCTCAGTCTGCGCAAAATTTCTACCTCAGAATTGCTCTCCAACAACAGTGTTTTTGACCGTGACTACCTACTGTTTCAGAAGACCGAAAGACAGGAAAGAGAACACTCTACCATATATCTGTCTTTATACAAGAAAATATTGTTAAATAGGTAAATAGGAGGGGGAAAAAATATTTATTTATTTTAGATTGACATTGCTAACTATTTATTTACCTCAGCCTGTCTAGTCAGCTAGCCAGACTGTTTTATTTAGCTAATGTTAGCTAGATAGCTAAGTGTTATTGTAGCTTTCTGTTTGTATGTAGCTTGCACTTTAATGGCATTAATGAGATTTTATTTTATCTTCCCAACCAGGAGAATTTCTATGAAGGCACCACTGATCTCGACATTGATACAACATTCGTAGGAGGGCAGAGAAATTCACAATTCAGGGTAACATTAAGCAGTTAACTTCTATGAGATCACTGGAAGTATTTATGTACAACCATTTTTCAACAACCATTTTGTATTTATCATGTATCCCCATTAGCTGCTGCCAAGGCAATAATATACATAATAAAATATTAAACATGAATTACAACAGATTTCACAATACATTAAGTGTGTGCCCTCAGGCATCTGCCCTACTACAACACACAATCCAGGTGTAAAGTATGTCATGACTGTCTGTGAGGATCACAATGAGTCAGATCAGCTTGGCAATGCCTGACAATAACAACCTCCACTCAGAGGGGAGGAGGGAACTGGTGTGGGGGGTTTTGACACCTCCACACCCTGACGTATATTAAGGAGAAGGGGGGCTCTTTCTCCCTCTCTCTTTCTCCTTTAGTATAAAAAAATAAAATTGTACTGAATCATGAGTAGGCTGGGGTTTTTGCAGATGCATGAGGTTACGACTGTTCAGGATGAGACATGATAAGAGGTAATGATTAATAAGAGGACTGTTTATCGATGTAATATATATATATACCTTAGAGTTTAATTCGGGAGATGGTAACTCTTAACCTCTTCCGTGTTGCCCCAAATTCCTAATGAGTTAATTGTTAAATGATTCTTTTAAATCGGGTGACAATTAAACAGTTAGTTGATTAGATAAATAACAGTCATCAGATTAATGAATGTAAAGTCATGACAAGAATGTGTTTGTATAGTGTGTATGTTAGGTGTGTTTGTGTGCATGTGTTCCATAAGGTGTATTTAAAAAAAATATATATTATTATCCGATTCTACTGCTTGTGTGAGTTACTTGTTGTGGAATAGAGTTCCATGTAGTCATGGCTCTATGTAGTACTGTTCGCCTTCCATAGTCTGTTCTGGACCTGCTAACTGTGAAGAGACCTCTGGTGGCATGTCTTGTGGGGTATGTTTGGGTATCTGAGTTGTGTGCTAGTAGTTTAAAAACAGACAGCTCAGTGCATTCAACATGTCAATACTTCTCATGAATACAAGTAGTGATTAAGTCGATCTCTCCTCTACTTTGAGCCAGGAGAGGTTGACGTGAATATTATTAATGTTAGCTCTACGTGTACGTTTAAGGGCCAGCCGCGCTGCCCTGTTCTGGGCAAGTTGTAATTTTCACAAGTCCTTTTTTTGTGGCACCTGACCACATGACCGGGCAGTAGTCCAGCCACTTTAAACAATTTTGTATATAATGTTCACATATCTGACATTACTCATATCAAATGTATACACTGTACTCTAAACCATCTACTGAATCTTGCCTATGCCGTTCGGCCACCCACTCAAATCACTAGCCACTTAATTATAATTGGATGAAATAAATGTATCACTAGCCACTTTAAACGATGCCACTTATATAATGTTTACATATCCTACATTACTCATCTCATATGTATATACTGTACTCCATACCATCTACTGCATCTTGCCTACGCCAGTCAGCCATTGCTCATCCATATATTTAAATGTACATACTCGTATTCATTCCTTTACTCTTGTGTGTATAAGGTAGTTGTTGTGAATTTGTTAGATTACTTGTTAGATACTACTGCATGGTCGGAACTAGAAGCACAAGCATTTCGCTACACTCGCATTAACATCTGCTAACCATGTGTATGTGACAAATAAAATTTGATGCGACAAAACTAGGGGCTGTAGGACCTGCCTTGTTGATATTGTTGTTAAGGTATTATGGACAGACCTCTCCCCATCTTAGCTACTGTACCCCCGCACATTGACTCAGTACTGGTACCTCCTGTATATAGCCTCATTATTGTTATTTTATTTGTACTCTTATTTTTTTCTTTAGTTTATTTAGTCAATATTTTCTTAATTCTTATTTTTCTTAAAATTGCATTGTTGGTTAAGGGTTTGTAAGCATTTCACAGTAAGGTCTACACCGGTTGTATTCGACGCATGTGACAAATAAAAGTGGATTTGATGCATCAATACGATAACACTTTACAATCCAGGGTTACACCAAACAGTTCAGTTTCCTCAACTTGCTAAATTTACAAATTCATTACAAGATTTAGTTGAGGTTTAGGGTTTAGTGAATGATTTGTCCCAAATACAATGCTTCTGACCTCAAACAAACACCTTTGGGATGAATTGGAACACCGACTGCGAGCCAGGTCTAATCGCCCATCATCAGTGCCTAACTCACTAATGCTCTTGTAGCTGAATGGAAGCAAGTCTCCGCAACAATGTTCCAACATCTAATGGAAAGCCAACCCAGAAGAGTGGAGGCTGTTATAGCAGCAAAGGGGGGACCAACTCAACAACCATACGTTTGGCAATGTAGTGTATTTCTTGCCACCCATTCTGAAACTGACTGCAGCTCTTTGTTAAGTGTTGCAGTGATTTCACTCACTGTAGTAGCTGACATGTATAATGTTGAGTCATCCGCATACAGACACACAGGCTTCACGCAGAGATATTTTGTTTTACAAAAATAAGGGGCATAGACAGCTGCCCTTGGGAATGCCTGATTCTACCTGGATTATGTTAGAGGCTACCATTAAAAAAACACCCTCTGTGTTCTGTTATACAGGTAACAACATAGCAGGGGGTGAAAAGCCATAACATAACATACATAACATTTTTCCAGCAGCATACTAATGATCAATAATGTCAAAAGCCATACTGAAGTAAAAAAAAACAGCTCTCAATCTTTTTATTATTTTCCATCTAGCTAGTTGGGAGGACAACCTGAAGGTAATTCTTTTTTCACCCAACAGCAGCGTCCAGGCCTACACTGAGTATTCGCCATTCGCCTAGTGTACGGATGGGAGCCGCAGCTGTTGACTGAGGTAAACAATGTACTGTATATACAATTATTGCCAATTGATTGACTTAGTGTTGTTTGTCTATTGCTATTTTTGTACAACATACTTTGCAGCAACTTTTGACTGGTACTGTAAATGTTTTTTTAAAGGCACAGTAAATGTTTTATTTAAAGGCACACATAGCCTACATATCAATACATACACACAAACTATCTAGGTCAAATAGGGGAGAGGTGTTGTTTTTTTTAAACCAGGTTTGCTGTTTATTTGAGCAATATAAGAAGGAACGGTTCCATGCAATAATGACTCTATAATACTGTACGCTTTCTTGAATTTGTTCTGGATTTGGGGACTGTGAAAAGACCCCTGGTGGCATGTCTGGTTGGATAAGTGTGTGCGTCAGAGCTGTGTGTAAGTTGACTCTGCAAACAATTTGGGATTTTCAACACATTCATGTTTCTTATAAAAAGATGCAGTCAGTCTCTTCTCAACTCTTAGCCAAGAGAGACTGGCATGCATAGTATTTATATCAGCTCTCTAATTACAATGAAGAGCAAAACGTGCCACTCTGTTCTGGACCATCTTCAGCTTAACTAGGTCTTTCCTTGCAGCACTGGATCACATGACTGGACAATAATCAAGAGAAGACTAAACTAGAGCCTGCAGAAATTGCCAAAAAAGCAGAGCATCTCTTGATTACGGACAGACCTCTCCCCATCTTTACAACCATTGAATCTATATGTTTTGACCATGACAGTTTACAATTTAAGGTAACGCCAAGTAATTTAGTCTCCTCAACTTGTTCAACAGCCACACTATTCATTACCAGTTTCAGCTGAGGTCTAGAACTTAAGGAATTATTTGTACCAAATACAATGCTCTTAGTTTTAGATATGTTCAGGACCAGTTTATTACTGGCCGCCCATTTAAAACAGACTGCAACTCTTTGTTAAGGGTTTCAGTGACTTCATTAGCTGTGGTAGCTCATGCGTATATGGTTGAATCATCAGCATACATGGACATATATTCTTTGTTTAATGCCAGTGGCAGGTCATTGGTAAAAATAGAAAAGAGTAGAGGGCCTAGAGAGCTGCCCTGCAGTACACCACACTTTACACGTTTAACAGAGAATCTTCCATTAAAGAAAACCCTTTGAATTCTATTATATAGACAGCGCAGAATCCACAATATGGCAGAGGTTGAAAAGCCATAACACGTAAATTATTTTCAACAACAAGTTATTGTCAATAATATCAAAGGCTTCACTGAAATCTAACAGTACAGCTCCCACAATCATCTTATTACCAATTTCTTTCAACCAATCATCAGTAATGTGTCAGTGCAGTACATGTTGAGTGCCCTTCTCTATAAGCATGCTGAAAGTCTTTTGTTAATTTGATTACAGAGAAATAGAAAAAATGGTTTGACCAAATACAATGCTAACAGTTTCCTAAGAGCTGGCAGCAAGTTTATAGGTCTGCTGTTAGAACCAGTAAAGGCTGCTTTACCACTCTTGGGTAGCGGATTTACTTTGGCTTCCCTCCAGGCCTGAGGACAAAGACTTTCCTCTAGGCTCAGATTAAAGATATGTCAGATAGGAGTGGCTATAGAGTCAGCTACCATCCTCAGTAGCTTTCTTTCTAAGTTGTCAATGCCAATAGTTTTTCCACCTCTCCCACGCTAATTCAAATCTGCAAAGCTTTTCTTTCACTATTAGTTTTTTTATGCATGAATACGATGGCTCACTGCTTGTTGTTGGCATTTCCTGCATAAGTTTGCCAATGAAGTAACCATTTGGAAGAAAGACGAGACCTATGAAACCTCTCTGCTCTTTCGCTCCTTGCTGGGGTCCCAATATGTTAAGGTGAATATAAAAATGTCAGATAATAACTATTTGCATTTGCACTCAAAATAATCCAAAGCTAGTTTTAGTTTTCCTAGCACTGATATTTTTCTCTTTGTCTTCCTAGGGTTACCTCGGTGGAAGCCAATAATCTTCTCCAGGTGGAGCTGTTGGACGGTCGACCACTGAAAGCCCTGACGCTCCCTACACTTTGGTGAAGCCCATGGGACAAAGTATGTCAAAGCTAACCACTGGGTCACAGTAAGTAACCTCCACTGCCAGGTAGGTACTATTAAGGTGTATGACTCCAGTGGGCATGACACCACCCCAAACTCACCTCTCTCTTATCTTCTCCAGGGACCATCCCTTACCTCCCTCATAAACCATGCTGACATAAAAAACAATTACAGACAGGTATGATTTCTTTATTTTCTGTCTGCCATTAACATTATTGCATGTCTAACCGAACATTTAAATGTAAATAAATCTGTATAAATGTATTTTTATATACCTGATCTACCTGTAACCTGTGTGTTTGCTTGTTTACGTCTCTGTCTCCTCCCGTCTCCTTTAACTTCTTAGGGAGCGGCTGCATAGGTGACGGTTTTGGAGAATCTGGCGTGCTCAAAGTAAAATGCCTGCCACTCAGGCCCATAAAATAGGATATGCACATAATTAGTACTATTGGATAGGAAACACTTTGAAGTTTCTAAGAGTGTTAAAATAATGTATGTGAGTATAACAGACTGATATAGCAGGCGAAAACCTGAGGAAAATCCATCCGGAGTTTTGTAAATGACCATCTTCTCCATTGTGCCTATTCATTTGTATTTTACCTAGGACTGAGACTGCAGTACCTATGGCTTCCACTAGATGTCAACAGTCTATACAAAGACTGTGAACTCTAGGAGTAAGCAAAACAGATAGGAAGAGCAAGTTGTCAGGGGACAACTTTGTAAACAAGGTTTGACGCGCGCGAGATTGTGAACGCGCACCACTTTATTTTTCTTTCCTATCGTTCACGTTATCGTCCGGTTGAAATATTACAGCAAATATACACAAAAGGATACCTAAGGATACATACAAAAATATGTTTGATTTGTTTGTAGAAAGTGTATAGGTATAATTTGAACGTGTTCTCTTCACGGTTCAATGGGCGACTCAACGGTGGATTTTATGATCATAACACGCCAACCAAACGGACATTTATGGATATAATAAATGATTTTTTCTAACAAAAGAACCATTGGATGTCTTCGTTGGACACTTGGGAAGCCCTCAGCAGAAGTTCTTCGAAAGGTAAGGGATTTTATATTAGCGATTTTATGCATTTTGTGAGACCCGCGTTGGTTATGGATTCATGCTAATGCATAAAATATGAGAGGGGCTATCCTCAAACAATCAAATGTTGTGCTTTCGCCGTAAAGCCTTTTTGAAAACTGACAACGCTGTGATATTGCCAAGAATCAGAGCTTTTGATGAATATGCAACACTTGTATATTGATGAATGTTTAATAATTCAACTTTTGGATTTTGAATTTGACACCTCACATTTCACTGGGTAGTGTCCCACTGCTCCCTAAGTAGTTAACTCTGCTCCTCTTCTCCAGGACCTAGGGGTTCTGCTTAACACCCAGACGTGGATCCACCTGATGTCCTCCATTACCAACCCCCCTCCAACTTTTCATTCCATAAAAATTGTTAGCTGACATGGTTAAGAGTGACTGTCAGTGACAGACATAAGGGCAAAACCACTGATGCACAACCTAATTTCGAAATTGCACCTGGTGTATTCCACTATTCTTACTCTCAATAGTAAGTTGAGTGCCTGACTGAGTACTACAAAAAATGCTAAACATAAAAAATATTTTTGGGGGTTGGGGGACCCCTAGGGAACATTGGCCCTAAGCGACCGCTTATGCCTTGAATCGCCACTGCCTCTAACAAAATCTTCCTCCAATGGTTAGAAAGTCTAACAAAGCAGATAACATGGTCACCAGATTAATGGGAAAGTACATAAACTACATGTCACACAATATATGTGAGTAGGTTATACAAAAGGGAAGATGCCAAGACCATACAGACCACAAAAGTCATACCCTTCTATCGGAGGAAGTATTAGAAATGTCAGGGTCTCCAGGGCCACCTGAGGAACATGAATCTCAGCTGCCACTATTCCAGGCCTGAGGGCAGCAATTAAAGCTACTGAATTAACTATTGACTAGTGGTTTAAGCACCCTGCTCTCCCCCAAGGTCAGAGACCTGAAGTGGCATTATCCACATAGCCTGATCCCAGATCTGCTTGTAACAATGACCATAAGAGTTTGTATGCAGCTACTTTAAGGCCAGACCAGGTAGGCTCTGATCTGGGAGGCCTGCCTTAGTGCCCGAGGTGTTCCCAACTATGTGACCTGATCAGGAAAAACGTTATACCCTATTGTTACAGTACAGTGATACAGCAAAACAGGAACCAGGAAATTAAATGACAACTTACAGTGTAGAGCTCGTTGAGGACCTTCATCAAGTCTTCCTGGAGCTGAAACGTTATCTCCTTACTCTGAAAAAGAGAAAACAAAGAATATGTTCAATGTGAGACATCTGTCGACTTTGCAGTACAGTAACATATTCATACATGGAACAAACAAGCAGTGTCAGGAGTACAGTAGGGCACAGAGCTGGAACGAGGATATCAAACAGAGACACTGTTGCCCATAGAGCCCGCTGTCTGCATGGCGTGAGTGATCTCAAATTAATAAATTCAATCAGCCATCCCATGACACAAGATTCACTCAATGCCATCAGACATGAGCCCACAATTTATAATTCTGAGATATTCAATACAGGGAAATAACAGTTGTGTGATTCATGCATGGTTAAAGCAGGGGTCTCAAACTGGCGGCCTGCAGACCAGATGTGGCCCGGTGAAAATAGAATGTGGCCCCCGGGCAAAATGAGTTTCAAACCACTGGGTTAAAGGTACTTTTACTATGCATGCCACCAATTCTTTTCACTATGTAACATACAAGTCATGGGTTGGGTTTATGCGATATATAATGAGATCTGACAAAGCATTTGGATATCCCTTCAATGTATGTATTACCTGGGTGTTATCACACAGTCTTCCACTGCACTTAAAGTCTCCCACTAACCCACTTATCTGGACCCTAATCTTATGTTGAGGCCTTTCCCAGCAACGGGGCCTCAGGAGGGCTGTGAAAATTTGATCTATCCCACCACCACTACCCAAATTGAGGGAGAGAGAGGGGGGCGTAGTTACATCTGATCTGGAGTTAGTAGGGGTAGTCATCTCTATCACAGAGCTTACAACAACTCTTATAAGCAACCTCTGTGCCCACCTTAACAGTCAGTCAAACTGGGTGAACAGAGAGGAGGACAGATCTTTCAATGCACCAAACACCCAAACGCTGTGCCGCTTACCACATGTAAATAAAGTTGGGTGGATTTGAACTTGATTCTCACTATACATATGAATCATACTGGGTGACAGTAGGTGCATTTCAAATGTACACATTTGTACAATAACAGTGTGTGTTGTTTGAGAGAAGCACATATCTGATAGGAGAGGTCATGTCCAGGGTTACTGTAGTTCACATGGGGTTTCATATAGCCTTGTAATACACATCTGTGGTTTCCTGTGGGCATGACCAATGAGGAAGTGTCTCTGCTGAGGTCACCAACCTCACCGATCCAGGTGGATCCGTACACGTCATAGTTGGCAACTGCAGATACAGTCAATGATACTCCAATAGAAATTATGGACCACTGAGGAATTCCATAGGTCGAAGTAGTGAATCTCTAATCTGGCCGCCAGAACTGAATAGTATGCTTCATCAAACACCTCTTGATGCTTGTGTTGTCATGCCATACATGTTTGGCGTGACAACGAACACAACATAACAGGGGAGTTGTCTAAAGCACCAACAGATCTGCAACAAAGCCATGGTTAGGGTGAAAGGCGTGCTCTTAGTCAGATCATCATTTGATTGTTTGAAGGAGGAAGTCAGTACAAACAAACAAACACAGGTCCATCCCAAAAAAGAGCTATACTCTAAGTCCTGCTGACTGACTGACTCAGGTGGAAAAGGTAGTGCCAGTCCAGACATGTGGGCGTAAACCAGAGGATTAGTTCTCGTCGTTTGTGCGTTTATGTGTGTGTTTGTGCATGTGTGCATGCATGCGTAAGTAAGTAATCAGCCAGTTTCCTCAGGCTGACCCAGTCTAGCCAACACCTCCTGTCCTGGCCCTCACCTCCACCTACCCAGACAATTCTCTCTTTTACTTACCTATTCACACAGGCACCGGACAAATAGACTTAGCCCTGTATAAATAGCGCTAAGTCACCAAAGCTTAAGCTAGGGTGCTCTCACGCACATTTAGAGAATGGAGGGCAGGCTCTATAGGCTGGCTGGGGCACTGAGTTTTGGGCTAGGTAGATTGCTGAGGCTGCTGAAGGGAGGGCAGCTCATAATAATGGCTGGAACTGGCACAGCCAGAAGAGGACTGGCCACCCCTCATAGCCTGGTTCCTCTCTAGGTTTTTTCCTAGGTTCTTGCCTTTCTAGGGAGTTTTTCCTAGCCACCGTGCTTCTACACCTGCATTGCTTGCTGTTTGGGGTTTTAGGCTGGGTTTCTGTACAGCACTTTGTGACATCAGCTGATGTAAGAAAGGCTATATAAATAAATGTGATTGATTGATTGGAACGGAGTGTATGGAATCAAACACATGGAAACCACGTGTTTGGTGTATTTGATACCTTTCCACTTATTCTGCTCCTGCCATTCCCACGAGTCTGTCTTCCCCAATTAAGGTGTCACCAACCTCCTGTGGTAGGTTATGGACTGATGAGATCGTTCCTCTTGCCCAAGTATGTAAATGCAGGCTGCAAATCGAAAAATAGATGAACAAGTCTATGTTGTTCATTCTCGTCTGAGAATAGCGCTTTAATGTTGTCGCTGTTATGTCCATAACTGCATTCATGAACATTACCAACAGGTGAATTGGGCTGCAAAGTGAAGTCTTCACTGAAATTACTCGCACTTCCTCCCCTGGGAAGAGACATTAGAAGCCTCCGTTCAGAGAAGAGGACCTCAGTCAACTTGTTAGATCTAACGCTTGTTAGTCCTTTCCTATTGAGAGAACTGGGAAACGGTCCAGTGGTCAATGAAAAGGCCTCTCAGGAGAGCTTGGGCACGGCTCCGACAGCTCATCCATTTCCCGGCTCTGCAGATGCCCCAGTTATGTGACCTGGGCAGGGCCTCAGACAGGAAGCAGCCACCTCAGCCACTCCACTGGCCACTGAAGACCCAGTAAACCAGAGAAGAGCATCTGAAGTACAAACCATTCACTTAGGGAGTGAACGTTAATTATAATAAGGGTTACAAGAAGAAAATCAGACCTCTGAAATAAAAATGGATGGCCCTCCCTTCAGCAAAATATTTTTTTACCTAAACCCTCTCTGAATGCTTGAAAATGATTTTTCAATTTCACTGAATTTGAAAAAGCATGACCCTCCCCCATTTTCCTCCAGGTACCCATTCCGTACATTTCAAACCATCCCTTAATGATTCATTATAACCGTAAGAAATTAGCCTTGAGCCTTAACTTCTTAGGGAGCAGCGCATGAGGTGACTGTTTTGGAGACCCTGGCGTGCCCAAAGTAAAATGCCTCCCATTCAAGCCCAGAAAATAGGATATGCACATATTTAGTACCATTGGATAGGAAACACTCTGAAACACACTTTTCTAAAAGTGTTAACCATTTGTCTGTGAGTAAAACAGAACGGATATGGCAGGCGAAACCCCGAGGAATTTCTGTCCTGGAAAAAGTGGTTTTGACACATTGCTCATTTGGAACCCCTCCCTTATGAAAATGCCCATATAAGGGCATATGAATGCAGTACCTATCGCTTCCTCTGGATGTCAACAGTCTCAAGACAATGTTCAGATTTTTTTTAGATGCTATTAGAGCAGAGAAGAAGAGGAATCAGGATGTGTCCCCTCTCACCAAGCGCGCTCTGTGGTTTTTTCCTTTCTTGTAGCCCAGTTTATATTCCGGTTGAATTATTATAGTAAATATACATAAAAGTGTTCCTAAGGATACATTAAAATATACATAAAAGTGTTCCTAAGGATACATGTTCCTAAGGATACATTTGATTGTTCTTGGACAAGTTTATAGGTATAAATTGAACGAGTTCTCTTCACGTTTCAATGGACGCTGTAGTTTCTGATTATAACGCGCGAACCAAACGGAGATTTATGGATATAATACATGACTTTTTCTAACAAAAGAACCATGGATTGTATTCGTTGGACACTTGGGAAGCCATCAGAAGAAGTTCTTCAACAGGTAATTGATTTGTTTTCGCTGTGAAATGTGTTTTCTGTGAACCGTGGAGGCTTATGAATTCATGGTAATGGTAAAAATATGTTAGGTGCTACCCTCAAACAATCAAATGTGGTGCTTTCACC
The DNA here is from genome assembly GCA_030435695.1 of Brachymystax lenok tsinlingensis. Classification (NCBI taxonomy): domain Eukaryota; kingdom Metazoa; phylum Chordata; class Actinopteri; order Salmoniformes; family Salmonidae; genus Brachymystax; species Brachymystax lenok. Next base: position 39,146,191 of record CM059793.1, on the reverse strand, counting down.
GTAAAGCCTTTTTGAAATCTGACAACGCTGTGATATTGCGAAGAAGCAGAGCTTTTGATGACTATGAAACACTTGTATATTGATGCATGTTTAATAATTCAACTTTTGGATTTTGAATTTGGCGCCTTGCATTTCACCTGGTAGTGTCGGGAGTGGGGAGCTAGCGCCCCAGCGCACCTTACTGGTCCTTAAGAAGTTAATCACTTCTCTCTGCCTGTACGTTTTGCAACCTATGGGCCTACCAATGTTATGATTCAATTTAAAAGGGTAGGAAGCATTTTTACTCAAAGTAACACAGTGTGGTCTTAGTAACTTAGTTGTAGTCATGATCTGGTTACCTATAACTACAAACAGTTATGTTTTTGCATTTTTTGATATTTATTAACTTATTTCCGGATATCTTCGGGAACTACCCACAAGGCACTATTTCTTAACCTCTCAGGGATTGCTGGGGCGCTAGCGGGCTGCTCCCGACACTACCAGGTGAAATGTAAGGCGCCAAATTCAAAATCCAAAAGTTGAATTATTAAACATGCATCAATATACAAGTGTTTCATAGTCATCAAAAGCTCTGCCTCTTCGCAATATCACAGCGTTGTCAGATTTCAAAAAGGCTTTACGGCTAAAGCAGCACATTTGATTGTTTGAGGGTAGCGCCTCACATATTTTTCCCATAGCCATGAATCGATTAGCCATCATGGCACACACAACACATTTCACAGCGAAAACAAATCAATTACCTGTTGAAGAACTTCTGCTGGGGTCATCCTAAGTGTCCAACGAAGACAATCCATGGTTCTTTTGCTAGAAAAAGTAATGTATTTTATCCATAAATCCTCCATTTGGTTGTGGCGTTATAATCAGAAAGCGACAGCCTCCACTAGTCCTTTGAAGCGTGGCGCAAACTCGTTCATCTTATACCTATAAACTTGTCCAAGAACAATCAAACATAGTTTTAAATGTATCCTTAGGAACACTTTTACGTATATTTACTATTATAAATCAACCGGAATATAAACTGATCGATAAAGACGGTAAAAAAGACACTGCGCACCTTGTCGGGAACGCGCACTGGGTACTGTTTACATAAAAAGGTCACTTCCTGGTTTGCTCTTATTCTCTGGTCTAATTCATCCAAAATGAAATTTTACACTGTCTCGAGACTGTTGACATCTAAAGGAAGCGATGGGTACTGCATTCATATGCCCTTATATGGTCATTTTCATGAGGGAAGGGTTCCCAATCAAAACCACTTTTTCCAGGACAGAAATTCCTCGGGGTTTCGCCTGCCATATGCGTTCTGTTTCACTAGTTAACACTTTTGGAAAATTCAGAGTGTTTCCTATCCAATGGTACTAAATATGTGCATATCCTATTTTCTGGGCCTGAATGGGAGGCATTTTACTTTGGGCACGCTTGGCTCAAAACCGACCCCTCAGCTGCCACTCCCTAACAAGTTAACATCATGTGGAGAACCAGTGCTACCTACTGTAGCTAGTTTCAGCTGGCTACTAGCCATGCTAGCATGTAATTACATTCCAAACAAAGTGTTGACGTTGATGAGCTACTATGTACATCGACAAAGAAGAAACCATATAAATTAATGGGAAAAACTGCAACTTCTCTTCTCCTGTGCGTTTGATAGTCGTAGTTAAGCGAGCGAGTTAGTGTTGTAGTAGTTTTCTATGGCTTGTAGCTAGTGCAGTAATACCCACAAGGATGGGGTTATGACTCATTTGTGGCCCAAAAATAAGCAAGCTTTAAAGTCGGAACGGTTTGTCCGGTTGACGGACCTCTATTTCCTACCAACCTACCGGTACATCAAGAGTGTCAGCAGTGATGGAGATAAAATAGGTAAAGTCGATGTGGATTTACCTCATAACGCTATTGTATTAGCTAGCAGACTCTCCCTCTAAAGGCCTTGCTCTTCTTTGACTTTGGTAGCCATTTCGGCAGTCAAATCGGTAAGTCTCCGCTCTCTCTCTACTTTATATCTGCTGGCTTTTTTTGTGGTGTTCTGTGGGTTCCTGCCTATGCTAGACTAGTTATTTGGCTTACTACTTAGCTATGTCGACAGTGGTGGTCGGCTAGCTAGGCTAGTTAGCTAGCTTACTTCACCGGTAAAATTATTTGATAACTGGCTAGATTAAGTATTTCCTAAACTTTGGTTTACTTTAATGTAGCTGTACGTTAGGTGTGGATAACAACTGGCTGACTCACGCAGAGCTAACGTAATGTTAGCAGGCTAGTTGGCTTGCAATATAGCAATGTATAACTTCAAAATAAACCAAATAGTTTGCGCTCATGACTACTTGTTCCAATACAATTTTCAGCCAACTTACAAGCAAATACAATAAATTCATAAAGTACTTGATTGTAAGTTGGTTGAAAATTGTATTGGAACAAGTAGTCATGAGTGCAAACGATTTGGTTGCAAAATAAATAGGAAACAGTCAAGACGTTGACAAGGTTATAAATAATGATTTTTAATGGAAATAATTGTGTCCTTCAAACTTTGCTTTCGTCAAAGAATCCTCCATTTGCAGCAATTACAGCCTTGCAGACTTTTGGCATTCTAGTTGTCAATTTGTTGAGGTAATCTGAAGAGATTTCCCCCCATGCTTCCTGAAGCAGCTCTCACAAGTTGGACTGGCTTGATGGGCACTTCTTACGTACCATACGGTCAGGCTGCTCCCACAACAGCTCAATAGGGTTGAGATCCAGTGACTGTGCTGGCCACTGCATTATCGACAAAATACCAGCTGACTGTTTCTTCCCTAAATAGTTTTTGCATAGTTTGGAGCTGTGCTTTGGGTCATTGTCATGTCGTAGGAGGAAATTGGCTCCAATTAAGCGCTGTCAACAGGGTATGGCATGACGATGACAGCCTGTACAAATCTCCCACTTTACCTCCACCAAAGCTCCCCCAGACCATTTCTTTTATTTTACCTTTATTTAACTACAGTCGTGGCCAAAAGTTTTGAGAATGACACAAATATTAATTTCCACAAGTTTGCTGCTTTAGTGTCTTTAAATATTTTTGTCAGATGTTACTATGGAATACTGAAGTATAATTACAAGCAAGTGTCAAAGGCTTTTATTGACAATTACATGAAGTTGATGCAAAGAGTCAATATTTGCAGTGTTCTTTTTCAAGACTTCTGCAATCCACCCTGGCATGCTGTCAATTAACTTCTGGGCCACATCCTGACTGATGGAAGCCCATTCTTGCATAATCAATGCTTGGAGTTTGTCAGAATTTGTGGGTTTTTGTTTGTCCACCCACCTCTTGAGGATTGACCACAAGTTCTCAATGGGATTAAGGTCTGGGGAGTTTCCTGGTCATGGACCCAAAATATCAATGTTTTGTTCCCCAAGCCACTTAGTTATCACTTTTGCCTTATGGCAAGGTGCTCCGTCATGCTGGAAAAGGCATTATTCGTCACCAAACTGTTCCTGGATGGTTGGGAGAAGTTGCTCTCGGAGGATGTGTTGGTACCATTCTTTATTCATGGCTGTGTTCTTAGGCAAAACTGTGAGTGAGCCCACTCCCTTGGCTGAGAAGCAACCCCACACATGAATGGTCTCAGGATGCTTTACTGTTGGCATGACACAGGACTGATGGTAGCGCTCACCTTGTCTTCTCCGGACAAGCTTTTTTCCGGATGCCCCAAACAATCGGAAAGAGGATTCATCAGAGAAAATGACTTTACCCGAGTCCTCAGCAGTCCAATCCCTGTACCTTTTGCAGAATATTAGTCTGTCCCTGATGTTTTTCCTGGAGAGAAGTGGCTTCTTTGCTTCCCTTCTTGACACCAGGCCATCCTCCAAAAGTCTTCGCCTCACTGTGCGTGCAGATGCACTCACACCTGCCTGCAGCAAGCTCTGTACTGGTGGTGCCCCGAATCAACTTTAGGAGACGGTCCTGGCGCTTGCTGGACTTCCTTGGGCGCCCTGAAGCCTTCTTCACAACAATTGAACCGCTCTCCTTGAAGTTCTTGATGATCCGATAAATGGTTGATTTAGGTGCAATCTTACTGGAAGCAATATCCTTGCCTGTGAAGCCCTTTTTGTGCAAAGCAATGACGACGGCACGTGTTTCCTTGCAGGTAACCATTATTGACAGAGGAAGAACAATGATTCCAAGCACCACCCTCTTTTTGAAGCTTCCAGTCTGTTATTCGAACTCAATCAGCATGACAGAGTGATCTCCAGTCTTGTCCTCGTCAACACTCACACCTGTGTAATGAGAGAATTACTGACATGTCAGCTGGTCCTTTTGTGGCAGGGCTGAAATGCAGTGGAAATGTTTTTTGGGGATTCAGTTCATTTGCAAGGCAAAGAGGGACTTTGCAATTAATTGCAATTCATCTGATCACTCATGACATTCTGGAGTATATGCAAATTGCCATCATACAAACTGAGGCAGCAGATTTCATGAAAATTTATATTTGTGCCATTCTCAAAACTTTTGGCCACGACTGTAGGTAGGCCTGTTGAGAACAAGTTCTCATTTACAACTGCGACCTGGCCAAGATAAAGCAAAGCAGTGCGACAAAAACAACAGAGTTACACATGGGATAAACAAACGTACAGTCAATAACACAATAGAAAATTCTATATACAGTGTGTGCAAATTAAGTAAGGAGGTAAGGCAATAAATAGGCCATAGTGGCGAAGTAATTACAATTTAGCAATTTATACTGGAGTGATAAATGTGCAGATGAGCATGTGCAAGTAGAAATACTTGTGTGCAAAAGAGCATAACCAGAGAGTTTACAGTCTAGCCAGACACCTAGGTATTTATAGTTGTCCACATATTCTAAGTCAGAACCGTCCAGAGTAGTGATGCTAGTTGGGCAGGCAGGTAGTGATCGGTTGAAGCCCATGCATACTAGCATTTAAGAGCAGTTGGAGGCCATGGAAGGAGTGTTGTATGGCGTTGAAGTTCGTTTGGAGGTTTGTTAACACAGTGTCCAAAGAAGGGCCAGATGTATACAGAATGGTGTCGTCTGCGTAGAGGTGGATAAAGGAATCACCTGCAGCAAGAGCGACATCATTGATATATACAGAGAAAAGAGTCGGCCCGAGAATTGAACCCTGTGGCACCCCCATAGACACTGCCAGAGGTCCGGACAACAGGCCCTCCGATTTGACACACTGAACTCTATCTGAGAAGTAGTTAGTGAACCAGGCGAGGCAGTCATTAGAGAAGGCATCTAGCTTAGATTGTAGGATGGCCGGGGGTGTTAAGCATATCCCAATATCCCAAGTCACCTAGCAGTACGAACTCTGACGATAGATGGGGGGGGCAATCAATTCACATATGGTGTCCAGGGCACAGCTGGGAGCTGAGGGGGGGTCTATAACAAGCTGCAACAGTGAGGGACGTATATCTGGAGAGATGGATCTTTAAAAGTAGAAGCTCAAACTGTTTGGACATATACCTGGATAGCATGACATAACTCTGCAGGCTCTCTCTACAGTAGATTGCAATTCTGCCCCCTTCAACTGATCATCTAGTGATTTGGGAACAGAGAATAAAAGGAGCAGATTTCTGGGCGTGGTAGAATAGATTCAGGGCATAGTGTACAGATAAGGGTATGGGTAGAGTGCGAGTACAGTGGAGGTAAACCTAGGCATTGAGTGACAATGAGAGAGGTTGCGCAGTTAAGCTAGGTGCGGTCTCCGCATGTGTGGGGGGTGGGACAAAGGGGCTATCTATCTGAGGCATGTTGAGCGGGACTAGGGGCTTCGCAGTAAAATAAAAAAATGAGGGCTGTCCTAAACAACAGTATACAAGGCATATATTGACATTATAGAGAGGCATAAAGCAATCACAGGTGTTGATTGGGAGAGCTAAGACAACAACGGATGAGACAACGGGTAAACAGCTAAGACAACAACAACGGGTAAATGGCGATGAATGGGCAGAAAGGGTCAGTTAGCTACACACAGGGCCATCACATTGCCGCCACCATGCTTGACAAATGGCATCAAGCACTCCTCCAGCATCTTTTCATTTTTTTTGCGTCTCACGAATGTTCTTGTCATCCGAACACCTCAAACTTAAGATTTGTCTGTCCATAACACTTTTTTCCAATCTTCCTCTGTCCAGTGTCTGTGTTCTTTTGCCCATCTTATTCTTTTATTGGCCAGTCTGAGATATGGCTTTTTCTTTGCAACTCTGCCTAGAAGGCCAGCATCCCGGAGTCGCCTCTTCACTGTTGACATTGAGACTGGTGTTTTGAGTGTACTATTTAACGAAGCTGCCAGTTGAGGACTTGTGAGGCGTCTGTTTCATCAAACTAGACAGACACTCTAATGTACTTGTCCTCTTGCTCAGTTGTGCACCGAGGCATCCCACTCCTTTTTCTATTCGGTTTAGAGCCAGTTTGCGCTGTTCTGTGAAGGGAGTAGTACACAGCATTGTACGAGATCTTCAGTTTCTTGGCAATTTCTCGCATGGAATAGCCTTCATTTCTCAGAACAAGAATAGACTGACGAGAAGAAACGTCTTTGTTTTCGGGCCATTTTGAGACTAATCGAACCAACAAATGCTGATGAACCAGATACTCAACTAGTCTAAAGGCCAGTTGTATTGCTTCTTTAATCAGCACACCAGTTTTCAGCTGTGCTAACATAATTGGAAAAGGGTTTTCTAATGATCAATTAGCCTTTTAAAATGATAAACTTGGACTAGCTAACAACGTGCCATTGGAACACAGGAGTGATGGTTGCTGATGTAGATATTCCATTAAAATAGTCCAGGTCATTTATAACATTAACAATGTCTTCACTGTATTTCTGATCAATTTGATGTTATTTTAAATTGACATTTTTTTAAATGTTCTTTCATAAACAAGTACATATAAGTGACCCCAAACTTTTGAACGATAGTGTATATAAAACACAGGAACATCACGTTTTTAACTGGGGGTTTTCCAATACGGATAATTGTCCCTCCGATTAAATCAGGGAAGGGACTATTCATCCGTACGTTCGTTTGCTTGCCACACGCGATATCTCAGAAAGCACTTGCCCCATTTTGACCAAACTTGGTTGAGTGATGCGTCTTGCCATAGAGATCAGGCATTTACAAAATTACACTGATTGGACCAAGGGGGGCGCTGCATCATTCGTGAGGGACAACATGTTTACTGTTGCCAAGTTTATTAGAGGACTACCACAAATGGGTTCTTCTTTAAGTGTACTGTTTATGAGTGATGCTAACCACATCTGAGAGAGAAGACTGGGAGAGAATGGAATCCACTAAGCCACGTGGGGGCATGGGTTTCACATTGCCTCCAACATCAATCAGGCCCCAGAGAGGGACCGTACCCCTGGGGTCCATGCCTGGTGGGTAGCGCACCAGGGGCATGACTGCTCCATATGGCAGACCTTTGTTTTTTTTTGTCTTGCTGAAAGATCCACTTAGTTTAAGCTCCACTTCTTATACTAAGATGCCAAGTTTCAGCCTCCTGGCAGAGGCAACCAGGTTCTTGGCTAAAACGTCTGGTACTGGGCAATTTTCTTAGTATAAAATACTAATTTCCCTTTTTTTGCAGTATTATTTATTGTACGCAGTCTTTTTTGCTCATCTTTATCAAGGGTGACAATAATTGTTGACCTGACTGTACTATACAGAAGCAGCCCATGGAGGTAGTCTAGTAATGGACTCCACCAAGCCAGGCAGTAAACTGTCAAGCTCTAATCCAAATGAAGTGTTAAAACACATTGCACTCCGCTTCATCAAATGCCAAGACCAATTTAGTAGTACCTGGTGCTGTTTCATGTTTCCCTCACCCTCCTTTCGTACCTACTGCTGTAGCGAATTAATTTGAAATGTAGGAACTAGACTAACTAATACCTTCCTTCCACCTTACAGCTAAGGCTTTCAAGCCTTTGGATCTCACAGTTCCACCAGAATGTGACCTCCATAAATAAAAGATGACTGAGTAACACAAAGAACCAGTTGTATGAATGATGAAAAGAGAATACATGTGATAAGACCTACCCGACAATCAACGGACTGCGTAACAAGACTCGTATTTAGAGGTTTCACTATCGAACAAAGACCCAATTCGAGGTAAGCTGTGACTTTCAATAACGAAGCTAAAACATGAGTTTGCCCGCAGCACAGAGGGCTCAGACCCACTTGTCCACAGTACTACTCATAAATAAAACAACTACTGCCGAAGGCATGAACACAAACCAAGGGTCTATTTTCAAAGGTCCACCATGCTGAAGCCTGTTAGGATATGTCCTTTAAGGTCTATACGGACTCAACTCATAACTTAAAAAGGTAAGAAAACATTAGAATTTGGAAATAAAAACATTGCTCTTTGATGTCAGGATGACAAAACAGCATCTGTCTCGTGTTAAAACAAGACGACCTTTACTATCTGTGTTGTAACTTGGGGGGCCTCCCCTGGTGTTTGACTATCATTACTGGAGCTCAGCGGAGATCAAAGACAACGGGATGAACTAATTAGAAGGCAGGGGTGTCTCTGCTCCCCTGTGACAGACTGCCCCCGACCAGGGGGATGCCGTTTGGTTTGGCCCCTGGCTGCCAAACGACACTATACGAGCCAGAGGGGAGACACAAACACACACACGGAGGCATATACACAGTCACTGAAAACCTACTGTAACTGCTACTCGTTGCCTGTTGTGCTCAAGGCCAACCAACAACTAATTGGTGGAGCAATAAGGAGAGTTGGTACATGAGGGGTAAAATGAACTGTGTGTAATGTCAATGCAAACCTCTTTATATGAGGGATGCTATGAACTAAACTTCATACATTATATTTTCATTCTTATCAACTTCTCAGAAGGGAAATATGAAGTACAGAATAGTCTTGATTGAAATACCTAAAAATACATATCATTGGGAACACATTGATGAGTTTAGTAGTCTGTTATTTTAAACATCAGTAATGTGGGTTGAGTCGGAGGGAAAGAAAGAAACATCTGACAAACCACTTCGCTCCAGCTTCACATCTGGCCCATTAGTAAACCAGGAGCCTCTAACTGCTATCAAAGGGAAATTACTGCCTTAACTTCCTGTGTGTGTTGCAGTTGTTCGGACGGAGGGTGGGGGTGGGGTGCAGAGCAGACGACTCTGTACAAGCCAGATGAAACCACCAACATCAAGAGACAATAATGACTAAGATGAATAAAATAACCATTTTTCTGTCTTCATCTAGCAGACGGATCTAAAGACCCCGCAGCGAAAGAGAAAAAAAAAAAGTAAAAAGCATTGACGCATAGCACCCCACTGAAACAGGCTCTGGTTTGTCATTTTTGGGACTGTGGTCGGTTCATGTGATAGGAGAGCTCATAATCTGGTAGGGAGTGGTCGGAGTGAAACAGGCGGCGGCAGCATTAACAGGGTTTTGGTCACGAGGCGGATGGGAGGGTTAGATCAGAGGGTTCCTCTTTCTCAGTATAGAGATTCACAGAACTAAACCACAACCCAATAATTGAACTGCTATCAAGATATAAAACACAACTTGTAATGTAATATGTTAAACCTACATCAAATCTGAGAGCCGTCCAGTGCCTGGTTTATTTAAAAAGGGGCAATCAGCAGTTGCTACATCTATTTTTGGACTTATAAATTAATGATATATACCCATTGATTCTTGAAGAATATAACTAAATGCCTCATGAGCTTAGTTCAACTGTCACACTCCATGAGAACCCAAAATATAAACTTGTTTTGCTCCCAATGTTTGTAAACAAAGCCAACGTAAACAAACACTATACAGCCTCAAAACATAGATAAAACGGTAATTGTTGTATTATGGATGATCAGTCAGTGCATCCATAGCTCTGTCCATGAATTTGAGAGTGGTTACATTTCTCCAGCCCCATCCCTCAGCTTTTTACCGAAACAGGGAGTGTGCTTTGTTATTATTTTAACTGCCGATCGCCGCTTTAAGGCTGTAGGATGATATCATTATCAGCAGGGCCCAGAGTTTTTTCCTGACTATGTGAATGAGCACAGGATTTATCCAATATAACGAGGTACCAGAGTTTTCCCTGGGATCTCACCTCGTCTGACCTCGTACCTCTACAGAAGAGCTTACCTTTTTGAGCAGGCGCGTGGAGTCTTCGCTGATCTGCATGAAGCGCATGATGACGTTGTTCAGGTAGATGTCACTGAGGGTGGCGTGGTCCTTGCTCTCCCTCCTCACCTGGTTCAGCAGCAGGTACCAGCAGTTGACCGGTGACAGCAGGTTCTGGTCCTTCCTATAGGGGGACACAGCAAGGCAGCACTATCAATCAACTGGGTTGTATCCCTTAGGCACCAAAACATATGAAAACAGACCGAAACAGGGATGGACTAAACTGCTTGTTGACGTATTCCGTTGCAAAACGTTTTGCTACAGAGTGCCCTAACGAACATGACCCTGACCTCCTTACAGAAACTGCTTCCCCTGACTGCTCAGGTTCATTCATACAAAAAACACACACTCAAAAAAGACAGGTCAGTTAAGGTAACTTATTCATTATACAGATCACTGCTGATCACACAGAGACAAACAAGAGACCGGCACAAGCAGAGGCGGGGACATGGAGGGACGTTTCAGGCTCCCTGAGAGACACTGACTGTGCGCACATGTGTATGTATGCGTGCATGTGTGTGTCCTCGACTGGCTCTCTGCAGGCTGTTTTTCGCAATCTGTGCTTAGAGATCAAGGTCTCAGCTACCTGACAGCTCTGTCCTGTCTGCCTAACAGTCCTCATCTAGCGAGATGTTTTAAGACTTCCTAAAGTGGATCAAGTCCCATCATAAAAGTAATAGCTAGTAGGGATGTTTCTTCCACAGCCCTCCCCTGGTGATGAATGCCCTATATAATAGCATGCACTCTATATAATCAGCACCGAGTGCACACTGCGCCTGTCGGAGAGTTTGTATCAACGACATTTCTGGGGCATAGCCGGAGCGATGTTCTGAGTGGATTTGACTTCTCGCAACAGGGGAGAGCGCCCTCCACAAGTAAACTTAGGAGACTCGAGACTTCCTTGTAAGATCATTTGTTAGAGAAGGTACTTTAAAACGTAGTAAAGTTTTGGAATAGTGCATTACATGAAACAAGACAGGAAGAGAGAGAAAGAGGAGAGGCATTTCCCCTTTAGTGCGCCTGCCTGTCCGCATACTGCGGGACATTGACCAGGCCTGAGAGAGAGATAGGGCGAGAGAGAGCAAGAGAGCGAGAGACAGACACAGAGTGAGCCACGGCTGTGCATAAGCAGCGGCCTACAGCAGGCTGACTTCGTTGAATCTAAAACATTCCTCCTGCTATGGAGCTAGCCAAGGGAAGGCAGGAGGCCAGAAGAGAGGCCAGGGCCTGGGGCTTTAGGGCCAGCACGGAGGAACCATATGGAAGCTCTCCTCTGGAACTCTGGAAGGGCTTCCCTCCGAATGTCAGTCAGCAAAGATAGGCAGCACACCAGCATTTGTCAAGGCAACAGGTGAAACTCTGTACATTCGCCCTGGCCCACGACCCATGCTGCAGCCCTTAACTACATAACTCTTTGATGATAGCTGGTTCTGCTCTTCCAGATGTTTTTCTCCTGACAGACAGAGGACAAAACATTCCGGACCACAGAGCTGAAACATTGTCTCTCCCTCTCTTGGAAAACAGGAAATGGGGCATGTGACAAAAGACAGGACTGGAAATGAAAAACATCCAGGCGAAACGCAAGGCCATTTTTCATAGACGATGTAAAATAAGGAATAATCCAATTTAGCTAAAAGTGGCACGTGGGGGCAACATGTACAGACCTGCATTCAGAGGGAAGTTACCAGGAAGAAACACACAGTTACAGCGCCTTCAGAAAGTATTCACACCCCTAGACTTCTTCCACATTTTTCTGTGTTACAAAGTGGGACTAAAACGGGGAGAATTATTTTGTGAAGGATCTACACAAAGTACTCTAATGTCAAAACGTGAGAAAAAATTGAACATTGGTAAAAAAAAAACTTGATTAGATAAGTATTCAAACCCCTGAGTCAATAAATGTTAGAATCACCGTTGGCAGCGATTACAGCTGCAAGTCTTTCTGGGTAAGCCTAAGAGCTTTGCACACCTGGATTGTGCAACATTTGTGAAATATACGTTTTTGGAGAGAAATGCCTTCTGGAACGTGAACGTTCATGTGCCTTAATAACAAACGTGTATGCCATCTGTAAATCAGAATAAAATAGTTAAATAACAAGCATAGTTAGTTTTGCCACAAAAATATACAGGAACCTTCACGCTAGCCATGATTGGCTGAGATAATGGATGGGCTGGACATGCCGAGAGATGACTTCGGATTGGTCTGCCATGTAGCATGCTTCTGTTTATAAAATCAGCTGCTAAGTATGTGTGGATAATGCTGTCTACCCCAGCTTTTTTTCAAAGCTCAGTGGGAAAACGTGGTGAAGGACTGCTTTCTGGAGGATGATCGTACTGTTGACTTTCTCGGACTCTGAAAATGAATCAGACAATGAGGAAATCCCTGATTTAGGTAAACACATTTTAATTGAACCAGACAATATAGAGTCTTCTGATAACAATGTTGGGGAAGAAACGGTATCGTTGTCACGGAAAAAGTTGACCGAGTTTTAAAATCAGTGGAATGCCTGGTGGAAGCAAAGAGATGATTGCCAAATGCGGAGAACAAAAAAGAGAACACAGAAATTAGACTGTTCTATAAAACACCTGTCTCTGGATTACATCTTTAAACTAAGGGCAACCATGGCATCCGTGACTGAGGGAGAAGCGTTCATCCATGTATACGGGTATTATACGTATATTATAAGTTTCTAATTTTGTCAGAAAGTTGTTTTCATTGCAAGTTAAAGTGTACTGTTAGCTAGCTAGCTAACGTTAGGTGCATGATCTATGTAGGAGCTCAAGAAAGAGGCCCAAGTTCCCGAGTTGGAATTCCGATTTGGATGACCGTTCAAATAGATTTTTCCCAGTCTGAGTTATTTCTTCTCCAGAGTTCGCAGTTGTTTTGAAAGCGGCATTAGAGTTGGGATTATGGTTCATTGTTTAGCTAGCTAGCTACATGTCTAAACAAAAGACTCCACTATGGAAGTAATAATTTCACTAACGTTTACACCTTCTGTATCCTGTGCATGTGACAAATAAACATAGATTTTATTTGATATAGTGTGTGTTTACCAGAGACGGTAATGTGAAGAACATGAGTAGCACCAAAGTCAAAATAGGATATAGGCCAAGAACTAGATAACGTTTTTTTACTACTACTTTTTGCTACAACTTTCACCACTTTTAGTCTTGAAATCTTTGATTGTTTACTACACTGTGAATCCTTAAAGAGATGGGTGAGGCTAAGGCTTAAGAAGGTGTGAACGATGCAGAATAGGTTTAGACAAAGACCTCTCCAGTAGGTGTACCAAAATTATTCACAGGCCATTTTTCAAAAGTGGGGTTTGCAAGTTTATCAAATTTGAAAGCAGAATTACTTTAATTGTTCCTCAAATGCAGTGTATGATAAATCATTTTTAAGCTCTGAGTCTCTACTTTTATTCAATATAAAAAACACAAAATCAAATGTTGCTACATAGGACTGAATCCAGGTGGCACGCATTATTATTAAAATAATAATTAAAAATTATTCAAGCTCTGTCAAATTGGTTGTTGATCATTGCTAGACAACCAATTTCAGGTCTTGCCATTGATTTTCAAGCAGATTTAAGTAAAAAACGTAACTCGGCCACTCAGGAATATTCACTGTTTTTTGGATAGCAACCCCAGCGAAGATTTGGCCTTGTGTTTTAGGTTATTGTCCTGCTGAAAGGTGAATTAATCTCCCAGTGTCTGGAAGAAAGCAGACAACCACATTTCCCTCTAGGACTTTGCCTGTGCTTAGCTCCATTCATTTATTTTTTATCCTGAAAAACTCCCCAGTCCTTAACGATTACAAGATCCTCATAACATGATGCAGCCTCCACTATGCTTGAAAATATGGAGAGTGTTACTCAGTAATATGTTGTATTGAATTTGCCCCAAACATAACACTTTGTACTCAGGAGAAAAAGTAGATTGCTTTACCATATCTTTTGCAGTATTAGTTTAGTACCGTGTTGCAAACAAGATGTATGTTTTGAAATATTTTATTCTGTATAGGCTTCCTTCTTTTCACTCTGTCAATTAGGTTAGTATTGTGGTGAAACTATAATGTTGTTGATCCATCCTCAGTTTTCTCCTGTCACAGCCATTAACTCTAACTGTTTTAAAGTCACCATTGGCCTCATGGTGAAATCCCTGAGCTGTTTCCTTCCTCTCCGGCAACTGAGTTAGGAAGGATGTCTGTATCTATGTAGTGAATGGGTGTATTGATACACCATACAAAGTACTATTAATAACTCCACTATGCACAAAGGGATATTCAATGTCTGTTTTATTTTCATCCATCTGCCAATAGGTGCCCTTCTTTGCAAGGCATTGGAAAACATCCCTGGTCTTTGTGGTTGAATCTGTGTTTGAAATTCACTGCTCGACAGACGGACCTTACAGATAACTGTATGTGTGGGGGTACAGAGATGAGGTAGTAATTCAAAAATCATGTAAAACACTATTATTAGAGTGAGTATATGGAACTTATTATGTGACTTGTTAAGCACATTTGTACTCCTTTATTTAGGCAAAGGGCTTAAATACGTACAGTTGGAAGTTTACATACACTTAGGTTGGAGTCATTAAAACTCGTTTTTCAACCACTCCACAAATTTCTTGTTAACAAACTATAGTTTTGGCAAGTCGGTTAGGACATCTACTTTGTGCATGACACAAGTAATTGTTCCAACAATTGTTTACAGACAGATTATTTCACTTATAATTCACAATTCCAGTGGGTCAGAAGTTTACATACACTAAGTTGACTGTGCCTTTAAGCTTCGGAAAATTCCAGAAAATGATGTCAAGGCTTTAGAAGCTTTTGATAGGCTAATTGACATCATTTGAGTCAATTGGAGGTGTACCTGTGGATGTATTTCAAGGCCTACCTTCAAATTCAGTGCCTCTGCTTGACATCATGGGAAAATCAAAAGAAATCAGCCAAGACCTCAGAAAAAAATAGTAGACCTCCACAAGTCTGGTTCATCCTTGGGAGCAATTTCCAAACGCCTGAAGGTACCACGTTCATCTGTACAAACAATAGCACGCAAGTATAAACACCATGGGACCACGCAGCCGTCATACCGCTCAGGAAGGAGACGCGTTCGGTCTCCTAGAGATGAACGTACTTTGGTGCGAAAAGTGCGAATCAATCCCAGAACAACAGCAAAGGACCTTGTGAAGATGCTGGAGGAAATAGGAGGAGGTGTATCTATATCCACAGTAAAACGAGTCCTATATCGACATAACCTGAAAGGCCGCTCAGCAAGGAAGAAGCCACTGCTCCAAAACCGCCAGAAAAAAGCCAGAC
The DNA here is from genome assembly GCA_030435695.1 of Brachymystax lenok tsinlingensis. Classification (NCBI taxonomy): domain Eukaryota; kingdom Metazoa; phylum Chordata; class Actinopteri; order Salmoniformes; family Salmonidae; genus Brachymystax; species Brachymystax lenok. The sequence continues at coordinate 39,130,735 of CM059793.1, read as the reverse complement.
TACAGTTTGCAACTGCACATGGGGACAAAGATCGTACTTTTTGGAGAAATGTCCATTGGTCTGATGAAACAAAAATATAACTGTTTGGCCATAATGACCATTGTTATGTTTGGAGAAAAAGGGGGATGCTTTCAAGCTGAAGAACACCATCCCAACGGTGAAGCACGGGGGTGGCAGCATCATGTTGTGGGGGTTCTTTGCTGCAGGAGTGACTGGTGCACTTCACAAAATAGATGGCATCATGAGGAAGGAAAATTATGTGGATATATTTAAGCAACATCTCAAGACATTAGTCAGGAATTTAAAGCTTGGTCGCAAATGGTTCTTCCAAATGGACAATGAGCCCAAGCATACTTCCAAAGTTGTGGCAAAATGGCTTAAGGACAACAAAGTCAAGGTATTGGAGTGGCCATCACAAAGCCCTGACCTCAAATCCTATAGACAATTTGTGGGCAGAACTGAAAAGGCGTGTGCGAGCAAGGAGGTCTACAAACCTGATTCAGTTACACCATCTCTGTCAGGAGGAACGGGCCCCCAACGTATTGTGGGAAGCTTGTGGAAGGCTACCCGAAACGTTTGACCCAAGTTAAACAATTTAAAGGCAATGCTACCAAATACGAACTGAGTGTATGTAAACTTCTGACCCACTGGGAATGTGATGAAAGAAATACATCTCTACTATTATTCTGACATTTCACATTCTTAACATAAAGTGGTGATCCTAACTGACCTAAGACAGGGAATTTTACTAGAATTAAATGTCAGGAATTGTGACAAACATTTAAATGTATTTGGCTAAGGTGTATGTAAACTTCAACTGTATTTACTCAAGACATTTAAACTTTTCATTTTTATTCATTTGTAAAAAATGTAAATAAATAAACATCTATTAGGACATTATGGGGTATTGTGTGTAGGCCAGTAAAAATATCTAAATGTAATACACATTTTGTTACAGATTGAATTTAAAATGTAAGGAGTCAAGGGGTGTAATACTTTCTGAAGGGACTGTACGGCAATTGAAGAGTTGTGGCAGAGTTGCTGGACAGCGTCACACACACTCTCAAGACTGCAGTTACCATAAATCCTTTCTGCCTTATGCTTGAGTGGAGTGCCAATCTCTCATTTCTCCTCTGTTTCTGCGTGTGTGCGTGTGGATATAGTCTAGAGCATATGGGAGGGTGAGGGTTGTCAGCAAGTGGTGAGTCTGGGTGTGTTTCCTTAAAAGACCCCCAAATGAGGGAGACATTGTGGTCAAAACGGATTACCCACCAGAGAAAAGGGAAACCTTCTTGGATAAGGTCCTAGGGGGGGGATTACAAATGTGACCAATAAGCTCAATGCAGTTTTACGTACAAATGTGGCTCATTTACCCACCCCTGCACAGGACAAAGACTTAACATCAAAGGCCTGATTATCTGCATGCCCACCAATGTTGTTCACATGTTGAAATTACCTATTGGTCTGTCCTACATAGGGAAAACCAGCAGAAGGTTTAAGACTTAAATATTTATCACATTCCTCATGTATGGTTTAATATTTTGATATTGAATGTTCATATTGTGAACCGATATTATATATTTTTACTTCCTGTTACAGGAAGTGATGTCACTGAGCACTGCCCCTGTATATAGGACCTTCCACCCCCACCTGGGATATGGATGCCTGATATAAATAAAATTGCCTGGGAGCCTGAACAGCAGTGTGCAGCGTTTCCTCTTTATTTTTCATGAGTTCATATAAACACCAGCACCTGCAACAAAAAAAAAGAATCCCTGGACGTGCATATGTTCTTCAGCTTTTGTGTGCGTTTCTACTATTCTATCTCTGTGTGTAATTGCGTATGTGATTGGCATGTCTCTAACTGTAATGAGCTTGGGCATGGGACATCAGCTGTGACCGGAGGGTTATATAACTAGATAACTGGGCTCTGTGCACTAGTGTGTGTCCAACCGACCGACCCACTCTGGCTCGCCTCAGTGCCCAGAGCAGCACAGTGGGGCCCAGGCGCTGTGAATGGAGTGACCCGATTCGCCAGACTCCATACGCCACGGCCCAGTTCCTCATGAATACAGACTGTGCACTAAATGGCACCCTATATAGTGCACTCATATAGGCCCCTGGTCAAACGTTTCGCACTATATAGGGATTGTAAATAGGGTGCAATTTGGGATGCAGGCTGAAAGAAAAGGGCTGAAATTACCATCGCAGCATTCTTTCACCCCTCGCTATGACTGTACAACACATCCAATACAATGAAGAACAGACGGGAACTTACAATTACAGTCTCCGAAAAGTCAGAGTGAATGGAGGAAACGGGGTCATTATTCCAAATGCGGTATAGTGTAGATGGAAACACTACAGGGAGCCATTGAATGAACACTAGCTATTCCAATAAATCAATGGCCAACAGTGGGTCTGTGTGCTGGCTAATGAGACAACCTGCTGGACCAAATGACAGGCCATGCGTGCGTGCGTGTGTGTGTGTAGGGAGGTGACAAGGGCCATGGCAGCAGTGACCTCAGGGACTCTGCTACCTAGCCTACATAATGGCAGGAAACTCTCTCAATGTCATAATTTCCCCACAACGCAGAGATTAGGTCAGACAGACAGGTATATACAGGAGGGAGAGATAACTAGTCCTCAGAGGAGAGGACAAAGAAGGACAGAGAGAGTGTGTGCGTGTGTTCAGGAGTGAGCTTACGTATGCATACAGGTGTGTGTTCTCACATATGCATGCATGACTAAGCAGTGCATTCGAGAAAGTATTCAAACCCCTTGACTTCTTCCATGTTGTTACGTTACAGCCTTATTCTAAAACTGATTAAATTGTTTTTTCCTCATCAATCTACACACAATAATGATAAAGCAAAAAACTTAAATAGCACATTTACATAAGTATTCAGACCCTTTAGTCAGGAGTTTGTTGAAGCACCTTCGGCAGCGAATACAGCCTCAAGTCTTCTTGGGTATGACGCTACAAGCTTAGCACACCTACAGTACCAGTCAAAATTTTGGACACCTACTCATTCAAAAGGTTTTTCTTTATTTTTACTATTCTACATTGTATATTAATAGTGAATACATCAAAACTATGAACTAACACATATGTAGAAACCACAAGTGTTAAACAAATCAACGTTTTATATTTGAGATTCTTTAAAATAGCCACCCTTTGCATTGACAGCTCTGCACACTCTTGGTATTCTCTCAACCAGCTCATGAGTTAGTCACCTGGAACGCATTTAAATTAACAGGTGTGTCTTGTTAAAAGTTCATTTGTGGAATTTCTTTCCTTCTTAATTCTTAATGCATTTGAGACAATTAGTTGTGTCCTGACAAGGTACTGTAGGGGTGGTATACAGAAGATTGCCCTATTTGTTAAAAGACCAAGTCCATATTATGGCAAGAACAGCTCAAATAAGTAAAGAGAAATAACAGTCCATCATTACTTTAAGAAATGAAGGTCAGAAATGTTCAAAGTTTCTTCAAGTGCAGTCGCAAAAACCATCAAGAGCTATGATGAAATTGTCTCTCATGAGAACCGCCACAGGAAAAGAAGACCCAGAGTTACCTCTGCTGCAGAGGATACATTAATTAGATTTACCAGTCTCAGAAATAGGAAATTAACTGCACCTCAGTTTTCAGCCCAAATAAATGCTGCAGAGTTCAAGTAACATACATCTCAACATCAACTGTGTGAATCAGGCCTTCATGGTCGAATTGCTGCAAATAAACCACTACCAAAGGACACCAATAAGAAGAAGAGACTTGTTTGGGCCAAGAAACAGGAGCGATGGAAATCTGTCCATTGTTCTGATAAGACCAAATTTTAGATTTTTGTTTCCAACCGCTGTGTCTTTGTGAGATGGAGAGTAGGTATGGTAGCCTCTACCATATGATTTTTCCCATTAATAAGTCGCATCACTAGCTTTAATGGCAGTCTCTCTCTGGGTGGAATTAAAATGGTTATAATGTTAGTATTTTAATTCATTGCCTGACAATTGAGGCTATACACTGAGTGTACAAAACATTAGGAACACCTCTTTCCATGACACATTATACTGAGCAAAATAAATGCAACAATTTCAATGATTTTAGTGAGTTACAGTTCATATAAGGAAATCAGTCAATTTAAATAAATTCATTAGGCCATAAAATATGGATTTCACATGACTGGGCAGGGGCGCAGCCACGGGTGGTCCTGGCTCCCAAGTGGGTGGGCCTATGCCCTCCCAGGTAACGCTGTTAGGTTTTTCAAGCTCAACAGTTTACTATTTGCATCAAGGGGAAGCCTTGGAGTCAACATGGGCCAACAGCCCTGTGAAACGATTTTGATACCTTGTAGAGTCCATGCCCCCGATGAATTGAGGCTGTTCTGAGCTCAGTGTACAACTGTAGGCAATTGGTCTTCTGTGGCTCAGTTGGTAGAGCATGGCGCTTCCCAAAGCTAGTATTGTGGGTTCGAGTATGCTGGGGCCACCCATTTGAAAAATGGAAGTATGGCATGACTAAATCACTTTGGATAAAAATGTGGCATATATTATGAGTATATGACAATTGCAAGTGGAATTTAAAAAATGAAATGATAGCTAGGGGTATATTTATTTTAATCATATCAACATGAATGAAAGTCCCTTTAACCGTATGGGGGAAAGAAATCTGGTCTTTTCAAGTCACTCCTTCTCAGGGGTGGCTACATAAATAATTCAATTATCGCTCTCTCCCTTCCATCCCTCTGGCACTCCCTAAACAAACATAACTGCATAATGTGTGTGTGTAATGTGTTCGTTTTGCAAACAGCCATGGCACTGCCGCAGCAGTGGACTGACTGACTGACACTCCCTGGGACGGGGCTCTGGCCACTCCGCTGTGGGGCCTGTTGTAGCTCTCTCCCCACTGCATTCTGGGAAGAATAAAAAAAGAGAAAGCCAGTGGACAAAAGAGCTGCTGATCCAGCTGGAGGCTTGTGTGCTCAGGGTGTCTGTCTCCTGTGGAGGGGAACAGCGAGGAGAGAGTAGCACTGTCCACACGGAAAAACAGTCTGTTTGGTTCTCAAGAGAGAGGAGAAAAAAAAGGAGGTGCTAGCAGATAAACCGTCCCACTGGTTTTATTTTTGTAACGATCAGGGTTGACTTTCTAGCAAAGTCAACTCCCGCACTAACAATGCACCTTCTGCAATATTAAACTCTGTTCATTACACGTCTAATGATCAGGGTTGATCAACGGTGCAGATAATCAGATCTAATAAACTGTGCCCGTTGATTGAATGAGCTTGATGAGGGAACTGTATTTGTCACGAGAGGTGACAGCCATTTGACAACCAGACCCTATCCATCTAAGCATCAGTAATAAAGGGGCCAACAGATATTGCTGTCAGCCCCATCCGTGCTGCAGAATGGGCTGGTAATGACTTGACGATGTGCCCGTATGGTGTCGGTTTAAGAAATGTAGAAAATGGACAGGCTTGAAAATTACACAATACTCGGAATAACTTAGGCACACTGAATAATTCAATATGTGGGATGTTGTTGACAGATTATCACCTATAAGTGTGAGTCACAGAGCTTGATGCCCAACATACAGCGATGTGATTACCATACACAATGTGTCCTGTGTCCTGTCCTGTGTATACCGACTGTAGTATCATCTACTAGACCTGGGTTCAAACGGGCGGGGTTTGCAGTTTTATGTCTATCCTATAGGTTCCACTGTGTCAGGTTAGCTCAATCAAGCCCAGATAAAGTATTTTGAAATGTTTTCAAATAGTATTTGACTGTAGTTCCACCTCCTGTTGGTCCCTCAGTACCAACTTTCATCCATCACAGCGAGCTTAGAGAAGCTGCAGAACAGGGCTATTCCGCCTACCGCTGCTGCTGCGCCCAAGCAAGATTGATTCTGGGCCAACTGAGGTGCTGTAGCAATAATTCCATAGGTATCACAAATAGTGTATTTTCACTTTCACTCCTGAAGGTGACCCGATAAAGGAGAAATATATGGCTGACGAGGCATTCCTGGTCCTGAACACTGAAATGTACCACAGCTCCTCTGACTACTTTCTCCTCAGAGGAAACAGAGGCTCAACATCAGGGTTAGTACAAAGCATCCTATCCTTAACACACTGACAGAAAGATTTGAATTCTCTAACTTCATCACATTTTTGCAATTTGGGCATCGACAAACAAAATACACATAACTTGGCTCCCTGTCGAATCTGACGAACACTGCATTCAAATCGGTGACTGAATTCTCACCTCAGTCAGTAGCACTTAGCAGCCCAACTGCACGCAGCATGTCAGTATTCACTGCTCTCCAGTGCGGAAACGCCAGCTAATTAGCCAGTGATTTAAAGCGCACATTTTAATGCTAATTCAGCTTATTACACACACAGCCAGGCAAAGCTAGGCTGAGGCTCTGCATTAACATGAGGCCAGAAAGCTCAAAGTCCAAGTGAAAGTGCACTTTTACAATCCTCACAAAAAACTAAATGATAATAAAATCGGTCCAAAGAGAACGACCTAGAGAATATGGAGAACACAGAAGCGCCTCTGTATTAATACAAAAAAAAAATATGGGCCACAAGTCTTAAAACTGTTATTCAAACGTCTCGCGTTTACAGAGCACCGAAATATGCTGCTCGCTTGGCACTGTGCAAATGTTTACCCTGCGAATGAACTGACCAGACACTATATCACGCGATGAAAACCACAGCTAACAAGCCACGCTGTCGGAGTCTCCTCAGCCTCCCGGTTCTGCACACCCAGCTGCTAGAGTCATTAACAGGCCCAGTAGACTCCGTAGAGGAATATTTCCAGACACAGAGAAGGACAAACAGGCGTGTTATTTTTGGTCCCTATCGCAAGTTCAAACAATATGCCAATATCTGTCTTTCCCATAAGCAGTCTCCTAAAGCGTAATGAGACTGTGTGTCAACATTCCAATAGGGCTCATCCATGCCAGTCTGTGTTGTACCACACAGACAGGGGTAAAGAAAGTAAAGCTATGGGAGCGAGATTAAGTAGTTCTTCTCTTACAGCGTGATCATATTTCAATTGATTTGGAGCGAGATTCCCACATTGGGTCTTTCATCCTTTCAGGTCTCATTTGTGGTTAGATCCAAATGACTGAGACCAACTCACTGTAGACATGGGCCAAGCTGGTTATTCTCCACAAGAATGTTTGTAGCACTAGGAGTCCTTTCACCATGCCATGTACGCTGTACTGTGGATCTGGGAGAAGTCATGAATCTGATGCCAATTCTTTTTTAACAACTCAAAATCTATACCCATTCTAGGGAGGTATCAGTTACTTCATTGGAGTTTATACAATTCCATAATTCACAGTACAGTGTGCTGGAAATACCATCTGCCCATTGACAGAGGGTGACAGTCTGAATTGTGAAGCTAGATGGGGAAAGTATTTTAAATATAGGGCTACCACTGCTACCCAGATGAGCTACAGAAGAACAAAGGGACATTATGCAGAATCGGCTGAGAGGGGTAAAATTGTTTTGGATATTTATTGCTCGAGCCCCTGGTGTAACAGTCTGCCTTCACAGGATATGTCCTTTCAATAATTAATGTAAATGTATTCATATCGGGAACACACATTTTAAAAGTATGAAAAGAATTGGTAAAGAACGCCCGCAGTCCAAATCGATTTCAGCCGTCGAATGGAGGAGAGGAAATGAGTAGAATGACATGACAATAAAATGTCTTATTGATGGAGTTTGATAATGAGAAATAAATAGGAAATTGAATCATTGAGCAATGCTGCTGTGCGTATGTCTTCCCAGACTGACTGTAAATAGAAACCAGATTGATTCGCCTCATCAACCTTGTAATAAAACATTTGAATATATTTTTCAGATTGATATGTCATCAATGTCATAATCAAATATGAAGTTGATTTTGGTTGCCTAATGCAACAGATATTCATGAACACTGAACCAGAGAGAGGCATATTTCAGACAGTGTTCCATGCAGTGACTTAACTTCTTCAGGAAAAATGCATAGACCGACAGAGAAACGCTCCGACCTAGACCCAGGTACACAGACCCAAAGTCAGACACAGACAAGACCTAGATACACTTGTACTTACTTGTACTGCTGGTGGTCCTTGGTGCTCCGCGTCTTAGCCATGAAGCGTTCAGCCAGTTTCTCCAGGTTCCTGGAGTACTCCATCTCGATCTCGGACTTCTTCCTGAAGAAGTCCTGCAGGTCCTGGAGGAGCTGCACCCTCATCTCCGTCTGCTGGTCCAGGCATTTCTGCTGCTCCACCAGCTGGGCACGGATCTCTGAGGACACAGACACAACCAGGTCAGATGGATATTTACAACTACACACAGACAGAGCACACACGTCAGAGGTATGTAACTCTCTCAGCAGACAGGTCAGAAATATATCTCTGTAGTCAACACCAGCCCATAGTCTAATGGCAATGGCATACATAAAGGGGGGAGTGATCACAAAGCACAAATAGGTGCATTGTGAGAGAAGGTTGGCAGCGCTGGTCTCAGGTGGTTCATTAAAACCGCCGAACGCCACTATAGAATTAATTAGCCCTGTTACTAATCAATCACCCACTGAGATGGAGCACGGACACGCTTTCTTGACATCCTGCCGGGAAACGCCAGGGTCTTCACTAGTGCTACCGGTTGACTGCACGCCGCATTCACCAGCAGGGAAACAGGAGAGAGACAGGAGGCTTCTCTTAACCAGGCTGTATATGGAGCTAAATTACCCTCCCGCATGAGATATCTCACCAGTCAATGGGAATGTGTGTCATTAAATGTACATCAGCCACTACTGTAGGCTACATCCTCCTACTGTAATGGTGTGTGTGTGAGTGAACACACAGTGTTCTGTGATGGCTATGTGACCCTGGCTATGTATAATGGATATGTAATGAGGTACCAGGGCTTGACGTCGCCACTATGAAAGGAAACAGATTCATGAGGTGATTTAAAAAACACACACAAAATTCCAAGAGGCCACAAAATGATGTTGCTCTAATGAAAAATCACGGGGCCTGTGCCCTGTCACAAACGCCAAGAGAAATTGTATGGTAAGTAGCTAACTTTAGGCCATTTTAACTGCTGCTGCTTAGCCTTGTTGTCAAAACTTTAGAACATCACATAGAAACAGAGTTGTTATATAAGGAACACATTTTCAAATTAATTCCTGATGCGAAATCACTTCTTATCTCTAGAAACGCGGCGGCTTAAGCCTCAACAAATCTATCAGATTGTATAGCATTGAGAATCCAGTGGAATTCGAATCTGGCCAAGACTATCATATGGGCATCATCGGCTTTAATCCCACACAAGAAAACCCCTCCAAAATGAACTGTCCCTATTACATGAAGTATAGAGCAAACACGCTGACTGCAGTTAAGGGCTGTCATACTCGTCAAGTGTGTGTATTCACACCGGATATCCCTAATCATGACTGGAGTCTGGGGTGGATGTGTTTTGGAGATGATCTCCTGTAAAAAGGAGAAAATCAATGATGAAAGTCAGACCAAAAATCACTGTCAATGTCTCTGGAGGTTATGGTTTTCGTAGTCAGCCAGCATGAAACTGCTATACTGACACAAACTGTCTAATACCACAAAACACACCTCACCTGGCCAGTTCAGACAACGGTCGAGAACATTAGTTCAACACATGTGTAACTCTGTGTTGTTGTATGTGTCGAACTGCTTTGCTTTATCTTGGCCAGGTCGCAGTTGTTAATGAGAACTTGTTCTCAACTTGCCTACCTGGTTAAATAAAGGTGAAATAAAAAAAAACACAAAACACAACTTGATGCTTGATGACCACTCCGTCATTAACATCTGTAAAGTACAGGCTATTAGACTGTAGGTCTGGAAATAGCCACGGGATGGTTTTTCAATACCATCAATACCGTCAAAACTATTTCTGATTTTTTTTCTACATTTTAATATTTTTAAGTAAATACTTGCAGTCAACTTCTGCAATACTTTAGATAAAGAATATTTCATTCTTAATTTCACCTGTCAAAATGTTTCATTATGAACTTCACTGGTAATCCCCAGTCACGTGGTGCACACAATGAAGCGAGACCGGAGCTTTGTGATTATTTCTGCCGAGGTGCAGTTTGAAGATACTAGGACATTCCACATTTACTTTTCCTCTCCAAAAAAAATGAGTAATGAATAGAAAAATCTGACTACCACATAGTAGAATAGTTATCTATTTACCTAGTCGCCTTGCTGTGCGAGAGAGGAGCATTCAAGTTAGGAGTGCCATAGGGAGGGAAACATGCATTCTGACCAGCTGTTGCGGGGAAAGAGGGCTTTTGTTAAAAGGAGGATCCCAGCTTTCCATTCCTACTCTATTTATTTATGTAGAGTAACTTGGGGTAAAACGCATCCCTACCTCAAAATATTTTGTGGGGAGTGACTTAAAATGGTGATGAGACAGATTATATTTTTAGTTGAGTAGTGGCAACCAGGGAAGGTGTTGAGGGGGAAAAAATGCGCTCGTTAGCATTTAGTTAGCATTCTCTATGGGATTTTACATGTACTTGTTAGCATTGCTAACCTTTGGATTACAGAAACTGGGTTTTAAAAATAGCGCCCCTTGTGTTCAGTGCCAGTATGAAGATATGACAAACCGGATACCGCCCAAGCCTAGTCCGAATACAGACAGGGAGTAATGATTTTTTTTTTTTTAATAACAGCGAAAGAGACTTTTCCAAACTATTGGGTACCCATCAATAACTGGCCAAGTCAAGCGATTAAACCGAATCATTGATCAATTAACTGCAGACTCAATTAAGCTGTTCACAGTAACTGGGCCCTGAGAGCTACTAGTTGTGTTTTATAAAATGCAAATAAGTGGAATAAGCCGAGAACTTGGCTTCATTCATCAGCTTTAAACGCCTACACAATCTTGAAAAATGAATGATTTATGTGGGGTCTATTAGAAATCCCTGATAAATTATTTTCTTTCCCAAGGCTTCGGGAGCGGCTCTTTCATCCTGGCACCTCGTGGGGAAATAAACAAATCAAATTGGGGAAGGTGGGACAGGAAAGGAGGGGGACAGTGTCTGACTAGCCAGATAGAAACCAACAATCAGCCAGAAGTACATTTGGCTGCAGTGTAGCAAAGAGTCCCTTCACCCCAATGGGTAACCACGCCATGGCTACTTGAGTTGGAACTCTGTTTAATCCAAACAACATTTTAGATTGTAGGTCCAGTGCAGGTAAAATAGGCCTATAGAGGGCAGATTGAGATTGGTGCCAGTTTCCTTTTTCAATCATGATGGGCTACCAAGACCTGATGTTCATTGTTTGGATGTCACAAGTTCAACCAGGTTCTCCAGCAAGGCATTTGTTCCACTGAGAGATTTCTATGGGGAGCTAAAGGGAAAGGGTGTTTCTAGAGAGGCTACCAGAGCTTCAGGAGTTTTTTTTCATGAATGAGAAACCCAGAATTCCACGTGTGAATAATTCCTCACTCCAAACAGTGAATGAGGATGTGGAATTAAAACAAGCAGCCCTGACATTTACACAAAGGAGCAGAGCGGATCATTTAACAGAATTATATTCATGACTGAACATTAAATCATTCATATTGCAAGTCAAACATTGACCAGTGACACCATGCCATGATGAATGATATTGCAGAAAAATCACCTGTCAACATTTGGTGCATATTATTCACCCGAGACAATCTAGGCACATGTAAAACAGGGATACAATTAGGACTCTACCTACACAACATTGTATTCAACTAAGATACAATCAGACTATAATTCTTTCCCTTGAGTGACTTGGGGGCTGAAATGCATTTCACAGAGAAGCCTAACCCACTAGTCAGTGAGGCAACTCAAGTGGATATCGCTGAGAATTCCACAGGTTTTCTCTGTCATCTCGGGACAGGTGAAAGCCTCGCTTTGATCAAACAGACTGGGCATCAAGTATTCTTCTGTAGGCAGTTCCAAATCAAATGTCTGAACTGAACACTCAGATTCCCACAATATCCACAGACCCTCCAGAGAAATATTACAAACAATGAACATTACTCTAGCCCACACTGGCACAGTGCTATACACAATGAACCTTGAATTTCCTTCATAGAATAATACACATTAACTCAGAGTGTGTAAAAAAATCAAAAAACACCTCAAACAAAAAAAGCTGAGCTACTGACAGATTCACAACATTGTATCCTTTGCTCTCTCAGTGCATGCAAACGCTGCATTGAGTGGTCATCCTCTATAAATACAGTGGTACAATCCTGGCTCTGTGAGGTCATCTGTATGGTAAACATGTGCAGAGGGGCCCACTGCGGGGCTTGAGGGGGGTGACTGCGATCAAAGCACTCTGTGATCCACTTCAAACAGGCAGCAGGGAGATGAGTGCACCTGTGCACTGCTGTGAACTGACACTTGCAGGACCTGGAAATAAAGTCAACGGGGCAGCAGGGAGCAGGAGGCTGGGACAGTCAACAGGTGGCTCTCTGTGGCTGTAAAAGAGAAGAGGACAGGGCCAAGAAGGGAGTCTATGGATGGGCTTTAAGGGATTCTGGAAGTTCATGGCTGGTTCCTGGAACCAGAAATGTCACAGTTCAGCCTGGTTTGGCCCTGTTGTTGAAAAGGGGCATACATAGGCATGGATACGGATTTTGTGGGCCTTCGTGCCCACCGCATGTCCAGGGCTGACAGCACAAAACCAAACGTCCAATAGAAATGAAGGGTATGTGTCCCAGAATACACACTGGGTGGACGTGTACAACGAAAGAGCGAGTCGTTTGGTCTTTATGACAATCTGTTGGAACCAAAGGCTGTTTGTTCTGGACTGGATGTCATCCAGCCAGCCCCTTTCAAGAGCGAACGACAACATATTTCCCATAACCCCCTTCACGGTGGCAAATACGTCCAAAGTTGCAACTCTGAATTGCTTTTGATTGCGGGCCATTTGTTGTGAGAGAGAAAGTGCAGTGTCAGCAGGACGACAGAGAATGAAACACTGTTGACCTCCTGAGGAAAAACAAGCATCAGTGAAAACAACTCGCCCACTGTCCGAGAAGCAGGGCCAAGTTTTTCCTGCCTCTGCCACGTGAAAAGGCTCTTCATTGTTCCACCAATTCACTTTGCTATGAAACAAATCGAATAAACAGCTCCCCTGGCCTGCTTGCCGCTCTTCCTCTGTTATATTTTACCATTAGTTATATAATTAGTCCTCTAAGGGTCCCGCTGCAGACTTCTCTGGTTCTTCCGACTTCATCACTGCCTCCGCCAAAAGCTATCTGGGGCATACTAAACTGTACTGTGGACCCGACTCCCTCATGTCCCTCAATATAGACAGGTGTGTGTGTGTGTGTGTGTGTGTGTGTGTGTGTGTGTGTGTGTGTGTGTGTGTGTATATACTGTAAAAAGTAACTGCCTAACTCATTAAAGAAATTGAGTAGTGGCTACTCAAACATCTCCAACTGTCAGTAGAACTCAAATCATAAAAGTGGTACTAACTAATTTTGTCAATATCATTTCTTATAACTTATTGTTTTTGAGTACTGTTAACAAATATTAGGTTATTGAATAAATATAATTGTACTTTTGTGTTCTGCTAATCTAAAGTAGGTTTTATAAGTTACGATTTTTTTATATTTTAAAGTCAATCTAACATTTATTAAATAAATTGTTCTTACTTGATTCTAAACTCAGCAAAAAACAGAAATGTCCTCTCACTGTCAACTGCATTTATTTTCAGCAAACTTAACATGTGTAAATATTTGTATGAACATAAGATTCAACAACTGAGACATAAACTGAACAAGTTCCACAGACATGTGACTAACACAAATTGAATAATGTGTCCCTGAACAAAGGGGGAGTCAAAATCAAAAGTAACAGTCAGTATCTGGTGTGGCCACCAGCTGCATTAAGTACTGCAGTGCAACTCCTCCTCATGGACTGCACCAGATTTGCCAGTTCTTACCCCACCCATCCACCAAGGCACCTGCAAGTTCCAGGACATTTCTGGGGGGAATGGCCCTAGCCCTCATCCTCTGATCCAAAAGGTCCCAGACGTGCTCAATGGGATTGAGATCCAGGCTCTTCGCTGGCCAGGGCAGAACACTGGCATTCCTGTCTTGCAGGAAATCACGCACAGAACGAGCAGTATGGCTAGTGGCATTGTCATGCTGGAGGGTCATGTCAGGATGAGCCTGCAGGAAGGGTACCACATGAGGGAGGAGGATGTCTTCCCTGTAATGCACAGCGTTGAGATTGCCTGCAATAACAACAAGCTCAGTCCGATGATGCTGTGACACACCGCCCCAGACCATGACGGACCCTCCACCTCCAAATCGATCCCTCTCCAGAGTACAGGCTTCGGTGTAATGCTCATTCCCTCAACGATAAACGCGAATCCGACCTTCACCCCTGGTGAGACAAAACCGCGACTCGTCAGTGAAGAGCACTTTTTGACAGTCCTGTATGGTCCAGCGACGGTGGGTTTGTGCCCATAGACGACGTTGTTGCCGGTGATGTCTGGCAATACCTGCTATACAACAGGCCTACAAGTCCAGCCTCCCTCAGCCTATTGCGGACAGTCTGAGCACTGATGGAGGGATTGTGAGTTCCTGGTGTAACTCGGGCAGTTGTTGTTGCCATCCTATACCTGTCCCGCAGGTGTGATGTTCGGATGTACCGATCTTGTGCAGGTGTTGTTACACGTGGTCTGCCACAACGAGGACGATCAGCTGTCCATCCTGTCTCCCTGTAGAGCTGTCTTAGGCGTCTCACAGTACGGACATTGCAATTTATTGCCCTGGCACATCTGCAGTCCTCATGCCTCCTTGCAGCATGCCTAAGGCACGTTCACGCAGATGAGCAGGGACCCTGGGGATCTTTCTTTTGGTGTTTTTCAGAGTCAGTAGAAAAGCCTCCTTAATGTCCTAAGTTTTCATAACTGTGACCTTAATTGCCTACCGTCTGTAAGCTGTTAGTGTCTTAACGACCGTTCCACAGGTGCATGTTCATTACGTTTTTATGATTCACTGTACAAGCATGGGAAACAGTGTTTAAACCCTTTACAATGCAGATCTGTGAAGTTTTTTGTATTATCTTTAAAAGACAGGGTCCTGAAAAAAGGGACGTTTCTTTTTTTGCTGAGTTTATTACGTTTTACGTCTTTACTTAAAATAATAAAGTAGTGGTCATACATGATATTCGAGTAAAAAATAGAAGTATTACGTTTTTGAAAGTTATGAATACTTAACAGTGTCATGTGGCTCTGTTTTTAGAGGATTGTGGGTAATTCAAAATATTTTACTTGATACTTTTACAAAGTTGTATGCATGTTTGAAGAAAGAAACAATTTCTAAAATAGTATTAAGCAGTTTGTTTTGCTATGAGTTGTAATTCAAATAATATCAAAACCATCGGGCAAATTGACGTTCAATAATGAGACAATCCAATCTCACCATTAACAAGGTAATGTCAAATCAAATTGTATTTGTCACATGCGCCGAATACAACAGGTGTAGACCAAGCAGTGAAATGCTTACTTACAAGCCCTTAACCAACAATACTTAATGTTAAGGGGGAAAAAGTGTTAAGTAAAAAATAGTTAAGTAAAAGTAACAAATAATTAAACAGCAGCAGTAAAATAACAATAACGAGGCTATATACCGGTACAGAGGGGTACCGGTACAGAGTCAATGTGTGGGAGCATCGGTTAGTCGAGGTAATTGAGGTAATTATGTAAATGTAGGTAGAGTTATTAAAGTGACTATGCATAGATCATAAACAGAGAGTAGCAGCAGCGTAAAAGAGGAGTCTGGGTAGCCCTTTAGTTAGCTGTTCAGGAGTCTTATGTCTTGGGGGTAGAAGTTGTTAAGAAGCCTTTTGGACCTAGTCTTGGCGCTCCGGTACTGCTTGCCGTGCGGTAGCAGAGAGAACAGTGTACGACTAGGGTGGCTGGTGTCTTTGACAATTTTTAGGGCCTTCCTCTGACACTGCCTGGTATAGAGGTCCTGGATGGCAGGAAGCTTGGCCCCAGTGATTTACTGGGCCGTACGCACTACCCTCTGGTATGGCAATTGCTCGGCACTACAATCTGTGATGCAACCAGTCCAGATGCTCTTGATGGTGCAGCTGCAGAACCTTTTGAGGATCTGAGGACCCATGCCAAATAGTTTCAGTCTCCTGAGGGGGAATAGGCTTTGTTGTGCCCTCTTCACAACTGTCTTAGTGTGGACCATGATAGTTTGTTTGGACCATAGGGCCTCCGGCGCTGCACAGTGGTCTAAGGCACCGCATCGCAGTTGCTAGCTGTGCCACTAGAGATCCTGGTTCGAGTCCAGGCTCTGTTGCAGCCGGCCGCGACTGGGAAACCCATGGGGCGGCACACAATTGGCCCAGCGTCGGCCGGGTTAGGGGAACGTTTGGCAGGCAGGGATGTCCTTGTCCGATCGCTCTAGCGATTCCAGTGTCGGGCCGGGCGCATGCTGTCGCCAGGTGTACAGTGCTTCCTCCGTCACATTGGTGCGGCTGGCTTCCATACGGGAGTTGCAGCAATGAGACAAGACTACCAACCTATTGGATACCACGAAATAGGGGAGAAATACATTTTTTTTTTTAAGTGTTTGGACCATGATAGTTTGTTGGTGATACGGACAGCAAGGAACTCGAAGCTCTCATCCTGATCCACTGCAGCCGGTCGATGAGAATGGGGGCGTGCTCTGTCCTTTTGCTTCTAGTCCACAATAATCTTCTTTGTTTTGAACACGTTGAGGGAGAGGTTGTTGTCCTGGCACCACACAGCCAGGTCTCTGACCTCCTCCCTATAGGCTGTCTCATCGTTGTCGGTGATCAGGCCTATCACTGTTGTGTCATCGGTAAACTTGATGTAGGAGTCGTGCCTGGCCATGCAGTCATGAGTGAACGGGGAGTACAGGAGGGGACTGAGCACGCACCCCTGAGGGGCACCCGTGTTGAGGATCAGCAAGGCGGATGTGTTGTTACCTACCCTCACCACCTGAGGGCGGCCCATCAGGAAGTCCAGGATCCAAGTTGCAGTGTTTAGTCCCATGGTCCTTAGCTTAGTGATGAGCTTTGAGGGCACTATGGTGTTGAACGCTGAGCTGTAGTCAATGAATAGTATTCTCACATGGGTGTTCCTTTTGTCCAGGTGGGAAAGGGCAGTGTGGAGTGCAATAGAGATTGCATCATCTGTGGACTTGTTGGGGCGATATGCAAATTGGAGTGGGTCTAGGGTTTCTTGGATAATGGTGTTCATGTGAGCCATGACCAGCATTTCAAATCATTTCAGAAGTGAGTGCTACGGGTCGGTAGTCATTTAGGCAGGTTACCTTCGTGTTCTTGGGCACAATGAGAGATTCAAAATCTTCCTTTGCGGGCACATTACTGAGGACCTGAAATGTTCCTACCACACCGACACAGTGGTGAAGAAGGCGCATCTACAACATCAGGCGACTGAAGATATTCAGCATGGCCCATAAGACCCTCACAAACTTCCATAGCTGCACCATTGAGAGCATTCTGTCGGGCTGCATCACCCCCTGGTACGGCAACTGCACCACCCTCAACTGAATGGTGCCCAGCGCATCAGCAGGGGCACACTGCCTGCCCTCCAGGACATTTACAGCACTCAGTATCAAAAGGAAGGCCAAGAAGATCATAAGGACCTCAGCCACCCGAGTCACAGTCTGTTCACTCTGCTACCATCTAGCAGACAGAGACAGTACAGGTGCATCAAAGCCAGGACCTTAAGACTGAAAAACAAGCTTCTATCTCCAGGCCATCAGAGTGTTGAACAGCTATTGAGCCCACCGCCTCTTGTAGTAAGAGACAAAGACGCACTCACACACGCCCATACTCACACAACACTGCTGTCCCATGTACTGTATGTAGGGACATTAATCCTAGCAGCACCAACCCGTAGCACGCGCTCCAGCAGGTATATCTCACTGGTCACCCCCAAAGCAAATTCCTCCTTTGGCCGACTCTCCTTCCAGTTCTCTGCTGCCAATGACTGGAACGAACTACAAAAATCTCTGAAACTGGAGACACTTATCTCCCTCACCAGCTTTAAGCACCAGCTGTCAGAGCAGCTCACAGACCCCTGCACCTGTATATAGCCCCTCTGTAAATAGCCTGACCAACTACCTCATCCCCTACCGTATTTATTTATCTATCTATCTATCTTGTTCCTTTGCACCCCAGTTTTTCTACATTGCACATTCATCTACTGCACATCTACCATTCCAGTGTTTAAATGCTATATTGTAATTACTTTGCCACCATGGCCTATTTATTGCCTTACCTTCCTTATCCTACCTCATTTGCACTATATATTAGTTTTTTTTCTACTGTATTATTGACTATGTTTGTTTTACTCCATGTGTAACTGTGTTGTATGTGTCGAACTGCTTTGCATTAACTTGGCCAGGTCGCAGTTGTAAATGAGAACTTGTTCTCAACTTGCCTACCTGGTTAAATAAAGGTGAAATAAATAAATAAAATTAAACACTGGGCCGTTTCTTTTACATTGTGTATTCATTTACTGTATTCTTCACATAGCTCATTCTAAGATACAGTATCTACTACTGTACATTGCATTTTCTTACACTATCTATACACTGGATTCTAAACATAGCTCACTGTAAAATATCTACTGCTGTACATATTCTTAGTATATATTTTTGGTGTATATACACACTCAGGACTACTGATACAGTGTTACAGGGTTGTTAACCGAACTTGACGTTCTAGTTATCGGTGTACTTGTTTGACATTTTTGCTGCACTATTACGAGCTAGTAACACAAGCATTTCGCTGCACCCGCTATAACATCTGCTAAACTTTGTACGCAACCAATAAACTTTCACTTGATTTGATATGGGTTACTTGGTTCTAGGCAACGGGTTTCCACAAAATGTTTTGGCAGAACTAATGTCTTAACTTTTTCTCTACAAGCTCACTAGCAGCAGCTAAAATAGCTCAGCAGATGTGGGGTCTGGAAGGATGATATGATCTGTTAGGACAGCTAGTCTTACTGGGGTCCAAACATATAACGAAAAAGACATTACAGACAAAATACTTGACCATTTACATACATTGTAAATGATGCAGAGGGTACCTTGCCTCACCATCTGGTAGAGATCTGGGGTTAGGAGGGCTGCCCAACATGGCGTTATATGAAGGAGGATCAACTGGATAAACAGCATCAAAAGGTAATTATGGACTAGGCTCATAATTCTTTACCAGATCACATGCTCTCAATAACCGCTGAGAGCTGGATCACATGCCAGTCTCTTGTGTTCTGACATTTGGGGAGATTATTCAACTGGCTGAGTATTCTTCATTACCATACCAACTATACTGGTAGCTAGACCATGCTTTCTACATTTAAAAATGAATACTTCTGGTTTCGATTAAAATGCTTTTTTAAGATGCAGTGAATTTCAAAACGCTTTCTATTACGATCAATTTAGAGCAAGCAATGTTACATGTATACAAGTTAAGATATTGCATACTGATATTGAAAATGTAAACCGATATAATTATATAGAATTACATTAGAGCATCATTCAACTTTTATAAAATATCAATCTCAACTATCGCTCAAAATAGCAATGCCCTAAAAAGCCTTAAATATGCACTCAACTAACATCTCTTCTAGAATGTCAGGTTCTTTTCATCACATGACACAGTTACAATGTTTTACACTAGACTAGGACATCATCCATTGGTTTAAGCCCTGAATGCTGATTGGCTGAAAGCTGTGGTGTATCGGATCGTTACCATGGGTTTGACAAAACATTCATTTCTACTGTTCTAATTATGTTGGTAACCAGTTTATAATAGCAATAAGGCACCTCGAGGGTTTGTGGTATCTGGCCAATATATCACCACGGCTAAAGTTTGTAACCAGGCACACTCTGCGTTATGTCGTACTTAAGAACATTCCTTAGCCATGGTATATTGGCCATATACCACACCCCATCGTGCCTTATATATAACAGTGCCCGTCTTGACTGGAGTAGACTAGAGAATCTAGCTAGCTAAGGTAGTCAGCTAGGATAATTGAGGCCTCATGCTGCACTTTCTTCCCAACCCAATTCAGTTAAAACAGCCTACCTGTTGTTTGCTCGTTGTAGCCTACTTCTCAATTCACAAAATTTGAATTGTGTAATTTTATCCAACTTGCATTGCATTAGTGAGCTCACTCTCACTCGCTACACACTGAGCCTATTTGATTGGCCAACATAAACAACAAGCTACGTGTGAAGCAGTGGTGTAAAGTATTTAAGTAAAAATACTTTAAAGTACAACTTAAGTAGTTTTTCGGGGTATCTGTACTTCACTATTTATATTTTGGACAACTATTACTTCACTACATTCCTAAAGAAAAGTGACTTTTTACTCCTTACATTTTCCCTGACCCCCAAAAGTACTCGTTACATTTTGAATGCTGGACAGGAAAATGGTCCAATTCATAAACTTATCAAGAGAACATCCCTGGTCATCTCTACTGCCTCTGATCTGGCGGACTCATTAAACACAAATGATTAGTTGGTGCCGTCTGCAGTGAAGTAATAGTTGTCCAAAATATAAATAGTGAACAACAGATTCTTAATATAAGGAATTTTAAATTATTTATACTTTTACTTTTAATACTTAATTATATTTTAGCAATTGCAATTTCTTTTGATACCTAAGTATATTTTTAATCAAATACTTTTAGACTTTTACTCAAGTAGTATATTACTGGGTGACTTTCACTTGTACTTGAGTCATTTTCATTAGGGTATCTTTACCTTTACTCAAGTATGACAACTGGGTACTTTTTCCACCACTGGTGTGAAGGCTACAGGTCTTTTTATGGGGGGCACTGTGCATCACATAAAAACTACATTGAAAAGTTTGTTTTATCAAATTAATAATTTGAAATGTCATGGTATATCCTTGTATGTAACAATGTCACATGGCTATTTTATTTTTATTTTAGGAAAAGTATTTTGGCAAAAATGAATGCTCACACAGTATTCGATTACTAACGTCTGTTTGGATTTTCTAATAACCGTGCACATCCCCTAGTAAAATATAATTTCAGCTTCACGATCTGCCCAGCTGCTGAATGTTATACTGCACCTCCGGCACACCAGCCCTCTGCCCCATGTCCCAATACCCACCCCAGCCCTCTGCCCCACCCCTCTGCCCCCCATCCACCCAGCCCTGAGAAAGGCAGATGGATGCAGTGTGAGGGCCTGCCCGTGGCGTGACTGATTCTCACCAGCTCCATTCCATCGGGCTGCCTCGCAGCGTTTCATCACCCACACAGCCGCAGAGCCTCCAGCCAGCTCACACAACAAATCAGGAAGACTTCTACCACAGAGGAAAAAGCATAGCACAGCCTTGTTAGGCCCAACTACTTACGACCCAAATAATTAAAGTTCAAAAGGACCTCACACAATGGAGAGAGCTCAAAGTCTTTCAGATTTAGTTTGACCATAATATCATGATTGCTTCAGGAGATGTACTTACAAATATGTCCCAAAATTGTGCTGATTCAACATTTTTGTGGAGAAATAAAAAGGACTATGAAACGTGTTGCGGCTAAGTGGTACCCATGTCACAACATGTGTTATTACAAAGAGAGACAATGAATGTGGGAATATAATAGTAAGCTATTCATCATTCATTTAGTTTGATTTGTGAGAGACCGAGCTGACCTCCAACAGTGGAGTCTCTTGCCAGTGATAGCGCTGTGCAGATAAAGGCCAGAATGTGTTACCACCTCAGTGTTACATTATGATGCCACAGAGCTGTCACTGAAGGACCCAGTGTCCGACTGTCTGTTGAGCTAAGATGACAACATAGAGAGATGCTAAACAACTTAGACTGCCACTGAGGCAACTGTAGCCTGGTGGTCCCAGATCTGTTGTGCAGTCTTGCCAAAACTCCTATTTGGGACCTCCAGGCTAGAGCTGGTGGCCTACTGCCCTAATAGTGAATAGTCTAACTTGCCCACCTGCAATGTGACAGGAAAATAACAATAGGCTACATTTATCAAGTGTGGCTAAGAATTGTCAATGCCACAATTATGGCCTGGTTTGAGAAAGCACAGAATTGACTGACAAAAGCTGGACAGTATCATTATCCAATACTCTGTAGTGTGTTCTATACCCCAAAAAATGATTACATTGGCCACATGGACCATATTTCAAAATCTGACTGACACCAAAGCAGCTTCCAAACATTCCTGTGTATGTAGACAGAGGTGATGTAATTCTGCGTATGTGTGAGTCAATTCAGCCAGGACTGCCCAGGCTACTCACACACCGAGCATGCATCCTTGGGGACACTTGTGTGAGTCAGTGAGAGTGCGATGCTTCGTTTGAGTCAAAGCTCTTGATGCCGATATGGGTTGTACATAGTATAACACACCCAAAAATTATAGGCTGTTTGAACTGGCTTTTATACAGAGTATTTTGCGATTTCAATTCACGTTAGAGCCATCAGATGTCTTTCTGTGAGAAAGTACAAAAAAATAAAAATTTAAAATTAACCTTAACACAACTCAATGGCCGTGTCCGAAATCTGTCTTGCCTACTTTTTACTTAAACTGCATACTGTGTACTAATCATACTAATTAGAACTATTTAGTAAAAAAATAATGCAGTAAGCTACAAATATCAGCATACTAGGCTCCTCCTACTGAGAATGTGTCATCTAATATCAGCATACTAGGCTAGCAAATTCTACTATACTGAACAAAAATACAAACACAACATGTAAAGTGTTGGTCCCATGTTTCATGAGCTGAAATAAAATAGACTTTTTCCATACGCACAAAAAAGCTTATTTCTCTCAAATTTCGTGCAGCAATTTGTTTACATTCCTGTTAGTGAGCATTTCCCTTTTTATCAAGATAACCCAACCACCTAACAGGTGTGGCATATCAAGAAGTTTATTAAACAGCATGATCATTACATAGGTGAACCTTGTGCTGGGGACAATAAAAGGCCACTGAAATGTGCAGTTGTGTCACACAACAAAATGCCACAGATGTCTCAAGTTGAGGGAGCGATCAATTGGCATGCTGACTGCAGGAATGTCCACCAGAGCGGTTGCCAGAGAATTTAATGTTCATTTGTCTACCATAAGCCGCCTCCAATGTTGTTTTAGAGAATTTGGCGGTACGTCCAAACAGCCTCACAACCCCGTGTAACCACGCCAGCCCAGGACCTCCACATCCGGCTTCTTCATCTGCGGGATCGTCTGACACCAACCATCTGGACAGCTGATGAAACTGAGCAGTATTTGTGTGTGTAATAATGCCCGTTTGTGGGGAAAAAACAATTCTGATTGTCTGGACATGGCTCCCCAGTGGGTGGGTCTATTCCCTCCCAGGCCCACCCATGGCTAAACCCCTGCCCAGTCATGTGAAATCCATAGATTAGGGCCTAATTCATTCATTTCAAATGACAGATTTCCTTATATGAACTGTAACTCAGTAAAATCGTTGAAATTGTTGCATGTTGTGTTTACATTTTCGTTCAGTATAGATGAAAAGCAGAAATGAGTATGACATCCTGGCATTTATACCATATTAATGTTTAAAAAATCCCCATACCCAAAATGCCTACTATTTAGAACGCAAGTATGGGTATTTGGACACGGACAGAATTCAGTCTTGTTGGGCTAGCTCCCTCTTCTGTCCCTCATGTTCAAGTATTGTTATCAGGCAGGGAGTCTCTGGGTTTGCTTTGTCAGGAGCAGCTTTGTTTGTTTGTTACTACAGCCACAATAATACCGCTGAGGAGCAGATGTCTGTACTACTATTAGCCTGTCACTGTTTCCTGGATGGTACTCACACACCCTCAAAACACACACTAGGCCTAGGGCATGGCCACACACACACACGCATGCATGCTTGTAAAAACACATGGGAAATGCTGCCCTAGTGGCCAGCTTTTTGTTTTGTTTTCTCTGTGGCGGCTCAAGAGGAATGGGGGCTGCTGACCCAGAGAGCTCTGGTTTCTTCCTGTACCCTGTTTTTTTTTTTTTTTTTTTTTAATAGGCTGATTCACAAAATATCTCCGTCCGTCTCAGCCGATCGGCCATGCCCACTTGCACATAATTAAAAGCTATACTTAAACAGTAAACAGAGCCTGGCAATGCTTTAGTCTATGTTGTTGTCTTAGGTCTCTCTTTATGTGGTGTTGTCTCTCTTGTTGTGATGTGTGTTTTGTCCTACATTTATATTGTATTTATATAAGAAATTGTTCTTAACTGACTTGACCAATTTAAATAGGCCTCAAATTCTTGTAATGCTGTAGTAGCAGTTGAAGTAGCTTTGTTTCAGTGGTAAAAGTGGAATGCACTGTGATTAACCTCTTAGGGGTAGGGTCCCATTTTCCGAATTTTCGCCTGTCTGACGTGCCCAAAGTTAAATGCCTGCCACTCAGGGCCAAAAACTAGGATATGCACATAATTAGTACTATTGGATAGGAATCGCTCTGAAGTTTCTAAAACCATTAAGATATAGTCTGTGGGTATTACAGAACAGATATAGCAGGCAAAAACCTGCGAAATTCCTGTCCGGAAATCCTTTTTCTTTTGCCCTCCACTCACTTTGAAGGCCTGGTAATAGAAGTCAATAGGGAATAGGACACAGGTTACAGTACCTATGGCTTCCACTGGATGTCAACAGTCTCTGGAAAGTATCTGGAAGAAATAGCCCTGAGGAGATCCTTGTAGAAGAAGACAGACTACAGGAATGGAAAAAGGTAAACAACCGTGCACGTTCACGAGAACGTGAACGCGCCCAGCTTTCTTTTCCTCTTATAACGTTTGTTACCATCCGTGTAAAATATGATCGCTATTATTCATAAAAGGATACATAAGGATGCATTATTAATGAGATTTGATTTGTTTGTGAAAAGTTGAGCGGTATAACGTGAACGCGTTCTCTTCACTGTACAACGGGCGAGTAGACTGACAATGCTTGGTGGAGTAGCTGAACATAACGTGCCAACCAAGAGATTTATGGATATAATGAATTACTTTTTCTAACAAAAAGAACCATGGATTCTCTTGTTTGGACACTTGGGAAGCCCTCAGCAGAAGTTATTTGAAAGGTAAGCGATTTATATTAGCTGTGATATGGACATATGAATTTATGCTAATGTGGAAAATATGTGAGGTGCTAGCCTCAAACAATCAAATGTAGTGCTTTCGCCGTAAAGCCTTTTTGAAATCTGACAAGGCAGTGATATTGCCAAGAAGCAGAGCTTTTGATGGCTATGCAACACTTGTATATCGAAGAATGTAAAATATTACCAATTTTTATTTAGATTTTGCCGCGTTGTTTGCTCTGAAAACGATCCCGCTAGCGGGATCCTTGCGCAAAGAGGTTAATGAGCCAAAAACATTATCAGATTTCTGCCTATTAATATCTGAATAATGTTGGTTAACCCAGAACTTAAGTCTGGCTTAATAAGTCAAATGCTCGATAGAATTCTGGGTCCATACGTGCTAAGAGAACAGATTGATCCTCATTCTGAGCCGGAAAGAAGTGCAAGTTACTGGCAAGGCTATGGGCCAAATGCCCCCTTACGAAATTCAAAAGATGCCAACACTTGCGAAATTGTGATTCGTCCAAATGATGAAAAACCCAAGCACCGGGAACTAATACTGCTCGTTATCTCACGCATCCAGTTGTTTCATGACAAATCTACACTACCATTTATGTTTACATAGTCATAGGACTCTAAGAACAATACTTCAAACAGGCCAGGCCAAAGCAGATCATTGCATTGTGATATGAACACATTTCACCCCCCTTCAACGGGGTGATTATTCAAGTGTATAATCACCCAGGCAATAACGGAGATGTAATAATCCTCAAATCAGCATTAGGTCATCTCTGCCAAGCGGGCACAATAGCTGACGGTGTCGGTTGCCAAGGCGACGCTTCAACAAGAGTGAATAACGGCAGAGCAGGCAGGGGGGTAGGGGGCATCAATCACCACGGGCATCATTACAGTGGCCTGCGAGGATCCTCATTCAGCTCCAACCCAAATAGAAGAGCGGGGTTCTAGGAGATTCATGTGAGCACACTTGAGAAGGAAATGGTATTTATTCAGCTGCTATGTAATATCCAGCAGCAGTCCTGTTTGCTCTGGACGCCTTTGGTTCTGCGCTTTGGCCGGCGGGGCTGAGTGTGTGTGTGTGTGTGTGGTGGGGGGGTCTACAAATCCAGCATGTACAGCCACCCTAGAGCCTCCACAGGAGCAGGGATGTTAGGTGGAGAAAAAAGTTGAGAGAGTCAATGGCCATTCTCTGTCTTTTCATCTTCTATGCCTTTCTCCTACATCCTCAACCCTCTGCTTCACCCCCTTCAACCTCCCCCTCAGCATTTATCTCCAGTCCCTGCCTAGCTGCTGTGTCTGTCTGCCCTGAGGGAACAGGAGTGGAGAGAGAACTCCTTTCCTTTGGAAACTCAAAAACAGGTATTCAGGCTACGGTTTTGTGTTGAATAGGGCCGTCCCATCGTATACACTCCCATTTGGAAAATTACATCAACTCTGCACTTGAGATCTACAGCCTAGTTTCTCCCAGAGCTCTGAAAAATGACACTTGTGAGACTAGCATCTGCGTTGGCTTTGTACTTGTTTGGTAATACCAGTGATGGGAGAGCGATGGAGGGGGCTAAGGCTCGTATATCAGCCACCACGCAGGTCAGACCACCACCTCCCTGCTCCATCACACAGTGAGCTTACCCTGGAGTAGGCTTGTCCAGGCAGGCCCCAGCTCTTAAACTTTGGATGGTTTGTTAGAGAAAAAAATACTTGAGAAATAATGCAGTGCTAAAGCCACAAAGAGTAACTCCATTGGGGGTTCCCAAAACCAACTTAAAGTATGGCCCATATGCAAATTCCATATTAATATTTATGCTTCCACTGAAGTGAACACTTGTTTTGAAAGTAAAGGCACCTGGGACAAAGCATGCAGCATTGCGAGGAGAGGGGCCACACAATGAGGTGTCTAGTCCAAAGCCAATGCACATACTCACAGGCAAGAGAATAGGCCTAGAGTTCAGAGGGCAGAGATACAAGACCATGCACCTGTGTGTGAGGAGTCATGCCTGGCAATGCAAACCAGATTCAGACCATTCTTCTGACACGTCACAGGGGAAAGTAAGTTTGACAGTCCTCCTCACCCCTGTTCCTCACCCCTGTTCCTCAATGCTCACACAGTCTCCCTCCATTGAACAGCCTGGTCTCTGTCTGCTCCAGTCTGGTAAGGCCTGATCAGCAGCCCCTGACAGAGCCTCTGTGCCTGGGTCAATCCATTTGAAATTAATCACCTTTGGAATTAAACAAAAAAACTTTCCATACATGTTAGCCTATGGAAGAAGTGGTCAGAAAGTCACTTTTTTGATTCTAAGCAATGTTGTGCTGCTATTTTTATTGACTTGGCCAAAGCTATTGATACCGTAGACCATTCCATTCTTTTGGGCTGGCTAAGGAATATTGGTGTCTCTGAGGGGTCTTTGGCCTGGTTTGCTAACTACCTCTCTCAAAGAGTGCAGTGTATAAAGTCAGAACATCTGCTGTCTCAGCCACTGCCTGTCACCAAGGGAGTACCCCAAGGCTCAATCCTAGGCCCAACGCTCTTCTCAATTTACATCAACAACATAGCTCAGGCAGTAGGAAGCTCTCTCATCCAGTTATATGCAGATACAGTCTTATACTCAGCTGGCCCCTCCCTGGATTTTGTGTTAAACGCTCTACAACAAAGCTTTCTTAGTGTCCAACAAGCTTCCTCTACCCTTAACCTTGTTCTGAACACCTCCAAAACAAAAGGTCATGTGGTTTGGTTAGAAGAATGCCCCTCTCCCCACAGGTGTGATTACTACCTCAGAGTTTAGAGCTTGAGGTAGTCACCTCATACAAGTACTTGGGAGTATGGCTCGCTGGTACATGGTCCTTCTCTCAGCACATATCAAAGCTGCAGGCTAAAGTTAAATCTAGACTTTTTTTTTTTCTATTGTAATCGCTCCTCTTTCACCACAGCTGCCAAAACTAACCCGGATTCAGATGACCATCCTACCCATGCTAGATTACGGAGACATAATATATAGATCAGCAGGTAAGGGTGCTCTCGAGCGGCTAGATGTTCTTTACCATTCGGCCATCAGATTTGCCATCAATGCTCCTTATAGGACACATCACTGCACTCTATACTCCTATGTAAACTGGTCATCGCTGTTAAGCCGTCGCAAGACCCACTGGTTGATGCTTATTTATAAAACCCTCTTAGGCCTCATTCCCCCCTATCTGAGATATCTACTGCAGCCCTCATCCTCCACATACAACACCCATTCTGCCAGTCACATTCTGTTAATGTTCTCCAAAGCATACACATCCCTGGGTCACTCCTCTTTTCAGTTCGCGACTGGAACGAGCTCCAACAAACACTCAAACTGGACAGTTTTATCTCAATCTTCATTCAAAGACTAAATCATGGACACTGTTACTGACAGTTGTGGCTGCTTTGCCCTTTGTGCTGTTGTCTGTGCCCAATAATGTTTGTACCATGTTTTGTGCTGCTACCATGTTGTGTTGCTACCATGCTGTTGTTGTGGTCTCTCTTTATGTAGTGTTGTCTCTTGTCGTGATGTGTGTTTTGTCCTATATTTATGTGTTATTTTTATTATTATATATTTTTTTTTAAATAGCAGGCCCTGTCCCCCGCAGGAGGTCTTTTGCCTTTTGGTAGGCCGTCATTGTAAATGAGAATGTGTTCTTAACTGACTTGCCTAGTTAAATAAAGGTTAAATAAAAATAAAAGGTTCTCAAAGTTGACCCATTTTGCTTACCCACCATACCATGAGACATCCATGTCTTCATCACTGGAAAAGATGAACGGTTGAGTTTCAAGCTTACAAACAGGGTTGTCAAACTATTTTATAATTTCTTAAAATAACAAAAAAAAAAATCATACAAATTGAAATGTTTTAACCTTTGAGCGTCAACTATCTAAAAACACGTTTTCATATGCATATGTTGTAGCTTAGACCCTATTTTACATTATCTGAGGTTTTTGTGTTGTCCCCGCCATTGGTTGAGACACAACAATCTCTTGAATACAGGCTGGGTGCTAAATGTACTAAAATGGGAATCAAATTGAAATGAGGGGGCCCTATAGCTCTAACCCTCTAATAAATCCAGACTGACCCTAAAAATGAAGTCCTGACTATCCAGTGACCTTTCTGGCAGAATGTCTGAGTAAGTGGAGTTCAGTTCAGCCATGACCCCATTTCCTTTGAAACCACTAGTTAATGGTCCCAAGGAAACAAATCACGGCCTAGCCCTTCAATAATCACTTAGAGACGGGCCCTCACCGGGCTGGTGGAGTAGGGTAATATAATATTACTCAAAGGCAAACTGAAGCGAGACCATGGAGGAGAGGGGAGAGACAGTGCTAAGTGCTTGCTAACATATATAGCATTAGCGGCTAGCTAAAGAGTTCTGGCACAGGACCAGAGTGAGTCCACAGTCCCATAAGAGGTCCCTCTCTGCTATAGGTCTCTTCTTTTTGCATACTCCATCACCATAAACAGACTGGCTGAATGTGTCCCTTCAGACTGTTCAGAGAGGCTACAGTTAGACCCAAATTGTGTATGGCTGCCTTAATCGTTTTTGACAGATTAGAGGGCAATAGGGGGTGAGGATGCAAAGGAGGCTTAGGTTGATTCTCTCTCCCAACTTTCTTATAGAAACAATAACAGCGAGTTTGGTCATTTTCTTAATCCTGTTCTTATAACTTTGAGAAAATATCAAAAGATGATGAAAGCGGCTGTGCTCTTCAAAAGCACTTTAATGTAGTAACTAAAATAATGTTTAAAAGGAAAACCGCTCTAAGCGGTATACACAAATCAATGGCTTGATCTTCAAAATCATGACTTGTCCTCTAGACCAGTTGATTCTTAACCAGGGGGCCTAAGACTCCTGGGGGTGGGGGATTAGAGAGCTTTCGGGGGGTCTCTGAAAATGCTGTGATAAAACTGAGTTAAAAATAACAGCAGCAAGCCCAAATATCTCACATGTAATATTTGACAAGCTTTAAAATAGGAAATCGTCCAATATTTTTGAGTGTATTGAACACACATTTTACTCTTCAAAAGGTGAATTATGATGAAGATTTTATTAAAGCGTTTCTATGGGCCTCAGAATGGAAAAGGTCGAGAACCCCTGCTCTAGACAACAGTCTCAATACGGTCTCTCTCTTTTTTTTCTGTCTCAATAGACTTTCTCCACATGACCCTGAGGGCTGTTAGGTCCAAAATTCCATTATCTCCCTTTATGAATCTCAATACCATCAGATGACAGATATTCTCCTATGCAGGGCTTGAATGAAGAGAGCATTCTCCCCTGTGGCAGAAACCCAACAGACCAGACACCTTTGAAGTGCATATATCCTGACTACCCATCACCATGGTAACATAAGGTGGTGTGACTTAACCTCTAACATTATTACCCGTAGCAGCATGAAGTACTGTCAGGGTGGTAAATCGCTAAGTCCATGATGTAATATGGTAATATCCTCAGGCCGTATGATTGACACCATGCCTGCTAGTGCTAAAAACATACTATGAGTCTTAGTTGGCTAGGATCATGTAAAATTACACACGCCTATTTATTGACTACGGTAATAGGCTTAGTCCACTTTTCAAAGTTGCATAAGAACTCTGTGCAGCATAAGGGTCCATACACACGACTAGAACTAATTACTTCCTTTCTGGCATAGTTCTTTTTTACCAAGAGCAGTGTGTATGGACCCTCAAGTAAAGCACATTTCACCACGTCAAACCCAATCGCAGAAGACCACATTTCTTGTGCTCTTATTGTGGACAGCAGGCAGAGATTTCCCCAGATGATCCCCTCTCTAATCATCCTCTAGTCTCTCCTCCATGCAGCTGACTGTTGTATGACATCTCCTCGGTAAAGGGAACACACAATCGGACAGCATGTCTGCTGCCAGAGAGACCGACCCGAGAGACTACAGACCTCAAACTGCAGAAAGCTGAGGAGTGCATTGAGGTAAACGTCAGATGAGCACAAATATGACTTGAACCCGGCCGAAAAAGCCACATGGGAAACATTACCCATTACTTAGTGATTTGTATGACCGTATCCTCTAAACAGCAAAAGAAAAACATCTTCTTCCACTCATGTGTTTTCTCCATTCCTGACCGCCCTTCCGTCCTTCTCTCCGCCCCTCCCTCCCTCTTCCTCGATCGACCACAAAAGACGGCACCTCGCAGAATGTGTGGTTTAGCCCGCCTTTGATAGAGTTGAGCCGGTTGGAGGGAGGGTAACCAGAGAGGAACAGCACTTCCATTCAAGACCCAGCCTGTAGCTCCAGAGGCCCTTGCATGCGCTGCAAACCTGGGGGGGAGGGCTGGTTCAGAGTAATAACAGGGTAACCGCCATGAAAGCCTAGACCAGGACACGGGATGGTTGGGAGTCCAGATGAGAAGCTAAGCCCCAGTAGTGATCGGGGCCGGGGCCTCTTATTTCCCCATCTCTTTCATATGGACTAATACTTTTGACCTGGAGCTATGAAGGAGGTATGTGAGAGAGAATAGTTGGAGAGACAGTGAGGTGAGGTGATCATGTACGTGTACACCTCTAGGGGTTGCGTGCAATCTGGGTTTGTTTAACAAGTATATTTTCGACCCAGAAAACATACGATTTCTTCAACAATTGCAATGGATACAACCTGTAGCTAGTTTGCGTCACACCATAATACCCTTTTTCATTATATAGGCATCAGGTGAAGTGGATGGTATGGAAAGTATCAAAGTGTGTGCATGTTGATGACAAGGTCCATGAACAATGGTCTCTTTTCTGGACCGTACACAAAAGCCTATCTCGCTTTCACTTATCCTGGCCAGAAATCAGGGGATTCTTTCCTATCCTCCTCTTGTTACAGTCTCCCACTTCAAAATCAAGGTCTTTGCACAGCATTACCCCCCACACCACATCCCCAAACCCCCATCTATACAATTAGAAACAAAGCTATCCTTTGAATGACAACAGAAAACAAAAAAAGAACAGACAGCGAAGAGGACTGTCCAACGTTTATCCAGGTTAATTTTTTTTATCTTGAGTTTTTAAAACGGCAAAAGGGTCTTCTTTTGAGAAACAGCTCAGATTGGGGGATAAACTTATCTTCAAGAAGCAGCTGGCTGGTGGACAGAGTCAAAGCACAGCTGGACATTCATCGCTCACATGCTCAGAAAGAAAAGACACACAGCCTCACACACATGGACATACAGTGCCTTCGGAAAGTATTCATACCCCTTGACTTATTCCACATTTTGTTGTGTTACAGCCTGAATTTAAAATGAATTCAATAAAAAAAAAACATAATACACCATAATGTCAAATTGAAAATGGGTTCCTTTTATTAGCAAATTTATTGAAAATTAAATATAGAAATCTCATTTACGTAAGTATTCACACCCCTTTGCTATGACACTCCAAATTGAGCTCAGGTGCAACCAATTTCCTGATCATCCTTCAGATGTGTCGCTACAACTTGGAGTCCACCTGTGGCCAATTCAACTGTTTGGACATGATTTAGAAAGAAACACACCTGTCTATATAAAAGATCCCACATGAAGTCCAAGGAACTGTCCGTAGATCTACGAGATAGAATTGTGATGAGGCATATATCTGGGGAAGTGTATAAAACAATTTCCAGAGTGTTGAAAGTTTCCAAGAGCACAGTGGTCTCTATTATTAGGAAATGGAAAGCATATGGAACTACCCAGACTCTGCCTAGAGCTGGCTGTCCGACCAAACTGAGCAACCAGGCAAGAAGGACCTTGGCCAAGAACCCAATGACCACTTGGACAGAACTACAGAGTTCCTTGGCTGCGATGGGAGAACCTGCCAGAAGGACAACAGTATCTATAGCACTTCACCAATCTGGGCCTTACGGGAGAGTGGCCAGATGGAAGCCACTCTCAAGAAAAAGGCACGACAGCACGCCTGGAGTTTGCAAAAAGGCACGTGAAAGACCGAGCATAAGGCAAAAGATTCTGTGGTCTGTTGAGACAAAAATTTAACTCTTTGGCCTGAATGCAAAGCACTATGTCTGGAGAAAACCAGGGACAGCTCATCACCCATCTGACACCATACCTACCGTGAAGCATAACATTTGAATAAATCCATTTAAAATACACCATCACAATAAATCCATTATTTAATTTAGGCAGGTCTAAAGAAACACTATGATATGAATAAAATGTATTTCAAAAGAACAGAACATGTGTCGGCCTACTGTATGCCATGCTATAGGTTGTAGGCTAGTTCATTTAGCAGACAAGACATGCTTACAAGTCCCATGCCATTATTTTATAGTAAGAAAAATATATTTGCACTTAGCTGAATAAAATAGAAAGGATATTTTTCACATTCCGGAGCGAGTGCGCATATGAAGTGGCTATGTTGAGCATAAAAGTGATCATTTGAAACAGGTCTTATATGCTAGATATAGAGTTATTTTGCAACTTATGTTGTGAAAGATACAAATCTTAGAATGACTTCGAAATCAAAACATACATGGGCTGCATGATGTGACTAGGCTATTGATGACTTGAAAAAGTCATCTCCAAAGCCAACACCTCCTTTGGCCGCCGCTCCTTCAAGTTCTCTGCTGCCAATGACTGGAACGAATTGCAAATAAAAAATTAAAATCACTGAAGTTGGAGTCTTATATCTCCCTCACTAACTTTAAGCGTCAGCTGCTTTTCTATTGTGTTATTGACTGTACGTTTGTTTATCCCATGTGTAACTCTGTGTTGTTTGTGTCGCACTGCTTTGGTTTATCTTGGCCAGGTCGCAGTTGTAAATGAGAACTTGTTCTCAACTGGCCTACCTGGTTAAATAAAAAGGTGAAATACATTACTTTTTTTATGGTGGTAGCAGCATCATGCTGTGGGGATGTTTTTCAGTGGCAGGGACTGGGAGACTAGTAAGAATCGAGAGAAAGATGAACTTTCCTTGAGAAATCCTTGAAAACCTGCTCCAAAGCATTCAGGACCTCAGACTGGGGTAAAAATGAAGGGGCCTGAATACATCCCGAATGCACAGTATATACTGTATTCTAGTCAAGGCCTTCCTATTCTATTGCTGTACATATATTATTGAATAGTATGTGGATATATATATATATATATATATATATATATATATATATATATATATATATATATATATATATATATATATATATATAGATAGATATATATATATATATATATATATCCACATACTGTCATACTCATATGCATCCCTTCACATAAATACGTACATACATACAGTACCAGTCAAAAGTTGGGACTAGAGGTCGACCGATTAAAATCGGCATGGCCGATTAATTAGGGCCGATTTCAAGTTTTCATAACAATTGGTAACGGGCATTTTTGGACGCCGATTATGGCCGATTACATTGCATTCCACGAAGAAACTGCGTGGCAGGCTGACCACCTGTTACGCGAGTGCAGCAAGGAGCCAAGGTAAGTTGCTAGTTAGCATTAAACTTATCTTACAAAAAACCATCAATCTTCACATAATCACTAGTTAACTACACATGGTTGATGATGTTAGTAGGTTAACTAGCTTGTCCTGCGTTGCATATAATCAATGCTGTGCCTGTTAATTTCTCATCAAATCACAGCCAGCTTCGCCAAACGGGTCATGATTTAACAAAAACACAATCGTTGCACGAATGTACCTAACCATAAACATCAATGCCTTTCTTAAAATCAATACACAGAAGTATATATTTTTTTAGCAGGCAAAATTAATTGTGTCACTTCTCTTGCGTACACTGCACGCAGAGTCAGGGTATATGCAACAGTTTGGGCCGCCTGGCTCGTTGCAAACTAATTTGCCAGAATTTTACATAATTATGACATAATATTGAAGGTTGTGCAATGTAACAGCAATATTTAGACTCAGAGTTGCCACCCGTTCGATAAAATACAGAACGGTTCCGTATTTCACTGAAAGAATAAACGTTTTGTTTTCGAAATGACAGTTTCCGGATTTTACCATATTAATGACCAAAGGCTCGTATTTCTGTGTTTATTATAATTAAGTCTATGAATTGATATTTGATAGAGCAGTCTGACTGAGCAGTGGTAGGCAGCAGCAGGCTCGTAAGCATTCATTCAAACTTTACTGCGTTTGCCAGCAGCTCTTAGCAATGCTTGATGCTATTTATGACTTCAAGCCTATCAACTACTGAGATTAGGGTGGCAATACTAAAGTGCCTATTAGAACATCCAATAGTCAAAGGTATATGAAATACAAATGGTATAGAGAGAAATACTCAACGCGTCATAATTCCTATAATAACTCAAGCTAAAACTTCTTAACTGGGAATATTGAAGAACTGGGAATATTGAACCACCAGCTTTCATTTGTTCTGAGCAAGGAACTTAAAGGTAAGCTTCTTCATAATATGGCACATATTGCACTTTTACTTTCTTCTCCAACAGTGTGATTTTGTATTATTTAAACATGTTTCATTATTTATTTGAGACTAAATAGATTTTATGAAAAAAAAAACATTCAGTATTGTTGTAATTGTTATTATTACACACACACACACACACACACACACACACACAGTTGAAGTCTGAAGTTTACATACACTTAGGTTGGAGTCATTAAATCTTGTTTTTTAACCACTCCACAAATTTCTTGTTAACAAACTATAGTTTTGGCAAGTCGATTAGGACATCTACTTTGTGCATGACACAAGGAATAAAGTGGTGATCCTAACCGACCTAAGAAAGGGAATTTTTACTAGGATTAAATGTCAGGAATTGTGAAAAACTGAGTTTAAATGTATTTGGCTAAGGTGTATGTAAACTCCCGACTTCAACTGTAATTTATTTATTTATTTATTCATTTATATATGTACAAAAGTCAGAAGTTTACATACACCTTAGCCAAATACATTTAAACTCAGTTTTTCACAATTCCTGACATAGTAGAGAGAATGATTTATTTCAGATTTTATTTCTTTCATCACATTCCCAGTGGTCAGAAGTTTACATACACTCAATTAGTATTTGGTAGCATTGCCTTTAAATTGTTTAACTTGGGTCAAACTGTTCGGGTAGCCTTCCACAAGCTTCCCACAATAAGTTGGGTGAATTATGCCCCAATCCTCCTGACAGAGATGATGTAACTGAGTCAGGTTTGTAGGCCTCCTTGCTCGCACATGCTTTTTCAGTTCTGCCCACAAATGTTCTATAGGATTGAGGTCAGGGCTTTGTGATGGCCACTCCAATACCTTGACTTTGTTGTCCTTAAGCCATTTTGCCACAACTTTGGAAGTATTCTTGGGGTCGTTCATTTGGAAGACCCATTTGCGACCAAGCTTTAACTTCCTGACTGATGTCTTGAAATGTTGTTTCAATATATCCACATAATTTTCCTTCCTCATGATGCTATCTATTTTGTGAAGTGCACCAGTCCCTCCTGCAGCAAAGCACCCCAACCACATGATGCTGCCACCCCCGTGCTTCACGGTTGGGGTCGTGTTCTCTGGCTTGCAAGCCTCCATCTTTTTCCTACAAACATAACGATGGTCATTATGGCCAAACAGTTCTATTTTTGTTTCATCAGACCAGAGGACATTTCTCCAAAAAGTGTGATCATTGTGCAGTTGCAAACCGTAGTCTGGCTTTTTTATGGCTGTTTTGGAGCAGTGGCTTCTTCCTTGCTGAGCGGCCTTTCAGGTTATGTCGATATAGGACTCGTTTTACTGTGGATATAATTTGTTAACAAGAAATTTGTGGAGTTGTTGAAAAACAAGTTTTATTGACTCCAACCTAAGTGTATGTAAACCTCCGACTTCAACTGTGTATGTATGTATGTATGTATGTATGTATGTATGTATGTATGTATGTATGTATGTATGTATGTATGTATGTATGTATGTATGTATGTATGTATAAAATAGTTACATGCATTTGTGAATTGCGGTTTATTTTTCGTTTAGGCTAATTATTCAAAGCTCAAATTTGTAATTTTAGTTTAAAACTTAAATCCTTGATTGCATTTCAAAGCATTAATGTCTCCTATGCTGTGTGATGTCATGAACAAATTAATGATTGATTGAGTAGCCTATATATTGAAATATAGGCAAAAGTAAGGTATTACGGTATTAAGACTAAAACAGGACACGCTCTTAGGCCTTCAGCTCGATGGTGGTGAGCACTTGAGTATGAAAGAAATGACCCTGATAACCACATTGTTTAAAAAGTGTAATAACTGGAGTGTAATATAAATGTAATAACTCCATATTATAGGCTGTAACATAAAACTGTTTAGGGATGCTCACTGCTTAGCTCAGCATGAGCATCTAGACAGTTACTAACGGTCTGCAGTCTAACTAGACAGGCAGCCGATAAACACATTTACCATCCTGAGAGCCGAGGCAGAAAGAGATCCTCAAGCTCTCAAAGTGCCCATCACCCTGCTCAGTTCATCTATCCCCAACCATCCCCAGGAAAAACAAAAACAGCCGAGAGCATCTTCACTGCAGCCAGACAGCCCTCCGACGTTTGAACTGTTTAAAGACGGTTCTCTTGAGTCTTAACAGGCAGTGAGCTCTTCTGAGGAAGAGCAGCCATCTTTTCCCTCCTCATGCCTGGAGTTGTGACAGCTGAGCTAATCCACTTGTAGATGGATGCTTTAGCCCCATGTAAACATCTTGACTGCAAAGAACGTGAAGCAGCAGCATCTCTATTCAGAGGCTTGGAGGAGTGTGTGGGCAGCCAGGACCCGTTTCACCACAGAAACACCT
Source organism: Brachymystax lenok tsinlingensis (assembly GCA_030435695.1). Classification (NCBI taxonomy): domain Eukaryota; kingdom Metazoa; phylum Chordata; class Actinopteri; order Salmoniformes; family Salmonidae; genus Brachymystax; species Brachymystax lenok. The sequence goes on along the minus strand of CM059793.1, from coordinate 39,092,825 downwards.
TAGGATGCCGTCCTTACACAATGAGTCTCACATCAATCTCATGTCTGCTTTCCTCGGTTATTACTTTGTGCTATATGTCATAGCCTCGTTCATTATCATTCCATATCCGTGCAAGCCAAAGTGTGCTATTTTGGTCAAAAACAACCAATATATCGAAGGAGAGCCTTTCATTTAACGGCCTGCAAATGCGCAGTTCAGCGCGACACAACTGTTTGACCCAATGACGTGTTTCTGCGCACGAGTATGCTAGCCAACGTCACCATGACATCGCCTACAAGTGTGATTAGGGATTTCTATTGGAGAAGCAGTTTCTTCACATTGTACTGCCTTTACTAGAGTAGTACCTTCTTATTTCGATCGTGTGTTGAGTCTCAGTTGTCAAGCTTCTCTGCTGCTAGTATGCATTGGCTTGCACGGATGTAGTGTGGAAATGGGTAAATAGCTATTGTCACCATCAAACTATCAGTATGAGGCAATGTTCAACTCAATTGAATCACTTCCTTCTTGCTGAAAACCATTGTAGGCGCACAACACTTCCACAAATACGCTCATCATCATCATCATCATTAACACTTCAGACACTTGAGCATGAAGAGCTCCGTTCACTGACGTTTTGCCGAGAGCCCGTCTTCAAAGCGACAGCCTAACCTCAACTAAGGAGAGATAATTATGCAGATAGGCACACACTTTGGAGTTTGAGACTAAAGATGCACGTCTTTTTAATGGCTGTTTTTCAGGCCTACCTGCTAACGACTCAGGCTGATGGGATTCGTCAGCATTCTGACACTGCAGAGAGAGAGGGAGCGAGTGATGTACACACCCTCCCATCATTACGCATGCAGGCTGCAGCAGCCTCAGCAGACACACCCCCACCCAGACTGGTGCAACAAGTCAATACCGACAATATACTAAGTAAGAGAACTCTCTCAACTCCACCTCACCAAACTAAACTGTCACCTCAAAAATAAACAAAACAAACAAGAGTGCAGCACTATAAATCAGGTGTGGCAACAATACCGGCGATGACATGCCATCGCTATTTGGGCACGAAGATATCCACTGTTGAAGAAAGCTGATGGTGATTGGTTGTATTTGTGGTTTTACCCTGGGGCATCATGGGTAAACATTTCCTCACACATTCCTCATACCCAAATCTATTGAGTGATGGCAGAATCACAATGGGCTTGGAGACGAGGCGGGGGTGTGGGAGGATCCCGTACCTGACAATGGAGGGGTTGGGCGGTTTAGGGAAGAGGTAGGTAAATTACATGTTTACACTTGACTGGGCGCTGAGGAGAGTGACAACGCTGTTGGGGGTCACTGCCTATAGCAAAACCTCTACTGTAGTCACTCTTGCCATGAGGTAAATCGATCAATCAATGCTTTGCTATGCTTGTTCAAATTTGGTAACAAGGATCTGGTCCCTAAAAAACATTTCATCTGTGTAGTTTTCATTTTTGCTCCTGAAAGTCAAACTGTGACTCAAGTCTTCATAGGTTTGGTCCACATGATATCCCTTTCCCCTTCACTCAGGTTTCAACCATTTTAGGAAGGCCCCAACCCCACCTTGCAGCCTGCGGCTAGCTCAGTCTCACCCCCCCAGTCTCCCAGCCTGTAGTGATTTTTCAGCAGGCATCTGTAGTGAAAGCTAAGCCCTATAGAATGAGAAAGTGTACAAATACGAAATACCCTGTTCCCACAGGGCACCAGAGGCCAGGGGAGCCTTAATCTGGGGCCAGATCTGAGGAGGACTCCTCAAAGCCCACGTTCCCAGGTAATTACAGCGGAAAGCAATATGGAGGAAGTGACAGAGGGTCATATCCTGTTGTCTCCTCCAGTGACTTAGGGGCTGTTCAGCAGCCAGGTCCTGCCCTCTTTCCCAAAGCAAATGTCTCAATTCAATGGGCTTTATTGGCATGAGAAACATATGTTTACTTTGCTAAAGCAAGTGAAATAAACAACAAGTGAACAGTAAACATAACACTCACAAAGGTTCCAAAGGAACAGAGACATTTCAAATGTCATATTATGACTATATACAGTGTTGTAACAATGTGCAAATAATTAAGTACAAAAGGAAAAAAATAAACAAATATGGGTTGTATTTACAACGGCGTTTTTCACTGGTTGCCCTTTTCTTGTGGCAACAGGTCATACATCTTGCTGCTGTGATTGCACACTGTGGTATTTCAACCAATAGATATGAGAGTTCATCAAAATTGGATTTGTTTTCAAATTCTTTGTGGGTCTGTGTGACCTGAAGGAAATATGTCTCTAATATGGTCATACATTTGGCAGGAGGTTACGAAGTGCAGCTCCGTTTCCACCTCATTTTGTGGGCAGTTGAGAGCTCCGTTTTGTGGGCAGTTGAGTGCAGCTCCGTTTCCACCTCATTTTGTGGGCAGTGTGCACATAGCCGGTCTTCTCTTGAGAGTCAGGTCTGCCTACGGCGGCCTCTCTCAATAGCAAGGCTGTGCTCACGGAGTCTGTACATAGTGAAAGCTTTAATTTATTTTGGGTCAGTCACAGTGGTCAGGTATTCTGCCACTGTGTACTCTCTCTTTAGGGCCAAAAAGCATTCTAGTTTGCTCAGTTTTTGTTAATTACTTAAATAATTATCTTTTTATTTTCTCATGATTTGGTTGGGTCCAATTATGTTGCTGTCCTGGGGCTCTGTGGGGTGTTTGCGGTGTTTGTGAACAGAGCCCCAGGACCAGCTTGCTTAGGGGATCTCCAGGTTCATATCTCTGTAGGTGATGGCTTTGTTATGAAGGTTTGGGAATCGCTTCCTTTAAAGGTGGTTGTAGAATTGAATGGCTCTTTTCTGGATTAGCGGGTATCGGCCTAATTTTGCTCTGCATGAATTATTTGGCGTTTTACGTTGTACACTGAGGATATTTATGCAGAATTCTGCATTCAGTCTCAATTTGGTGTTTGTCCCATTTTGTGAATTCTTGGTTGGTAAGCAGACCCCAGACCTCACAGCCATTAAGGGCAATGGGTTCTATAACGGATTCAAGTATTTTTAGCCAGATCCTAAATTGTATATTGAATTTTATGTTCCTTTTGATGGCGTAGAAGGCCCTTCTTGCCTTGTCTCTAAGATCTTCCACAAAGCTGTGAACGTTACCTGTTGCGCTGATGTTTAGGCAGAGGTATGTATCGCTTTTTTTGTGTGCTCTATTATTTTTGTCTTACTGAGATTTACTGTCACGGTCTGGCAGAATCAGAGCTAGGTGCTGCTGTAGGCCTTTCTTGGTTGGGGACAGAAGCACCAGATCATCAGTAAACAGTAGACATTTGACTTCAGATCCTAGTAAGGTGAGCCCGGGTGCTACAGGCTGTTCTAGTGCCCTCGCCAATTCATTGATATATATATGTTGAAGAGGGTGGGGCTTAAGCTGCATCGCTGTCTCACCCCACAGCCCAGTGGAAAGAAGTGTGTTTTTTGCCAATTTTAACCACACACCTGTTGTTTGTATACATGGATTTTATAATGTTATATGTTCCCATCAATTTATATAGCAGACCCCCCTGACAAATTGAGTCAAAAGCTTTTTTGAAATCAACAAAGCATGAGAAGACTTTGCCTTCTCTCTCTGGGTCTTCAATCCGGTGTCTCAATACTCAAACTGTTAAGTTTCTCGTCCTTTTTCCTTTGATTACACAGTAGGCCTATAGGTGAAACCGAATGCTAGTTTTGGCTATTCACATTATTGCGTTGACATATCCAGGCCTTTGAGTAGAATCAACACTTGCCCCAAAGCGCTTAACAGTAAGCCAGATCATAAGTCATGCAGGACATGATAAAGAGAAGCCATTTATGAATATTTGGGCCACAGCAGTAGAGAACCACAAGGCATCTGCCCACATCGTGTATGAGTGAGAGAGAGAGAAGGGAGGGAGGATATTAGCTTTCAGAGTCAGCCCTTTGTTTCTCCCCACTATAGAGAGCAGGTCTGTCTAGGCCTTTCTCTGTGGGTCAGCTCTCTCCTATGCGCTGCAGGGTGTCTACGTGTCTGAGTCCTCAGACCTCCGCTCTCCACACCACTCACGCCTACGCCACACGCCCAGGTGACCGTACATCACCTCTGTGACACATCGTTAAACAGAACAAATCAAAGCACCCCAGGGAAGACTGCAGCTTCTTCCACACACACACGGCCTGATTAAAAAGTAAGATATACAAGTCAGGCGTCTATCTCAGGACTCACACACGCAACTTCACACTATTTATTCAGTATGTCCAGACAGCCAGGAAACAATTTACACCAAACATGGATACAACGGTCTTTGGTGTAGGTGAGAATAAAGTGTTTTGCTTTCAGACAAGCTCCACATCCTGATATATTGCACATATTTGATGTAAATCCCCAAGCCATCATTTTGATTAAGCAAATGATTGTGTAATTAGAATCATGCTTAAAATGTAGCATTATAATGAGCAATATTATAGACTATGATTCAAAGACTTTGAAAACACTGACTAGCCCTTTTCCATTCTTCATGGGTGTCCACTTTGGCTAAAACTGTATTTGCTCTACTTGGGTAAGTGACTCATGAGTAAAAGAACTGAACAAAACAGTGTCAGGCAGGCACAGTCTATTTCCAGACCAACCTGAGCTCAATAGACTAACTTTGGATTGCTGCATGCGTACTGCTAGTTCCCCCCTCCAGACTCAACCATTATAAAAATGAGTTGCCTAGGCCTACAGAGACTTGCACTATGCTCCATTTCATTCTAACCTAAAAAACTAAAGAACCCCCCTCAAAAATGTGCATGACAATAAAAAAAAATCATAACTGCATTGCAGCCATATCTGTCAGGGCCGGAGGTTCCACACTACACCCACCAGTAAGGCAGCCACATGGGACAGGAGGAGCAGGGGCAGAGGATCAGGGGTCAGTGTGCACTGGACAGAGGGGGGACAGCAGGGGGTCAGGAAGTGGACAAAGGAGATAAAAGGGTGGGGGGGCATTTTGTCATGTTTCTCTTTGCTAAGCGTGCTCGTTTTTCAAGGCCCCTTTACTTGTCCGGTCAGGCCTCTACGCTTTCAAGATGCATGACTGGTGAACAAGATGACTCTAGCACAGACTGTGTGTGTATTCTCAAGTGTGTGAGTGAACTGTATTTCATTATCACATTCCATTGAACTGTATTTACGGAAATGCTGTACCACTGTACTGCTTTGGCAATATCTATACATTGTATTTCATGCCAATAAAGCAATCGAATCAGAGAGAGAAAATGTGTGGGTGCCTTTCTAACTCAGCATTTCCTGCAGCAGAGGTGGTGACTCAGTGGGGATCTTTTACAGATCTGTCTTTCTGTCTGTATGCCCCAGGCTACCGGGTGATACAGTAGAAACCAAGCTTTCACGTTGGGCATCTCATAAGAGATCCGGTGCATCCATTCTGGAAACAGTCTGAATAGTGCAGTCTCTAACAAATATAACACATGTACGGAAAGACAGAGGGGTCATTACATTGATATCTAAGCGCATTTATGCCCAATGACCTAAGCATTATGACCCCTTTGGCTTTCCACAAACGTCTAATTTCTTCTGTAGTTATCATAGGGACCTAATTTCAGACAGAGGACAAATCCTCTCCAAGAAACCCTAAAATAGACTGCAGGCAGAGCCAAGGACAGAACAGAACAGAGGTTTTTCATTAAACTCAGTGAAGACCAAAGGAGGGCCGCGCCTTTCTAACCACTTCTCCATGTGTGACCGCTGGCAGCAAGCACACAATGAGGAACATGGCGCACAGATCTCTATCTCCTGAAAGGGCCTTGCTTTCTCAAAAGAACATCAGTGTCTGGAACCGAACCCATATCTCCAGTTTCCTCCTCCAGGGAGGGTCCAGGGGAGTTCAGGCCGGCCCGCCGCTCACAAGACCAGCCTGGAGCTCCCAGATCAGACAGCCAGCCCTCCTCCAGACAGGCCTGGGCCCGCTCCTCAGTCTCCTGCTTCCTACAAAAGGCCCTTTATTGTGTGGGTGATAAGCCATGGAAGACCATGGGAAACTACTCTTCCCGGCACTACTTCTCCCAGATTGGGGACAGAGTTAAAGAAAAAGGTGGCAGTGGCCACATAAGCCAGTGGAGACATTTTAAGGGTGTCCACAATCGTGAAATGGCATTGAATTTTTACATAAGGACAGCTCTAATTCAAATCAGGCTTAGAGGATACAATGGAGACGAGGCCTTTGGCTGACATTTTATTGACCGCAGAATTTTAAAGAGCCGCTCCCCCCTCGTCTCCTCATTGTGGTCCTGGACATCTGTTTGAGGCTGCCTGGCTGAAGGGGTAGCCTTTGGCTATTTATTTGGCAGGTCAAGAGGTCAAGGTAGAAGAAAGGGGGATGTGGGTCAAAAGATCAGCAGATGAATCTCCTCTCCTTCAGGACAAAGAGCAAATGCAACCTGTGTGTTGTCCATTGTCTTTCACTCCAGGTGACAAAAACTATTCTAACTGCTATAAAAATAAATAAAATAGAGCTTCTTGGTATAACCGCACACACAAAGGAGAAATGGTGACAGTTCCCCCCACTATTCAGAAACACTAGTAAATGGCAGCAACAACTAACTAGCATCACTAGAAGAATATTAAGATGGGTGGTTGTTTTAACTTCTTCAGACATGAGGAGCATCATTTATACGCTAATCCCATAGCACTACAACTACTAACTAAGTTCACCATGAGGTGGAAAATCACATACTGTAAAACAAAAAAAAAACGGAACAACAGTGGATGCATACTACAGTTTAACTAAACAAATATATTGTTACTCAGCGGTCTTTGTCAATTCCAGGAAATATGTCCGACTGCCTATTTGATGAAGGAGGGAGACATGGTTTGACTTGTCAGCACAATAAAGACCACTCCATTGCGGTCTCTGCCAAACATTGGATTGTTTCAAATTCCATTAAGTTTGCTGTTGAACCATGTAGCGCGGCGGGTTGAGAAGCACGCCAGGTGGCGCCGTGGGAAGTAGGAATAGCGGAGATGGGCTGCATCCAAAATAGCACCATATTCATTATGTAGTGCAGTGCTTTTGACCGGGGCACTATATAGGGAATAGGGTGCCACTGGGCTCCCGAGTGGCGCAGCGGTCTAAGGCACAGCATCTCAGTGCAAGAGGAGTCATTACAGTCACTGGTTTGAATCCAGGCTGTGTCACATCCGGCCGTGATTGGGAGTCCCATAGGGCGGTGCATAATTGGCCCAGCGTCGTCCGGGTTTGGCCGGGGTAGGCAGTCATTGTAAATCGGAATTTGTTCTTAACTGACTTCCCTAGTTAAATAAAATAAATAAATAATTGGGATGCAGCCAGGGAGGCCATGCTGCTTGGGAACACCCAAAACCAGAGCATGTCAGCTTAGCTTTGGGATGCATCTATACAGTGGAAGAGAGAACAGACATAAAGCCACACAAATGAGTCTTACATAATGCCATGGATAACAGTGTGCATCAGTAACATATGACAGTAAGGACACAATGTATCAACAAGAAAAATATTGAGAGAAATAATCATCATAAAAGATTGGCCACAAAATTTGGTCAGACATTGAAGTGGAGAGGGACATTCTTTTCCCCAATTTGGGGCTGAACAAACCTCATATGTCAACAAGAAGGCCTAATCATCATATCATCGCTGTGACACATCCACTTAAGAGAGTCTCTTCTCTGAACGCATCAATAATGGATGAGATGACTTCATGACTCAATAGTTTCCATGTCTTGGTAATGAAGTGGTTTCAGTACAGGGTCGTCACGTTACCTTATGCACTTACAGTACCAGCAATGCATCTCATGATCTTATGCATCTAGGGACAGTTTCCCAGACAAAGACTAATCCTGGACTAAGATATATCCAATAGAGATTCTACATTGAAATAGCGTCTTAGCCCAGGACTAGGATAAATCCGTGTCCAGGAAGTAAGTCCAAGTCCTGAAAATGTTGTGGCTTTTTAAAAGGGAAGAAGTGGAGACTTGGGAGGGGATTTGTTGAGGACATAGCTTTAGCCTGATTTCTTCCCAGGGGGTTGTTACAGGACAAGCCCTGTACCTGAGCCTAGCAGCAACAGCTTGTGGACAAATTACTATAGTCACTCAGGCTTTAAAAATAGAAAGGAGGAAGCGAAGTGGCAGATGTCACATTGTTCAAGCAAATGGTGGAAATAGGGGGGACTGGGACCGACTGCCTCAGCCTGCCTTCTAGGATGTTTACACTTGTCTTAATAGATCCCTCCACTGCAAAATGCATAAACAGCTTACCTCCACACACCAGAGGAGTTGGCTAAACATGCACACAGATTAAAACGACTTGTCAACTGTGAAACTGAGAGGCGATGACCTGAACCCTGTCTAATTCCTAGTCTGACCTCATATAGAGACACACACACACACTGAGTGTACAAAACATTAAGAACACCTGCTCTTTCCATGACAGACTGACCAGGTGAAAGCTATGATTACTTATTGATGTCACTTGTTAAATCCACTTCAAATCAATGTAGATGAAGGGGAGGAGACAGGTTAAAGAAGGATTTTTATGCCTTGAGACAATTGAGACATGGGTTATGTGTGTGTGCATGCCATTCACAGAGGGTGAATGGGCAAGACAAAATATTGAAGTGCCTTTGAACAGGGTATGGTAGTATGTGCCAGGCGCACCGGTTCAAGAACTGCAACGCTGCTGGATTTTTCATGCTTAACAGTTTCCCATGTGTATCAAGAAAGATTCACCACCCAAAGGACATCCAGCCAACTTTTTTTTTAATGTTATTTTATTTAACTAGGCAAGTCAGTTAATAACAAATTCTTATTTACAATGACGGCCAACCAGAAGGCAAAAGACCTCATGAGGGGACGGGGGCTGGGATTAAGAATTACATTAAATATAGGACAAAGCACATCACGACAATAGAGACAACACAACACTACATAAAGACAGACCTAAGACAACATAGCAATGCAGCAACACATGACAACACAGCATGGTAGCAACAACATGTTAGCAACACAACATGGTAGCAGCATAAAACATGGTAAACATTACTGGGCACAGACAACAGCACAAAGGGCAAGAAGGTAGAGACAACAATACATCACACAAAGCAGCCACAACTGAGAGTAAGAGTGTACATCATTGAGTCTTTGAATTAAAAGACTAAGATAACTGTCCAGTTTGAGTGTTTGTTGCAGCTCGTTCCAGTCGCTAGCTGCAGCGAACTGAAAAGACGAGCGGCCCAGGGATGTGTGCGCTTTGGGGACCTTTAGCAGAATGTGACTGGCAGAACAGGTGTTGTATGAGGAGGACGAGGGCTGCAGTAGATATCTCAGATAGGGGGGGAGTGAGGCCTAAGAGGGTTTCATAAATTAGCATCAACCAGTAGGTATTGTGACAGGTATACAGAGATGACCAGTTTACAGAGTAGTATAGAGTGCAGTGATGTGTCCTATAAGGAGCATTGATGGCAAATCTGATGGCCGAATGGTAAAGAACATCTAGCCGCTCGAGAGCACCCTTATCTGCCAATCTATAAATTACGTGGGTAGGATGGTCATCTGAATCGGGGTTAGTTTGGCAGCTGTGGTGGAAGAGAGATTACAATAGAGGAAACCAAGTCTAGATTTAACTTTAGCCTGCAGCTTTGATATGTGCTGAGAGAAGGACAGTGTACCGTCTAGCCATACTCCCAAGTACTTGTATGATGTGGCTACCTCAAGCTCTAAACCCTCAGGAGGTAGTAATCACACCTGTGAGGAAAGGGGCAATCTTCATAACAACCACATAACCTTGTTCTGAACACCTCCAAAACAAAAGGTAAAGGGCAGAGAAAGCTTGTTGGACACTAAGAAAGCTTTGTTGTAGAGTGTTTAACACAAAATCCGGGGAGGGGCCAGCTGAGTATAAGACTGAATCATCTGCATATAAATGGATGAGAGAGCTTCCTACTGCTTGAACTATGTTGTTGATGTAAATTGAGAAGAGCGTGGGGCCAAGGATCGAGCCTTGGGGGACTCCCTTGGTGACAGGCAGTGGCTGAGACAGCAGATGTTCTGACTTTAAACACTGCACTCTGAGGTAGTTAGCAAACCAGGCCAAAGACATCAATACTCCTTAGTCAGCCCACAAGAATGGAATGGTCTTCCGTATCAAAAGCTTTGGCCAAGTCTTTAAAAATAGCAGTACACAAGATTGCTTAGAATCAAGGGCAATGATGACATCATTGAGGACCTTTAAGGTTGCAACTTGACACAACTGTGGGAAGCATTGGAGTCAACATGGGCCAGCATCCCTGTGAAATGCAGTTCTTGAGACAAACCGGTGCACCTGGCACCTACTAACATGCTTTGTTCAAAGGCACATACATTTTTTTTCGTCTTGCCCATTCACCCTCAATGGCACACATACACAATCCTGTCTCCTCCCCTTCATCTGCGCTGATTGAAGTGGATTTAACAAGTGATATCAAAAAGGGATCATAGCTTTCACCTGGTTCTTAATGTTTTGTATACTCAGTGTAGATGTATTGTCACACACCGGATCTCCCCACAAGGGAAGGAGGTATTTTTGATCGGTGGTGTGGTTCTCAAAAAGGTCAAGAATCTTGAGGTTGTAAAGACACTCATAGCAGGCGAGCAGTTAAAGAATGGCTTTAATGAAAGGGTTGCTACCTTCATAAATGAGTAGAAAAATCAGTGGAAGCCCACCCCGGACACGGTGTTGGTCTGTGTGTGTACAGCACATTCTGAAAGTATTTTCACTTTTTCCACATTTTGTTACCTAACAGCCTTATTCTAAATCAAATAAATTCCTCAATCTACACACAACACCCCATAACGACAAAGCGAAAACAGGTTTGACATTTTTGCATATGTATTAACAAAAAACAGAAATGCCTTATTTACTTATTTAAGTATTCAGACCCTTTACTATGAGACTTGAAATTGGAGCTCAGGTGCATCCTATTTCCATTGTTCATCCTTGATATGTTTCTACAACAACTTGTTAGATTCCACCTGTGGTAAATTCAATTGATTGGACATGATTTGGAAAGGCACACACCTGTCTATAAGTTGACAGTGCAGGTCAGAGCAAAAACCAAGCCATAAGGTCGAAGGAATTGCCCGTAGAGCTCCGAGACAGGATGCTGTCGAGGCACAAATCTGGGAAAGGGTACCAAAACATTTCTGCAGAATTGAAGGTCCCCAAGAACACAGTGGCCATCATTCTTAAATGGAAGAAGTTTGGAACCACCAAGACTCTTCCTAGAGCTGGCCGCCCGACCAAAAACATTTTTTGCTTTGTAATTATGGGGCATTGTGTGTAGACTGATGAGGGGAAAAAACTATTGAATCAATTATAAAATAAGGCTGTAACGTAACAAAATGAGGAAAAAGTGAAGAGGTCCGAATACTTATGTCCATTTGCTGATCCTTCCCAAAGAGTTATACCCAACACAGCCCTACTGAGTGGCAGGCAGCAGCCTCGCACAATGGACAGTCTAGGGTGTCTGTCCGTCCGTCCGTCCGTCCATCCGTTGGTCCTCTCAGGAGGTTCAAAGGAATGGATTGGCTGCCAGGCAGGGTGGGTGAAATCCCAGCAGCCTCGATCCACAGTGTGGTCCAATTTCATTAACACCGCATATCTCATATCAGCACTGATGCAGTGCAGCTCCATGCAGTTATATCCTGATTCCCCATCCAGCTCATTACCGGTCTACAGTCAGGTCCTGGCCCACCCAGAGATCCCACTCTGTGACTAACACCACAAGCAGACAGAGACAGAGGGGATGGGGGGGGTGTAGTGCATATATAACGTGGCTTGCATTTTGCAGGGTTAAGGAGTAGAACGGAATTCAATTAACCAGTGTCAGTTACAGCACATGACAAAAGCCTGGGCTCCTTTTCGTTCATCGGTTCCCCCTGCAACAGTGCAACTTGAAGGCTCGCACACATTGCACCGAATGGATCTAGCATTTGTATGCCGATCGTTGAACTCGCTGTGTTTAAGGGACCACCCGCTGTAGACGTCTGACAGCAGGCATTTTTCACGTGATTCTACATGTAAAATAGGTGCGCACTCGGTTCGCAAATTACGTTCAGAGGTGCCAAGTACTCTCGGCCAGTAAACGCTATTGGTGTGTCTTAGTGTTTGGCTTTGGGATGGGGTATGGCATGGGAGGGGGCTGCACTGTTGTCCCGATGGCTTTTGTGGCCTGAGTGAAAAGCACAGCAGGGGTGGCCCTTGTGTTTGTGCTCAGTTGAGTTTATTAAATAGCAACAAGGGTGAGTGCACACAGATGGTGCTGTCAATCACCTACCGCCCACACCAACACCCATCGCTATACCACCAGGGGTGAAGACAGCAAGGCACATCCGCAAGGCGGCAAACCTCGGCGCAAAGCGGAGGGGGCTGTGGAAAACAGATGGTAGGTGTGTGTGAATGGATGTGTGTGGTGCTTTTAAAGACAACATGCTGTAGAAAGTGTCTGAATCCCATTAGCTTCTCTGAAGCCCGATCTTTATTAACACCCCTGTTCCCTGGGGCATTAGTGAGCTCAACAGGAGTAGGGGCTGAGCTCTCTTAACAGATTCCCTGTTACTCTGTTAGAATCTCAGCTGACACAGAGGACTTGACACGAGTAAAAAAATATGTAGTGATTTGGATCAGATTAAGATTCACGCATTGGCCTGCATGGAAAGTTAACGAGGCGATGTCTGTATAGTACGAATCAAGTCCAAGAGAATATATAACCAGAGTTTTGAGAATGGAGGAGGAATTTGCATTTCATTACTGCATTTCCGGCTCCCGAGTGGCGCAGCGATCTAAGGCACTGCATATCTCAGTGCAAGAGGCGCCACTACAGTCCCTGGTTTGAATCGAGGTTGTATCACATCCGACCGTGATTGGGAGTCCTATAGGGCGGCGCACAACTGGCCCAGCATCGTCTGGGGTAGGCCGTCATTGTAAATAAGAATTTGTTCTTAACTGACTTGCCTAGTTAAATAAAGGTTAAATAAAATAACATGTTGCCATTCACCTCCGCATAGCATGGGGGAACTGTGTTCATTAACACATCTCCAGTATAATTAGCTACGCCCAGGAGTCAGCAGCACGGAGCCATGCGACCCGAGAGTTAACGAGAAGATGAGATGTCACCCCAAATAAGGCGGCAACGCTGACAGCCGGCTTCAGGATAACTCACACTTCACACACCCTTTATGATGTTTACCGAGAGAGGATGAAAGGTGACAACAAGGCACGGCCATTGTGAGACAGACTTCTTTCATAGCGTCAGAGCATGACCATGCACAAACCGTTTAATCTCGCACCATTGTCTGCCACCTCAACCAGAACGCAATCACACAGACCACAGAGTTTGAATGTGGCTCATAACCTGGCACATGACACCTATTAGTCTGTTCCAGAATGAAGATGCTGAGGAAAAACAGCTGCCTGCCCATAAACTGCTCGCTGGTGTCACCCAGCAGCCTCCTGGGAACAGTTTGACTATATTGCTAATCAAAGTCCTGGTATTACATGCTCCGAGGCACCGCCATAAAAATCGTCTGTGTGATCATAGGAAAGCCGACACATGATGTTGATACTAAGAGTTACCAATCCACATCTCTGTAGAGGACATTGAGTCTATTACATACTGTAGGAAACAGCTGGTAACTAGGAAGTCCAACCAGATTGACCATTTGATAAAAGTCCTGACCTTAGTCTTTTTTTGTTATTTGGTACAGACAGTAAAAAAAGTAATGAAAAACAGGATATCCTTGACAAGAGTCAAGACTTTAGGAAATCAGTAGGCAGAGCAGCGAGACACAGACAGCTGAAAACTCCCCATTCAACATTCCGAGCAAACCTAAGAGCTGCTCTTGTTCGTGCGTCTTCCCTCTATAGGACTATTTGGTAATGACCTGTAAAGAGAAGGTCTCAATGTTTTGGCAACCCAAAATGGTGGTGTCAGCATTCAGCTGCGCGATGAGCCACAGGTACAGCTGGGAATCGTGTCTAAATAAAGAGCAGGCAGCTTTAGTGTACACGGCTCTCTGGAGCACCACCACACATTTTGATTCCCATAGACTACAGTCTCTGTGCCTCACCCACCAGCCAATCACAGTACCGGCAGCGCTAGGCTTGTTTTGATTACTCATAGAACTAGAAGTCCACTTATGTTTAGATATGAGCTATTAAATCATGTACACCATTTATTTTGTTCCAGTATACTCACACGCCAGTTTTTGCTCAAGTAAACAAAATATGAATCTACTGTATGTAGTCAAGCTAAACACACCATGAACATCCTTTACCCCAATACAAATTCATTCTATTAAAACATAACTAGAACAACATGGGCTATGATGTGTGCCCCCACCCATTGCCTTGCATACATATGAACACTCCCAGCCATTCTCATCAGCAATGCAGAGGGGCGAGCATCTCATTTCAAAAGCTGTGGGGCACCCTTTATGATGGTTTAGGACCCCTGTCAGCAGCTCGTGGGGACTGGCCGACAGAGTCACGACCCGGGCCACAGACGGCAATGCCATCGCCATACATCAAACCAACAAGAGGGGCCTCTGGGGTCAAGAGAAAACAGACCGGGGAATGTTGTTGTCCTCGGTTCAGAATGACAGATGAAGTCCCATTTCACACAAACCCCTCACCTGGCTTAATTAATGAGCTATCCAATGTTTCATGATAATACATGATGTGTAGGCCTAAGTCAGTGAACAGAACACATGGACATCTTGATGAAGTTTAAAACCTGATGTTAATTTCAGAGTCGCAAACTTCCCAGTAATAGCCAATTAATAATTTCCTTTAACGTATTAGTTGGTGGGGAAGAATAAAAAGCTGTTCCTGGAAGATGCTTAAGAAATGAATGTCAGTTGAATGACAGATTAGGCTTTGATTGAAAACACTGCCAGCCTGCCAAGAGAGACTGCCAAAGCCAGACAGCAAAGAACTCCAGAGGATGAAATAAGAGGATAAACTATTGACTTAATAATAATCACTCTTAGCTTTTCTCCATAAAGCTCTCAGAAGTTGTCAGTAGAGTGGGATATGCTTTATATTTCCTTTCAAAGTAGAAATCGGTGGAGTTGATGTCAGGCATATCTGTCAGATGGACAATGTTTGACTACTAGTAGGATAAAAGGGTCCTCTTAGACAACTATTTGTCCAAATAAAGCAGGCCAGTCCTCATGTAAAATTGTGATTTTATTTATATATATATATATATATATATATATATACATATACACACACACACACACACACACACACACACACAGTGGGGCAAAAAAGTATTTAGTCAGCCACCAATTGTGCAAGTTCTCCAACTTAAAAAGATGAGAGAGGCCTGTAATTTTCATCATAGGTACACTTCAACTATGACAGACGAAATGAGAAAAAGAAATCCAGAAAATCACATTGTAGGATTTTTAATTTATTTATTTGCAAATTATGGTGGAAAATAAGTATTTGGTCAATAACAAAAGTTTATCTCAATACTTTGTTATATACCCTTTGTTGGCAATGACAGAGGTCAAACGTTTTCTGTAAGTCTTCACAAGGTTTTCACACACTGTTGCTGGTATTTTGGCCCATTCCTCCATGCAGATCTCCTCTAGAGCAGTGATGTTTTGGGGCTGTCGCTGGGCAACACGGACTTTCAACTCCCTCCAAAGATTTTCTATGGGGTTGAGATCTGGAGACTGGCTAGGCCACTCCAGGACCTTGAAATGCTTCTTACGAAACCACTCCTTCGTTGCCCGGGCGGTGTGTTTGGGATCATTGTCATGCTGAAAGACCCAGCCACGGAAGGAGGTTCACTCAAAATCTCACGATACATGGCCCCATTCATTCTTTCCTTTACACGGATCAGTCGTCCTGGTCCCTTTGCAGAAAAACAGCCCCAAAGCATGATGTTTCCACCCTCATGCTTCACAGTAGGTATGGTGTTCTTTGGATGCAACTCAGCATTCTTTGTCCTCCAAACACAACGAGTTGAGTTTACCAAAAAGTTATATTTTGGTTTCATCTGACCATATGACATTCTCCCAATCCTCATCTGGATCATCCAAATGCTCTCTAGCAAACTTCAGACGGGCCTGAACATGTACTGGCTTAAGCAGGGGGACACGTCTGGCACTGCAGGATTTGAGTCCCTGGCGGCGTAGTGTGTTACTGATGGTAGGCTTTGTTACTTTGGTCCCAGCTCTCTGCAGGTCATTCACTAGGTCCCCGTGTGGTTCTGGGATTTTTGCTCACCGTTCTTGTGATCATTTTGACCCCACGGGTGAGATCTTGCGTGGAGCCCCAGATCGAGGAAGATTATCAGTGGTCTTGTATGTCTTCCATTTCCTAATAATTGCTCCCACAGTTGATTTCTTCAAACCAAGCTGCTTACCTATTGCAGATTCAGTCTTCCCAACCTGGTGCAGGTCTACAATTTTGTTTCTGGTGTCCTTTGACAGCTCTTTGGTCTTGGCCATAGTGGAGTTTGGAGTGTGACTGTTTGAGGTTGTGGACAGGTGTCTTTTATACTGATAACAAGTTCAAACAGGTGCCATTAATACAGGTAACGAGTGGAGGACAGAGGAGCCTCTTAAAGAAGAAGTTACAGGTCTGTGAGAGCCAGAAATCTTGCTTGTTTGTATGTGACCAAATACTTATTTTCCACCATAATTTGCAAATAAATTCATTAAAAATCCTACAATGTGATTTTCTGGATTTTTTTCCCCTCATTTTGTCTGTCATAGTTGAAGTGTACCTATGATGAAAATTACAGGCCTCTCTCATCTTTTTAAGTGAGAGAACTTGCACAAACAACTTGCACAAACAACGTTGAAATAAATACCCCTGCCAACTAATTTCAACATTTGTAGTTTTGGATAAATGTTTCTGCTTTCTGTAAGTTTAAGAAACGTTGCCTAGTAATTCCGTTACCAAAAACCCACATATCTTCAAGATATTTTCAAATCTCTCCCCCTTATGTGGGAGAATAATGAAAGTTAAAAGTAACAAGGTAGGCCTATTAATTAGTTAGTGTTTTTACTGATATTACATTTTGTTAATACATTTTTAAGTGTTAAAAAAGGCAAAATCAAATTGATAACAGAATTTCTGAAAAATCTGAAGTGGAATTCCTGCAATTGAATTGGTTACAATGGGAAATCAAAGTAGTCACAAACCACAGTTAAGTCACCTACTACAGTCCTTCCTTCCACTGGCATACTGTTATGTTCAGCTCATAACTGTTTTCTTTCTCTTTCTGTCTGGTGGTCACAGCAAGATGTGAAAACAGTCTGGACTCTCCCTCTCCAATTGCATCACACCGACTGGTCTATGGCCAATGTGTAAGGGAGATATCACGTCCATTCCCTTATTTCCAAATGTCGCTGAAATCATATTAGTCCATGCTTCCTACCAATACTCATGACAAACTGGATGGCTATATAGGACGAATGTAGAATACATCTAAGGTAAATAATCTTGGACACTTCTCACACTGAGTAAACAAATGTTAGAGATTTACAATGCAAAGTGGACAGCAGGGTACGCAAATAATAGGACAATGCCATCATGGAACACTCCCCTTAACCTAATCATGGGGTAAACTCAATCTTTCTCCAAACGTAATATGTGGCAAACTACATTGAGTATCTACAAACAACTGTAGAACCAACAGCCAGATCAAGGCTGATTGGCCATAGAGGAACACGTTGTCTGTGTGTGCTCTACTCAGACCTCCATTCCCCATGAGAAATGCTCCAGTTTCTCAGTTGGAATCAGCAGTGTATCATTACCCCTTTGCATTACAAACAGAAGTTCCCGCACCCAGTGTCCCTTATGACTGTGCATCACCCTTCTATTACAGGCTGAAGGGCCTTAGTCATCAAAGGTGAAGGTGCTGCACACATTCCTCGCAAATGAGAGCTTCTCAAGCGTGCACAATCTGGTAATTCCTCAAGCGACATTGCTCCCCCCACCCACCACCACCAGCCCTCTCTCTGGATTGAAGGTTTGCTATGGAGACGTGAATAGGTGGTATTTCAGAGCTCCTGACAGCTCTGGAGAACAGCAGTTCCTTGGCTGGGGGCCAAGTCCTCATGGTTACCACAGAGCAGGTGCAACTGCCTCTTTCCTGTGCACTTTTGTCTGGAAAAAAGCCTTCTGTCTGTTTGCAGGGGGCTTGGAGGAGACTGGAGAAGTTGGATAATACACATAAACGTCACCGAGCTAAGTATCAAGAGAAGCACCTGTATAAACACCAGGTTGTATTGCTAGTGTTTGTTATTTTTAGATCCAGGCTAGTTTGAGGTGACAAGAACACTCCAAGCCAAAGTGGAGCTATTTAAATCAGTACCTTCGGTTGAGAAGGATTAGGACACGCCTGAAATAAGATTTGGGTTAGACTACTTTTACTGACCTGTGCTGCAGACAGTGACCGATGATGGTATATTTTAAACAAGTCATACATGACATGAAGAAGGCAAAACAAGTGAACCCAAAATAGGGGATAGAGCATTTGAGAACAGTGAGGATAAAAGGGAACACAGACTGACAAATTCTAATCTTTCAATCTACCTAAATAGGTTTCAGTCAGACTTGTATATAATATTGGATACTAAACCAGAATAGAACAGTTTGTTCAATACTTTTTTTACGTGACCCAAACATCTTTTTGATCTCTCATCAGTGACTGAAGCCTGACAAAAGCTTTAGTGAGTTAACTAAGCTAGACGAGTCATTCCACCTGAAACAGTACAAGAAAGAGGGTTGACACTCACCATCTCAGATTGTTCTGAAATATCAGTTTCTAACTACAGAAACTGATAAGATTATCATTCCTGAAACATTATTTTGTTTAAATATATTTTAATCACTCAGAAATTAAGCTAATTTATTGCACCCAAATTGGCCATTTTAATTTATAGGCAGGTAGCCTAGTGGTTAGAGCGTTGGACTAGTAACCGAAAGGTTGGCAGTTAACCCACTGTTCGTAGGCCGTCATTGAAAATAAGAGTTTGTTCTTAACTGACTTGCCTAGTTAAATAAAAGGTAAAATAAATGTACAAATAATCTTTAAAAAATATAGAACCCAACATCCAATTTGCACCATCATTTTTCATAACAATGAGTAAGACATGAGGGAATCCATGACTCCCACACACCAATCCCACTCCAACAACCAATATACAGTATCAGTTCTCTATGTCTAACAAGTAGTATGGAGCTGCTGCTTGGAGTATTGCTTCTTCATCTTTTTTTATGTATTCCCTGTGAATGTGGTGATGTTTTCCCCTGTTCAGAAAAATTTGCCATTGAAGTCACTTGCATTATTTACCATAGATTAGTGTTTAAGAACCAAGTTTTACCCAGTAGATGCCACTGTTCCTGCTACAGCCACCACACCTTTTTATCAATTCAGCTGGATTCTTGTGTTTATTAAATGGATCACAACATCATTGCAGCTTTGGGTAGAAAGCCAATAACTTTTGCTCATTATAAAAATAAAATGGTGTGGTCATCCTCACAATTCAAACCAGTTCTCTTGGAAAGCAATGCAGTTTGTCCTTTTTTTGTAAGATTACATTTTTTAAACAATACAAAAACATAAACGACATACAGATGCACAAACATCAATGACATAACACCTGTCCAGACACACCTGCTCATACCCATCTCCAGCGCCCGCATCACTCTTCCCCACATGGCCTCAAACTGCACCATTTTATTTCTCTTCGTCGCCCACTCAACATTTAGATAAAGCATTTGACCTTTCCATTGTGTTAAGGATGGAGGATTTGTTGATTTCCAGTTAAGTATAGTTTTTTCCCCAAGATGATTGACAAGAAAAATATCATCCAACCCACCGGGTATCTTACTGCACCCTCATGCCATGTCTTGAAATATGCAGACAGACTGATTAAAAGTTAATTTACATTGTAATACTTCTGACAGCCAACTTTCTAACTCTGCCCATAACTTTTGGACTTCATGGCATTGTTTGTCCTGCTCTTAGGCTTAATTTGTGTCCAGAAAACAGCCCCCCTGTGTTTGGTTTATTGCCTTCAAAAAAGGTCTGGATTAGTTAGAACATTCCTGGTGAACAAGTAAACCATTAGGCAACAGCAGTTCTATAGGTGTCCATGTTATGGTCTCTAATTGTCTTCGATGGTAAAAGTCCCAAACAAACACTGTTAGTAATGGTGTTGGGTTGAACGGTACATGTCACTGTTCACACTACATACAGAGATCTTTTAAAATAATTTTATTGAAAAACCATTGCATGGCAGTCAAATGGTAAGAATTGTATTATTTTATTAGGGTTGTCATATTTTAGTCACTAGCTCATTTCTCCATCAAAAGTTTGGGACTTGTAGGAAAAGTCTTTACATGGGAACTGCACCATACCGATAGCCATCTCAGAGAGCTGCCATTTGTTGGACTATTCAAGGAGAGTTGGGTTGAAGCATTCAGTTGCTAAGAGAAGGACAAACGGAATTGCTTTCATGGAGGACTGGCTTGACCACACAATTCATTTTCATAATAAGCAAAAGCTATTGGATTTCTACCCAAAGTTATAAAGAAAATGTTGTGATGGATTTAATAAACACAAGAGACCATTAAAATGGATTAAAGGGTGTGGTGGCAGTAGCAGGAACAGCGGCCCCCCCACCCCCCAAGATAGCATATGAATCAGTGGAGACTGGTGGGAGGAGCGATAGGAGGACAGGCTCATTGTAATGGCTGGAATAATGGAGCCAAACATGTTTTTTTTTCGATATGTTTGATACCGTTCCATTTTTTCCATTACAATCATTACAATGAGCCCGTCCTCCTATAGCTCCTCCCACCAGCCTCCACTGATATGAACACATAAACCAAGGCAACAACACACAAAGTATAGAATAGAAGGAAATTCACTTTAAAAAAAAAATATTCTCTCAGTCTCATTGCAAAATGTGTAGAATAGCAGGAAATGTGCTTCAACAATGCACATTTCTCAGCCTCAATGCAAAATGTGTAGAATAGCATGAGATTAGCTATACAACTCTGCTTCATGGCAATGTGTAGAATTTGAGGAAATGTACTTTAAAATATAAACATTTTATCTTAACCTCATGGCAAAATCTGTACAATAGCATGAGTTTAGTTATAAAACTGCAATTCTTTGTCAGACCTTGAAACTGACCCATACATCTCATGGTCTGAGTTTAGACATTGGACACACGGATTTGGTTTGTCATTAAATAGAAGTTAGCCTCATAACAGGGATAAAATCAAATTAGGTTCATACAACATTATAAACAAACGTACCTTTAACTTGACTCTCGTAATCAGCAATGATTTCTTTATCCTTTTTGAACTTTGTATTAGACATTTTCAGGTTGATTCAGAATAGTTCGGAAGTTAAACTATTAGTCAACAAAAAAAAGTTGCTTTTCAAGAAAACGTTCAGTCCATTCTCCTACACGGGTAGACTATTGCTGGAAAAGACTAGGCCAACACGAAATCCTGATATCAATCAATGAAATCACAGATAACCGCTGGCTATGCCGCGGCAGGCAGAGCGAAGATGTCGAGTCGGAGTAACAGCATAACCTTTGATAATCAGATCAACCACGCAGTAAAGTATACCATTTTCAACGCAGGTAGAGAAGGCGCGAGGTTTTAATTGCACGCCGAGTAACAATATATAGTATGTAGACTTTAATCTTATACTTCCTTTGGTGCTCTCTAGTTTCCCCGGTCCCACACTTCCCATTTGCCTCGTTTTTCACAGACAAGGCTGACTGCAGCACAGCTGCCGGAGAGTCACTGTGGAAATGGGAGGGATCGAAGAGGCATAACGGAAACAAGACATGGATTGACATGATTTTTGTCTAACCAGTAGGGCCGATTACAGAGGCGGACTTGGGCAAGAATTCGGGCCTGGCCTCCCAAAAAAGGAACTCAGTCGGGTCTCAACTTACTACTGAGAGTTACAATTGTAGAAAAACAGCAATTTCAAAATGTGGTTGTTCATCAGCAGTTCTTCTCTTTTTATGTCAGTCACTGACAGTCACTCAATTAGCCATGTCAGTTACAATGTTTTGATTGGTAGTTAGTCTAGCCAGCTATCTAAACTTGTAGTAATCATGGCCGAATACCAACCGGGCACGCAGGGCACGTGCCCAGGGGCCCTGACCTCCAAGGAGACCCTCATTGACTTTGTTAGTCATTCCCACTCAGATATCATATTAACAGGGCATAACATAAGTCATTACAAAATGTATAGAATTGCATGAAATTATCTTTAAAACTGGATATATTTATTTTTTATCTCCACCCCATCGCAATATGGGTAGAATTGCAGGAAATTAGCTGTAAAACTGCAATGTTTTCTCTCCGCCTCATGGCAAAATGTGTAGAATTGCAGAAAATGTAATTAAAAAATAAATAATTCTTTCCACTGTCAAGAGGGGGCCAATAAAATACTTTGCTGCCCCAACAAAACCTTGCTTAAGGCCCCAAAAGTCTAGAGCCGGCCCCAGTACCAGAGGCAGCAAAGCAACCCCACAACATTATCAAACCTCCCCATAATTGATTGTAGTGAGGATGTTCTTTTCTTGAAATGCTTCTTTTGGTTTTTGGTAAACATAGGAAGAAGGGGGGGACTTGACGATTTGGAGGACCCAGGAGAAGGTTGTGTCCCCCCCTCTTTGACAGGGACAAGGATACGAAGCTTGCAAAGCTGTGTTTTTCACAAGAGGTTGGTAGCACCTTAATTGTGGAGGACAGGCTTGTGGTAATGGCTGGAGAAAAATGGGTGGAATGGTATCAAACACATGGTTTCCACCTGTTTGATGCCAATTCATTCACGCCGTTCCTGACATTATTATGAGCCGTCCTCCCCTCAGTAGCCTCCACTGGTGTCTTTCCCGCAATTGCATTTTTAAATATTATACGACCAGGACACATTTATCTCTAATGGGCATGGGGGAGAGGAGAATGGCTTGCTCATTACAGCAGTAGGCCCCAGCAAAACAGACACAGGGGCACGGCACACACTTTCATTACAGGAATCATGAGGATAATGCATTACTGTTTGACCAAGTCATGGCTTTAGCCACCTGTAGGATAAAACGTTTAGAGTGAGAGGACAATGTAGAATGTGCTCTTTCTATGTTTAAAGGCACCCTTTCCATTTTTTGGCTGTCTAACTGATGACAGAGTCGGAGCAGGTCTCTATGCTGATGCTGCGTTTTCACTTTGAATGTGAGTTTGCGTGACCTCAGCTCAGTCTATCATTAAACCGGGCCTGCCAATCTTGGTAGGGGGACCGGTCGTTGCTCAATGATCAGCCAAAGTCTCATCATAGATTAGTATAACAGAAAAATTGTGCAACCCCAAAAACAAATATCACCTTAAAGGCCCATGGGCCACCGGCCATGTCACCTTAAATTTATTTATTTTTGTATATATCTAAAAATATTTTTGTGTGTCAGTTTTGTGTGTCCAGCCCATCTGGCATTTGACAGAATTGCTAGATGGCCGATTATGTATTCTGATAATATCGGTGAAATCCCTGCTAGAAGTTTCCCAGGTATGTATGTACAGGGTGTGATCCACATATACATATGCCCCAAGGCAGTGTTGATATTATAAGCACGGCAGTTCATTGCATCAAAGTTGCACCAGTGACATTGAAATGATTATACAAAGTAGGCCTCACCTGCTACCAGTGTTACAATATTTGCATTGGTGAAATAGCTTTGGAGGTTTCTACACTTCAAAATGGTTTTGTAAAAATAAAAGATATTCCATACAATATTACAAGTCATCCATCCATCCGCTAGTCTTTGGTGTGTGACATAAACCTCAATTTATGTGCGTCTATGGTATGAGACTAGAAACTACAGATCAGTGAAAATATATGTGAAATTATCTTATGTAAAACTTACACAAGTTGTTACCTTTAACAGGATCAAAGTCCCTGATAATGGCTCTATGAGAATATAGAGCATATTTGGTGTTCAACATGCTTTGTGAAAAGAGACCTTTTAATATTTTCAACTATTCCCATTGTAACTGAGTAACAATTGTGCACATTATGGGGTTTTCTCATTTGGGAAAAAGACCGTCCTCCCGTGACCCGGAAAAAGATAAGTGGTCGAGGAGTGCCAATTTGTTAGTAGACAAACGGAAGCGTCCTCCCCTCCTCGATTGCCAACTTTCATTGAGGATACTCGTGTATCTTACCATGGAAGAGTTTTGAAATCTGCCAAACCCCTTTTGAATCCCCTTTTGTTGTGTCAGAAGAGAAAATCATGCACATGTTTAAAAACAATATGTTACTTTATGTCAGAAGGACCGTCTCATTTCAAGCAAACCAATTTCCATCCATCACCAACTCTCATCAATTAACTTTTACCCTTTTCAAAAGGAGGCGAGAGAGGACGGAGGAGAGGACGCAGGAGATGAGTAAATCGAAATGATAAAAGGTCCATCTATACCTATATTGAACAGAAATATAAACGCAACATGTAAAGTGTTGGTCCCATGTTTCATAAACTGAAATAAAAGATCCCTGTAATTTGCTATGTGCATAAAAAGCATATTTGTCTCAAATTTGGTGATCATTTCTTTTTGCCAAGGTAATCCACACACCTGACAGATGTGGCATATCAAGAAGCTGATTAAACAGCATGGTCATTACACAGGTGCATCTTGTGCTGGGGACAATAAAAGGGCACTCTAAACCAACCAGACAGCTGATGAAACTGTGGGTTTGGACAACTGAAGAATTTCTGCACAAACTTTCAGAAACCATCTCAGGGAGGCTTATCTGCGTGCTCATCATCCTCACCACGGTCGTAACCGACTTCAGTGGGCAAGTGCTCACCGTCAATGGCTACTGGAGAAGTGTGCTGGATGGATTAATCCCGGTTTCAACTGTACCGGGCAGCGGGTATGAAGTCCTGTGGGTGAGTGGTTTGCTGATGTCAACGTTGTGAACAGAATGCCCCATGGTGGCGGTGGGGTTATGGTATGGGCAGGCATAAGCTACGGACAACAAACACAATTGCATTTTATCTATGGCAATTTGAATGCACAGAGATACCGTGACGAGATCCTGAGGCCCATTGTCATGCCATTCATCTGCCGCCATCAACTCATGTTTGAGCATGATAATGCACGGCCCCATGTTGCACGGATTTGTACACAATTCCAGGAAGCTGAAAATGTCCCAGTTCTTCCATGGCCTGCATACTCACCAGAAATGTCACCCATTGAGATGCTCTAGATCGACGTGTACGACAGCGTGTTCCAGTTCCCATCAATATCCAGCAACTTCGCACAGCCATTGAAGAGGAGTGGGACAACATTCCACAGGCCGTAATCAACAGCTCGATCAACTCTATGTGAAGGAGATGTGTCATGCTGCATGACGCAAATGGTGGTCACACCAGATACTGACTGGTTTTCTGATCCACACCCCTACCTTTTTTAAAGGTATCTGTGACCAACAGATGCATATCTATATTCCTAGTCACAGATTAGGGCCTAGGGAATTAATCTTTGAAATTGTTGCATGTTGCGTTCATATTTCCTCAGTATTTATATATATATACACACACACACACAGTTGAAGTCGGAAGTTTACATACACCGCCAAATACATTTAAACTCTTGTTTTTCACAATTCCTGACATTTAATCAAAGTAAAAATGCCCTGTCTTAGGTCAGTTAGGGTCACCACTTTATTTAAATTAAGAATGTGAAATGTCAGAATAATAGTAGAAAGAATTATTTATTTAAGCTTTTATTTCTTTCATCACATTCCCAGTGGGTCAGAAGTTTACATACACTCAATTCGTATTTGGTAGCATTGCCTTTAAATTGTTTAACTTGGGTCAAACTGTTCGGGTAGCCTTCCACAAGCTTCCCACAATAAGTTGGGTGAATTATGCCCCAATCCTCCTGACAGAGATGGTGTAACTGAGTCAGGTTTGTAGGCCTCCTTGCTCGCACATGCTTTTTCAGTTCTGCCCACAAATGTTCTATAGGATTGAGGTCAGGGCTTTGTGATGGCCACTCCAATACCTTGACTTTGTTGTCCTTAAGCCATTTTGCCACAACTTTGGAAGTATTCTTGGGGTCATTGTCCATTTGGAAGACCCATTTGCGACCAAGCTTTAACTTCCTGACTGATGTCATGAGATGTTGCTTCAATATATCCACATAATTTTCCTTCCTCATGATGCCATCTATTTTGTGAAGTGCACCAGTCCCTCCTGCAGCAAAGCACCCCCACAACATGATGCTGCCACCCCTGTGCTTCACGGTTGGGATGGTGTTCTTCGGCTTGCAAGCCTCTCCCTTTTTCCTCCAAACATAACGGTGGTCATTATGGCCAAACAGTTATATTTTTGTTTCATCAGACCAGAGGACATTTCTCCAAAAAGTACAATCTTTGTCCCCATGTGCAGTTGCAAACCGTAGTTTGGCTTTTTTATGGCGGTTTTGGAGCAGTGACTTCTTCCTTGCTGAGTGGGCTTTCAGGTTGTCGCTATAGGACTCGTTTTACTGTGGATATAGATACTTTTGTACCTGTTTCCTCCAGCATCTTCACAAGGTCCTTTGCTGTTGTTCTGGGATAGATTTGCACTTTTCGCACCACAGTACGTTAATCTCTCGGAGACAGAACGCGTCTCCTCCTGAGCAATATGACGGCTGCGTGGTCCCATGGTGTTTATACTTGCGTACTATTGTTTGAACAGATGGACGTGGTACCTTCAGGCTTTGGAAATTGCTCCCAAGGATGAATCAGACTTGTAGAGGTCTACAATTTGTTTTCTGAGGTCTTGGCTGATTTCCTTTGATTT
Organism: Brachymystax lenok tsinlingensis; assembly: GCA_030435695.1. Lineage (NCBI taxonomy): Eukaryota > Metazoa > Chordata > Actinopteri > Salmoniformes > Salmonidae > Brachymystax > Brachymystax lenok. The sequence continues at coordinate 39,065,916 of CM059793.1, read as the reverse complement.
TCCCATGATGTCAAGCAAAGAGGCACTGAGTTTGAAGGTAGGCCTTGAAATACATCCACAGGTACACCTCCAATTGACTCAAATGATGTCAATTAGCCTATCAGAAGCCTCTAAAGCCATGACATAATTTTCTGGAATTTTCCAAGCTGTTTAAAGGCACAGTCAACTTAGTGTATGTAAACTTCTGACCCACTGGAATTGTGAATTATAAGTGAAATAATCTGTCTGTAAACAATTGTTGGAAAAATTACTTGTCATAAACAAAGTAGATGTCCTAACCGACTTGCCAAAACTATAGTTTGTTAACAAGTGGAGTGGTTGAAAAACGAGTTTTCATGACTCCAACCTAAGTGTATGTAAACTTCCGACTTCAACTGTATATATATACAGCACCAGTCAAAAGTTTGGACTCACCTACTCATTAAAGGGGTTTTCTGTGTTTTACTATATTGTAGAATAATAGTGAAGAAATCAAAACTATGAAATAACACATATGGAATCAAGTAGTAACCAAAAAAGTATTTTTTATTTGAGATTCTTCAAAGTAGTCACCCTTTGCCTTGATGACAGCTTTGCACACTCTTGGCATTCTCTCAACCAGCTTCATGAGGTAGTCACCTGGACAACATTTCAATTAAGAGGTGTGCCTTGTTAAAAGTTAATTTGTGAAATTTCTTTCCTTCTTAATGCTTTTGAGCCAATCCGTTGTGTTGTGACAATGTAGGGGTGGTATACAGAAGATAGTCCTATTTGGTAGAAAACCAAGCTCAAATAAGCAAAGGGAAACGACAGTCCATCATTAATTTAAGACATGAAGGCCAGTCAATCCGGAAAATGTCAAGAACTTTGAAAGTTTCTTCAAGTGCAGTCGCAAAACCATCAAGCGCTATGATGAAACTGCCTCTCATGAGGACCGCCACAGGAATGGAAGACCCAGAGTTATCTCTGCTGCAGAGGATAAGTTCATTAGAGCTACCGACCTAAGAAATTGCAGCCCAAATAAATGCTTCACAGAGTTCAAGTAACAGACACATCTCAACATCAACTGTTCAGAGGAGACTGGGTGAATTAGGCATTCATGGTCAAATTGCTGCAAAGAAACCACTACTAAAGGACACCAATAAGAAGACTTTCAATGGACATTAGTCCAGTGGAAATCTGTCCTTTGGTCTGATGAGTCCAAATGTGCGATTTTTGGTTCCAACCGCCGTGTCTTTGTGAGACGCAGAGTAGGTGAACGGATGATCTCCGCATGTGTGGTTCCCACCGTGAAGCATGGAGGTGGTGGTGTGGGGGTGTTTTGCTGGTGACAATGTCTGTGATTTTACTTAGAATTCTAGGCAAACTTAACCAGCATGGCTACCACAGCATTCTGCAGCGATACACCATCCCATCTGGTTTCTGCTTAGTGGGATTATCATTTGTTTTTCAACAGGACCATGACCCAACACACCTCCAGGCTGTGTAAGGGCTATTTGACCAAGAAAGAGAGTGATGGTGCTGCGTCAGATGACCTGGCCTCCACAATCACCCGACCTCAACCCAATTGAGATGGTTTGGGATGAGTTGGACCGCAGAGTGAAGGAAAAGCTGCCAACAAGTGCTCAGCATATGTGGCAACTCCTTCAAGACTGAAGCTGGTTGAGAGAATGCCAAGAGTGTGCAAAGCTGTCATCAGGCTACTTTGAAGAATCTCAAATATAGATTTTGATTTGTTTAACACTTTTTTGTTTATTACATGATTCCATATGTTATTTCATAGTTTGATGTCTTCTATTATTCTTCAATGTAAACATTTCACTGGTACTATATATTCAGCAAAGCAATGTGTACTGAAATTAATGTGGTTCTATTGCTCCATCTGCTGGTGATCATGTTATGGTACAGATTCATTTTCTCTCCAGTCTCATAAAAAAAATAAACATTTACAACTTAACAAATATTACACGTTTTAATAGCAAAACAAACAGTTGACAACATTTCACAGAAAACAAGATGCAACAGGAACAGTGTTCATCATTGTTCAAGCTCTAATGCATTAACAGCATAAATAAAGGTTAAATAAAAATGAAAACATGAGGTTATGGTTTACCACAGGATATGGTTTACTGCCCATTGCACTGGAGATAGACCGCCTCCTGTCACAATAACAAGCCCTACATAGTTTAAGGACAGGTCTATGATAAATGAGATATCCAGCCGACAAATATCTAGATGGGAAACAATACCAGAGGAGGCTGGTGTGGGGAGCTATAGGAGGACGGGCTTATTGTAATGGAATAAATGGAACGTCAAACATTCCATTCCAGCCATTACAACGAGCCTGTCCTCGTATAGCGCCACCCTCCAGCCTCCTTGGGTAAAAATACAATAACTGGGCCTTACTGAAAGGTCGAATACAATGTTGCTTTGGAGTGTGCATTTAGCCAGTAGTTCAAGAGTAACTGAAATCCCTCATCTTTTATGTTACAACATAAATACATGTAAATCTTGAACTATGTAAAATAAATTATGGAGAACAACAAGATTTACAGCCATCTCATTCTAATATAATTCACCCATAGCCTGAAATAAATGTCTTGTTTGAACATTATTTTGTGAGAGACAGTTGTCAGGTACCAGTGGAAACTTTACAAAATGGAGCCATAAGCCCAAAAAATCCAAAAAAGGTGGCTTTTCTCCCTTAAACACACTGCCAATGAGATTCACATTGTACCTCGTAATTATGTGCCATTTTGTGTTTTACTCTGAGCTTTAAAAAGACTTAGCTGTTTTTGAAGAAGGCCTCCTCTAAGACCTCAGTGAACCTGTCCTTCATCTGCTGGCGGAAACTGCTATACCACTCCAGCAGTCTCCTCCTCCTCTCAGTCCTTTCCTCCTGGCTCATCATCTTCTCCTTTTCCAGGAGGCCTGGAAGCTCCTTCCAGTCTTTGAGAAAGATGAATGGGGCTCCAGCAGCTTTGAGGAGACGCAGTGGGGAGCTGTGTGCAGCAGAGCACCCACCTGGGGTCACCATGTCCTCCACCACGGGCACGGAGCCATAGGCACAGGCCTCGTAGATGCGGTAGCACTCCGTGTTGATTCCCACGGGGCAGAGGGTGATCTCGCTTTGGGCCAGGGCTGTCTGGTACCGTCTCAGACTCTCCACTGTCTCCTGAGGAAGCCACCTGATGCAGAAGAGGAGGAATAGTAACGTCTGGTGAGCAGGGAGTTAATTTAATGGATTACGTATTTAAACAGTGCTTCTGTTGTGAATATATACACATAGTACTTGTAAATTCCCCTTTGCACTTCATGAATTTTTAAATGCAAAGATCAAGAAAGGGTTGAACTTCTATTTGAGTGTGCTGACTCAATTGATATTTCACTGGTAAACAAGGCCTACCAACAAAAGTATTTCCAGTGAAGTGACCTACTAGAGGTCCAAACCTCATTGAGAAAGACAGGATGCAAAAACTGGACTGAAAACCATTATTGTGAATTGATACAGTGCTTGACAGTGACAGCATAGCATATTGAAATACTTCTCTCTGCCAGTAGTGATGCACTCTTTGTCCAGTCCTGTTTGTTTCAAGATCCCCATGAGTGTTTCCCTCGAGGAGTTCTTGTAGACAGTTCCCAGGAAGTTACAGAGGAAGGGCCTTGTGGAGCTCACCATATGGGAGTTTGGCATGACCACAGGAAACTGCCTGTATCTGAACAGAGCAGGAATACAAATCCACTTTTAAAATATGCTCCTCTCTGGTGCAATGCTATACCTAAAGTGTTAAAATGTACTATTATGTTACCTACAATGGAAACATGAGTGAAAGAAGGGAAAAGTACATGGTGAGGGAAGAAAGACAAACAAGAAATGCAGAATTCTGAAACATGAGAAAAAAACTCAGAGAAACCCTAAAAACTAAATCAGGGCCTGTATTAACAAACCATTTCAGAGTAGGAGTGCTGATCTAAGATCAGGTCCTCTTTCCATATAATTATGATCTCAACGATTAAACTGATCCTAGATCAGCACTCCTTCTCTGATACTTTATGAATAAGGGTTCAGATGACCTACGTGGCTACTCCGAGGGGCCACTGGAAGACATCCTTGTCGTTGACCCAGGGGCTGTCATAGACCAGGAAGAGCAGGTCCACAAAGCCACCGTGCCTCCTCAGGTAGGGGCTGATCCAGTCGTTGGTGCAGCGCTCGCTGCCCAGCAGAACCACAGCCACACGATTCACAGCGTGGAACTGTATCAAGGTCTGGACATGCTGCAGCCACCGGGTGGCGTAGGAGATCTTCTGCTGCTCCCGGCCGTTCAGCACCAGAACCACACTGTCTGTGTCCAGAGGAACGTGGCCTTGGATCACCGCTGGGCCTGTGTAGAAACTATAGACAGACAGACACATAGAGAGAGAGATGATGGGGTGGAGGGCTGTCAGAATAGCTGACATCAGCTAGATCATATGCATCTTATATTGTGATAGGAGTCTCATTTGTGATGCCTTACCTGAAATCTATCTTTCCCACCTGTATCTCCCCCTCTCTCCACTGTGCGTGTATGTCGGTGGGGTTGAGGGGACCTTCTAAAATATGTTCCCAAAGGTAAAGTCCTGATAGAAGAGAGGAGTTACTTCAGAGGGACAATATCCATAATAATGTTTTTTACACCATAATGTAACCTAACATTGTAAGAGGAAGCATCAAACAACAAAGAAATATCAAGCAATACTGTACAACTTATCACAGACGATCCATAAAAAAAGGCATTACCTATGGCCGCTTTCCCCCAGATCTGAACTTTGTTTCTCTTGGGCCTGTTCTTGTCAATGCGCTCCTGGTATTGTCTGAAAGCCTCCCTCTGTTTGTGCAGAGCAGAAAGTGCATCAGCCTGCTCATCCTCCCAAGGGTTCCACACATCATCCCCAATGTGAGGAGCCACAACACCACCACCTGTGATCACGAAAACAACAGTACAATAACACTTATTGGAGTTAGCTTTTTACTGGTTTTCAAATAGCCAATTCACATGACCAGTCCATAACCATCTCAGGGCATTCACGTAATGACTGTATATGATCATATACAACATGACCCACAAACTATGGACAGTGAGTTTATTTTGTCAGATAAGTAGCTAGCTAGCTAATTTACCTGAGGTTGCGACTGTAATTTTCTTCACCACTCTGTGGACACGGGTGATAACCTTCGTATTAAAAAATACATTGTATGCAGCATACAAGGAAAACACCACATACACAAAAACTATCAGGATGAATATTTTTCTGTGATGTTTTTTCATGTTTTCCTTCTCACGTTACCATTCTGCACCCGAGTATCAGTTAAAGTGACCAATATCTGTACAGCTCGTTGTCTCAGAAACACTGAGAAAGCGATCAAAGGCGACTGTTTACAGTTCAAGGACCCAGCTCAAATGCTGGCATAAGATTTGCCGGAGAAAAATGATTCCCCTTTTGGAATTCATCTACGTGAAGCATTTTCTTCTTACGTCATACAAAACCGATTTTTATTTTGTTAATTAAAGCGACTTGTGTGGTATAATTGAAGATAAATACAAAACAAATTGCTTACAAAGATGTTATAAGAATTGAGACTGCGCGCTGAAACATAATGCCGGATGTTACCGAGGACGTACCTAATGCGGAGCGAGCTGCCAGTTAAGGCAAAGACAGTATAGCATAAAGATGGGCAGAAACTGCTTATCTTTTATAAATCCACGATCACGCTCGTAGGCGATGTCATGGCGACGATGGCTAGCTAAACTCATGCGCAGAAACACGTACTCGGGTCTAACGGTCGACACGCGCCTAACTGCTCATGTGCATACCATCAAATCAAAGGCACTCAAATATAAAAGGTGCAGTTTATCACTTTCAACAGGTTGGAGTAATAACATGTTCAACTACTTAAGACATTGGCTCGAATCTAGGTTGTGCCTTTAGATTTCGATAAATAAAAAATATATACAACTTCTGTCATTGACTACTCAAACCCCAAACCCCGGCCTGCTTGGTCTGCTTCAAAAGCTTTCCCGGAAGTCTCGCAATGTTGCCCCTCTGGGTTTAAAAACTCTGTGATTAACTGGCAGATTTTTTAGAGAAAGGGGATATGGATCCCATTGGGAAATGGGTGAATGTACAACGTCTCACCCCGCAGACTGTCGACCAATCGCGTTAACGTTGTCATACAGCGTGACGCGGTTGCTAAACCGAGTCGAGAAACCTGCCTATTTCCCTCGAAAGTACTTAATGTCAAGATTCCAAAGCTATATGATATTACAGATAAGTTAATTATCTCACATCTCCGAAAATATTTCTTATGTTGTACTTGTTATTGACGAGATGTATGCCAATATATATATTTTTTGGATCTAGTACCCAATTGACTCCCATTCTCAGCTCAGCTCTCCTTGAGTCCCAGAATGCACCGCGCGGCCCATTGACGACGCATGGGCAAGGTACAGAGCAGAAAGAGGTGTTAATAAGATTCCAGTGGATTTTCGCATCTCCTCAAAAGTATCTGTGGTTAAGGCGTATGGAATACCTCACTGGTCTTTTTCTGGCGATGGAAAGGTCGTCTCTTTTTACTGACTGTGATCTTTTCGATTATTTCAGTCAAAGGAACAAGTATTTATACTAATTTCATTAATTTGAGTCAGTAACTATGTTTCCATCAGTGTAGGCTGCTGAGTAGAGGATGGCTCATAATAAATGTCTGTAACGGAGCAATTGGAATGTCATCAAACGCATGCTCCTTTCCAGACATTTATTATGAGTATTTGATACCATTCCACCTATTCAGCTCCAGCCATTACCACGAGCCTGCCCTCCCCAATTAAGGTGCCACCAACCTCCTGTGGTTTCCATCCCAATTTTTTAAGTGAGTAAAGTCACACAATCCCCCCCAAAAAATTAAAACAGCTGTGATGGAAACAGGTATTTTTGGTACAATTTTATAAAGCCGACAGATAATTTGTTCATTCGACATGGTGGGATCTTTTTGTGTTGGTAAAATTAATTATGCGAGAAATGGTGGTTAAATGAATATTGATAGAATAACCATCATATCAAAGTAAACTGGGGAGTCAAGCGATGGTATGGTGTGTGTTCCTCCCACTATGACTTGGGAAACCATGCAGTTTATTAGGCTGCAGATTAAATAAATGATTAGGAACTTCACAGTGAGGTGAAAGTTCACAGGGGGTCTTGATGGTCCTTTCCAATAAATATTGAGGGTTTTATTTTGGTGACATGATGATTGATGCTTGACTGCCTTTTGACAAATAAAAATATGCATAATAATCTCATCATGTAGACCGGGGGTGTCAAACTCATACCATGGAGGACCTAGTGTGTGTAGGTTTTAGTGTTTTCCCTTTCAATTAACCCCAGGTGTGGGGAGTTCCTTACTAATTAGTGACCTTAATTAATCAATCAAGAACAAGGGAGCAGTGAAAACCCGCAGATGGACTTTTGAAGTGAAGAGTTTAGATTTTTGAAGCAGAGCACCGTTAAATGGTGTCATCGCTGACGTTGCGTTGGATGTGGAGGCCTCGTGGTTACGAGGAGCATACCAGGAGTAGTTGGAGCACTCCGGCTGAACCGTGTAGTGGATGGGGGAAAAGAAGAAAGCCTGTCAGTAATATTTATGTTTGACAAAGTGTATCTCCCTTCACATGTGAAGGTGGGATATGGTAGATATGCGGTGAAAGCTTTTGTGTTCAAGCCGTTGTTTTGCCGGAATTGCTAAAAGTATGGACATGTATCAAGTGTGTGCCGAGAGAAAAGTTGTTGAAGAATCTGAGGGTGTACAATGTTGTAATTGTGATGGCAACCATGTTCCCAATTCCCCGGAGTGCATGGTTAGGATAAAAGAGTATGAAGTGGCAAGGGTCAGGGCTATACAGCAGGTCTCGCACACGGAGGGTCAGGGCTATACAGCAGGTCTCGCACACGGAGGGTCAGGGCTATACAGCAGGTCTCGCACACGGAGGGTCAGGGCTATACAGCAGGTCTACTACACAGAGGGTCAGGGCTATACAGCAGGTCTACTACACGGAGGGTCAGGGCTATACAGCAGGTCTACTACACGGAGGGTCAGGGCTATACAGCAGGTCTACTACACGGAGGGTCAGGGCTATACAGCAGGTCTACTACACGGAGGGTCAGGGCTATACAGCAGGTCTCCTACATAGCGGTGGATGCTCCGCAGACTGTGGAGATTGAGGGCTGTTAAACAGTGTAGGGAAACTGATGTACTGATTGTGAAGAAGGTGGATTCTATTATGTTTATTATGCATGTGATTAATTGTACTGCACAAAATAAACAAATGTCAAAGAAACTGGACATGATAGTATCAACCCAAATAATTGTGTTAGTTATTTGGGTTTATATACAGCCAAAACAGTACCTGTCATGCCTGCCGTTTGGTGCGATGCAGATCCAGTGTAGAGTCTGGGGAAATGGAGAAGACATTGTCTGTCCTGTTAAGTTTTGATGTAGTCTTGACAAGGTCAAGTTAGGAAGTGTAAGTTATTTTTTTATTTAACCTTTTATTTAACTAGGCAAATCAGTTAAGAACACAATTATATACAATGACGGTCTAGGAACAGTGGGTTCAGGGACAGAACAACAGATTTATACCCTGTCAGCTTAGGGATTTGATCTAGCAACCTTTCAGTTACTGGCCCAACGCTCTAACCACTAGGCTACCTGTTATCCTTTGAGAGCTTTTGTTCTGAAAATACTACGGTGTTTCAGGTGTCAGGTTTATGGGTATGTTGCAGCAGAGTGTTGGAGGGAGATTCCTAGATGTGAGAAGTGTGCAGGTGGGCATTCGAAGGAATGTGTAGAATCGGCGGAGAAAGTTGTGTGTGTGTGTTGGTTAGCTATGTCCTTTGAGAGAGAGGCAGGTTTAGGTTGCCAGGGTTAGAGTAGTACGGAAAGTGGTGTATGCCGAAGCAGTGAAGTGAGTGGTAGAGGAAGGTGGGTACAGGGTGAGGGATACTGAGAGGATTCCTGTGGATAGGCAGAGACCAAGAGCGAGTGATTGGAAGAATATGTGCTTCAGTAAGGTGGGCTTTTCAGCATTTATAGTAATGGTTGTCAATTGTACTGCAGAAATGGATCATAAGTCACAGACAATAGAGGTTGTGGTGGCAGCGGCAGAGAAGTACTTGGGATTGCGAGGATTTAATGCAGAGCAGTTGTAAGGGGTGTTGATTGGTAGTGTTCTGTCCTCTCAGACCATTGGTCTGGAGTAGAATTAGATAGGGTTAAATAGTGGACTAGTGTAGTGTTTTCTTTTTTGGAGAGGGTTAATAGTTGGCAGGGCAATTTTCCTTTTCCACAATTTTTTATTACTGTATCAAGAATTTTACGTACATAGGCCGTGAATGGCCTCACACACCAGTACAGTAGGTGGCGGTATACGCACCCAAAAGTTGGATGCGATCCGCCAACCAAATACAAAAGAAGAAGAAACCCATAGACACTCGGCCAAAGATTTTTATAACTAAACCAAGATAGACCACAGCACGTCATTTCAAATGTGAACAAATGAGTAATTGTGGGCCGAACAAGCAAGGAGGTCGGCAGAGCCAAGCACGAGCTAGCGAGATCCTATTGGTGCGTTTTAGCTACATTTGCATATTTCTGTTAGGGATTGCCTACTCTGGAGTGTGTGCAATAACTCAATTCACCTTTGCACTCCTAAACAATTACATGTTTTAAAACTTTGGTAAAGTCTACAAAACTTAGTCTACTCTGTTCGTAACAGATTGTAGTTTTGGGAACAGAAAGCTGAATTGAGGTCAAATGTTTAATTGGTAAGAGAATTAGTAGAATGTTGGCCAAAATCCATCTTGTTCCATCTTCTCACACTGCCGGCAACTTCAAATCAAATGGATTTTGTCAAAAGCGCCAAATATAACAGACCTTACTGTGAATGCTTACTTACAAGCCCTTAACCAACAATGCAGTTTTAAGAAAAATAAGAGTTAAGAAAATATTGATTAAATAAACTAAAGTAAAAAAAGTAAGAGTAACAATAAAATATCAATAACTAGGCTATATACAAGGGGGTACCGATACCGAGTCAATGTGCAGGGGTACAGGTTAGTTAGGGTAATTGAGGTAATATGTACATGTAGGTAGGGGTAAAGTGACTATGCATAGATAATAAATAGCGAGTAGCAGCAGCGTCCAGGTAGCCATTTGATTAGCTCTTCAGCAGTCTTATGGCATGGAGGTAGTAGCTGTTAAGAACCCTTTTGGACCTAAACTTGGCGGTCCGGTATCGCTTGTCATGCGGTAGCAGAGAGAACAGTCTATAACTAGGGTGACTGGAGTCTTTGGGCCTTCCTCTGACACCGCCTGGTATAGAGGTTCTGGGTGGCAGGAAGCTTGGCCCTAGTGATGTACTGGGCCGTACGCACTACCCTCTGTAGCGCCTTGCGGTCAGAGGCAGAGCTGTTACCATATCAGGCGGTGATGCATTCAGTCAGGATGCTCTCGATGGTACAGCTGTAGAACTTTTTGAGGATCTGAGGACCCATGCCAAATCTTTTCAGACTCCTGAGGGGGAAGAGGTGTTGTCAGGCCCTCTTCATGACTGTGTTGGTGTGTTTGGACCATAGTAGGTCCTTAGTGATGTGGACACCAACAAACTTTAAGCTCTTGACCGTCTCCACTACAGCCCCGTCGCCATGAATGGGGGTGTGCTCGGCCCTTTTCCTGTAGTCCACAATCAGCTCTTTTGTCTTGCTGATGTTGAGGGAGAGATTGTTGTCCTGGCACCACACTGTCAGGTCTCTGACCTCCTCCCTATAGGCTGTCTCGTCGTTCTAATCCGGCCTACCACCGTTGTGTTGTCAGCAAACTTAATGATGGTGTTGGAGTCGTGCTAGGCCACGCAGTCATGGGTGAACAGGGAGTACAGGAGGGGATTAAGCATGGACCCCTGAAGGGCCCCCGTGTGGAGGATCAGCGTGGCAGATGTGTTGTTCCCTACTTTTACCACCTGGGGGAGGCCCGTCAGGAAGTACAGGATCCAGTTGCAGAGGGAGGTGTTTAGTCCCAGGGTCCTTAGCTCAGTGAGGAGCTTTGAGGGCACTATGGTGTTGGAGCTGTAGTCAATGAACAGCATTCTTACGTAGGTGTTCCTTTTATCCAGGTGGGAAAGGGCAGTTTGGAGGGCAATAGAGATTGCGTCATCTGTGGATCTGTTGGGGCAGTATGCGAATTGGAGTGGCTCTAGTGTTTCTGGGATGATGGTGTTGATGTGAGCCATGACCAGCCTTTCAAAGTACTTCATGGCTACAGATGTGTGTGCTACGGGTTGGTAGTCATTTAGGCAGGTTGCCTTGGTGTACTTGGGCACAATGACTATGGTGGTCTGCTTGAAACATGTAGGTATTACAGACTTGGTCAGGGACAGGTTGAAAATGTCAGTGAAGACACTTGCCAGTTGGACAGCGCATGCTCTGAGTACACGTCCGTCTGGCCCTACGGCCTTGTGAATGTTGATCTGTTTAAATGTCTTTCTCACATCGGGTACTGAGAGCGGGATCACACAGTCGTCCGGAACAGCTGGTGCTCTCATGCATGCTTCAGTGTTGCTTTCCTCGAAGTGCGCATTGAAGTCATTTAGCTCGTCTGGTAGGCTTGTGTCACTGGGCAGCTAACGGCTGGGCTTCCCTTTGTAGTTCGTAATAGTTTGCAAGCCCTGCCTCATCCGACAAGTGTCAGAGCCAGTGTAGTAGAATTCAATCTTAGTCCTGTATTGACGCTTTACCTGTTTGATGGTTTGTCGGAGGGCATAACATGGCGGGATTTCTTATAAGCGTCTGGGTTAGAGTCCCGCTCCTTGAAAGCGGTAGCTCTACCCTTGCTCAGTGAGGATGTTGCCTGTAATCCATGGCTTCTGGTTGGGGTATGTACGTATGGTCACTGTGGGGACGTCGTCGATGCACTTATTGATGAACCCGGTGACTGATGTGGTATACTCCTCAATACTATCGGATGAAAGTCTGTTTGGTGGAAACACACCACTGGTGGAAAAATTCACATTTTATTTATGCAGATTTTAGTATATTCGCATGAAGATCTATCGCCAATTGGATGGAAACTAGCTACTAATATAATTTGTGATTGCTAGGCATATAAATACAATTATTGATTTAAACCTTTGAAACAAGGTCTAGTTTCGGCCACAACCGGATTGCTTGACTGCTGCGAGGGAGATTTGCCCAATAGCAGAGCCCCACCTGTTCTGAGCTCCACCTGTTTAGCTATGGCAGCTCCAAAATGCAGGTATTTCAACCTAGCTCAGCGCTTTCTGTGGTGGTGGGGCAGCCAGTGGAAAATACGGAGCTTAGGGGTTGGTAATGTTCTCTAATTGCGTCGTGATTGGCTCAGTGTTCTGTCATTCATGGGGACAGTACGTCACCGCAAAATATACGAGGAGAGCTAGAAAATTCAAGCCCCTTGGGTACTGCCATAGAGTTATATTAGAAGTGCCAATCCATGAAGGCTTAAGGTCATTGGCCACAGATAAAATTACGTCAAATCACATATCTACCATAGCTTTGATTGGACTGATCATGTCAATATCATACTTTCAAAATCTTAGCTAGCAGGCTAGACAAAGCAATCACTAGGCTGCTATTCAGTGGAGTGGGTGTGTGGTCCAAGTCTGGGTTTAAGGGTCTCTTTTCCAAGCTTAAAGTTAAACATTCACATGCAACACCATGGGCCAGAAAATATTGAATACATTGGCCATGCTGTCAATCCAGCATGACTTCTGCTGCGTTCAAAACAACTGGATACTCGGATCTGGGAAATCTCAGACTTCAGTGAGTTCAAGACAACTGGGAACTCTGGGGAAAAAAACAAGCTCCGACTGGGAAAATAAGTCAGGAACTCAGGCCTCTTTCTAGAGCTCCAACCTGAAGATCCCTGACATCATGACTCAACCTTTATCTGAGTTCCCAGTTGTCTTGAAAACACCATAAATCCAGAAAATGCCATACTTTGATGACAAAATTTGCCCACAAGAAGGACCGCCGCGCCACCTTCCTGTTCAAGTGAGCACAAGGTGAGTCCTATTGTATGCTGCTGCATAAAGGATGTAATATGCCATGGAGATATGTATACTGTAGCTAAGAAAGTAATACTAAGTGTATGTTGTGTAGTAAGCTGTTAGTAGTCCATGTGCCTGGCCCTAATAGTTTGGTCCCTTTCCCCCTCATAACTTAGCCTATTGTTCTGACTTGGTGGTGCACATGTAGCCTATAGCCTATTTTAGAGAATTGCAATCATTGAATATTGTAAGAGCTTTCATTGTCTGCTTTTATGCCCCCTTTATTTATCCTACGGTTCTGACTTGGTGTAAGGGGAGAAAACTGTAAGAACGGCCCATTTTCTGAATTCTATCACTGTACATTTCAAAAGTGTTAAACAAATAGTTATGACTACGGTTGTCCTAGATCTATCATTAATGTCTTAATCGAAATTACAGATGGCCTCTTATCCGCTCGTCGTCCCCTTATGCCATAGTTTGTACATCTCAATTGTCAGTAGTAACCACATTTGTTTAAGCAAGTCAGCCATATTAAAGGCAGTAAATGAGGCTGAATGAACTGTTTCGCTGCCAGACAAGGCTCCGCTGATAGCCAGGTGTAGCAGTGGTATGGATTCACTCCATGGTGCTGAAAAGAAAGCTCTGCTGCTGGGACAGCTTTATGTAGGCCCTAACAGTTTGTGGGCACCGTTTGTCACCGTTATAGTGCAATTCATGTATTGTTTAGTGTTGTGGTTTTGCTGGCATGCATCTAAAAACATATAGATATATTTTTTGCCCCACCAAGATTTATATGTTAAAATCGCCACTGCCAATAGCAATCGGCTATCATTCGCAAACTACAGCAGCCACTCAAACGATTTGTCCTTCTACAAAGCTGTCCATTGATAACATTCAATATTCAATTAATTGCAAAACAAATCATGACTCTCGAGTTGGTAAACAGAGTCATTCCAAAAGAACGAATCGTTCACGAACAGCACATCGCTAGTCTTTTCAAAGGTCGCCATGTCCTGAAACGGGTTAAACTACCGGTTCGGTTAAAGATGCTGTCCGTAGGTGTTAGGTGTGGGGCTTTGTCCCCATAATTGCAGGCGACCAATGTAGCTGTGAATAAATCACTCCAAGCTCTGGTCCCCGGAGCCATGAAGGGAGATTCACTGCTGAAATCCAGCTCAAAGACGGCCCCCGCTATTCCAGTTTGTGTCAGTGATAAGGTCGCAAAATCGCATTTAGCTAGCTAGTTGCTGATTTTGGGCTTACTTTACTTGAGCATTGTAGAGTAATTTTTAAACCGCCTCAATGTCAGTGACATGATCTATCTATGCCTCATTTTTGGTTTGGGATTTGGTTGATTTAAGCTTTAGTTTGTTATGGTTGTCTGGCCAACTTCATGTTTTGTGATCAAGAATGGTGCCCTTGATCAGACAGACAAGGTCATTGCATCAATGCTACATAATACATTTATTTGTATTTATTTTATTTATTTAACCTTTTATTTAACTAGGCAAGTCCGTTAAGAACACATTTCTATTTACAATGGCGGCCCACCAAAAGGCCTCCTGCGGAGACTGGGGCTGGTATTAAAAATAAATTAAATAAAAATATAGGACAAAACACACATCACGACAAGTGAGACAACACTACATAAAGAGAGACCTAAGTCAACAACAGCATGGCAGCAACACATGACAACAACATGATAGATTCTGCGGTCAAACTCTTTTCATAATGTAATCCAACATTTTTACTGGTTATGTGTGCAACAAAAGTTAAACATTCACCTTTTGCTACTATTTCTGTAAATTCTACGCATACAATTTGATGCATAAGTTGGATTTATAACAATTTCCACTGAAAAGGTTACATAAACACATTTGCAGAATATGCAAACAGTCCTTCTTGTTCTTCAAGTAAACATTTTCAGTGGAAATGGTTATAATTCCAATTTATGCATCAAATTGTATGCGTAGAATTTACAGAAATGGTAGCAAAAGGTTTATGTATAAAGTAGTCATTGAGCATAGTTTCACTTTTCAATCATTGTTTTTTGTTTGGTGTACATTTTAAAGTGAAACATATTAGTTTTTTAAGGTGGAATTGCCAATAAAGTACCTGTCTAATAACTTGAACCATTTTCTTCAATTGTGAACATAACGTTGTTGCTATTTGACATATTATATGTCTCATATGCAGCCCCTGGTGGAATTCGCATGGCCCACACCAGTGGAGGCTGGTGGGAGGAGCTATTGTAATGGCTGGAATGGAATAAATGGAACTGAGTCAAACATGTGGTTTCCAAATCTGTGATGTGTTTTATACCATTCCATTAATTCTATTCTAGCCATTACAATGAGCCTGTCCTCCTACGGCTCCTCCTACTAGCCTCCACTGGCCCACACCGAACTCAAGGTCCCAGTCTTCTCAGACTACCGTCATCTTGAGTTATTAGACCCCAAGAAGTCCTCTCAGGAGAGCAGTGAGTCCAGGAAAAGACTGGAGACTACTACTGCTCCTGCCACGGCTCCCACTATGATGCCTCGGGGAGGATTAGGAAGAGATCCACGCGCCTCAACCTGGAGGTGTCCTATTACGAGTTCTCGGATGACGACACAGTTGTTGTGGGACAGACGTTGGAGCTCCATTCCCTCCCTCTCTAGTACACTATGTATACAAAAGTATGTAGACACCTCTTCAAATTAGTGGATTTGGCTATTTCAGCCACCCCTGTTGCTGACAGGTGTATAAAATCTGGCACACAGCCATGCAATCTCTATAGACAAACATTGGCAGTAGAATGGCCTTACTGAAGATCTCAGTGACTTTCAACGTGGCACCGTCATAGGATGCCATCTTTCCAACAAGTCAGTTAGTCAAATGTCTGCCCTGCTACAGCTGCCCCGGTCAACTGTAAGTGCTGTTATTGTGAAGGGTAAACGTCTAGGAGCACCAACGGCTCAGATGCGAAGTGAAAGGCCGCACAGGCTCACAAATCATGTAAAAATTGTCGGTCCTCAGTTGCAACACTCACTACCGAGTTCCAAACTCCCTCTGGAAGCAATGTCAGCACAAGAACTGTTCGTCACGAGTTTCATGAAATGGGTTTCCATGGCCGTGCAGCCACACACAAGCCTAAGATCACCATGTGAAATGCCAGCTCCATATTAATGCCCATGATTTTGGAATGAGACGTTCGGTGAGCAGGTGTCCACATACTTTGTCATGTAGTGTATGTTTTTAAAGATGGGTCTGTCTGAGAACTCTTAGGTGAAAAAGAAAGGTTTCTCTACTTTTTTTCCCCAGACCGATTTGTTTGCCAAAAGCAATTTGTGGGCAAGAAAAAGATATTTGAAAACGATCCCAGAATTTTTTCATATGCTTTAAACCTTATATATCTCAAATTTTGTGCAAAATTTGTTTACATCCCTGTTAGTGAGCACAATAAAAAGGCCACTCTAAAAAGTGTCTCAAGTTTTGAGGGAATGTGCAATTGCCATGCTGACTGCAGGAATGTCCTCCAGTATGTCCAACTGGCCTCACAACTGCAGACCACGTGTATGGCGTCATGTGGGCGAGCAGTTTACTGATGTCAACGTTGTAAACAGAGTGACCCATAGTGGCGGTGGGGTTATCGTATTGGCGGGCATAAGCTACGGACAACGAACACAATTGCATTTTATCATTGGCAATTCTGAATGCACCGTGACGAGATTCTGAGGACAATTGTGAGGCCCATTTCTTTTAAGGTATCTGTGAGCAACAGATGCATATCTGTATTGCCAGTCATGTGTCCTGTGTGGCTCAGTTGGTAGAACATGGTGCTTGCAATGCCAGAGTTGTGAGTTTGATTCCCACGGGGGACCAGTACGAAAATGCATGCATTCACTACTGTAAGTCGTTCTGGAGAAGTGTCATAAATAAAATAAAAAGTACATCTGTAGATTAGGGGCTAATGAATTTATTTCAATTGACTGATTTCCTCATGAACTGTTGCGTTTTGTATTTTTGTTCCGTATGTATTATTTTTACTCAAACCTCCCTCGGGTCAGATTGAATAGCCTCGCGGGCCAGATCCGTATGTTGCCCACCCCTGCTTTATAAATCAGTGATAATATTACAATCATCAACACATGTAAGATGGGTATGTGTATCAGCATGTGAATGTCAGTTTGTCAAAATTTAAATAAGTTCAATTATCTTTATTTTGGGCACCGAATGCATAAAAAGACTGTAGTCTGAGTATGATTGACCAAACCCTGAAGAAGCGTTAGGCGGTCTAACTTAGGCCCCTATATTCTCTCTGGTTAAACTTGCAGACCACACCAGTCTATGAGAAACGACTTACTTGACAAGTGCCAGCTTTCACAGATATGTGTATATAAGTGACATCCAGGAGTACAGAATTAAAAGTATTAAATACAACCTTTAATGTATTTCTTTTCACACAATTCTTAATTCAGGTAGTCAATACATAGTCACACAAACTCCTTGAAATAATTAGTCACAGTAACTCATTTAATGCACTTTCAATCAGTGGCTCCTTCCCTTCCCACAGACCATGGAGGTTTTCATCCTTGAGTGTACAGCCCCACTTTTAATAAATAGTCTCTTGTCCTTCATTTTTAAATTGTCCTTTGAGATTGTGCAAAACGTCATACCAGCATCGTTTCCATTTTCCTTTGAAAAACCTAAAGAGTTGTGCTCTCTGATAGAGGCCTTGTCAGTCTACATAGTGCACCTCTGCCTGGAGCTCTTTGGTCACATAGCCCAGGAGGGCAGCGGTCACCTGCTGCTGTAGGGTGGCGTTGCCCATGACCAGGGCAGTCAGCTGGGCCATGTCGGTCCACTGGACCTCGCCCATGATGGCCATGATGTCATCGTAGAGCTTCTGCTGCTGCAGCGGGGTCAGTTCCATGATGATCTGAGGCAGCGGCTTGAACTGTCCACTGGTCATCCAGCATCCCAGTAGGCCACCGACAGCACCCCCTGACAGAGAGAATGAGGAAGAGGCAAGGATGATGAGGTAAGGATGTATGTCTGAAATCAAGCATCCATTTCTTTGGAAGCCTTGTTAACTGTTTAAAATGTGTTACAGACTATTTCTGTGTAGGGACCTCTTACGTGTGATCTCACCCTTGCACACAACATTATCAAATAAAAATGTTATTGGTCACATACACATGGTTAGCAGAAGGTAATGCGAGTGTAGCGAAATGCTTGTGCTTCTTGTTCCGACAGTGCAGTAATATCTAACAAGTATTCTAACAATTTCCCAACAACTACCTAATACACACAAATCTAAAGGGGTGAATGAGAATATGTACATATAAATATATGGATGAGCGATGGCCGAGCGGCATAGCCAAGATGCAATAGATGGTATAAAATACAGTATATACATATGAGATGAGTAATGCAAGATATGTAAACATTATTAAAGTGGCATTGTTTAAAGTGACTAGTAATCCATTTATTAAAGTGGCCAGTGAATGGGTCTCAATGTAGGCAGCAGCCTCTCTGAGTTAGTATTTGCTGTTTAGCAGTCTGATGGCCTTGAGATAGAAGCTGTTTTTTCAATCTCTCGGTCCCAGCTTTGATGCACCTGTACTGACCTCGCCTTCTGGATGGTAACGGTGTGAACAGGCAGTGGCTCGGGTGGTTGTTGTCCTTGATAATTTTCTTTGGCCATCCTGTGACATCTGGTGCTGTAGGTGTCATGGAGGCCAGGTAGTTTGCCCCCAGTGATGGGTGGTGCAGACCGCACCACCCTCTGGAGAGCCTTGCGGTTGAGGGCGGTGCAGTTAATACAGCCCGACTGGATGCTCTCGATTGTGCATCTGTAAAAGTTTGTCAGGGATTTTGGTGACGTGATGTGTATGCTGAGGAACTTAACTTTCCACCTTCTCCACTGCTGTCCCTTCGATGTGGAAAGGGGGGGTGCTCCCTCTGCTGTTTCCTGAAGTTCACGATCATCTCTTTTGTTTTGTTGACATTGAGTGAGAGGTTGTTTTCCTGACACCACACTCCGAGTTCCCTCACCTCCTCCCTGTAGGCTGTCTCGTCGTTGTTGGTAATCAAGCCTACTACTGTTGTGTCGTCAGCAAACTTGATGATTGAGTTGGAGGCGTGCATGGCCCCGCAGTCGTGGGTGAACAGGGAGTACAGGAGGGGGCTGAGCACGCACTCTTGTGAGGCCCCAGTGTTGAGGGTCAGCGAAGTGGAGATGTTGTTTCCTACCTTCTGACAGTCCTTGTTAGCGGGCCGAGACGGTGGCACAGTATTATCCTCAAAGCGGGCAAAGAAGGTGTTTAGTTTGTCTGGAAGCATGATGTCGGTGTCCATGACGTGGCTGGTTTTCTTTTAGTAGTCCGTGATTTCCTGTAGACCCTGCCACGTACGTCTCGTGTCTGAGCCGTTGAATTGCGACTCCACTTTGTCCCTGTACCGGCATTATGCTTGTTTGATTGCCTTGCGGAGGGAATAACTACACTGTTTATATTCAGCCATATTCCCAGACCTTTTCCCATGGTTAAATGCAGTGGTTCACACTACTATATGAGAGGACAAATTGTGTAAGTATTCTCATTTAGATGAAAGACAAACAACTCATTATTTTTATAATCCTCACTCACCCACAGCGATGCCAAGGGGGCCTCCAACCAGTCCTCCTGCAAAGGCTAGTCCCCCTGCTGCCACCGCCCCTTTGGAAGATCCCTTCACTGTGGTCTTTATCTGCTGGTTTGCCGATAACTCGCAACACAGCCGAACAACATCGTTAATTCGTTGCGACATTCTGGGGAACAAAGGTTACGGGGTTAGACCCACGTTTACAATAATTTAACAATGACACTGAAAGATGCATAGAGTGAATGGGCTGAGGGGAAAACATAATAGGCTATTGCTGTTTAAAGCCACAATCTGCCCATTCAACAGTCTGACCCACCAACTTTTGGGGTTAACTGAGGGATGGGGCTGGGGAAATGTAAATGCTCTAAAATTCATAGACAGAGCTATGGATGCAAGGATTGACAGTCTGAGACTCATGATAGTTTAAAACATATAAGTTATAAATCGTTTACACACACTCAAATAACAACAAACATTGACTAATACAGCCATAGATATTGGGCTATGATAAGACAGCTGTACTAAGGTCATAAAGCATTTGAATTGCATTATATAAGAATCAAATGGGTATATGGTTATCTTAAAACCCTATGCATGACCTTTGAACAGCAGGAAATATGTGGCTACAATAAATAGATAAGTATTGTCATCAATGTCATGTTATGTTATTTCAGTATATAGTCTATAATCGAAATGTAAGTATTCTGCTTGTTTTGGTGACTCGACAATACATTTAATTCTTATTATGTTTGCTAGAATGTATTTGCTACAATTCAAGGTACAATGTATCACTCCCGGACGTTACAGATGATCACGTGACGATGATTAGTACATTTACTCTCTGACATTGCATGTGTGATACATTGTTTCGCTAAACGAAGCGATAAGATACAAATATTGCAATATAAACTAATAGTCAACATACCTTGATGAACTAAATTCCTTGTATATTGTCTGCTTGCTATATTTATATGAAGGTACAACGCCAGTCAAAAGGAGTTTTTTTTTCAAGCGTCATTCTTGATTTCCCGAGCCGTGAGGGAATTGCATTAGACTGAACCGGGGAAAACCGGTTTATGGCCCGTCACGTCATCAGGAAAAAGCGGTGAGGGAGGAGCGCCCTTCTCATCGAGCATCTTCTGGCCATAATGTGAACAAAACATGATGAATCGTTCAGAAACACAAAGCATGTATTTCTTTTTTAATAAAATTGATTTTACAATTACTTTACAAATAGTTTTCCTTGGGAAGTGTGGATAAAGCGATATATGCGTTTTTATAAAGATCGGACGCTTTTGCATGTGAAATCCTAACTCATTAATCCACGTGCTGAACATACGTTACTTTTGTTTTCAGAGGACTTCGCCATCTGATTTGACCGTTTCACCCGGCTCACCACCAGGAGGCAGCCCAGTTTCAGAACTAATGCGATCAGCACTAACCCGGTGCACCCGGGGCATTAATCGAATTCCTTTACTTGTCACGGTCGCATTGCTTTATGGTACTGGTTCATTTCCTGTAAAGCCACTATGTCAGAGAGCGATGAGCCAATGAGAAGAAGTCTGAAAATAATATTATCGTGTTGGCTTGATAGTATTTCATGTGTTTTTTCAATAATAGGCTATTCAAACATTCCATTTTGGGAGTCAAACTACATCAAATTAGCCTACATCGCCAATCAATTACATTGATAAACATTGCTAGTAGAAGTTGTCTTTTGAAACACAGATCTAAAATCAGCTTACTTGTACCAAATAACTAAGGCATGGCCACAGTACTGTCTTTGCTATGACTTTGGAAGTGGGGACGATGCAAAAAGGTACCCCAGACTGATCAGGTGTTGTCACTAGTTACCACAGCCACAAAGTCAACATTGGCTATATCTTAAAAATTCATGAATATATATATATATATATTTGTCTTAATTTAAGGTTAGGTATAAGGTTAGCAGTGTGCTTAAGGTTAGGTTTAAAAATCTGATTTTGAGAAGAGAAATTGTAGAAATAGTGGGGGTTTAGCCATAATTTTGACTTTGTGGTTGTGGTAGCTAGTGACGACCCAGATCAGGGCAACTTCATCCTACTTCCAAGAGCCTCTGCTGAGCGCAGTGGACCACGTGGTCAACTTGCGAGTGTTTACACATGTGACTTCATTGACACGTCTCCCGTGTTCTGAGTTCTGAGCCTGTGTGCCCTCTTGCTAAGATTGTGCCATTTGAATTTACTGTATATAATTCTGCAAAAGAGACAGACTATTAATCTTCCCAACTACACTGCTGTCCTCTATCATGAGAGCATCCGGCCAATTAATTATACCATGTGTATCTTGGAGCAACATTATAAATAGATTATTCGATGTTGCATTATGCCAAAGAATGTAAAAGACCATCATTACAGTAATTTTACAACCTCAGTGATCATACTAATTGGATTGATGGGATAATATTATTGAGTGAGAATTGTTTCTGTATTCTGAAAATGTGTCTCAGCTCTGTAACTAGTGAATTTACAACTGTAACTATAGATATAATTAGCAAAATAAGGTAAACACTCAAGGTTTAAAATGTAGTTATTCAAGCATTTGATGGGGAATAAAGATAAATATGTTTAATTTAATACCAGTGCAAGAGAGGGAAATGCTGTTTATATGTAGCCTATTGGATACAGTGTTACATAATGCGATCCTTTTCATGCATTTGCAACATTGTTGTGAAAGTGAGCATTTTACCCAGAGTACACCGGGAAACAGACAGGGGAACATGGCGCAGGGTCGGTGAGGAGGACGCTGAACATTGAGGATTATATTACGTGGATATTTTTGAGATCATGCTGAAATCCTAAAATGAGAGTGTGAAATGGTCTCACTTCCGAAGTCTTGGATATCTATCACTGCCCCTTTGATGAATAAGAGGAAAACGCGTCTCAGGAATACCTGCAATTGCATTCATAAACATTTCTTTAGGACTTACAACCCCTGAGCATTGTTTTGGATTCCCAAAGTCACATTTCATTTGATTATTACATAGGAAGATGGCTGAGAGAAATAAAAGGAACATAGAGGAGCCACAAGGAGTTGACAGACTTCGAGTGGAGCATAAGAAGGTAAAATAAACGAGCTAGATGGATTATGTGTGCTCTGTCTGACAATGTACGCGGTCGACTTATGATTATCAAATTGTTTTACATTTTCATTAAATGAGACCGCCTAACGTGCATTCTCTTTCAGAATGTTGCAAGCTAGCTATTTAGTTGCATATTCATTTATGCGCGTGTGGCGTCTTCGACAGATAATTCATCGTGGAAACTTTCTAGCTAGTTCAACCTTTTCTAGAAGCTTCCTTGAGCCAGCGGTCACATGTTGCTTCTTGTTTATTTCAGCTTGGATCCTGGCCAAACCATGTTGTTTAACTACAACCATCGAGTATGCAAAGTCAAGTTTGTCAATTGCTCTGATGTTGAATTATATTTTTCAGCAAACACAATGCATGAAAAATAAACAAATGTACTTGCCCAATGCATGAAACAGTTTAATGAACTTACCATGCACTTTTGCACACAAGCATTACCTTGTGTGGCCTAACGTAAGCTAAGTTACTACTGGCCTTTCAACATTGACATAGATTCAACAGCCATAGCTAGCTAGTTAGTCTAATCGTATCTAAATGCTCAGAGAATAGCAATACACAGTGTTGGGCATTGATTGGATGTTTAATAACATGCATTGATGGCAATGCAGGACAAAAGTAATGTTAGTTAGCTAGTCAGTTGACAAAGTAATGCTCGTGTTGTGTTACAGTAGAATTTGACTCGTGAAGTAGTGTGCAACTACTTTCAAATAGGAACAGGCCTAATGTGTTGACCAGACATGCTTAGCTAAATCTCTGTCATATTGAGTAAAGAATTGTATCTGCTGCATTCCATAGTACACTTCATATTTAATACCCCTATCAAAAGTATAGTATTTTAGGCTACTTCCTAGTATGACATCCACTGTAAAGTATACAGATGCCTCTTCCTGTCCCCAAGTTGGTGCTTCTGTGTAAGTATATCCTGTGAGGTCCAGAAAAGCTTTTGCCAATTCATCTTTGACAGCTGTTAAATCAAAACACCCTAAACTTCCTGAGAATTTGCTTTCCCAACATTGAGTGAGTAAGTGTGAATAACTGTAAAATGGAGGGTATTATTCTGAGTATTTTTATGGAGAATAAAAATGCAAAGTTTGACCTATGGAATTGTCACTCTGTCAACAACAGGTGGTGACAGGCTGCGAAGTTCAGATCCAGCACTGGTGAGTCTTGTGTAGCGATTCCACGTAGTGACTGGCATAGGAGTCAACCGGAATCTCATAAATGATGATGCTACTGTGCTCCTAGATTACTAGTTACATCTAGTCCCTCACCACATCCTTGATAGTACATAGATAGGCTAAACATTAGTTCTGGGATAACCGGTAGACCAGGAAGGGCATGTGGATCATTGTGTGTGTGCCATTACTTAACTAAAATTAAAATCTTTGGACTTTCAGGGAGAAGGTAAAAGGTGACTATGAAGCCCTTGAGGATCAACTCAAAACTCTTCCAGATGAGGTGTCCTATGACATCATGGTACGTTCTCTCTTATTAAATGCACTGGAGAGAGTTTCCATAGCAGGGGCTTATTTAAAGTTCATTATGAGGTGTGTCACAGAGTGAATTCCCAGGCCATGCATCCTTAATATAAATTGTCCTGTCTTGATCTGGAAAGAAACACACATCAATTAATACAGCTCCTATGATATGTACATATGGTGTGTGCAGGGAAGGCCTTATCTTTGGCTACCAGTTTATATTCTCCTTTTCATCTTTCAGCTATTCAGTTTCACTTTCAGTTTGTAAAATATATGCAGAACCATGTTTGAATTGCCGTAATACTTGAACTCAAAACTTAAGTAATGCCCCTCTCTGCTGTAACAGGTGCCGTTTGGCCCTTTGGCATTCATGCCTGGGAAGCTGGTCCATACCAATGAGGTCACTGTGCTACTGGGAGACAACTGGTTTGCCAAGTGCTCTGCCAAGCAGGCCCAGAAGCTCGTGGCGCACAGGAAGAAACGTGAGTTTATTTTGGAAGCCATGTAGAATATTCTCATATACCGTGACTCCTTTCCAAACTCTGACACTCACTTCTCTAGTGTTTTTATAATATTAGATAACTCCTCAATTGTATATGTATGGTAGTGGTTATGCTTATTGTGAAAGATTGAGGTCATATTATGAATGTCTTAACACTTCCACCATTTGCCCAGCAGAGGGGGCTGTTGTTATAGACTTGCTATCAGAAACAAAGAGGTGATCACTCAGTGTTGTCAAGGAAAGTTGAATGGCTACTCGTTTTGTGAATACTTGGATTATTATAATATTTGTTGTGGTCTTGCTGGTGGGCAATTAACTATTGAAAATGCAGAATTGTGACCAGAATGTTACACATTGATAAAGCTATTGTTTGGTTACTCAAGTCGATTTGACCATCTTCTGCTATCATTTTGTCACAACAGTCCAGCTTTAAAAATCCACCAGTCCATTCAGCTGCTGGCCATTCTTTCTTTCTCTTACCCATGTAAGTGAAAGCAGTTTCCCCGTGCTTCCTTTGGTATTCATCCTACGCCCCGAAAAGCTATTTAATATTGTGTCAAATCGGCCTAAATAACAATGTGTGATAGTGATGGGAGCATTATTACACTGATGTTTATCGAAGCGTGAATGTGCCATAACCCTGCCCACTCCTCCCTGACCCTGCCCAGGCTGCTTTTACACAGCTAAGTGCCATAATGCAAACATGGCTGGCTGAGATCTGTCAAACAGCCCCGCTGAGTTGTCAGGCTGTCCGTGTTTGACCTTTCCCCAACGCTTCGGAGACGTACGGCTTGAGGGCTCGCCGTCGCCATGGCGACGGGGCCCTTTGCTGCCATTAGCAAACGGGGGTTTAATTGTTGTGAAGATTTAATGATCCGAAGTAGCACCGAGGGCATGAGATATTATGAACTGTTTGTCATCATTTTCCCTTTTTTTGTCAGTGTGTTTAGGATTTAACCCCTTACTGGTCCGAATACTGTTGTTTTTGTTTCTCTTTTCTACTGACTGCGACCAATCTGGTTCACGAGCTACATGTCTTGACCCGTTACACACACATTTTTCCAATTCCACACTAATCACACAATTTTTGTGCTTTTGTTTTTCAAATTATATAAAATAAAACATTTCCTTTTTTTTTTTTTTTTTTTTAATAGATGTAAGGAGTGCGCTGGATGACTTGCACAAGACGAGGAAGAACTTTGAAGCCAGAGTTGGATTCACAGAGGATCTAGAAAAACTCTCAGGTGTAAGTGCCATCTAAAGCACATTCAAATGTTATAAATCAACACTGCAGAGCTCTCCCTGTCCTCTGCTGTGCCCTGATTGTATTATATCTGGAAATGTGCATGTACACCCTGGCCCATCTACTGTTGCTAGCCCCAATTCTGACTTGTGCTCTGATATCTGCTTCACTGACTTCTGCCCTCGTAAAAAGCCTGGGTTTTCTGCACGTTAACACTAGAAGGTTATTACCTAAAACTTTCAATTGAAAGTGTGTGTTCACAGCTCCAGTCCAGATGTGTTTGTCATTACTTAGACGTGGTTTAGAAACAGTGTTTTGAACACTGATGTTAACCTTTCTAGTTACACATTTTTTCGTCAAGACAAATCTTCCAAAGGTGGTGGAGTGACAATCGAGGAACACCTTCAGTGCTCGGTTGTCTCCACCAATTCTGTCCCCAAACAATTTGATTTGCTGGTTTTACGTATTAAACTTTCAAATAACTCTTTGTTGACTTTTGCTGGGTGTTATCGGCCACCATCAGCACCGGCCTGTACCCTAAATGCCCTAAGCTCTCTCCTGGCCCTTTACACCAAGTCTGAATTTGTTCTGCTAGGTTACCTAATCTGGGACATGCTTAAACCACCTGACCAAGTTTTAAAGCAATGGGACTCCCTAAATCTTTCTCAGATTATTACCAATCCCAGAAGGTATGACTCCAAACACCCAGAAAAGGCTACTCTCCTCGATGTTATCCTTACAAATAATCCTGATAGGTATCAGTCTGGTGTTTTCTGTAATGACATTTGTGATCACTGTTTTACAGCCAGTGAAACGGCCTGTCCTGATTTGTCATAGACGCTTGCTAAAAAACTTTTAATGAGCAAGCCTTCCTTCATGACTTGGCCTCTGTAAATTGGTATAGAATCCGCTTGATCCCCTCTGTCGAAGACGCTTGGACCTTCTTTCTTTGATATTTTCAGTGGTATCGTTAACAAGATACGTGCCCATGAAGAAAATTAGAATTAAAAACAGGTTCAGCCCCTGGTTCGACCTTGATCTGGCAGAGTTACTCCACCTCAATAATTCCATTTGGCTGACTGGCTCTCGTTCAGGCAAATTAGAAATCAGTGCACTCAGGCTATCCAGAAGGCCAAAGTTGGTTACTTTAAGGAGAAGTTTTCTCTCTGTGGGTCTAACCCCAAGAAGTTCTGGAGAATAAACCCTCCTCCTCACAGCTGCCCATGTCCCTTAATGTTGATGATGTGGCTATTACTGACAAGAAGCACATGGCTGAGCTCTTTAAATCACCACTTTATTAAGTCAGGATTCCTATTTGCCTCCTTGCCCATCCAACATTTCCTCATCTCCCACCCCTTCTAATGCGACTATCCCCGATGCTCCTCCCTCTATTTCTCTTGCCCCGCTACAAAGTTTCTCCTTGCAGGCGGTCACTGGCTGCGGTCCAAACACTTAAAAGACACACACTCGTCCACTTACCCTCGCCTTATGCCCTTGGGGGAATCCCTGTCGCCATCTTGGAAGGTGGTCCAAATGATTAGCCAAGCAAGGGAAGGTTTTAACGTTTTGTGAGTGTATAATTATGTTCACTCCGGGGCCTGAAACTCCCCATAATTCAGTTTGCGACGATTGTACATCCGCTAAGAAAAGTCTGCGAAAACTTAAACAACATCAATGGAGAAGTCAGCATACAAGTGTAAGTAAAAACGAATGCAAATAAGTTCGAAAATTGTGCTACTAATGCACATGACGGCACAAACACGTCTCGTAAATATGTTTTTGTTTGGTTATCTTTTGGAATTTGTAGAAATAAAAACGTTTCCTTCTTTAGAAGTTCCAGCCAGGCAGGCTAACGACAGTTAGCTAATTAATAAGCTAGCTTTCATACAGTAGGCGTACACTACCGTTCAAAAGTTTGGTGTCACTTAGAAATATCCTTGTTTTTGAAAAAAAAGCAAACAATTTTGTCCATTAAAATAACATCAAATTGATCAGAAATACAGTGTAGACATTGTTCATGTTGTAAATTACTTTTGTAGCTGGAAATGGCTGATTTTTAATCAAATATCTACATAGGCGTACAGAGGCCCATTATCAGCAACCATCACTCCTGTGTTCCAATGGCACGTTGTGTTAGCCTTTTAAAACTAGGATTAGCTAATTTATCATTAGAAAACCCTTTCCCAATGATGTTAGCACAGCTGAAAACTGTTGTACCGATTTAAAGAAGCAATACGACTGGCCTTCTTTAGACTAGTTGAGTGTCTGGAGCATCAGCATTTGTGGGTTTGATGACATGCTCAAAATGGCCATAAACAACTTTCTTATGAAACTTGTTAGTCTATTCTTGTTCTGAGAAATGAATGCTATTCCATGCGAGAAATTGCCAAGAAACTGAAGATCTCGTACAATGCTGTGTACTACTCCCTTCACAGAACAGCGCAAACTGGCTTTAAGCAGAATAGAAAGAGGAGTGGGAGGCCCCGGTGCACAACTGAGCAAGAGGACAAGTACATTAGAGTGTCTGTCTAGTTTGAGAAACAGATACCTCATAAGTCCTCAACTGGCAGCTTCATTAAATAGTACACACAAAACACCAGTCTCAACGTCAACAGTGAAGAGGCGACTCCCGGATGCTGCTATTCTAGGCAAAGTTCCTCTGTCCAGTGTCTGTGTTCTTTTGCCCTTCTTAATCTTTTTTATTGGCCAGTCTGAGAAATGGCTTTTTCTTTGCAACTCTGCCTAGAAGGCCAGCATCCCAGAGTTGCATCTTCACTGTTGAAAAAAGGCTTTTTTGTAAATGACATTGCCGAAGTCAAGGATCAGCAGGATAGTCAGTTTTACGAGGGTTTTACGATGTTTGGCAGCATGAGTGAAGGAGTCTTTGTTGCAAAATAGGAAGCCAATTCTAGATTTAATTTAGGATTGGAGATGCTTAATATGAGTCTGGAAGGAGAGTTTACAGTCTAGCCAGACACATAGGTATTTATAGTGATCCACATATTAAGTCAGAACTGTCCAGAGTAGTGATGCTAGGCAGTCGGGTGGGTGCAGGCAGCGATCGGTTCAGGAACATGCATTTAGTTTTACTAGTGTTTTAAGAGCAGTTGGAGGCCACGGAAGGAGTGTTGGCATTGCAGCTCGTCTGGAGGTTTGTTAACACAGTGTCCAAAGAAAGTTCAGATGTATACAGAATGGTCTCGTCTGCGTAGAGGTGGATCAAAGAATCACCCGCAGCAAGAGTGACATCATTGATATATACAGAGAAAAAAGTCGGCCCAAGAATTGAACCCTGTGGCACCCCCAGAGACTGCCAGAGGTCCGGACAACAGGCCCTCCGATTTGATACACTGAACTCTATCTGAGAAGTAGTTGGTGAACCAGGCGAGGCAGTGATTAGAGAAACCAAGGCTGTTGAGTCTGCCGATAAGAATACGGTGATTGACAGAGTCGAAAGCCTTGGCCAGGTCGATGAAGACGGCTGCACAGTACTGTTTTTTTTATCAATGGTGGCTATGATATCGTTTAGGACCTAGAGCGTGGCTGAGGTGCACCCGTGACCAGCTCGGAAACCTGATTGCATAGCGGAGAAGGTACGGTGGGATTCGAGATGGTCGGTGATCTGTTTGTTAACTTGGATTTCGAAGACTTTGGAAAGGCAGGGCAGGATGGCTATAGGTCTGTAACAGTTTGGGTCTAGAGTGTCTCCCCCTTTTGAAGAGGGGGATGACCACGGCCGCTTTCCAATCTTTAGGAATCTCAGACGATACGAAAGAGAGGTTGAACAGACTAGTAATAAGGGTTGCGACAATGGCGGCGGATCGTTTTAGGAAGAGAAGGTCCAGATTGTCTAGCCCAGCTGATTTGTAGGGATCCAGATTGGGGGGGCTTGAGCCAGTTGCTGCAAGGGGTTCAGAGCTGTTGGCCGGGGTTGGGGTAGCCAGGTGGAAAGCATGGCCAGCCGTAGAGAAGTGCTTATTGAAATTCTCGATAATCGTGGATTTATCGGTGGTGGCAGTGTTTCCTAGCCTCAGTGCAGTGGGTAGCTGAGAGGAGGTGTTCTTATTCTCCATGGACTTTAGTGTCATTATCATAATTGACTGTAGCGCATATAAAAGTGGCTTACCAGTGGCTGAAAACTTTCCCTGCAAGTGTATACTCGTCATACGTCATCAGAAGTGTCCACTTAATATGAGGGCTGAGGGGATAGTTTGTGTCTTAAGTGTTTGGACCGCAGCCACTGAGTCCGAGGTGCTAAAGGAGCTCCTTAAACTTGAACCCCAAGTTCAAGTTTAAGATCCTTTCTTCTTTAAGGTTGCTGCCCCTATTATCGCCAAGCATATCTCTGACCTTTTTAACCTGTCTCTGCTCTCTGGGGAGGTTCCCATTTCTTGGAAGGCATCCACGGTGCATCATTTATTTAAAGGGAGAGATAAAGCTGATCCTAACTGTTATAGGCCAATTTCTATTTTGACCTGTTAATCAAAAGTGTTGGAAAAACTTCCACTCAGGTTATGGATGTGTCACTGCAACCTTAAAGGTCCTCAATGATGTCACCATTACCATTGCTAACTACCTCTCTCAAAGAGCGCAGTGTATAAAGTCAGAACATCTGCTGTCTCAGCCACTGCCTGTCACCAAGGGAGTACCCCAAGGCTCGATCCTAGGCCCCACGCTCTTCTCAATTTACATCAACAACATAGCTAAAGCAGTAGGAAGCTCTCTCATACGTTTATATGCAGATCATACAGTCTTATACTCAACTGGCCCCACCCTGGATTTTGTGTTAAACGCTCTACAACAAAGCTTTCTTAGTGTCCAACAAGCTTTCTCTGCCCTTAACCTTGTTCTGAACACCTCCAAAACAAAGGTCATGTGGTTTGGTAAGAAGAATGCCCCTCCTCCCACAGGTGTTATTACTACCTCTGAGGGTTTAGAGCTTGAGGTAGTCACCTCATACAGTACTTGGGAGTATGGCTAGACGGTACACTATCCTTCTCTCAGCACTTATCAAAGCTGCAGGCTAAAGTTAAATCTAGACTTGGTTTCCTCTATCGTAATCGCTCCTCTTCCATCAAAGCTGCCAAACTAACCCTGATTCAGATGACCATCCTACCCATGCTAGATTACGGAGATGTAATTTATAGATCGAAAGGTAAGGGTGCTCTCGAGCGGCTAGATGTTCTTTACCGTTCGGCCGTCAGATTTGCCACCAATGCTCCTTATAGGACACATCACTGCACTCATACTACTCTGTAAACTGCTCATCTCTGTTTACCCGTCCCTGTTTACCCCTGATTGATGCTTATTTATAAAACCCTCTGCCAGTCACATTCTGTTAAAGGTCTCCAAAGCGCATACATCCCTGGGTCGCTCCTCTTTTCAGTTCGCTGCAGCTAGCTGGAACAAGCTGCAAAAAACACTCAAACTGGAGAGTTTTATCTCCATCTCTTCATTCAAAGACTCAATCATGGACACTCTTACTGACAGTTGTGGCTGCTTTGCGTGATGTATTGTTGTCTCTACCTTCTTGCCCTTTGTGCTGTTGTCTGTGCCCAGTAATGTTTGTACCATGTTTTGTGCTGCTGCCATGTTATGTTGCTACCATGTTGTGTTGCTACCATGCTGTGTTGTCTTAGATCTCTCTTTATGTAGTGATGTGTGTTTTTGTCCTTTTTTTTTCATCCCAGCCCCCGGCCTTTTGCCTTCTGGTTGGCCGTCATTGTAAATACGATTTTGTTCTTAACTGAATTGCATAGTTAAATAAAGGTTAAATATAAAAAAGTGTAATTACAGTGATAACAAAGAGCTTTGAGGATCCTCTTCAGCCAGCTTATCTGATAGACAACTTCTCTGTGCAGATAAAGACATTTGTGTGAGCAGATATTGTTAACACACTGGCTTCTACCCTTCTCTTTCCTCAGGCTAAAGGGGACTATGTGGACATCAGAGAAGAGGTTGGAAGTATTGAAGAATTTGTAAGCAAAGGAAAGCAGCGTGTGGCCCTTAAGCCCCACTCTAAGCCCAAAATGGAGGCTATTGTGAAGATGGAGGAAGAAAAGGAGGAAGAGGTCGGTGATGGAGGGAGTAGGAGAGGAGTGCTGTCTGAGGAAGAGCTGTGGGCCAGATTGGATGAGCTGGAAGCAAAGGAGAAGCTTGAGGAGGAGCATGACCGGTAGAGTTGCCCACAAAATGCATAGACTTTCGCATTGAGAAGTGATTCAGCGAACTCTTCCCACCTTCACACCTGTGTTTCATTGCAAAAGTGATTATTAGATTTCTCATGATACATTGTTTTGATTTGTTTTCAGACACTTTGGCAGTGCAGACACCAACGGCAATGACGACACAACATCCTCTTCCTCTGAGGAAGAGAAGGAGGGAGATGGTGGCGGCCATCATCGCGTCAACGGACATGACGAGAGGAGCGAAGGCAAGATGTCTGTGCCTCACAACGGTGGCCAAGTTAACGGTACAACCAGGGACAGGGAGGAGGAGGAAGACAAGGGAGAGGAGGAGGAAGGCAACAGTTTGCCTACCATCTATTTCTCTCACACGGTGGAACCCAAGAAGGTCAGTGTGTTTTATAAATCGTATTAAACCCAATGCAGTCAAAACCGTAGTCAATTATGTTATTTGAGTCACGTAAATCAATGTACTACAATTCTCAATCGCTCGCTCTCTCTCTCGCTCTCTCTTCATCTCCAGGTGAGGATAAACACAGGGAAGAACACCATGTTGAAGTTCAGTGAGCTGAAAGAACAGAAGCAGCAAGCCAAGAGGAAAAAGAGGAACGGCAATGGCCACTCTCACCACGGGCTCCACAACATCACCACGCCCACAGACCTCTACAGGTAAACCCACACTACACATCACTTATCTAGATCTTGGTTGGCATACCTTGCTGTATATTAAATGTTATTTACTCAGAATTTTTCCAGGTACTTTGTTCTGTGATCTGATTGGGTGTAATGGCTGACTAGGCCTATGTTTGTGGACTTTTGTCAGGTTGTTTGTGGATGTGAAGAATGGCGAGCCCATCCCCAGGAAGTCCATCCTAAAGTCCCGGAGCAGAGAGAACAGCGGGTGTAGCGACACCAGCGAGAGC
Source organism: Brachymystax lenok tsinlingensis (assembly GCA_030435695.1). Classification (NCBI taxonomy): domain Eukaryota; kingdom Metazoa; phylum Chordata; class Actinopteri; order Salmoniformes; family Salmonidae; genus Brachymystax; species Brachymystax lenok. The sequence goes on along the minus strand of CM059793.1, from coordinate 39,032,746 downwards.
AGCGCTGCCGACTTCGAAGAGCGCAGGACGTTCGGACGCACCCTGAGCCACGACGAGAACACGTGCAGTGACACCAGCGACGGCATCACCGAGGAGGACAGCCCCACCGGGAACCCTCTACACCCCACCAGACGCTTCGAGGTAAAACTCAGCTGGGTCATGTTCATTAGACACTAAACAGAAGACAACTGACAGAGAGGGACTACCTGAAAATCTTGTGCAATAAGAAACATTCATTTTCTGTTGCAGACCCTAATGAATACGACCCTGGTCCTCTGCTGATTTATTTTTCGAATCATGATCTTTGAATGTTGAATAGGGATACACCTTAGACAAGTTGTTTGTCTGTGCACTGTCCAGCTCTACAGCCTCTCATTAACCTCCTCCTGTTTATTTTTTTTGTTGATCATCCAGGCCTTTTCATGCACAGTGGTGGAGAAGGAGCCCTCGTCGATCCCCCACCTAACCATCGCCCCTCCAGCTCTGCCCACTATCCCAGAGCGGAAGCTGGAGGATGTGGCTCCCGAAGCCCCCTGGGAGGCCCCTAAGCGCGTATCCAAGTTCAAAGCTGCCCGGCTGCAGCAGAAGTGACCCTGCAAAGCCAGTCTCCAGGATCCACACTACTGGCCCCTTTTTAACATAGATTTTCTACGTTGAGCTGGACAGACTGTGAACTCTCCCTAATATCTGCCACGTCTCTTCTTTTTTTGTCATCACTCTTCAAGCCTCTCTTCTTCTCTCTCATAACGCTTTTCCTGTTAGTACACAGGGTATCTATTACAGTATGACTATTCTATAAGAGGCAGTACTCTGTAAGAGTAGCATAGCATTGTTTAGAACGCAACCCTATGCCCTTACGCTTAACCGTTTACCTGCCTTGAACGGAACATCAAGCTTTTGTTGCTAAGTAAGCACTTCATTGCAATATGTATTTAAGTCAAGAGGTTGTTTATTTAGAGCCCTCATCCTCCAACATTATGGCACTACACTAGTCAACACTGCCTAGGTGCTCATTTTATGGTGGTTGCTCTCGTGTCAGTGTCTTGACAAGGCCAGTGGTTTACCACTCTATTTGTTTGATCCATAATTTTGCCTGCTATGCTAAAACGACAGGCACTGCGTCATTTATTTTTTTCCTTTTTTATTTTCTACGATTATTCTACACAGGGTCATATACTGACTACCCTTTATGTCCCCAATCCCCTTGTACCTGCCTAATGCCCACCTCTGTGACCAGCTTTATGTCAGAATAAATATTGTTTTGGAAAACAGTCACGTGTTGGGTATATTTGATCAAACCTTTTCTCCTTTCCTCACTAAAGGACGAGCCAGACCAACACAAACGTTGACTGTTGGCAGTAGATCTGAGTGAGTGTCTGAGTGTCAGAGGGTGGTGATTCAACATGTAGAATTGTCGGGAAATTAACAAGATGACGGCTGATGTTCTTTGGTCAGAGGTGATAGGATGGCTGCCCACTGCTGATGTTCGTGTTGGTCTTTATTGTCCATAACAGGTATGCCACATACAGTACATGACCAAAGGTATGTGGACACCTGCTCGTCAAACATCTCATTCCAAAATCATGGGCATTAATATGGAGTTGGTACCCCCTTTGCTGCTATAACAGCCTCCACTCTTTTGGGATTTTTCTGCTGCGACTTGCTGGGCAATGATGTTGGGAGATTAGGCCTGGCTTGTAGTTGGCGATCCAATTCATCCTAAAGGTGTCCGATGGGGCTGAGGTCAGGGCTCTGTGCAGGCCAATCAAGTTCTTCCACACCGATCTTGACAAACCATTTCTGTTTGGACCTTCCTTTGTGCACAGGGGCATTGTCATGCTAAAACAGGAAAGGGCCTTCCCAAAACTGTTGCCACAAAGTTGGAAGCACAGAATCGTACCGTTAGGATTTCCCTTCACTGGAACTAAGGGGTCTAGCCCGTACCACGAAAAAGCAGACCATGATTCCTTCTCCACCAAACCGTAGTTGGCACTATGCTTTTGAGCAGGTAGCGTTCTCCTTGCATTCACCAAACCTAGATTAGTCCGTTCGACTGCTAGATGGTGAAGTGTGATTCATCACGCCAGAGAATGTTTCCAGTGTCCAATGGTGGCAAGCTTTACACACTCCAGCCGACGCTTGGCATTGCGCATGGTGATGGAAACCCTTGACATTTCCACTTCACAATAACAGCATTTACAGTTGACCGGGGCAGCTCTAGCAGGGCAGAAATTGTACTTGTTGGATAGGTGGCATCCTATGACGGTGCCACGTTGAAAGTCACTGAGCTCTTTAGTAAGGCCATTATACTGCCAATGTTTGTCTATGGAGTTTGCATGTCTGTGTGCCAGATTGTACACACTTGTCAGAAACGGGTGTGGCTGAAATAGCCAAATCCACTCATTTGAAGGCGTATCCACATACTTTTGTATATTTTGTGTTTCTTGAAAATGTCAAAACACAATGACCAACAATAGATCATTTCTCCTATGAATTTTTTTTTTATAGCTATTTGTGAAAAAATAAACAAAACAATTGTGCAATCTGTTATGCTTAATATAAGGAATGTGAAATGATTTTATACTTTTACTTTTGATACTTAAGTATATTTAAAACCAAATACTTACTTTAAATACTTTAACTCAAGTATTTTACTGGGTGACTTTCACTTTTACTCAAGTCATTTTCTAATAAAGTACTGTATCTGTACTTTTACTCAAGTATGACAATTGAGTACTTTTTCCACCACTGAACAAGTCAGCGACATTGGTGAGTTTTTTGAGCATGAACTGCTCGTTTCAGGTCCTGCCGTAACATCTCAATCGGGCTTAGGTCTGGACTTTGACTAGGTCATTCCAAAACTTGTTGCTTTTCAGCCATTCTGATGTCTTGATTGTGTGTTTTGGATCATTGTCTTGCTGCATGACCCAGTTGTGCTTGGACTTCAGCTCACGGATGGATGGATGACATTTAAAATTTAGAATGATCTGATACAGAGCAGAATTTGTGGTTCCTTCAATGATGACAAGTCGTTTAGGTCCTGAGGCAGCAAAGCATCCCCGAAACATCACACTACCACCACCCTACTTGACTGCTGGTTTGAGGTTCTTACTGTGGAATGAAGTGTTTGGTTTAACAGACATTTAACAGACATAACAGGGCCCATGTCGTCCAAAAAGTTCAAGTTTTGACTCATCTGTCCATAGAACATTCTTCCAGGAATCTGGACGATCATCCAGGTGCTTTTTTGGCGAACTCAAGTTGGTCAACTATTTGGATGACATGGGTCCGGTTATGTCTGTCCCAAACACTGCATTCCACAGTAAGAACGTCATACCGGCGGTCAAGCATGGTGGTGGTAGTGTGATGGTGAAATTACTTTTTCACACAGGGTGTTGCATCATTTTTTTAAATAAAATAAATTCAGTAAGTATCAACATTTCATGTTATTTGTTCACTCACGTTTCCTTTATCTAATATTAGGTTTTGGTTGAAGATCTGATAACATTCAGTGTAAAACATTTTTTATGCAAAAATAGATCAAATCAGAAAGTATATACTTTTTCACGGCACTGTATCACTTGCTGCTTGCTAAGTGGTGAGAGTTCAGGGTTTTATTAGCAGCTTTTAAACTGAACTGGTCCCGAGGGGATCCCCATCATCAGGATTAGGGCTGCAATATGAAAATCCAATCCAGGTAGCATGATTGAGCGTTGGCTAGACGCAGATCATTGGACTTAAAAAGCTCATCTTTGAAGGTATATGTTGAACCAATTACTTAACATGTTCCTTAGATCTCTTTGAACTGTTAACAATCCAAAACACAACAGTGAGATCTACATTGCAGGGTGGTATTATTGACCAGACAGTTGCTCAGAAAAGAGGCTCATGCTCCCAGCTACAAATGGGGCATTAAACTGTTCCTTGCTGTACACCTGGACCGGTTTCATGGGCCCAGATAAAGCCTACTCCTGTACTTCAAACCATGTTCCATAGAGAATCACTGGTTGGTCTATGAAACATCCCCTGAAGTGTTACATTAACCTGCGTCTATATACTGTAAGTATGCACACACACACATGTTCTTGCATCTATTTAATATTTAAGCAATCTGGGGTCATATAGTTAATTTGAATGAAAGTCAGACCTCTGTGAATGGTGTCAAAGTGTACCCGTTGTTAACAACAGCTAACATCAGTACATTTAGGCTATACATTTCATCTAAGTAGAATGCCTGAGGATGTATGCACAATAGGGGCTTATTTGTGTGTGTGGTTATTGTATAGATAAATTCCCTCTCTCTATTAGAAAATAATCCACTGGGAAGGTCATTGGGATGACAGGAGTGTGATGGATGTTAGAAGCACCCAATTAAGCTTTCTGAAAAGAAGCCTATGAGTGCTCTAAGCACTAACTGTAAAAACAGCTGAACCACAAGTCAGAGGTATCCTGCATTATTCATTATGTTTTACAAAGGGTCAGAGTGGCTGAAATCCTCATTATAAAATTTTTTAGAAGACGATCGGAGGTCACAGGGCTACTTTTTGGATGTTGACACAGTCCATGGCTTTAAGGAGCAAGGCTCAATCAAACATTTTATACACACACACACACACACACACACAGATTTGGAAAGATTAAGATGATAAGGAGGTGGGCCATAGCATAGTCGCACCAAACCTCATCTTATGTCTGTCACAAACAAGAGGTTGCCGAAAATAAACTCTGCCAGGCCTACTAAATGTGACGTTTTTACGGTGCCAAAATTCACAACAATTAATGTGCATGGTGACTAGGCCTAATTTAAAATAACCCACTAAAATGTGACGTTTTTACAGAGAAAAAAATTACTGAATGTTATGTGCATCATGATGACTGATTTAAATGAAACTGGTAGTTGATCATTTTGCAGTGCAAATAACCTATGCATAATTTACGCAGTGCTTGTCAACTACCAGATGGGGGAGTCCACGCCATCTCGAAATGGCTATATCCCCTCCTTCTCACAGACATTAAACTATAAGCTCATATGCTTCCATACTTCATTTCGAAAGCATGCATGTTTAATAGTTGAAGGATGTTGACGGAGGTCTGATTTTTTTATTACCCTTTAGCGCAGGATAAAGGAAAAGTCAGATACACAGGCCATCACTTGTCACTGACTGAACTCAAGCTGTCACTTCGAGTCCAATACGCGCTGGAGTCTTTTACATGCGCTGATCTGAATGCTCAGGTAAGGATTTTTTTTTTTTTTACAATAATCAGTCAAACGTATTTATCATCTCCAGCAACTCTAACTTTCAGCTTGTTCGAATGCTGAATTCTCTGAATAAAATGGTTTCTCAGAATATATTTGTGTGCGTGCATGCATGAGCGCCTTATGGTGAGGTTGGCTGCTCCTGGTAATGCCAAAGTCAGTAGGCTATTAAGTGAAGGGAACTTGGAAAATATAGTCAAAAAGTAAGTATAGGTGGGGCAGTCATATAGTGTAGGATAGTGTATGTATTTCAATGCTTGTATTGACCCCAAATTCATTCATAAGTCATGTCGAATGGACGAAACAGGATTGTGTGTGATGGTGGAATAGCAGGTCTTATGTACTGTGCCTTCAGAAATTATTCACACCCCTGTTTTTTGCAAATTTTGTTGAGTTACAGCCTGAATTTAAAATTCATAAAATTTAGATTTTGTGTCACTGATCTACACACAACACCCCATAATGTCAATGTGGATTTTTTAAAAGCTTAAAAGTATTCAACCCCTTTCTTATGGCAAGCCACAGAAGTAAAAATGTGCTTAACAAATGACATAAGTTGCATGGACTCATTCTGTGATCAATAATAGTGTTTAACATGATTTTTGAATTACTACCCCATCTCTGTACCCCACACATACAATTATCTGTAAGGTCCCTCAATTGAGTAGTGAATTTCAAGCACAGATTCAACCACAAAGACCAGGAAGGTTTTTCAATGCCTTGCAAAGAAGGGTAACGATCATGTATGGTGAAGTTATTAATTAGGCTTTGGATGGTTTATCAATACACCCAGTTACTGCAAAGATACAGGCGTCCTTCCTAACTCAAGTGCTGTAGAGGAAGGAAACTGCTCAGTGATTTCACCATGAGGCCGATGGGTATTTTACAACGGTTACAGAGTTTACTGGTTGTGATATGAGAAAACTGAGAATGGATCAACAACATTGTAGTTACTCCACAATACTAACCTAAATGACAAAGTGAAAAGAAGGAAGCCTGTACAGAATGCAAATATTCCAAAACATGCAACCTGTTTTCAACAAGGCACTTAAGTAAAACTGCAAAAAAAGTGGCAAAGAAATGAACTTTTTGTCCTGAATACAAAGCGTTCTGTTTGGGGGCAAATCCAACACATCACTGGATACCACTTTTCATATTTTCAAGCATGGTGGTGGCTGCATCATGTTATGGGTATGCTAGTCATCAGCAAGGATGAGGGAGTTTTTTAGGATAAAAATAAACGGAATACAGCTAAGCACAGGCAAAATCCTAGAGGAAAACCTGGTTGTCTTCTTTCCAACAGACACTGAGAGACAAATTCACCCTTCAGCAAGACAATAACCTAAAACACAAGGCCAAATATACACTGGAGTTGCTTACCAAGATGACATTGAATGTTCCTGAGTGGCCTAGTTTTGACCGAAATCGTCTGGAAAATCTAAGGCAAGACTTGAAAATGGCTTTTAGCAATGTTCAACAACCAACTTGGCAGAGCTCGAGTTGTTTTTTAAAGAATACTGGGTAAATATTGTACAATCGAGTGTACAAAGTTCTTAGAGACTTACGCCAAAAGACTCACCCGTAATTGCTGCCTACGGTGTTTCTAACATGTATTGTCTCATGGGGGTGAATATTTATTTAATCAAGATATATTAGTGTTGTATTTTTCATACATTCTTTTTATAAATGTTCGAATTGTTCTTCCACTTTGACATTACAGAGTATTTTGTGTGTATAGTTCACAAAAAATGACAATGAAATTTTAATCCCACTTTGACAAGATGTGTGAACAATGTTCCCTCTAAACTGCTCCCCCGGGACTGCTGCACAGAAGAAATATTAGTCTGCGCAGAGAAGCAAGAGATTGAACTTAACTAAACTTTCTAATTTCCTTCTACTGTTGGAATTGCCAATATTAGCCACTTTCAATGCAACATACCTAAACAAAGTGAACAATGCAAGAATTAGTATACAAAACTAACTATGCAAGAGATTTTCTTGTAAGCAAAATGCATCAGAGTAGGATTCTATTGCATTGACAGGCATGACAGGCACTCAGCCTGTACTCTACAGACCGGTGCGGCATAACCAATCAGAGCTGTAGTATCCTTATATGCAAAAAGACCATTGCCATATATGGATCTGTGCCGTTCACTTTGAACTAGACTGTATTTACAGCATGAGTGGTTGTGAGTAGATGTGCTTGTTTTGAGATCAAAGCAAGTACTGCATGTAGCCACCTGTGCACATTTGTTCATATCCTTTGCTAGTTAGTGAGTTATTAACCCAGTTATAGCTCATTTCTAGTCAGCAATGGGGGAGTGATTGCTTCTCACAAGAGCACAAAACATGTACATTTCTAGACATCTTTGAAAAGCAAGTCAGGTAAAGAGCTTTTTTTCTGTCTTAAAGGGGCAGTGTTGTATTTTGAGACGGTCTTGATTAAGGGAAGTAGCCAATAGGCAGAGGGTAGCACAATTTGTCTGATTCTCTGTAGTGATGGTTTGGGAATAATAATGATCTTTATTTTGTAAAGTAGTTTCTTGCATCAAACAACACATTTTCAGGACAAGTGGATAAACAGGTTAATGTCAGGCCCCGCATATTTTTTCCAGAAGTCTCACGGAATGTAGGCCTACATAGAACACCACACATTGGCTGCTACTGTAGGCTGAATGACAAAACAGCTATGTCCATGTTCAAATATTTTGGGATGCATTTTCTGCATTGTTTTTGATGGTAGGCACTCTAATAGGCCTACATCATTATCAAATAGCCACAGCAGCCTACTTGACCACTGTTATAACTAACTTAGAAGTTGCACAGTGTTTTCACAAGGTTCAAGTTTGCTCTTCTCATCACAGATCATCTGTTGCAGTAAACACTAATTTGAATACAACACATCAAGTCATCCACTGTGGTAATTGGGTTGAGGGCTGTTGGATGTACAGATGTTGTATTATTGTCAGACTTCTCCTTATGTATAATAATGTGTGGAATGTGAATGGTGATACACAGAGGTTGTGAGTGGGTACAGTGAATACTTTGATAATAGAGAATCTCTAGTCTAATATCTATCACTATCACCTGGATAGAGAGGTGTTGTTGAAACACCACTTAGCCCTTACTCCCCCTCTCATCTACAAATGCTTGCCTTTGAAGCCATGATGCCCCATCTGTCATATGTGAGCTAAGAGTCCATAATGCTCTGTTCCTCTCCAATACAGAGTTCTCCTCTCACAGACTCCAAGGGGACAGGAGGAGGAGCAGGTGGGTTGCAGCCAGTACGATCAATCAGCATTAAATATTCAGCCTTGGAATTTACACATAATTTAACCGCAACCCTCTTTATTAGAAAAGCAAAAATGGGAGCTAGTTGATAAATGTGTTTGTTGTTGATGAGAGAATAAGCAAGGTGTGAAATGCAAGGCATGTCTTGATTTGAAAATGTCTCAGAATATTACCTGTTTATTATGATGAAATTGTAGCCTGGGTACCAGAGTTTGGCATGGCAATTCCATGAGAAGTTGGCAAGAAAGCAGAACAGACTGACACCCTGGCTAATGGAATTGTGCTTATGTTAGAATAGCCTTTAACCAAATCACTGCAATTTCTATCATAATGCAAAATACAAGAGGGATGTTTTTTTTTGTGCAAAATATGAGTAAATGTGAGTAAAGCAAGAAGGGAAAAATCAGAGTGAGGTTGACTGAAGCTGAAATCAACGTCCAGTCAGGTGCTAGTATCTTATCCTCTTGACTATGTTGCAAGTGATGTTAGAGCACTGTACATGGCAAAGATCTGCTTAGCAACTTTCTCCCTTGATGGAATCACTTGTTTAAACACCAAGCACATGATTTGAATATCTGTAATCCAAGCTCAGATGAACAGGCCAAATGAATTTGTTGGCACTCTCTTGCCACCACATGTCAGATATTCTCACAAAAGTTCAAAGCTGTTTGCCGTTTGGCTTAAAACACTTTGAAAAAGTGTGAAGCCAAAGTTTTTCGAGGTGTTGGTCTGGACGCTCTGGTCCTCGGCAGTACAATGGTCAGTCTGGTATCCAGTCAGAGAAGTATAAATGAGTTCAAAAACCTTCGCAACCCTCCAAACTGTTATTTTTATCTTAACACAGTGAAGTTTCATTTTAATACCTGGCTTATGATTAACAACACTCTTTCAGCATATTGCCTGAAGAAATTGCCAAAGCTCCATGGCCTTAAGTCTGTGAACTATGAGGCAATGGAATGAAAAGCACAGCTCCCTTATACAAGAACACTAAACAGTGAATAATTAATAACCTTGCTCCCAATTCCAGGAAAACAATAGTGTTGTATAGGAAAAAGTGCACTCATTTAACAGAAAAAAATGATCCTGCCAGCTTGAACAAATTGTGGAATGTACAAGATTCCTTTGTTGTTGCGTTTGTTGTTCTCCTTTTCTCTTTACGAGCAGCCATAGCTTTACATTTCATAAATGAAAGTGTTGATGTGTGTGTGTGTGTGCGCGTGTGCGTGTGCGTGTGCGCGGTCGTTCCTGCATGCATGTGTGTGTGTGCACTTCTTAGATTAATTAGAAATTCATTGAATAACCCACTTTTACCTGATGGCTGCAAGGAGGGACGTTGAGTGGAGAGGTGGTGCAAATATGCAGAAAGCTATTTGGACAGGCGTCCTCTTGGCTGTCAGCTTCGATTAAGAGGCGAGGTGTCATCTCTGTAACACAGCTGAGTGCAGATGGCATTGAGGAAAAGATGGCTCACTGACTTAAACAATGATTAATGAACAGAGATGGAAAACAAATTGCATTGGACTATTGGAAGCAGGGAATTGTTTTTATGGAAATGTTAATTGTGTCTGCCAGGCCGTTACTGGGCGAGGGGGAGGAGTGGCTGGGTGAGGGCAACAACAGATCCACGGGGATCCGAGATGAAGTCTACTACCCTCCCTGCACTGGTTATCAGTGTTCCTCACTCAGTATGCACTGTCAATACCACAATACTGGCTACAAGACTTCCAACTAGGTATTGTGAAAACCAAAGCAGGTATTATATGATGAATCCCATGAAGAATACATTAGGGTTAATAATAATTGCAGTACAAATGACATCATTTATATTTACATCATTTACATCATTTATATTAACATCATTGTTAATATAAGCTTTCCTTATGAATGGTTTATTTATGGGTTATGAATGTGTTATGAAGTCTTTCTGTAGCTAGGTATTCAACTGATGTGCTACTGAGTACTGTATTTACAGTACTTCTCCACTCAGCATTAGCTCTAATAATAAGTGGTTATAAAGGATGACAGAAAGCGCTCTGTTCTATTTGTAATTATTGCAGGCGGTGCAGCTGCAGTACTTAGGGAGATGATGATAATTATTTTGCCAATTTTTTGTGTGGGTGATTATTTAAGAGCATCATCCACTCATCAGAGTAATCAGGGTAGAGTGATTAGTGAAAATCCAACAGCTGCCTCATTAAACTATTGGCTTTATTGGCGACACATAGTGACAGATCTAGCTGCCTCATAGGACCGGGAGAGAAAAACTTCACCTTATGAACTCAAAGGTGACAGGTAGTTTAGACTGGAGGTTATGTGTGACCAAAGATGCACACAAAAAAATCCTCTGCATAAAATGAGCCTTACTATTGTTCAATGTACTAAGGTTGACCAAAGGTCACTGTCATAGTGAACTGAAGGCATGGAAAAGTTTATGAAATCTGGAAATGTGCTGGTTACATCTATCTACTCTACTTAACCACAGTGCAATGTGTTTATACTCCACAGTGAATGTGAAACTTCATAGCTAAATGTGCCGACCACAATCCCTAAAACATCATCAAATGATGTCCTTGGGAAATCAGTGATCACAAATATTTACCTGCCCATGTATTCAGATTTTATTGTGATCTATCTAATGCAGAAATGATCACAATAAAGTGAAATGGGAACTTGTAGTATTGCGTACATGTAGTAATGTAATGCAGCAGGAGGGTACATGTAGTAATGTTTGCTACAATAAAGGCCAATTCTCTGAGCCCAGATGTTCCCTGAGCACAAGCAGCACAACACAAGAGATCCTACTGGGTTGATGAGCTCAATCAGTGAAATGATGAAAAGATGATTTGGTCCCTGTAATTACAGTATGTAAACTACTTAGCCAGGATTGCAAAGGAAGTCATTTTTCTAATTAAGACTGCTACCCATTGTCTAATGGTTGATGTTTTTTTTCTATGAAAGAGAGAGCAAGAGAGAGAGAGAGCAAGACAGAGAGAGACCTTATGAGTCCTTATGATGGGTCTGTGTGCTGTACTGTCTGGAAAGAAAGAGCATCATCGAATAAACAGAGCAAGATGGCTGCCAAATGAAAGTTCTATTGAATTATCAGCACACTTAATGTGCCTTGGATTAGCTTCTTTGTTTGTCAGTTTTCTGTCGATGCCATAGCCTTAATGAGATAAGTGGCATTACCGTACGCCTGCTGTGATTTTGTGATGACTCGGTTAATTACTTTTGTTCTAGTGCTTCTGAGTGCCGCTGCGTAAACTGGAAATTAAGAGTTTCATTCCAAAACGCTATATATCCATTTTCAGAAATGTTTTATTGTTTAAAAAAAAATTAGGAAGGAAATTGGTGTGGTGTTTCACTATCTAAGCATGGCATGGAGTTCAATGACAGACGTGTATTTGTTTAAAATATATCACTTGATGGTTTAATTTCAGAAAAACAAATAATCATGTTTATTTTTGCAAAATGCTATACAGTGGGGCAAAAAAGTATTTAGTCAGCCACCAATTGTGCAAGTTCTCTCACTTAAAAAGATGAGAGAGGCCTGTAATTTTCATCATAGGTACACTTCAACTATGACAGACAAAATGAGGGGAAAAAAATCCAGAAAATCACATTGTAGGATTTTTAATGAATTTATTTGCAAATTATGGTGGAAAATAAGTATTTGGTCACATACAAACAAGCAAGATTTCTGGCTCTCACAGACCTGTAACTTCTTCTTTAAGAGGCTCCTCTGTCCTCCACTCGTTACCTGTATTAATGGCACCTGTTTGAACTTGTTATCAGTATAAAAGACACCTGTCCACAACCTCAAACAGTCACACTCCAAACTCCACTATGGCCAAGACCAAAGAGCTGTCAAAGGACACCAGAAACAAAATTGTAGACCTGCACCAGGTTGGGAAGACTGAATCTGCAATAGGTAAGCAGCTTGGTTTGAAGAAATCAACTGTGGGAGCAATTATTAGGAAATGGAAGACATACAAGACCACTGATAATCTTCCTCGATCTGGGGCTCCACGCAAGATCTCACCCGTGGGGTCAAAATGATCACAAGAACGGTGAGCAAAAATCCCAGAACCACACGGGGGACCTAGTGAATGACCTGCAGAGAGCTGGGACCAAAGTAACAAAGCCTACCATCAGTAACACACTACGCCAGGGACTCAAATCCTGCAGTGCCAGACGTGTCCCCCTGCTTAAGCCAGTACATGTTCAGGCCCGTCTGAAGTTTGCTAGAGAGCATTTGGATGATCCAGATGAGGATTGGGAGAATGTCATATGGTCAGATGAAACCAAAATAGAACCTTTTGGTAAAAACTCAACTCGTCGTGTTTGGAGGACAAAGAATGCTGAGTTGCATCCAAAGAACACCATACCTACTGTGAAGCATGGGGGTGGAAACATCATGCTTTGGGGCTGTTTTTCTGCAAAGGGACCAGGACGACTGATCCGTGTAAAGGAAAGAATGAATGGGGCCATGTATCGTGAGATTTTGAGTGAAAACCTCCTTCCATCAGCAAGGGCATTGAAGATGAAACGTAACGTAGTACTGCTAGATTTTACACCTACAAATGTAACAAATAACAATAAGTGAGTGCATTCATCTTAAGATAGCTAGGGGAGACAATCACATATCACAGTCACATATACAGGATAAGAACATACATAGTGTTTTGCAAAATAACTATTTTCATACACATCTAAAATCTATCTAAAATCTATGCCTTATTTGTGCATACACTGAGTAAAAGCCATGTTAAACAGGCCTTTGTGAACGTACTGTATGTGTACCTCAAATTACACAGTGTGAAGACAGATCACCATGATCCTTGTCTCACTGTCTTTCGTTGTTGTGAATGAAGGCATTTCCCTTTGCCTCCTTTGTTTGACATATCGTTTACTAGAATAGGCTGTCTAATTTGGATATTTCCCAAAAGACTGGTAAAGATACTGCATGCACAACAAGCGTATATGAGTCTTCTCTATTACTCACTTGCTCTTCCTGTGTGCTGTAGTGGTGCAGTAATGAATGGGACTGGTTAGGCTATTCTGTCTCAGTCAGGGTTTTTTAAGAGGCTCCTCTGTCCTCCACTCGTTACCTGTATTAATGGCACCTGTTTGAACTTGTTATCAGTATAAAAGACACCTGTCCACAACCTCAAACAGTCACACTCCAAACTCCACTATGGCCAAGACCAAAGAGCTGTCAAAGGACACCAGAAACAAAATTGTAGACCTGCACCAGGTTGGGAAGACTGAATCTGCAATAGGTAAGCAGCTTGGTTTGAAGAAATCAACTGTGGGAGCAATTATTAGGAAATGGAAGACATACAAGACCACTGATAATCTTCCTCGATCTGGGGCTCCACGCAAGATCTCACCCGTGGGGTCAAAATGATCACAAGAACGGTGAGCAAAAATCCCAGAACCACACGGGGACCTAGTGAATGACCTGCAGAGAGCTGGGACCAAAGTAACAAAGCCTACCATCAGTAACACACTACGCCGCCAGGGACTCAAATCCTGCAGTGCCAGACGTGTCCCCCTGCTTAAGCCAGTACATGTTCAGGCCCGTCTGAAGTTTGCTAGAGAGCATTTGGATGATCCAGATGAGGATTGGGAGAATGTCATATGGTCAGATGAAACCAAAATAGAACCTTTTGGTAAAAACTCAACTCGTCGTGTTTGGAGGACAAAGAATGCTGAGTTGCATCCAAAGAACACCATACCTACTGTGAAGCATGGGGGTGGAAACATCATGCTTTGGGGCTGTTTTTCTGCAAAGGGACCAGGACGACTGATCCGTGTAAAGGAAAGAATGAATGGGGCCATGTATCGTGAGATTTTGAGTGAAAACCTCCTTCCATCAGCAAGGGCATTGAAGATGAAACGTGGCTGGGTCTTTCAGCATGACAATGATCCCAAACACACCGCCCGGGAACGAAGGAGTGGCTTCAGTAAGAAGCATTTCAAGGTCCTGGAGTGGCCTAGCCAGTCTCCAGATCTCAACCCCATAGAAAATCTTTGGAGGAGTTGAAAGTCCGTGTTGCCCAGCGACAGCCCCAAAACATCACTGCTCTAGAGGAGATCTGCATGGAGGAATGGGCCAAAATACCAGCAACAGTGTGTGAAAACCTTGTGAAGACTTACAGAAAACGTTTGACCTCTGTCATTGCCAACAAAGGGTATATAACAAAGTATTGAGATAAACTTTTGTTATTGACCAAATACTTATTTTCCACCATAATTTGCAAATAAATAAATTAAAAATCCTACAATGTGATTTTCTGGATTTCTTTTTCTCATTTCGTCTGTCATAGTTGAAGTGTACCTATGATGAAAATTACAGGCCTCTCTCATCTTTTTAAGTTGGAGAACTTGCACAATTGGTGGCTGACTAAATACTTTTTTGCCCCACTGTATATCCGCCTCACTCTCAGAGAAATACACTACATGACCAAAAGTATGTGGACTTGTCGAACAACTCATTCTAAAATCATGGAGTCCACCCCTTTCCTGCTATGACTGCCTCCACTCTTATGGGAAGGCTTTCCACTAGATGTTGGAACATTGCTGCGGGGACGTGCTTCCATTCAGCCATAAGAGCATTAGTGAGGTCGGGCACTGATTTTGGGCGATTAGGCCAGTCGGCGTTCCAATTCATTCCAAAGGTGTTCAATGAGGCTGAGGTCAGGGCTCTGTGCAGGCCAGTTCTTCCACACATATCTCGACAAACCATTTCTGTATGGACTCAGCTTTGTGTACGGGGGCATTGTCATGCTGAAACAGGAAAGGGCCTTCCCCAAACTGTTGCCACAAAATTGGAAGCACAGAATTGTCTAGAATGTCATTGTATGCTGTAGTGTTAAGATTTCCTATCACTGGAACGAAAAGGACTAGCTTGAACCATGAAAAACAGCCCCAGACCATTATTCCTCCTCCACCAAACTTTACAGTTGCCACAATGCATTCGGGCAGGTAGTGTTCTCCTGGCATCCGTCGAACCCAGATTCGTCCGTCGGACTACCAGATGGTGAAGTGTGATTCATCACTCCAGAGAACGCATTTCCACTGTTCCAGAGTCCAATGTCGGCGAGCTTTACACTACTCCAGGCGGCGCTTGGCATTGCGCATGGTGATCTTAGGCTTGGGTGTGGCTGCTCGGCCATGGAAAACCATTTCATGAAGCTCCCGATGAACAATTATTGTGCTGACGTTGCTTCCAGAGGCAGTTTGGAACTTGGTAGTGAGTGTTACAAGCAAGGACAGCCAATTTTTATGCGCTCTGCGCTTCAGCACTCGGCGGTCCTGTTCTGTGAACTTGTGTGGCCTACCACTTCACAGCTGAGCCATAGTTGCTCCTATACGTTTCCACTTCACAATAATAGCACTTACAGTTGACCGAGGCAGCTCTAGCAGGGCATAAATTTGACAAACTGACTTGTTGGAAAGGTGGCATCCTATGACGGTGCCACGTTGAAAGTCACTGAGCTCTTCAGTAAGGCCATTCTACTGCCAATGTTTGTATATGGAGATTGCATGGCGGTGTGCTCGATTTTAAACACCTGTCAGCAACAGATGTGGCTGAAATAGCCGATTCCACTAATTTGAATATATAGTGTATATATAGTGTAAGTAGTACTGCTAGATTTTACACCTACAAATGTAACAAATAACAATAAGTGAGTGCATTCATCTTAAGATAGCTAGGGGAGACAATCACATATCACAGTCACATATACAGGATAAGAACATACATAGTGTTTTGCAAAATAACTATTTTCATACACATCTAAAATCTATCTAAAATCTATGCCTTATTTGTGCATACACTGAGTAAAAGCCATGTTAAACAGGCCTTTGTGAACGTACTGTATGTGTACCTCAAATTACACAGTGTGAAGACAGATCACCATGATCCTTGTCTCACTGTCTTTCGTTGTTGTGAATGAAGGCATTTCCCTTTGCCTCCTTTGTTTGACATATCGTTTACTAGAATAGGCTGTCTAATTTGGATATTTCCCAAAAGACTGGTAAAGATACTGCATGCACAACAAGCGTATATGAGTCTTCTCTATTACTCACTTGCTCTTCCTGTGTGCTGTAGTGGTGCAGTAATGAATGGGACTGGTTAGGCTATTCTGTCTCAGTCAGGGTTTTTGGGGGCCTACAGTGAAGCTCCTATAGGGTTTCATTAATCCCCCTGTCAGAAGAGCCTTGAGTATCTTCTGTCTAGGGCTAGGCCATGGTGGTCAGCTGCATTATCAGTAGGTCTATCCTCTGCTTTAGTAAAGGGTCTTTATCAACAGTTTGACAATCCACAGGCTGGGTGGGGTGGATATGCACAATGGATAAGCAGGGTGCCAGTATGTACTTCAAATGTCGATTTTTATACATAAGCTACATTTTTTGCAATGAATAATTCATCATTGTAAGCCTGCCACATACTCCCTAAACAATACATTTATTAAATATAAGAATGAGTGTGAGTTTTTGTCACAACCCGGCTCGTGGGAAGTGACAAATAGCTCTTATAGGTCTAGGGCACAAATAATAATAATCAATAGTTTTGCTCTTTATTTAGCCATCTTACATATAAAAACGTATTTGTTCATCGAAAATGGTGAATATCTCACCACAGGTTAATGAGAAGGGTGTGCTTGAAAGGATGCACATAACTCTGCAATGTTGGGTCGTATTGAAGAGAGTCTTAAATCATTTTCCACACACACGCTGTGCTTCTATTTAGTTTTCATGCTAGTGAGGGCCGAGAATCCACTCTCACATAGGTACGTGGTTGCAAAGTGCATCAGTGTCGTAACAGCTCGATTTGCCAAGGCAGGATACTCTGAGCGCAGCCCAATCCAGAAATCTGGCAGTGGCTTCTGATTAAATTCAATTTTCACAGAACTGCTTGTTGCAATTGAGGCTCTCTTGTTCAGATATCAGTAAGATGACTGGAGGCAGGGCATGAAAGGGATAATGAATCCAGTTGTTTGTGTCATCCGTTTCGGGAAAGTACCTGGGTAATTGCACACCCAACTCACTCAGGTGCTTCGCTATTGTCACGATTCTCTTCCTTCGGGACAGACCAGGACGCAGCGATGTAGCCAGAATACATGATTTATTGACAAAACGGGACGAGACGGCACAAAACAATAAACGAAGAACGAGACGTGAACCCTAACACTAAATCCTAAACAGAACACAGAACTCTAAACCTAAACACGAATGGCGAAACCTAATTAAACACGAACGGAGAAACCTAACTAGACGTGACTGGAAAAACCTAACTGGACATAACTGGAGAAACCTAACTAGACACGAAAGACAAGAACCCGACTGAACATGATAATCATAACATAAACAATAACCCACGAAACTAAAGTGCAACTCCCAAACATATATATGGTTCCCAGTTAGAGACAACGAGACTCAGCTGCCTCTAATTGGGAACCATTATCCCAACATAGAAATAGACACCCTAGAACACACAAACCCTACACCAAAACGAAACCAAAACGCTCCAGCCTGTCATCTCGGGCCTGGGCGTTACAGCTATATTACATTTGACATTGTCCGTAAGCTTGAGTTCATTTGTCTGCATTATCCTTGTTAAGAAGAGAAAGAAGAGAAGAGCTCCAACTTCTTAATTATAGCCTCAATTTTGTTCCACACATTGAATATAGTTGCAGAGAGTCCCTTTAATCCTAGATTCAGATCATTCAGGCGAGAAAAAACCACCCAGAAAGGCCAGTCGTGTGAGGAACTCGTCATCATGCAAGCGGTCAGACAAGTGAAAATTATGGTCAGTAAAGAAAACTTTTAGCTTGTCTCTCAATTCAAAAAAGCGTGTCAATAATTTGCCACTTGATAACAAACGCACTTCTAAATGTTGTAAAAGCGTTACATGGTCGCTGCCCATGTCATTGCATAGTGCAGAAAATACACGAGAGTTCAGGGGCCTTGCTTTAACAAAGTTAACCATTTTCACTGTAGTGACCAAAATGTCTTTCAAGCTGTCAGGCATTCCCTTGGCAGCAAGAGCCTCTCGGTGGATGCTGCAGTGTACCCAAGTGGCGTCGGGAGCAACTGCTTGCATGCGCGTTATCACTCCACTATGTCTCCCTGTCATGGCTTTTGCGCCATCAATACAGATACCAACATTAGCAGCAGCTATGTTTGGCTACATACGGACCGCTAGTGGAGAGTAACGGTTAATGTGATTGGATGTTAATTATTTGACTAGGCTACCTGTATTTGACATTGTGTTGTTATTTCGCTGAACACTAGATGATTTAATTTTATTTTTGGCAGTGAAACGAGGATACTCAGGCAAGAAAAAAACCTCACCCAAATGTGTAGCCCCGTTGGAAAATATAAATGGACTGTTTGAAAATAAGATTTGACTGAGTTACTGTTCATATAAGGAAATCAGTCAATTTAAATAAATTCATTAGGACCTAATCTATGGATTTCACATGATTGGGAATACAGATATGTATCTGTTGGTCACAGATATGCATCTGTTGGTCACAGATACCATTAAAAAAAGGTAGGGGCGTGGATCAGAAAACCAGTCAGTATCTGGTGTGACCACCATTTGCATCATGTCCACAGCACAAGGTGTACCTGTGTAATGATCATGCTGTTTAATCAGCTTATTGATATGCCACACCTGTCAGGTGGATGGTTTATTTTGGCAAAGGAGAAATGCCTACTAACAGGGATGTAAACAAATTTGTGCACAAAATACACTTTTTGTGCGTATGGAACCTTTCTGGGATCTTATATTTCAGCTCATGAAAAATGGGACCAAAACTTTACCAAAACATGTTTAGTTTATATTTTTGTTCAGTGTATATGCACGGCCACATCTTGGGAGCACAATCACGTCACACAATGCTTAATACCAATCACCCTCTCTCTCAATCTCCCCCTGAAAGAGTCTAATTCACTCTGACAGATAGCACCTGACAGGTCTGCCTATTCACTTCGCCAGCAACCCTGTCTCCCTCCACCACCACATTATCCAGCCTGTCATATCGACTAGTACCTGATCATGGTTCTAAGCCTTGTGATTACACACCTTGCTGATCAAAACAGCACTTCTTCAAACATGAGGTGGATGTCTTTCAATGTTTCTCTCACACCTGTCAAATGTGCTTAGCTTCAGGAAGATTAGGTTGTATTTTAGGGCCTGTATCAAGGATCAGGTCCCCCCTGTTCATATAATATTTTTCATTATTATCTAAAAGGCAAAACTGATCCTGTACTTTGTATTGTAGATTCCTGAAATATAGATTAGACATGGGAACAGAATACTGTTTGGACTTTAGCTAGTAGGCTAGCTCTTTATCTGTGTGTAACAATATAATGTAAATCAGGGATAGGCAACTAGATTCAACCGCAGGCTGATTTTAGGTCGTAGCGGATGGTCAGTGGGCCGGAACATAACTGTAATAATTTGTACAATGAAATTTGACCACAAATAAGCCCAATAAGAGATTATATTTGAAAATAACAATAATTTCATACCTTGATTATATTGATCACATGTCTATTTTTTTTATTCTTGGGAATGTTTGGGAACAGATTTCTGAGATATTGTAATTCTTTTGCTGAATTCCTTTTGATCACCAGCAGAGGGTGACCATTTTGAATCCATTTTCACATTCACTGCATTGGTAATGCTGACAAATTGGATCATAACTCTAAAAGTAGCAGAGATCCCACTCTGGAACTTTGATATGCCCGTAGAATATATTATTTTCAAGAGTATATATATAAAAAAATTGCCAAATCAAAAAATAGTATATTTTCTATATTCATGTTGATATTTTAAAATGTTATTGAAATCATAATACTACTCATATTACAGAGCAAGCAGTAAAGCTTCATATGACACCTTTGTTTTCTTTGTAGAACCTACAGTGCATTTGGAAAGTATTCAGACTCCTTGACTTTTTCCACATTTTGTTACTTTACAGCCTTATTCTAAAATGGATTAAATCGTTTCCCCCCCTCATCAATCTACACACAGTACCCCATAATGACAAAGCAAAACATTTACATAAGTATTCAGACCCTTTACTCAGTACTTTGCTGAGACACCTTTGGCAGCGATTACAGCCTCGAGCCTTCTTGGGTATGACGCCATAAGCTTGGCACACCTGTATTTGGGGAGTTTCTCCCATTCTTCTCTGCAGATCCTCTCAAGCTCTGTCAGGTTGGATGGGGACCGTTAATGCTCAGCTATTTTCAGGTCTCTTCAGAGATGTTCGATCTGGTTCAAGTCCGGGCTCTGGCTGGGCCACTCAAGGACATTCAGAGACTTGTCCCAAAGCCACTCCTGTGTTGTCTTGGCTGTGTGCTTAGGGTCGTTGTCCTGTTGGAAGGTGAACCTTCGCCTTGGTGAGGGCTCTGGAGCAGGTTTTCATCAAGGATCTCTCTATACTTTGCTCCGCTCATCTTTCCCTCGATCCTGACTAGTCTCCCAGTCCCTGCCACTGAAAAACATCCTCACAGCCTGATGCTGCCACCACCATGCTTCACCGTA
The DNA here is from genome assembly GCA_030435695.1 of Brachymystax lenok tsinlingensis. Classification (NCBI taxonomy): domain Eukaryota; kingdom Metazoa; phylum Chordata; class Actinopteri; order Salmoniformes; family Salmonidae; genus Brachymystax; species Brachymystax lenok. Next base: position 39,011,627 of record CM059793.1, on the reverse strand, counting down.
GGGTTGGTGCCAGGTTTCCTTCAGATGCAACGCTTGGCATTCAGGCCAAAGAGTTCAATCTTGGTTTCATCAGACCAGAGAATCTTTATCTCATGGTCCGAGAGTCCTTTAGGTGCCGTTTGGCAAGCTCCAAGCGGGCTGTCATGTGCCTTTTACTGAGGAGTGGCTTCCGTCTGGCAACTCTACCATAAAGGCCTTATTGCTGGAGTGCTGCAGAGATGGTTGCCCTTCTGGAAGGTTCTCCCATCTCCACAGAGGAACTCTGGAGCTCTGTCAGAGTGACCATTGGTTTCTTGGTCACCTCCCTGACCAAGGCCCTTCTCCCCCTATTGCTCAGTTTAGCCTGGCGGCAAGCTCTAGGAAGAGTCTTAGTGGTTCCAAACTTCTTCCTTTTAAGAATGATGGAGGCCACTGTGTTGTTGGGGACCTTCAATCCTGCAGAAATGTTTTGGTCCCCTTCCCCAGATCTGTGCCTCAACACAATCCTGTCTCAGAGCTCTATGGACAATTCTTTCAACCTCATGGCTTGTTTTTTTCTCTGACATGCACTGTCAACTGTGGGACCCTATATATACAGATGTGTGCCTTTACAAATCATGTCCAATCAATTGAATTTACCACAGGTGCACTCCAATCAAGTTGTAGAAAGATCTCAAGGATGATCAATGGAAACAGGATGCACCTGAGCTCAATTTTGATTCTCATTGCAAAGGGCCTGAATACTTATGTAAATAAGGTATTTCTGTTTTTAATTTTGTTTAAAATTCCTAAAAACCTGTTTTCACTTTGTCAATATGGGGTATTGTGAGTAGGTTTATGAGGAAAACATTTATTTGATCCATTTTAGAATAAGGCTGTAACGTAACAAAATGTGGAAAAGATCAAGGGGTCTGAATACTTTCCGAATGCACTGTACATTTGGAACACTATTGAGTCTTAAAGGAAGCCTGGGTAATGCCAAAATCTCATATGCCAATTACTTCTCAATTATTATTTTAGATACAAATCTCAAATATACTGTATGTGTCACGCCCTGGCCATAAAGAGCCCTCTGGGTTCTCTATGGTGTGTTAGGTCAGGGCGTGACTAGGGGTTTCTAGTGTTTTCTATGTTTTGGTTTTGTGTGGTTCCCAATTAGAGGCAGCTGTTGTTCGTTGCCTCTAATTGGGAATCCTATATAGTTTGTTCATTCCCCCACCTTGGTGGTGGGTGATTGTACTGTGTCTATTTGTATGTGCTGTGTTGCGATACATTTATTAGATCGTTTGTTCTTTGTTTTTGTATTTTGAAAGTTCTCTTTATTAAATATGTGGAACTACAACCACGCTGCGCCTTGGTCTACTTCTTCAGACGATCGTGACAGAATCACCCACCACCAAAGGACCAAGCAGCGTGCCCAGGCGCAGGAGGAGAAGGTATTTTTGGTATTTTTTGGGGTGGTTACATGGGGCTGTCGGTCGAGGAAAGGAGAGAGCCCGAATGGAGTAACATAGAGGAGTTCAAGGAAGGATAAAGGAGAGAGGTAAAGGCAAGGAAGGAGCTGCAGCGCAGGCGCTTGGAGCAGCGTCTTCCCAGCCAGGTGCGTCCTGTGCCAGCTCCCCGCACACGTCCTGAAGTACGTGTTATCAGACCGGTGAAACCTGTTCCAGCTCCCCGCATTCGCCCTGAGGTGTGTGTCGTCAGTCCGGTGAGACCTATGCCGGCTCCACGCACCCGGAGCCCAGTGCGCCTCCTCAGTCCGGTGACTCCTGTGCCGGCTCGCCGCACACACCCTGAAGTGCGTGTTATCAGGCCGGTGAAACCTGTTCCGGCTCCTCGCACCAGGCGTCCAGTGCACCTCTTCAGTCCGGTGAATCCTGTGTCGGCTCCCCGCACGCGCCCTGAGGTGCGAGTCATCAGTCCGGTGAGACCTGTGCCGGCTCCTCGCACCAGACCTGCAGTGCGCCTTCTCAGTCCGGTGAAACCTGTTCCGGCTCCACGCACCCGGCATCCAGTGCGCCTCTTCAGTCCGGTGACTCCTGTGCCGGCTCCTCGCACCAGGCGTCCAGTGTGCCCCTTCAGTCCGGTGAATCCTGTGCCGGCTCCCCGTACGCGCCCTGAGGTGCGAGTCATCAGACCGGTGAGACCTGTGACGGCTCCTCGCACCAGACCTGAAGTGCGCCTTCTCAGTCAGGTGAAACCTGTTCCGGCTCCACGCACCAGGAGTCCAGTGCGCCTTCTCAGTCCGGTGAATCCTGTTCCGGCTCCACGCACCAGGAGTCCAGTGCGCCTTCTCAGTCCGGTGAAACCTGTTCCGAATCCACGCACCAGGAGTCCAGTGCGCCTTCTCAGTCCGGTGAATCCTGTTCCGGCTCCACGCACCAGGAGTCCAGTGCGCCTTCTCAGTCCGGTAAAACCTGTTCCGGATCCACGCACCAGGAGTCCGGTGTGCCTTTCCAGCCCGGTACGTCCCGCACCGGAGCCGCCACCGATGCTAGTGCCCCACCCTAAACCCCCCCAATCGAGTTTCAGTTTGTGCGGTCGGAGTCCACATCTTTGGGGTACTGTCACGCCCTGGCCATAGAGAGCCCTCTGGGTTCTCTATGGTGTGTTAGGTCAGGGCGTGACTAGGGGTTTCTAGTGTTTTCTATGTTTTGGTTTTGTGTGGTTCCCAATTAGAGGCAGCTGTTGTTCGTTGCCTCTAATTGGGAATCCTATATACAGTGAGGGAAAAAAGTATTTGATCCCCTGCTGATTTTGTATGTTTGCCCACTGACAAATAAATGATCAGTCTATAATTTTAATGGTAGGTTTATTTGAACAGTGAGAGACAGAATAACAACAAAAAAATCCAGAAAAACGCATGTGAAAAATGTTATAAATTGATTTGCATTTTAATGAGGGAAATAAGTATTTTACCCCCTCTCAATCAGAAAGATTTCTGGCTCCCAGGTGTCTTTTATACAGGTAACGAGCTGAGATTAGGAGCACACTCTTAAAGGGAGTGCTCCTAATCTCAGTTTGTTACCTGTGTAAAAGACACCTGTCCACCGAAGCAATCAACCAATCAATCAGGATCCAAACTCTCCACCATGGCCAAGACCAAAGAGCGCTCCAAGGATGTCAGGGACAAGATTGTAGACCTACACAAGGCTGGAATGGGCTCCAAGACCATCGACAAGCAGCTTGGTGAGAAGGTGACAACAGTTGGTGCGATTATTCACAAATGGAAGAAACACAAAAGAACTGTCAATCTCCCTTGGCCTGGGGCTCCATGCAAGATCTCACCTCGTGGAGTTGCAATGATCATGAGAATGGTGAGGAATCAGCCCAGAACTACACGGGAGGATCTTGTCAATGATCTCACGGCAGCTGGGACCATAGTCACCAAGAAAACAATTGGTAACACACTACGCCGTGAAGGACTGAAATCCTGCAGCGCCCGCAAGGTCCCCCTGCTCAAGAAAGCACATATAGATGCCCGTCTGAAGTTTGCCAATGAACATCTGAATGATTCAGAGGACAACTGGGTGAAAGTGTTGTGGTCAGATGAGACCAAAATGGAGCTCTTTGGCATCAACTCAACTCGCCGTGTTTGGAGGAGGAGGAATGCTGCCTATGACCCCAAGAACACCATCCACACCGTCAAACATGGAGGTGGAAACATTATGCTTTGGGGGTGTTTTTCTGCTAAGGGGACAGGATAACTTCACCGCATCAAAGGGACGATGGATGGGGCCATGTACCGTCAAATCTTGGGTGAGAACCTCCTTCCTTTAAAAATACAAAAACAAAGAACAAACGATCAAATAAATGTAGCGCAACACAGCACATACAAATAGACACAGTAGTGATTGTACTGTGTCTATTTGTATGTGCTGTGTTGCGCTACATTTATTCGATCGTTTGTTCTTTGTTTTTGTATTTTTTAAGTTCTCTTTGTTAAATATGTGGAACTACAACCACGCCCTCGCCTTGGTCTACTTCTTCAGACGATCGTGACAGTATGCCACGTGACTGTGGCCAAGACTCATGTATGGCCTTGTGCCAATTGAGAACGGTTTACTAAATCAGTGGTTCTCAATTCTCTCCTTAGGGATCCCCAGCTGTTCAGAGCTAGCACAACTGATTCAACTTGTCAATTAACATAACAATAACGCCTAAGGAATTTTAACAGTAAAATATGGCTTACCAGAATAAAAAACCTGTATGGTTCTCCATAAAGGTTCTATAAAGAACCAATAAAAAAGGGTTCTATATAGCACCTAAAAGAGTTGTAACCATAGGGGAACTATGTTTTGCAGCTACACTACCGGTCAAAAGTTTTAGAACACCTACTCATTCAAGGGTTTTTCTTTACTTTGACTATTTTCTACATTTTTTGAATAATAGTGATGACATCAAAACTATGAAGTAACACATATGAAATCATGTAGTAACCAAAAAAGTGTTAAACAAATCAAAAGATATTTCATATTTGAGATTATTCAAATAGCCACCCTTTGCCTTGATGACAGCTTTGCACACTCTTGGCATTCTCTCAACCAGCTTCACCTGGAATGCTTTTCCAACAGTCTTGAAGGAGTTCCGACATATGCTGAGCACTTGTTGGCTGCTTTTCCTTCACTCTGCGGTCCGATTCATCCCAAACCATCTCAATTTGGTTGAGGTCTGGGGATTGGGGAGGCCAGGTCATCTAATGCAGCACTACATCACTCTCCTTTTTGGTCAAATAGCCTTTATACAGCCTGGAGGTGTTTTGTGTCATTGTCCTGTTGAAAAACAAATGAATGTCCCACTAAGGCCAGACCAGATGGGATGGTGTATCGCTGCAGAATGCTGTAGTAGCCATGCTGGTTAAGTGTGCCTTGAATTCTAAATAAATCATAGAAAGCATCCCCACACCATAACACCTCCTCCATGCTTTAGGGTGGGAAAGACACATGCAAAGGTCATCCGTTCACCCACACCGCACCTCACAACGACACAGCGGTTGGAACCAAAATATCTCCAATTTGGACTGCAGACTAAAGGACAGATTTCCACCGGTCTAATGTCAGTTGCTCATGTTTCTTGGCCCAAGCAAGCCTTATCTTCTTATTGGTGTCCTTTAGTAGTGGTTCCTTTGCAGCAATTCGACCATGAAGGCCTGATTCACGCAGTCTCCTCTGAACAGTTGATGTTGAGATGTGTCTGTTACTTGAACTCTGTGAAGCATTTATTTGGGCTGCAATTTCTGAGGCTGGTAAGTCTAATGAACTTATCCTCTGCAGCAGAGGTAACTCTGGGTCTTCCATTCCTGTGGCGGTGCTCATGAGAGCCAGTTTCAGAAAAGGGTTCTTAACATCACCAGACAGGTTCTATCTAGAACCTTTTGAGCATCAAATCAAACCACATTTTATTGGTAACATACAGATGTTATTGCGAGTGTAGCGAAATGCTTGTGCTTCTAGTTCCGACAGTGCAGCAATATCTAACAGGTAGTCTAACAATTCCACAACAACTACCTAATACACACAAATCTAAGTAAAGGAATGGAATAAGAATATGTACATATAAATATGTTGTTCAATGAATGCACTTAAAATGTATGCACTCACTACTGTAAGTCGCTCTGGATAGGAGCAACTGCTAAATTACTCAAATGTAAAATGTAATGGTTCTTTATAAAACCTTAAGAAAAAGATACAAAAATACAAAACATACACATACAAACAACAGCATACAAACACAAACATCAACAACATCACCCTGCCCAGCCCCACCTGCTCATACCCCCATCTTCGGCATCACTCTCAGCCACATGGCCTCAAACTGCACCATTTTGTTTCTCTCCGTAGCCCACACACTGTCAACATTTAGATAATAAAGCATTTGACCTTTCCATTGTGTTAACGACGGAGGATTGATTGATTTCCCAGTTTAAGTGTACGTTTTTTCAAGATGATTGACAAGAAAAGTATTGTCCAACCCATCGGCTTTCTCACTGCACCCTCATATTCCATGAAATATGCTGACAGGCGGGTTAAAAGTATATTTACATTGTAATACTTCTGACAGCCAACTTTCTAACTCCGCCCATAACTTTTGGACTTCATAGCATTCCCAGAAGGCATGGATTATTGAGTCATTGTTAATTTTACACTTAAGACATGGCTCAGCCATTTTGCTGTACAAATTATATAAAAAATGATATACATAGATTATAACGTAAATTTTTGTTTACTGTAATTTTGCTGGTTATGTTCCAACATTCCCTCCATTTTGTGCCAATATCAGTTATTTTTAAGTCTTGGTTCCAATATTTTCAATGTATTAAACTTACGGGTCTGTAATCAGCAGGGCTCTCCAGATTTTCCTGATTTTAATATAACTGAAATAACTGTTCATTCCTGGTCCTTCTCTCCGTACGAATGTTTTAACAGTGTCTAATATTTATTTTTGGGTCATCTCTGTTTTTATTTAATATTTTGTCTGCTGATAATTGATTCAAGGTTGTTGAGTCTAAGAAGGCTGTAGGATCAGTCCAACTGTTGTTTAATTCTGATTTATATTGATTGTAAATTTTGTATTATTTTTTATTATTTAGTACCAAAAAGGTATCTGCTATGGTTACAAGCCAAAGAACCCTTATATAGAACTTTTTGTTTTTAGTATTTATGTAATCTATGCCATCGTAGCACTTTTTGAACTTGCCTCTTTGTTTGTTAGTACATAGAGATGGAGAGGAAATGGGTCGGTGGAGAAGAGGAGAAGAGGTTATGTTTCAATGCACACTGACCAACTTTTTTCACACTTTTAGAGTGTTAGTTTTCAGCTGTTTTACAATATGAAACAAAACACAGAAAATGTGTTTTTTACTGCACTGTGCCTTTAACTAGAACATTTCCACTATATCTTCACTAGAATTCTTCATAATTTTCACTTTGAATTTTCTGTAAATGTAGTATGTAATATGAGGGCTCTATTGCACTTATTTCTCACGTTCATGCCTTATGTGTCTTTTTTCTATTTTCTCTTTTTAGATGGAAGTCTCTATTATGTGCCTAGGTGTGTCCAATTCCCATCTCTGAGGAAAAGGTATCAAAGGTCGCTATACCATCAACCACAAGCAGAAGCTTCTGAAGGACTCTGGGACATCCAATCTCTAACCTCCATACTGTCACAGTCCTCAGATCCCTGAGTAGATAAAGCCACCACGCCATTGGACAAGGACAGTCACACTGAAGGAGCCAGATGGCACTGCTAGCCAATCAGCTGATGGATTCAGCCAGGGTTGTGAGTGGCATAAATGGGAGGGTGGACCACTTCCCACAGTTCCTGAGGGTACAGAACCAGGTTCACATGACCCAGGTCAATGGCATCCAGGAAGACACGCGCAAGAACAGGAAGTACCCGTGCCAACTGTGTGGCAAGCGCTTCCGCTTTAACAGCATCCTGTCGCTGCACATGCGCACGCACACGGGCGAGAAGCCCTTTAAATGCCCTTACTGTGACCATCGGGCAGCACAGAAGGGCAACCTCAAGATCCACCTGCGCACTCACAAGCAGGGCAATCTTGGGAAAGGCCGTGGCCGGATCAGAGAGGAGAACAGGCTGCTCCACGAGCTGGAGGAGAGGGCCATCCTGAGGGACAGGCACATCAGGGGTGGTCTAGGTTGTCTGTCCCAGCCACCACGACCCCACATAGCCCAGCCCCAGCAGCCCAAGCCTGCCTCGACCACCACCCAGCTCCCCTTGACCTTCACAGGTCCTGGCCCTGTGGAGACTCTATCACTGCCATCCACTTCCCCCAAGATGACCATCACAGGCCAGGAGGATCACACCCAGGCCCAGCCTTCTGCAGGCTTCCGCTGCTCCTTCTGCAAGGGCAAGTTCAGGAAGCAGCAGGAGCTAGAGCGCCACATCCGGATCCTCCACAAGCCCTACAAGTGCACCCTGTGTGAGTTCGCCACTTCCCATGAGGAGGAGCTCATCAGCCATGTGGAGACGGCCCACATCGCCTCCGAGTCGGCCCAGACACAGAGGCCCGCGGTGGGCAGTGGTCGGGGCGTGAAGCACCCTGGTGGGGAGTTCCCCTGCGAGGTGTGCGGTCAGACCTTCAGTCAGGCCTGGTTCCTCAAGGGACACATGCGTAAGCACAAGGACTCGTTCGAGCACTGCTGCCAGATCTGCAGCCGGCGCTTCAAAGAACCCTGGTTCCTCAAGAACCACATGAAGGTCCACCTCAACAAGCTGGCTGCTAAGACCAAGCAGCTCCCTGCTGACCCGGGGGTATCTGTCAGCATGACTAGTGTAGCCCAGGATGCCCACTACATCCACCTCTACTCCCAGTACATCTCAAGCCTCAACAGCAGGTTCCTCTCCGCTGAGAGAGCGGGCCATTCGGAGTTCCAGCAGATCCTTGCCACAACTGGCATTGGGATGAAGGTGAAAGAGATGCTGGGTAGGATGCTGGCACCAGGACACGATTCAATGACTGAAGGGGAGAATAATCGCTCTTTGTTGGGCTTGAATAATCTGGCGCCTCCTCTGACTGCCAGCAGCAGGGAGTATCAACTACAGGCTTCTGCCAACAAGGGAGACAACCTCAACAGCTACCGAGGCTGGCAGGTCATGGCACCAGGACTGGCTGTAGATCAGGTAGACCTATACACAGCTAAAGAACAGCAGCGGGCCTACCTGGCTAAGCGGAGGGTGTCATTAGATGAGCGACAAGCGTCTGTGAGCGACCCAGAGAACCAGGCTATTAGTAGGCCTAGTAGCCCAGGACTGAGCCATGTCTTGGAGGAGAGCCTCATAGGACCATGCTTCTCTCAGACTGGCAGTACCCAGGATGACAGCAGCCTACCCTCCTCCCCAGTCTCAGGTACTTAACGGTCTTTCCTTACTTAGTGGTTGCAGATTGTTTAAGACATTGTTGTTTCTGGTTTTCTCAATTATTGGTTATAGGTCTATTTATGCATTCTGTATTCTATGGTCAATATTTTACAGTAACTGATGTATCCTCAGTTCCAGGGTCAAGGTCAAATAGATGACCAGCATATGATGACTTCAATGGGCACATTAATATAGAGAGGATGTTTGAGAACTTCGGCCATATGTTCCAAATGTATACCATTTGCTATCCCTCCCATCATGCATAGACTAGAATGGAACACAACTGCACCGTTCCATTAGGAGATACAACTATGCCTTTGGCTAAACTTCACTGATGTATTCAGGTGGACTTGAAGCACAGGGTCAGTACAGCAGCATATCCATACCAAAAAATATAATCTGTAATAATAAGGCCTTTCTTTGCTTATTAACTTTAATGTTGTCATGTTGAATGCTAGAGATAATTAGCCTCTGCTATTTTATATCAGTCCAATTCCAACCCCTTGCCTTTCCTACGGGGCACAATATGTTAATGCATGCCATCTGGTGTTTTTAATGATTTGATATATACCACCTGGTGATTTTTATGATTTGATATACCACATGGTATTTTTATTGATAGTCTTCTGTTCCACCTGGTGATTTTGATGATTTGACTCCCTGGGTGCATGCTTTTCTTGTCATGGCATCCTGTTAACACATTGTCTGGATTCTAGCTGCAGTGTTTTCAGATAAAAATATAAGCTTCCTCATCTCCTCCTTAGCTTAAAATTCTGGATCTTTTACAGACCTGGGTTCAAATACTATTTGAAATTCATTCAAATACTTTAGCTGTTGTCAATTGAGCTGGCGTGTTGCAATGGAACCAATAGAAAAGTCCCCAAAGTGCAAACTCCCACCAGGCACCTGAGCACTCTAGGTAGACTAAAGCAAACACTCAAAGTATTGGAAAGGTTTCAAATAGTATTTGAACCCAGGTTTGATCTTCTAGCAGGGTTAGTGAGAGTCAGTGTCTCTGACACGGTTTTGGGGGATTTGATCCACTGTTTCCCCAAATGAAGGCCGTGAAACAGAGATAAATGGATCAGGTCTAATCTTGTTAAATGTTTTGTTGACATATTGTCTACTTATACTTGTATGCACATGTAAATACCAGCATTTTAAGGGTAATCCTGCCACATCCCTTTACAAAACAGCTACAGTCTATGGTATTTTCAGCTTCCCCTGCTTCCCCAATCTCCAGCCCATATCCCCAGCCAATACTACAAGCCTATGTTTGTAAAAGCTAGCTGAGAATGAATTGGAGGAAGTCTGGGCTGCCACGTTCGGTATCAGAGTGTAATTTGAGTCGATATTAAGCATGGAAACTAATTCATTTTAAAGGTCAGGCGTCAGTGCTTCTTTAAATGATGGATCCCGGCTCGCCTCTCCTCATCTTGTTCCCCTAGTTCCTGTGTAATGGAGGACTCACTCAGGGGCTTAAGGACTGCATTGTTTTGCTCTGACAATATATCCCCGAGACCTCTGCAGCTGCTCCCCGGGCTCACAATGACAGACTAATTAACACAATCACACACTGCTGGCCCCGGCTCAACACGCAGGTCTGCTGCGGGACAGATAGGTAAATCCTACACATATGGAGAACATACAGGCACTAAGTGCAAGTCTTGATGAGGGGCTTTAGGAATGGGATAAGTTTGCTGCGCCTGCTAACTGATTGAGTGTGTCTCGATGGGCTGGAGTATTACAGTGGCTGGAGGAGTTCTAATTCAGGAGATGTTGAGGAATTATCATTGTTGCCAGATGTTTCAGCTTGAGACACATTGATCAGGCCTGAATGGCTGTAGTCATGAAGTTATACTGATGTTTCCAATATGGATAGCGGATACAGTTGTCAGAGTTAGCGACTACTCTACTAGATACAGTACATGCAGATAAAGTTGTCCAAATACAGTAGTGAAGCAAGTGTCAACGTGTTAGATTATGGTGTGTTTACTCATACGGATACTAGCTAGTGTTGAGAATGGTGCTCTTAAAATCTAATCAAGACAGATAAAAAAAACTCTAATTCTACCCTTAGATCGTGAATAATGACTCGTTTTAAAAAGATAAACTAATGGGAGTGCTTTAGAGGCCCCTGACCTACATCAGAGCGTCTGGATTTGAATTGGGAACCTAAACATGCCTGAAATCCTCTGACAGTTATTCATTAGTCCTATTCAAACTCTTAACCCCAAGGTCAATGAGCAGACACCATGTAATGATATCGTCCTCACTTAGTCTTTGTTCCCTTCCCCAGCCTTCACGCTACTTTTACTGTATACATGTTGACACGTTACGAGTGCTTACAGAGAGACAAGGAAGGATCATGTTTAGGGGGATAGAAATCAGTGTAACTGTATTTAGTCGTTCTAACTTCTAGTTCCATCTGATGATGCTTAAAGGGATAGTTCAGAAAAAAACATCTACATTTGTAATTTCGCTGAACAATCCCTTTAAATGTGTACCATAGCTGGGGGATTTTAAATGCACAAACTGGGCCTATACAAGTAGATTTGAACACTGCTAATTTCTGATTTGCAAACCGGATTACCTTTTGGCTTGACTTCCCATTCTCACTTCTGTCCTTAATCCTCTTTTTAATTATTATTGCAGATAAGAGGTATGAGGCTGAAATAAAGCTCAAAATGCTTGTTTTCCTAGACGCTGATAAAAAGATTTACCGTGGGAGTTGTGAACACCTGCCTTGAAATATTGTTCCACGTCTCATGAATGCCATTTGGCTTAATTGACTTGGAAACGTCCCAAATGCGTCATTGACGATGTGGTCTAATTAATATTAATAATATATGCTATTATAAACATCAAAGAACATCTGGTGCACTTATTTTCTCCCCAGCAGTCTTGTGTCTCTTCCTCTCAGATGGTTTCATCTTAAAACAAACCACCTAGGTTGATTAATTTAGGTGCTTTAGTTTATACTGCATGTATACTTTTATAATAGAACAATAATGCGTGTGTGTGTGTACACGTGTGTGTGTGTGTGTGTGTGCACACACTCATGTGTGTTTGTGTGTGTATACATGGGGGGTGAATACATTGAATAAAGAATGCATTTCCATATGAAATGAATCACTTTCCCCACCAGCTGGATGCTTTGCCACAGCACATTATTTGAGTTCTTATTTTGCATTTCTAATCGCAGACTGGATAACTCATATGCACCACTTCATTGTATGATCCTCTGTGTTAGGTGAGAGAGGCAGGGCCCTGTAATGATACAGTAATTGGAGTTTGGTTGATCAATCGAAGCGCTAAAATTACTCTCACACATAATGTGGGCCTCAGCAGTGTAAGTAAATCTAAAACTGATTAAGTTAGCATGAACAACACAATTACAAAGATGGCACCCGTCCAAAGACAAGAGAAAAGAGGGGAGTCGGGTGTTGAGTCTTTGTTTGGTTTTTCTGCTCTGGGGGGTATTAGCGAGCAAATGTGTTTATGAAAGAGACAGTGGCCAAAGATAAGGTCACATATGTCTGTGTTCTGCATTTTAGGCCTGCTGGTAATTTCATGGTAAAAAAATCTGCAACAAGCCAGTTTGGTGAAAATACACCACTGGTGTGAAAATGCGCATATTTTCTTTATGCAAATGTTTTAATATTCGCATGAAAATCTGTCACCAATTGGATAGAAACCTAGCTAGTGTGTCTGTCTGTCTGTCTGAAAGACTGCCATTAAGCAGTATGAGGTTTTTTTGTTACTGGCAAAAACTGGTTGAATCAATGTTATTTCCACTTTATTTTTGCCAAAACATTAAATGTGAGGACATTGAATCAACTTGAAAAACTGATTGGATTTGCAAAAAGCCATCAAGGTAAGGGAATTTTTACCTAAATCAAATAACATGTTAACATTTTTTGTTATTCACGTTAGTTGACAACTCAATCTAATGTAAATCAAAACTATACGTTGAACTGACGTCTGTGCCCAGTGGGGAGACAATGGGTGTGGTGTTTCTGAGGAGGCTCCTTACCTGCTCACTGTCCTGGCTGGACACACACACATACACACACACACACACACTGTGTGTAGTTCAAGGTCATTTATATGTGACTAGCAGTGCTTTCTACCTCATTATCAGTGTGGTGCTTTATGATCAGCTCGATTCAATTCATTTATATTCCTCTGTCCTCTAGCTATATTATGTCGTTTAAAAGTCTAATATTTAAAGAAAGGCTCTTTAAAAATAAAAAAATGTGTCATTAAATGATGGATGGTGTTGGTATTAAAGTTGGTGACAGCATAACAAACAACTCTAGATCATTAGAGATTGACCTCAGGGAGAAATTCCTCAGGGTCAGGTCTGATCTGGAGGTGCTATAAAATGTATATTTCAGCCAAGGGGAAGGAATCACTGTTGTAAGTCAGATATTAGTCCATTAAAGAAGAACAATAAGGCATCAATATGCATAGAATTAAATGAACAGCGCTGAGCTTTATCTCGCCATCCCAGACGCCACATCCCTAAAAGACACAGTATAATATATGACCTGACCTTCAAATGCCAGGAGAGTGTTGGACAATAAACTGCCAATATTTGTGGCTTAATGGCGGAGGATGACTTTTACAGTAATTGGAATGGCACCGAAACAGCTGGGCTGCTTAAAGACAGAGGAATTGAAGGCGTGCGTCTCAAATGGCATACTATGCTCTATATACAGCACGACTTTTGACCAGAGCCCTGGCCAAAAGTAGTGCACTATATAGGGGATGTGGTGCCATTTGGGACACAGCCAAGGATCTCTCAGACAAGCACTAACTCAAAATTGTGGAAGTTTATGTAACCCTATAGGAAAGGCTGTTATTACATAGCTCAACCTAACATGACACCTGGTGGGAAATGTTCATGTATACAGAGTCCATATTAGGTCAGGTACACATCCAACTCCAAATGACCTTAACACAAGCTTCATGGACATGTGACTTTGTCCTAATATGAACATCGTACAGGTGAGAAGTCAATCCAAGTTGCTCACCAAGTTAATGGGGGATAGCCAATAATATAATTTTCCTCACTCTGCAAAAATGAACTCAACCAAACAATCTTTACAGAAAGAAACAAAAATGAACTCAACTGAAATTCTCTCTCGTTGCAGAGAAGGAATGTTCTTTTTGACGTGGAAACCCAGTTAGTTGCTTTCGATAGAATGGGGCCCTCTGTCTCCAACATGTGCACCTCTTTCATTTCATTTAGAAGATAGCTACTACAGTATGTCATTATAAAGAATCTTGTTTTCTGCTAACATCTTTGAGTATATTCATTGCGTATGGTGCTTTACTCTCCATACCGTGCGATGATGCATCGCTTGGGCTGAAAGCTGATTACAAGCCTGATTTACTGCAGAGCACAACTGAAATCATTCAACTCAGTATTGTGTGGCGCTGCACACATTATTCATGTTTAGAAATGGCGACCATATTTACACACATTTCCCAAGTTCACAGAGATGATCCAATCGCTCAGGTTCTTTAGGTTGGTTTTCATTATGCCAATGATTTAGTCGTACAAGTCAGACAATTGTCTCTGAAATATAGCACATACTGACAACTATCCAGAGAAACATGAATGTGAAAGATTGGTAATCGAGACTGTCTGATTCAGGCTGTGCCGTTGTTCTGTCTTGTAGCTCTAACAGGTGAGGAGAAGCCCTACAGCTGTCCCCCCAGTGACTACACCAGCCCACCGTCAGTTTCTCTCAGTTACCGTCTGGAGGGCTACCACCTCCACCACCACCCCCAGTGGAACCACGACACCAGGGACAACATAGACCCCTCGTCCCCCCAGCCCCCCAGCCCCAAGGACCGGAGCCCTACTTCTGGCCTCTACAGTGGGCTGGAGGATCCTGATGAGAACAGGAGAAACCCAACAACTCTGCACATGGACAGGCTAGCACCCAATCTGCCTAACCGTTCCAACCTGCACCAGGCCTATGGAGGACCTCCAGCTATGGAGGACAACAGTGTGAAGCCACAGGGTCTTCATCAATCCATACAGACTTTCATCAATGGCCTGACATCTAGTGTTCTGAGAGGGGACAGAAAGAGGAGGGCAGGGGGAGGTACGGTCAGCACTCGGGGGGGAGGACAGGGGAGCTCTGAGGGGGAGGACCGTGTTGGAGTCAAGGGGAGTGACTGGGACAGTGAGGGGGAGACAGGCACTGGTGGCTCTGCAGTCACACCCAGGACCAGGAAGTCCCAGTATGAGCCTCTGGATCTGTCTCTCAGGCCAGACTGGGTGCTGTCGCCTCAGGCTGGCTCAGCCCACATGGACAGATCTCAAGGGGGATTGACTGGGTTATTCCAGCAGCACAGCAGTGTGTGTAATGGCTCCCTCTCCTCCAATAGCAACAGGCTCCAGGCACACACTGGGCAACACACGGCTGAACTGTCAGAGATTGGATCTGGCACTGGTGACCTGGAGATCCCCACAGAGCAGGAGGACCAACACAACTATGACTTCTCAGCTCACAATGAGGATTGTGCACTCGAGAGCTATGTGTTTAACAAAGTTGATGAAGAAAAGGAATTCAACAAGCTAAGTATAATGAAGAGTAGCAGCAGCGAAGCACGGCTGAGTGAGAAGATGACAGAGATGATGGTTGGCCGTCCCCATGGGCCCAGTGAGGACCCTCAGTGTCCCCAGGAGAAGCAGGGCCAGTGGGGCAGGTCGGTCATCCAGCCTCTCCTCTCTCCTCTGGAGCTGCTGAAGCCAGTGCCGACTCCTCACCACCACCACCACCTCCACAGAAACCTCCTCTCAGTCCTCCAGTCTTCCAGTGGCCAGAACCACATGCTCCTCAATGGCCATGCAGCCAGCCTGAATGGTGGCGGTGGAGGGCCCATGGAGAGAGCAGAGACTTCAGGTGAGTGCCTCTCTCTACCCCAAGAATGATGTCATCTGTACCTCTGTCTCTTAATCTTACTCTTTCCCCGTAGTGCCTTCATATTACATGAGCGTTCAACGCCATCTAGTGGTCAAGTAGTGATCATGCCTCCTTATAACATAATATGCCTTTCCTATACTATCCTGTTCTAAGTGTTTGGAACTTTAGAACACTGTTTCATTAGGTAGATAAGCTTACCTCACTGTAGTTAGTTTGCACTGTAGTTGGTTTGAACACTTTTGATTGTGATTCTCAGAAGGACTGAAACAAGGGTATTAGAGTCATAGGTGTGTGGCACTGATTACATCCACCCTTAGAGGAAGATACAATTTCACCATCTGATCAGTAACAAATCACCCAGGCAATAGGACCCATTTGATGGAGTGGCTTAAATCTTGTGTGATACGCCTGCAGAGAGCAAGATTTAATCACCTGGCTCTCTAGAGAGATCTTTCAGACAGCTGGGATCCTTTGATATTATATGCATGTAATATGAGTGCAACTCGAAACTCTGTCATTCTGATCCATCTGATGCAGAAACACAATATGAAACACAATATGCTCTTATGAAAGACATTAAAGTGGCTGTCAACTCTGTTTGGGCACAACATCTGTTCTGTTCTTGTGTGACATACTGCTTTCAAAAGTGTACAGTATCCCAGCTAACAATTCTAGGGTAGAGAGAATGTTTTTGTAATGTTACCCGTAATGTTCCTCTAATGTTTGAATTTCCAGTATTCTGTTAGTCAGGAGAACATTCTATGTTAGCATGTTTTGGTGTCATAGTTAGGAGAACATTCCCTTAATTAAGTGATAATGCCCGAGAAGCCGTTGTTTGGAGGATATATTGGCACGGGTGTTGTTAGGCCCATACGAAGTTGAGGGCTGGCAAACCATGTCAATATATCCTCCAAACACGGGCTTCGAGGGCATTATCACTTTATTAAACAGGTTACCAACATATTCAAATACTGATTGACATATTTTCATAAAAAATGTTATTTTGATTCATTTATTTATACTATTTCATCCTTCCACAAGATATAGTCCCGAAACAAATCTAGGGTTGCTACCCAAGCCGGCTGGTTGTTTGTTCTATTAGTTCGGTTGCCAGAGACGGCACCCAGTCATTCAGTCTTTTTGTTCTGTATCTATGGACGCGACCCAGTCGTTCGTTCTAAATGTTCCATTTATAGTGGAGATCAAGTTTATAACTTCCCTGCCTGGGCTGATGAGACAGTGGATTGCGCAGTCAGATGGAACAGAGTAAATAGGCATTTTAAAGTCATAGACTTAGCCGGTGGTAACTTGTGGAATAGACACGGGCTGGAATGCACTTTTAACCAGTCAGCATTTAGAATTAGACCCACCCGTTGTAGAATGTCAAACAGAACATACCCAGATTGTGGTTACCATGCTCTCAGAATATACAATACTAATGTTCCAGATACGTTTCATGGGATGTTGCAAGAACATGCGTGTCCAGTTTTCGGAGGGTTAGGAGAATATTCCATTAACATCCCACCAAACATATACAGTACATGGTTGCCATGTTCTCAGAACACAAGATATTAATGTTCTAGACACGTTTCATGGGAACGTTTCAAGAACATTTCTGTGTATCAGTTGTCATGACGTCGCCTGATGGAACCAAAAAAACGTTCTCCCTACCAAAAAATTGTATCATTACACATCATGCCTTGTTACTGTTGCCGGGGCCAATCAAGGCCCTGATTGGTGAACCACTGATCCATTCATAGCTCTTTGTCGGTTGGCAAGGTTAGAGATACTGACCCATACAGTGTTTTCAACTGACACACGTTGACATACATAATAAAAATGTGCATGTTCATTTATAAAGTAATTATTATTCAAGTCTTCACCCGGGATTAAAACTTACAACCTCTTGGTTCACGGTACGCCAATCTTCCTGCTACGCCACCATGTCCATGTCATGTATCGGTTAATCTGACTATTCTCATCATTTATTTGATTGACTTACTTCAGCAATTTAAGGGCTTTCAGTATAGTTGTCTAATGTTGGTGGGGCATGTTAACCTGTTTTAATGATACTCCTGAATCACTATGATCAATAAAAGTTTTTCTTGAGTGTACTTTTAACAGAGCTGAGATTTACTTCAAAGTGCATTCATCCTATTGCTTACAGTCTTCAACCTATCAAGTTACACCTATCTAACAAATTGCCTAGGGAGTAGGGGTAGTGTTTCTTCTGGACAGTACAGGGTCGAACTATACTGGCCCAATAAGCACATCCTAGAGATATCCCTTATTGGGACAGTGGTTAGGGCATTTGTCATTGGTGCTGGTGGCCTGTGTTTTAGACTCGCTATGGGAATCATCCTACTCTCATATTCTTAGCAAAATATGTTAATGTCATTATTTAGCAACAGTTACAACACACCTCTCTGATCTAAATGAGTTTCTCATTGAAAAATGGGAATGTGTAGGATTTCCCCTTGAGCACCAATTATGACCACATTTCCACTACCTCATGAATTAATAGTATGTATTAATTCTATATAGCTGAGCATCTCAAAGAGAACTCTATGGTATTTTTTAAATCTACACCACATATACAATGTATAACAAATGTGTCAGGAGCTAGGTGTCCATCTAATTGGCAACAGATTTTCATACGAATATTCTAAAATCTGCATAAAACAATATGCACATTTTTTTTACTAGAGATGTGTTTCCATCAAACTGTCTTATTGTTGGATAAAAGGCGGTGCGTGATGATGTAAAGCACACAAAAATCTTTTGCGGTTAAATTCCAATGTACCGAATAAGTTAAATGGGTTTCCATTGCACGTTCAACTCTATTTGATTTTTTCACAAAAACTGCTGCATTACAGAGCAAATGTGCCCACTCTGGTCTTACCAACAGCTCGCAGATAGTGAGCTCTTACCAACATCTCGCAGATAGAGTGAGCTCTTACCAACAGCTCGCAGATAAAGTGAGCTCTTACCAACAGCTCGCAGATAGAGTGAGCTCTTACCAACAGCTCGCTGATAGAGTGAGCTCTTACCAACAGCTCGCTGATAGAGTGAGCTCTTACCAACAGCTCGCTGATAGAGTGAGCTCTTACCAACAGCTCGCTGATAGAGTGAGCTCTTACCAATAGCTCGCAGATAGAGTGAGCTCTTACCAACAGCTCGCATATACAGTGCGGGTAGGCTACCTACATGATGAGATTATTATGGATATTATTATTATTATGACATTATTTGTATTTGTCAAACGGCAGCCAAGCATTGATCATCATGTCACCAGAATAAGACTCTCGATATTTATTGGTAAGAAGCATCAAACTCAACACCGTGCACTTTCACCACCCTGTGAAGTTCATCAAAACCTATTTCATATGTAGACAAATAAACTGCATGCTTTTCCGAGTCGTAGTGGGAGGACCACACAACATATCATCGTGTGACTCCAAGTTGACTTTCGATATGATGGTTATTATATCAATATTTTCGCATAAAAGCATTTCCACCGCCATTTCTTGCACAATGAATTATACCGACACAAAAAGATCCCACCATGTCGAAACTGCGCTTAACCTATCCTGCAAACTAAAATCCTCGCTCAAGCCAGGCGTGCTGTAGAATTTCATGCACCCATACACTGCACATCTGTTTGACATGGATAGATGTATGGAGCTAGATACCTGCCAAAATGTACATATCGTTAGGGTCGTAAGAAAATCCATGCGTAAATTGTTAGGATAGTAAGAAAAGCAATGGCAATACGTGAAACATGAAACGTAAACGGGGAATTTCATGATTACGGACAAACATTTTAGGCTTGAACAAATTTTGTGTTGCAATTCTGAAGTACAATAATACTTTTCTCTGTTTTGGCAGTTAAAAAAAAAAGTACACCAAACGGCCTGTGAGGAGTGCTATGCAAACAAGCATAACAGTATAAAAAAACGGAAGTCAGGGAAACCTGAAAGAGGTATCCTGCATGTTTTCAAGTTAAAAGTCTCAATTACTCCTCAGTTGAGTTAACATTTAGGTAGCTAATGTAATGGATTTGTTTGCCAGCACAAGTCTAGATAGCACTAGCTGTATTATGCCTACTACAGTGAAGTTTCAGTCCGCTAGGTGTATATGTACAGCATGGGCATATCTCTGGGTGATGTGGACATCCCCATGCATGCACCTTATCAAAACATGACTAATTCAATATTGCACCATCCTATTCTCTGGGCTCTGTCTGCAATCATAACCAGTAGTATCTACCAGGAGTAATGAAACAGAATAATAACAGATGTTTGGTGAATCTATGAATTATGCATGACCACTGGAGTCTTTGCCACTCAAAATATTTTTTTATAGAATATTTTTATATTTATTTCATCACTCAAAATCTTGCCAAAGCCTATTCTGTGGGAGGGGTTAAGATTACTTTTATAATTTGACATGATCAATCTGAATCGGGTCATGAACATATGGACATTGAAATGAACAAGAGAGAGGTTAAACGTAGGCTAAGTCTGACATAAGCTTATTTCCACACTTTACAATAACTCTGTTGCAGTGCTCTTAGTCTCCGTATAGGCTATTCCCGCGACTTCGGAAAAGCTCCCCTCAGCCACAGAGGATGCCCTTCTGGAGGCATGCAGCCATAGAGTCAATTTGCCTACTAGCCAAGTAACGTGCAGAGCATGCATGATGCATGCAACTCATCATTCCAACATATTTGAACATTTAATTCATCCTTCATTCAGTTCAGTCAGTATGTCATCCATTCAGTTATTTCAGAAATCCATGTGTGTATTTAAAATGATCTAAATTCTCCAAAGTTCTTTAGCCTATCACTTCAAGTCAATGTTTAATTTAGGCCTATCCAAATACAAAATAGGCCTTCAACTTGGAGGCATTGCAATTCAGGCTATCATTTTGGGTACTGGTGTCTTGCAGAATAATTTTAAAACTCTTTTTTTGTGTTTTATAACTGTTTTTATTACAGGGCTCCCCTTAACAAGAGACCTTACCTCACAGGCCTAGAAATATAGCCTCCTAATAGATTTTTAACAAAATACTTGACGAAGCATGTGCAGTGGCTGATAGGGACAACAGATCTGGCAATAAGAATAGGCTATAGATAGGTTTGGGGCACCTTGGCTATTTCGCTCAGGACAGGTTATAGCTAAGACTTAATCAATATTTAGTTTTGTCTCATTTATTGATATGGTTATAGCCTCTGCATGATGGGGTTGTACAACGCAAACGGCTATAACAAGCCTACATACAGAGTGGAATTCACTAATACAACAGTCAAAATGCCTAATATAAGGCCTACAGTCCGTGCTCCCAAATACTGGAAAAGTGTGATTCATTAGGTTACATGATCACCACAGTAGCCCCACGCGGCTATAAATATAAATTATGCAATTATTTGGCTATTAAATAATACACAACAGCATGGCATATTTAGATAACAGAATAGGCCTAGCCTAAATCATAAATACTTTCTATTTTGCCGCTCAGACAGTTATTCTAGACAAGGCTCTTTTGTGTCTTTATCATTCTCAGACAAGTCATTTGCTGAAGGCCTAAGCCTATACTACGCCATCTACTGGTATTTTATTTTTTATTTTTATTATTTTATTTAACCAGGTAGGCCAGTTGAGAACAAGTTCTCATTTACAACTGCGACCTGGCCAAGATAAAGCAAAGCAGTGCGACACGAACAACACAGAGTTACACATGGGATAAACAAACGTACAGTCAATAACACAATAGAAACATCTATATACAGTGTGTGCAAATGTAGTAAGATTAGGGAGGTAAGGCAATAAATAGGCCATAGTGGCGAAATAATAAAAATGTAGCAGTTAAACACTGAAGTGATAGATGTGCAGAAGATGAATGTGCAAGTTGAGATACTGGGGTGCAAAGGAGCAAAAAAATAAATAACAATATGGGGATGAGGTAGTTGGGTGGGCTATTTACACATGGGCTGTGTACAGGTGCAATGATCGGTAAGCTGCTCTGACAGCTGATACTTAAAGTTAGTGAGGGAGATAAGACTCCAGCTTCAGGGATTTTTGCTATTCGTTCCAGTCATTGGCAGCAGAGAACTGGAAGAAAAGGCGGCCAGAGGAGGAGTTGGCTTTGGGGATGACCAGTGAGATATACCGGCTGGAGCGCATGCTACGGGTGGGTGCTGCTAAGGTGACCAGTGAGCTGAGATAAGGCGGGGCTTTACCTAGCAAAGACTTATTGATGACATGGAGCCAGTGGGTTTGGCGACCAATATGTAGCGAGGGCCAGGAAACGAGAGCATTCAAGTCGCAGTGGTGGGTAGTATATGGGTCTTTCGTGACAAAATGGATGGCACTGTGATAGACTACATCCAATTTGCTGAGTAGATAGAGTGTTGGAAGCTATTTTGTAAATGACATCGCCGAAGTCAAGGATCGGTAGGATAGTCAGTTTTACGAGGGTATGTTTGGCAGCATGAGTGAATGATGCTTTGGAAGTTTACATACACCTTAGCCAAATACATTTAAACTCAGTTTTTCACAATTCCTGACATTTAATCCTAGTAATCCTAGCCCTGTGTTCGGTCAGTTAGGATCACCACTTTATTTTAAGAATGTGAAATGTCAGAATACTAGTAGAGAGAATTATTTATTTCAGATGTTATTTCTTTCATCACATTCCCAGTGGGTCAGAAGTTGACATACACTCAATTAGTGTTTGGTAGCATTGCATTTAAGTTGTTTAACTTGGGTCAAACTGTTCGGGTAGCCTTCCACAAGCTTCCCACAATAAGTTGGGCGGATTTTGGCCCATTCCTCCTGACAGAGCTGGTGTAACTGAGTCAGGTTTGTAGGCTTCCTTGCTCACACATGCTTTTTCAGTTCTGCCCACAAGTTTTCTATAGGTTTGAGGTCAGGGCTTTGTGATGGCCACTCCAATACCTTGACTTTGTTGTCCTTAAGCCGTTTTGCCACAACTTTGGAAGTATGCTTGGGGTCATTGTCCATTTGGAAGACCCATTTGCGACCAAGCTTTAACTTCCTGACTGATGTCTTGAGATGTTGCTTCAATATATCCACATAATTTTCCTCCCTTATAATGCCTTCTATTTTGTGAAGTGCACCAGTCCCTCCTGCAGCATAGCACCCCCACAACATGATGCTGCCACCCCCGTGCTTCACGGTTGGGAGGGTGTTCTTCGGCTTGCAAGCCTCCCCCTTTTTCCTCCAAACATAACGATGGTCATTATGGCCAAACAGTTCTATTTTTGTTTCATCAGATCAGAGGAAATTTCTCCAAAAAGTACGATCTTTGTCCCCATGTGCAGTTACAAACCGTAGTCTGGCTTTTTTATGGCGGTTTTGGAGCAGTGGCTTCTTCCTTGCTGAGCGGCCTTTCAGGTTATGCCGATATAGGACTTGTTTTACTGTGGATATATATACTTTTGTACCTGTTTCCTCCAGCATCTTCACAAGGTCCTTTGCTGTTGTTCTGGGATTGATTTGCACTTTTCGCACCAAAGTACGTTTATCTCTAGGAGACAGAACGCGTCTCCTTCCTAAGCGGTATGACGGCTGCGTGGTCCCATGGTGTTTATACTTGCGCACTATTGTTTGTACAGATGACGTACCTTCAGACATTTGGAAATTGGTCCCAAGGATGAACCAGACTTGTGGGGATCTACAATTTTTTTTCTGAGGTCTTGGCTGATTTCTTTTGATTTTCCCATGATGTCAAGCAAAGAGGCACAGAGTTTGAAGGTAGGCCTTGACATACATCCACAGGTACACCTCCAATTGACTCAAATTATGTCAATTAGCCTATCAGAAGCTTCTAAAGCCAGACATAATTGTCTGGAATTTTCCAAGCTGTTTAAAGGCACAGTCAACTTAGTGTATGTAAACTTCTGACCCACTGGAATTGTGATACAGTGAATTATAAGTGAAATAATCTTTCTGTTTGAATGACTCCAACCTCAGTGTATGTAAACTTCCGACTTCAATTGTATGTCACTCCCTTTGGTTCCTTCCAAAGGCGTTATTGTTTCTGTTCCTGTGCATTGTTCATGTTTCTTTATGTGTATTATGTTGTGTTTATTTATTAAAACGCTCACTCCCTGAACTTGCTTCCCGACGTTCAGCGCACATCGTTACACACACACACACAGTCTTGTACAGACAGCTAACCTTGTGGGGGCACACAATTCAGTCCTAGCTCCTAACCCTAGCTCATAACCCTAACCCTTAACGTAATTCTATACCTAACACTCATTCTAACCTTTACCCTAAACCCCCTAGAAATAGCATTTGACATCATGGGGACTAACAAAATGTCCCCAGTTGGTCAAATTATTTATTTGTTTTAAAAATAGCGATATTTTGGACATTATTTCTTTTTCAAATAAATGAAAGTGAGAGGTTTTAATCTGAATAAAGGGAAAAAGGCCATTCTTGAACATGGGGTGAGACATTCTTACTAATCTGCTAGAGAACCAGTTCAGATTTAAGTATAACTTTTGTATGATGAAGCCTTTAGTGAGAGGTCTAATTATTTAATATTGAATCATTTCTGCCCTCCGAATTCATATTCATTATATAAATAGGACAGTTTCTTTTGGTTGTTAGGTGTAGGCAAGTCCATGAGCAAATAGGTAAACTGGGATATGACTAAAGAGATAATCAGGGTGATTTTTCCACAAATAGACAGGTATTTTCCTTTCCATGGTAGCAAAATCGTATCCATTTTTGCTAACTTTCTATAAAAGAAATTATTGTGGTGGCCTCCCGAGTGGTGCAGCGGTCTGAGGCACTGCATCGCAGTGTTGTGGCGTCAACTACAGCCTGGGGTTCGATCCAAGGCTGTGTCATTACTGTCTGTGACCGGGAGTCCCATAGGGCGGCGCACAATTGGCCCAGCGTTGTCCGGGTTGGGGGAGGGTTTGGTGGAGGGGCTTTACTTGGCTAATCGCGCTCTAGCGACTCCTTGTGGTGGGCCGGGCAACTTTATGCTGACTTCAGTCGTCAGTTGACCCGTGTTTCCTCCGACACATTGGTGCAGCTGGCTTCTGGGTTAATAAGAGTGTGGGTGTTTAGAAGTCTGGTTTGGTGGGTCATGTTTTGGAGGACGCATGTCTCCACCTTTGACTCTCCTGAGCCCGTTGGGGAGTTGCAGCGATGAGACGAGATCGTAATCACGAAATTGGAGAGAAAAAGGGGGTTAAAAATTATTGTTGTGAGATCATTTCTTTCTTTCGGGATATGTATACCGAGTATGTCCACATCACCGTCAGACAATTGTTTTGGTAAACTACACGGTAATGTAAAAGTTTTATTTTGTTGTGATCCAATACGTTATATAGTACACTTGTTGTAATCCAGAGAGGTTACAAAAAGTATCTAGATACTCTATATAACCCTTGATTTCTAACCCCTTGATATTATGGTTGAATCTGATTTTAATAGCTAACATTTCAATGGCCATAATAAATAGACAACCTTGTTTTACTCCTCTTGACATTTTAATACTTTCTGAGAAGTAGCCATTATTTACTATTTTACACCTAGGGTTACTATACATAACTTTAATCCATTTTATAAGAGATTCTCCAAAATTGAAATATTCCAGGCGTTTATATATAAATTCCAGTCGTACTTTATTGAAATGATTTCAAAAACAACCTTCTATGGCAGGATACAAACATACAACCTTTGGCACCAGAGTTAGATGCTTAAGGAACCTACGAAACCTACTTGAAGGTAACAGCGCTCACTGTTTCCCCTAGTAGCCAGTTTCCACATTGTCTCCCGACGTCCTCAGACATGGATGGACATCGAATACTGACTTGTATCACGGGTGACCTGGCTGCTCTAACTACAAACAACAAGCAGGTGGCCAGTCAGACATTGTTCTCATCACGCCAACTGCTTCTGCCTGCCCTGTTTGCAGTATTAACTAGGTGGCATTGTCAAGTACCTGCCTCCTATCCCTGTGTCCCCATTCTGTGGTCTAGGTCTAGTCACTCTGTGACATATTTCTGGGCACCGTGGACATGGAGTGATTTGCGATGTGTGTGCGATGACAGTTCAGGTCGGACACAGTGTGCCAACAGTGGTAATTGGCCAGATGGTGACCCCTGGATGAATCTGTCTGCATGCTCATTAGTTTCATAAAGAGTCCTCCCTCATGGCTAATGTCCTGTCACTACATCTCCCAACCATGGCCACTAGATGGCGACATAATCATATATCTGTGGTTACATGTTTACTTTGCTCAAGGCATCATGCCATGTTAGGAAATATTTACATGTTAGTTCACTGTCCGTTGCTATTTAATGTGTCATTAGATAATGCAGTATGTAAGGAATGTTATTGACAAAGGAGTTTCATCCTATATGAGAGGACAGTGACTCTTGCATACCACATCCTCCACATATGGGAGACATCAGATTGGGCCTCCCAACACGTGAGGCTTGGTGAATATGAGTAGATTGATACAGAGCGGATTATCTAAGAATGAAAGAAAGAAAA
The DNA here is from genome assembly GCA_030435695.1 of Brachymystax lenok tsinlingensis. Lineage (NCBI taxonomy): Eukaryota > Metazoa > Chordata > Actinopteri > Salmoniformes > Salmonidae > Brachymystax > Brachymystax lenok. Next base: position 38,985,277 of record CM059793.1, on the reverse strand, counting down.
AGAAAGAAAGAAAGAAAAGGGCTGATTTGAAAGGGGAGAGAGTCATTACCTCATTGTCTGCCTGGTGTAAACCCTCTACTGAAAGGATGACAGAGAGAGACAGAGAAACACAGAGTGAGAAAGAGGGCGAGAGAGGGAGCATAGATGGAGATAGATGGAGAGACAGAGAGGTGAAAGAAGAAGGCTAGTGTGGCTGTCTCTGTGAGCAGATGTCGTTTGAGGGCAGAGAGAGGGCAGGCAGAGCGGGCTGCCTTTGTGACTGGGTCTCCCCATTGAGATAATGAAGGGTGGAGCGCTGGGAATGATGTGCAGTCATCACTCACTGTCTGTGTGCCATCAGAGCTCAGCGCTGTGTCATCCGTCACCATTCAGCTCCTCTGGCCCCCACAGCCCCGCCACTGTCATCATGGTCATTATCTCTGCCTGCAACACACACACACTCACACATACACTTTCTCCCTCTCCCTCCCCTTCTCCCATCCTTTCTTGTTTCCTGGTAAATGTGTGTGTGAGCTGGTCTGGTCTCAGGCTAGTGTGTAGCCTATGAATGGATGATCATGTGCTGGGGAGATGGATGGCTCTGGGCTCAGTCCTGTCTCCTCTAATTGTAAAATATTAGTTACATTAGACTGTGGCCTGTGATTAATGGAACTTATTTGGAGGTTGCCCTGTCCTGGACCTCCCCTCTCCTCCAGTGGGAGGGAAATACCAGGAAGAAAGAATGTACGAGACAGGAAGAGGAGAGAGAAAGAGGGGAGAGATAGGGAAAGCACTATACGTGTACGGATAAGACTGGCTTCATATCATATTATTTGCTGATGTTGCTTAATTTGAAACATAAAAAAAAATGACTTGCATTTTGTAATGGTTCTAAGAAAAAAGTAAATTTGGTAGTAATTTGATTTCCTTGAAACATATGATTAACCAAATGTACTGCCCTGACCTGTACCAAACAAATTACATTCTGCATTAAACTATGTATTACATCCCTGAACTGCCAAGTCAGTCTTGCCAAGTCAGGGTTTAAATGTTGTTGTTTTCTTCTTCCAATACAATGGTAAAGCTTTTAAACGAGTAAAGTAATTATATCTTAGCTCCCAGTGTCAATTAGACAGGTCAGTGATATTCAGTCAGGCAGGTCAGTGATATTCAGTCAGGCAGGTCAGTGATATTCAGTCAGACAGGTCAGTGATATTCAGTCAGGCAGGTCAGTGATATTCAGTCAGGCAGGTCAGTGATATTCAGTCAGGCAGGTCAGTGATATTCAGTCAGACAGGTCAGTGATATTCAGTCAGGCAGGTCAGTGATATTCATACAGACAGGTCAGTGATATTCAGATAGACAGGTCAGTGATATTCAGACAGACAGGTCAGTGATATTCAGATAGACAGGTCAGTGATATTCAGACAGACAGGTCAGTGATATTCAGATAGACAGGTCAGTGATATTCAGACAGACAGACAGTGATATGGACAGAGTACGTAACATCTGGTGCATTTATGCAAGATTTTAGTTCTGGGTTTCCAAGATTATATTCAGACATGTTGTCTATCAGAGAGACAGGTCAGTAATATTCAGACATATGTTGTTTATCAGACAGACAGGTTTGTGATATTCAGAGGGCATTCAGATGTGTCACTCAGTCTCATTTCCTGTACTGCTGACTAAATGTGTGTCCTTTATATCCAGCAGGTTATTATACACCAACAGATGGAGCATTAACTTTTATTGCCCAACACCTTCTGTGGGCTTTTTACATTTTCCCCCAAAATGACTGTGAAAGAGAGCTTTCAGTTTCATAGCCTACAGGAGAAGGGGGAGGAGGAATAGAGAGGTTAAAAGGTTGTGGCAGCTTGTGTTTTGGGAAGTGATGTCATATGACATCATCGCATAACGGTTTACTGTAATCATGAATGATAGAAGAAGAGTTTTTAGAAGGAAAGGAAGCATGGCGCTGTAGTGGTGAAGTAACAGAGCCTGAAATAGACATTGTGTTGGTGTAAAGTAAAAACAGAGTATAATCCAGCAGATTCAATGCTTTGGACTTCAAATTGGGTGTAAAGGACTTGTTTAAATAAGACAGTATTGGAAGCAAGTAATAGAGGACATTGGTGTGTTATGGTCATTTGTGTCTAGACACACTACTATCTGAGAGAGAGAGAGAGAGAGAGAGAGAGAGAGAGAGAGAGAGAGAGAGAGAGAGAGAGAGAGAGAGAGAGAGAGAGAGAGAGAGAGAGAGAGAGAGAGAGAGAGAGAGAGAGAGAGAGAGAGAGAGAGAGAGAGAGAGAGAGAGAGAGAGAGAGAGAGAGAGAGAGAGAGAGAGAGAGAGAGAGAGAGAGAGAGAGAGAAACAGAAACAGACAGGAAGCTTTAGCAGGCCTTAGTGAAGCCAGCTGCAGATGTCTGTCATTCCTCAGCCCAACACTCATCACCACACCATGTCCCCAGGAAGTGTGTGTGTGTGTGTGTTTCTGTTGCCAGTGAAAGTACAGATGTCTTAATTTGATCACCCTGTTGTTGCAGGAAATGCAAACGTGTAGTGTTTAATGAGGTAGGGGTTTAAAAAAGGCTTCTAAAGTTTGTAATTTGACTTGATTTGCCCAAACTAAAATGAATCAAACCCTACACAAATGGCCATTCATTATAATCCACACAATATTTCACATTTCCTGTTGCTGCAGGATTGTTTTCCCGCTGTGAGAAACTGGTAAAATGAAGAAACCACACCTGTAGCATGTAGTACTAGTCAGAGGTGGAATTACTGTATATGTGGAACACATGGGGGAGTTCCCAAAGTGAAAACAGAATCATTTTCTCCCTTATTCCACTGCTGGTGTTATTATGATTTAGTCTACAATATTTTATGATTACCAGTAAAGAGTTGGCACAACAGAGTTGGCAGTAGTAAAGACAATGAATGAGGGAGGGCTGGGAGGTTGATTTGTCTAAAGCAATGCTTTCCTCTCTGCCAGGTGGGAAGCCTTTCCAGTGCAGGTACTGCCCCTACAGCGCCACCCAGAAGGGTAACCTGAAAACCCATGTCCTGTGTGTCCACCGCAGGCCCTTCGACAGCAGCCTGTACCCAGACAGACGCCTCCGACGGACCCATACCAACGCCCCTGTGACCCCCCAGGAAGGCTCTGCTGGTTCCTCCTACCTGCCCCAAAGCATCATGGGCTTGGGAGAAGCACCTAGGCTTACACCCACTGTGAGAGATATCACCATGACTTCACTGTGTGGGACTTGACGTTGTTATGGCAACTACATATAGACATTTAGAAATCACTGGTACGTCGTTTAGTTTCACGTGTGAAGGATGAGAGACGGAGGACAGGGTTGTTGTTGGAAGAGAGATAACAAAAAAAAAAAGTTGATGTACATTCCAGTGTGGACTTCAAATTATATTTATCTGTAAGAAACAAACGGCCTATAATAAAGTGTTTTGTGGTATGTGTAGCACAGAGAGATTGAGTGCTTTTTACTTTATTTATATTCAGTGACATAATGATTTATATTTACCCACATGAATCTATCAGCTCAACACTGACTGATTGTCTGATCGTGAGCAGGCACCAAACTAACTTCCCCCAAGCTACGCTCTTTCATGCAGTATAAATGTCTGTGTTTTTGTTAATATCTCCTGATATGACTTCTTCAGAACAGTTATCAGTCAGAATCCTATACCAGATGTTCAGGGTGTAATCATGGCAGATGTAATGGAGTAGAATGCTTCCATTTGTTCTCTATTCCACTCGGGGGGTAAAGCCTCGCACACGTATCATTATCTGCCATTAACTCCGACGCTTCATGCCTTCTTCAGTGGAACAATGCGACAACGCTCAATTAAGGGGAACCAAGGAAATGGAAAACTGTGTAGATTCATTGATGTCATGGATGCACTGAAATGCATTACAAATCAAAGATGATAAACCATCCATATGTGTGTACACTGAGAGTACAATACATTATGAACACCTGCTCTTTCCATGACACAGACTGACCAGGTGAATCCAGGTGAACGCTATGATCCCTTATTGATGTCACTTGTTAAATCCACTTCAATCACTGTAGATGAAGGGGAGCAGACATGTCAGGGATTTTTAAGTCTTGAGACAATTGATACATGGATTGTGAACGTGTGCCATTCAGAGCGTGAATGGGCAAGACAAAATATTTAAGTGCCTTTGAACGGGGTATGGTAGTAGGTGCCAGGCGCACCGGTTTGTGTCAAGAACTGCAACACTGCTGGGTTTTTCACACTCAACAAGAATGGTCCACCACCCAAAGCATATGCAGCCAACTTGACACAACTGTGGGAAGCATTGGTGTCAACATGGGCCAGCAACCCTGTAGAATGCTTTCGACACCTTGTAGAGTCCATGCCCCGACAAATTGAGGCTGTTCTGAGGGCATAAAGAGGGGTGCAACGCAATATTATAAAGGTGTTCTTAATGTTTTGTACACTCAGTGTATAAGCCTACTTACTATATATTGACCCATTTTAATAAAGTAAGCCCTGCACAGACAAACACACACACACAAACAAGGTAGTGGCTATTTACGGTAATGTTAGTATGATTCAGGCAAGCGGCAGCTCCACCGGTGTGCCAACATTCCGACTGTAGAACAAGAGCTCACCTTGGGCAGCTGTGTGTCTGCAGCTGGCCCGCAGTAACCACGGCAATGTGTTTGATTGACAGGTGGCCTGACAACTCCATTCAGCCAGCCACCTGTTAGCTGTCAATCAGGGCGGCCATCCCGGGGCTATTGACAGAGCTGTCAGCCTGGGCGAGACATGTCTGTCAAAGCTCTCCTCTCCTGCTCTCCCTCGCTGCCTGGCAGCCCACACTCTCCCCCTCCCTCACATTCACTTCTTTCTTTCTGTCTGTCTGTCTGTCTGTCTGGCTGGCTGTCTGTCTGTCTGTCTGTCTGTCTGTCTGGCTGGCTGTCTGTCTTTCCTTCTTTCTGTCTGTCTGTCTGTCTGTCTGGCTGGCTGTCTTTCTTTCTTTCTTTCTTTTCTTTCCATTTCCCTTCTGAGACATGGGTGCCGCTTAATCCCCACAATTCCTTGGGTTTCAACTGTCTTTCTGGGAAATGATCTGTGCTGGTATTGAAGGAGATCACAACCACTTTGCAGGGGACTCTTGCATATGATATGTGAGGTTTGCTTGTGACCAGTATGAGGAAATTATTTACGTCTATGTATTTAATGTTTGTGCTGTCTGTTGTCATTGGTGATTCCTTGAATTCTCTCAAATCCACTCCTCTTTCTCTTCCTGTCTTTCTGTCTTGTCCCGCTCCTCCACTCCTCCCTTCCTCCTCCTTCCTCTCTGCTCACTCATCCCTCCATCTCTGTACCTGACAGGTGACAAGGCCCAGCTGACTGGGTAATCAGAGACCTGTCATATCTGTTAATACCTTGACCAGGCCATGCCAAACCTGGCCATGCTGTACCTTACCCTATCCTACCTACCTGCCTGGGGTGGGGTGATGTGTGACTGAGGACACAGAGTTTAGAGGGACTATTAAAACCTGTGTCTTTGAACAAACTCTGTGAACAAACTTACACACACACACACACCTGACTCAGTATACATCACCCCAAACCTTGTCATGTCAAACTCTTAATTACGTACAATTTCCCTTAAAGCATACCCCATTAATCAATTTTTTTAATTACTCCTAATCGTGATGAATGTTTCACTTGTTATCTTGCACCAAAGCCAATGTCATACTGAGAGGGGTTCACTACTCAGTTCAACAGAAGCAGAAGACACAACGAACATGGGTTGTATTTTGTTTTCAACCTGTATGTATGATGCTTACCTTGTTAATACATTTTGCATAACATTAAGAAATAGCCTTGTCTCCACCAGACCCTGGAGGAAATGTCATTTCTCACTCCCAAACAATTAACCTTTTACTACATCTGATGGGGAAAATAGTCATAACATGTTCAGCACTGATGTGCACAAGTCACAAAAAAGTAAAGATGTGAAGGAACCTCGAGTACATTCAAAGCTTGCCAAGTTAAAGTTGATGCAACTTAATGGGATACCGCTCCCATAACTGTGTTTTTAAGTGTAATACAACTTACAGTAATGTAAGTCTACTCATTCCACCTTTCATTCACTTACTGTAGTGTTCACATTCTGAACATCTCTTTAAAAATGTGCCTCCACAGAACTTCACTAAGGTTAAAGTTGAAATATGGGTTAGCTCTCTCATAATAGTTTTTTCAAGTGTAATACACTCAACCTTTCATTCACATTATGATCTCTTTCCAGTTGGCCACCACATACAGTACTGTAACTCTTAGTTCTAAGAGACAGGTCATGTTGAGCTAGTCAGCCTGTAGGAAGTAAAGGAAACAGTGTGACAGGAGAGGTAATGAGAACTAATGGAACACTAATCACAGGTTGCATCCCAAATGGAATCCTATCCATAATTAGTGCACTACTTTTGACCAGAGCCCTATGGGAATAGGGAATAGGGTGCCATTTGGGAGGCAGGCACTGTGTTCCTCACACTGAACACCGCCCATGAAAAATTCATGCTAATTAGCCCGCACAGTTGTGAAAACACTATTTAAGACTGTTGGCATCATAGTGCCACAGTTTTAACAGATTTCCCCTCTGACAGTTTACAACCTCAGACGTCTCAACTCTTGGATTGAATTCCAAATCATTGTATATGAAAAAACACACCCTCGGTGTACTTGCAGTGACATCTGCTGAATACTGAAATAGTTGGCAGGTAAATTAGAGTGTGTGATGAAGTCAAGCCCACTGTAGAATATACTCACATTCTCAATGCCAGATCTCAAGAGTAGGGACATCTTGTAGAGGTAAACATGGTCTATATATTAGAACAATTCAGGGATATAATGGTTCGCCATATCAACATGACTCTCCATCTTTTACACGTTTGACTGACAGACATGCAGGCCAGGCAGGGCGGGTGGGAGGGGGGAGGCTGAGTACAGAATGCTTTTGACATACCACACGTTTGACAAGACCGTGTGAGACTTAAAGTACAGAATCCAGTCAAGGCCTGTCTGTCAAAAAACGAGACACGCTCCCTCCCACATAACTGAGACATGCGAGTTTAGTCATAGTTACAAAGAAACTAATGCCCGTTAACAGCAACTAGGCACACATTTTGTCCCCACAGCCGCCCATGTCCCGAGGCTGGGATTGAGTGCTTGCCAAAGAACACAAGCTCAAGATTAAAAAAAAATATTACAAATAAAACACGAGGATTATGCCAGTGTGAGAATTGGAAGCTGGTTAATTCTCTGTGTGTACGTACCTCTCTTGTTACAGTAGCTGCAGGCCTGCAGACTGGAGCCCCCGAGTCCTGCACCTGTGCTCTAAACCTCCAGGGGGATTTAGAGACAGGCTGGAAAGAGGGAAGACGCTTTGATGTGAGAGAGAAGAGAGGGGGTGGTGGTAGAGAGAGAGAGAGAGAGAGAGAGAGAGAGAGAGAGAGAGAGAGAGGGCCCTGAGAAACTTTGCTTGCTTGGATTCCAAAACCCACGTACATAATGGGGAGATGAACCTAATCTACATAAATAAATGCACATAGTCATACACAGGAATGACCAGTGGTGTAGTGGAGGGTAAATGCACGTAAAAACAGTTTACACACCTTTTTTATTCTGTGAGTGTTTACCCACCTTTTGTGGAAAAATGCATTAAAAGTATAGGCTGATGACAGACATTGAATCGGTTAGGTTCATTTCGTACATGGAGCATCAGTCAAATGCTCAGCCAATCGTGTCTGTTTACCCCTGAAGTTAATTTGGGTTTGAGGCCTCCTCTCTGCTATTTGCAGATAAGACCTGTCTTGCGTTATAAACGTCTGCACCACTGCAAACTCCATTAAAAGTACTTCACGGGGGATGTGATGCAGTTTTGAGTTATGACCTCTAATTGAAATCTATTTTACCAGACGATACACTGCTAACTGACAGTACAGATACTAGGATATTCACTAGACATGTCTTACACTAGAAACGTGGCTTGACCCTCAAACCCTTTTATTGTGCATCTTTATATATTGAGGGACAGACCGGTGAGGGTTTTTTGATGAAATCATGTCAGACCCAACCTTCAGAAGTGGAAAGTTTCCTCTAGTGGATGGTTCTGTATCTTGATTTGAAGAGACAGCCACGTCCTTGACAAATATACACCTGTCATTGGGTCGTCACATTGCATTGTCAGTGTCACACAAGCGAGGCTATGAAAGTGTATGTGTGTGATTGTTTGTGTCTCTCTTCGGGATACATTTCTGTAAACGTCGATGTTTTACTTTGCCATGCCAAGCAACACATTGAGAAGTAGATGCTACCCCCTAGCTGGGAGAACTTGTTATTTTGAGTTGGATACAATTTAGATAAATTAGATTAACTAAAACCACGACACAACATCCTGACTCCTTTAGATGATCACTGGGGACGTCCTAGAGACTCATTTTTGTTTGCATGGCTTCTGTTTGTCAGGCTAGGGTAGAGTGGGTGAGGACTGGACAAGCCCTGTCTGCTTCTGAAGAATAGGTCTCTCTCTCTCTCTCTCTCTCTCTCTCTCTCTCTCTCTCTCTCTCTCGGCAGTGTTGGGGGAGGGTCTGGTTATGGGGACTGAGGGAGGGGTGGGTGATGAGCTGCTGCAATAATAAGCAGATTTTAACGATTTACTATAAATCAGCCGCAGTAGGCTCTGCTGGGGGAGACTAAAGGGGATGATAGCTGACTCACACACCTCGCAAATGTCTCACTGATGATGTGTGTGCTTCAGATCATCAATCACCGGGCTTAGTGTGCAAGTACGTCATACACACACGCACATACACACTCAAACACATGTATGCAAGCATGCCCGCACACATACACATATGCATCCATGTATGCACGCATGCACACGCAAGTATGCATGCACACACACACCGTACCATATGTTTCCTTTGCTGTAATGCTCCTCTTGAGACAAGGGACAAATCAATCATGAGTACGTAAGTTCAAGGGGGTAAGGGATTGTCTGGTCGGTTTCTCCCTATTCTATTGATCTCATTTTACTGGCATCATCACCAAGCTGTCTCAAAAACCCTGGGACAGGGATAGATTGAAAGTGTATGATTGAAAGATCAGAGAAGGGTGACATTCACTGTTATCTCCCCCCTCACTGTGAATGACATTGAAAGTGCCAAGAGTTTTTGGGTTTCATAAAGGATGTTCAAACACTAACAAATCAGGTTGAATATAACCTGGCACACGGATGTGTTTCATTCTCTGGCATTACAGAGATACACATAGTCCTTGTTTTCTTGTCTCTCTGCATAGCTTCACTAGATGTCATATGTCTGACTCTGAAGGTGTTGGTGCCATCTCTTGCGCCATGGGTTGATGGGAAAAACGTTGAAGTGAATCCTTCTTGACAGCCCACCCATAAGTGTTGAGGGAGAAGTAGAGCGGTCACACAAAATTCTACTTTAAAAAAATACATGTACTTATTGCTATCTTTGTTGTCAATTTTTTTGCACAATAGTATGTGAAGGTATATTCCCTTATATAATTGTATAAACTCTTTGAGTGAGAGAATGGAACTATTCAAACAAAGGACCGGAAAGAAAGAAAATGATCAGGGGTGAGAAGACAAACATGTTGAATACATTTTTTAGATTGATGATCTTGACATTGTTATTGTTGCCTCCTAAAGATAATATAGTGCAATGTTGAGTAATGATGATTCAGAGCAAAACAGATACACAGACCACTTAGTACTTCCTGTAATGAGCATGATTACTGTCTGTTTTGGATTATTAACGTTGTACTTCTTCTTAGAGGTCAGGCTCATCATTAGTTAAACTCTAATGAAAATATAATTTCATGTATTTTTCTATCAGGTCATGGATATCATTAAATCTCAGATAAACAACTTTAATTACAGATTGATACGCCATTAATCTTGAGTGCTTTTGATGTCATTAAAATGATAACATTTTATATTTAATATATTATAGCTCCTTTTTTGTCTCTTCCGACGTCCTTTTGCTTATCTTTTTCAACTTTTGATATGATTTAATTTTCTGGTCTATATATATATACATATACATATATATATATATATATATATATATATATATATAAGTAAACTGTGTAAGCATGATGGTTTGTTCCTTTGCCATTGCACCAACTCTAAATCATCTTTGCTCTCTCCATAGAGGCTCATAGAGGTCAAGCCAGGGGATATACGTGAATATAGATTTCAAAACATGCCCTCTGCTTTCGACTGATTTGATAATCATCATCATCATCATCATCATCATCATCAACCCCATTAATATGTCTCTGGTCTCATCCCATTATCATGTCTCTGGTCTCATCCCATTATCATGTCTCTGGTCTCATCCCATTATCATGTCTCTGGTCTCATCCCATTATCATGGATCCTTGTAGTCTTTTTCATTATGAAATATCTGCTTAATCACTGGTCAAGCATCCCATAAAGCCCTGGTTCATACGTTATGTATTATTTATTGTGTTTTCATTGTTTCCTTGGAGTCCCCCAGCCCCAGTCTCACTCCTATAGGCTGGGTCAGTCTCAGGTCAGTTGTGGTGTAGAAACTGTGGTTCAGCTTGAAAAGGCTGGGGGTGGGGTCTCTCTCTGTGTGTGTGTGGATTACATTACTGTTTTGCTGTAGTATATTTGAGTTTTAAAAAGGCTTCTAAAGTTTGTAATTTCCACTTACAAATGTCAGCCCTGATTTGCCACAACAAAACATTTGGTGTACGTATGTGTGTCTGTGTGTGCATGTGTGTGTGTTTTTGCGTGCGTGTGTGTGTACATAACATTGTTATCTATAGATGTGTGTCTCACTGCACAGATCAATCAATTGGTTTTCAATGATAATTCAATAGTGCATAATTTTTCAGAACACAAGGTCAATCCCTAAATGGCATTGCAATGTGTAACACAGGCTGCTAAGGACGTTGTGTATAGTACCTGGACACTCAGACGTGCTTCAGCAGAGAGACACTGACTGTATTGTGCGGACACCATGCTGATGGATGGACGGAGTGGAAGCCTCTGGTTCACAGCCTTTGACATTATTGGGTCATTTCTATCTGAGGGAACGTGTGGTCCCGTCAAGGCCCTCTGACACTTCTATACCTTGACAAGCTGTAGCACCTCACTGATGACACAGTGCGTATTCCAAGGGCCTTGCCTCGCTATTAGTGTATGTGTGTGACAGGAAATTGTGGTGCTTCCAGTTGTTAAACGTCGGCAGACAATGTAGGAGTGGAGGGAGCGAGGGGAGGGAGAGATAAGTGACATATTTTCTTTAAACATTAGCCCTAGAAGTCAACAACTTGTGCAGATTACATCTGTATATCTATAAGCATTACTACGACACACTCTTAGAAAAAAAAACTTGCTATCTAGAACCTAAAAGGGTTCTCCTATGGCGACAGCTGAATAACCCTTTTCGAACCCTTTTTTATAAGAGTGTATGTTATATTGTTCAAGAGTTACAAGATCTCTCTCTGTCTCTGTATGTTCATGTGTGTGCCTATCTGTCTGTGTGTGTGTGTGTGTGTGTGTGTGTGTGTGTGTGTGTGTGTGTGTGTGTGTGTGTGTGTGTGTGTGTGTGTGTGTGTGTGTGTGTGTGTGTGCGCGCGTCCCTGAGTGGTCGATCAGTTTCACGGCCCACCCCGGAGACTGGAATACATCCCCAGTGAGAACAAACCTTTAATTGTTTTCCCTGATGTCATATAAGAGAAATTATGCGTTATATAGCATCATCACTCTCCTGTCAGTCCCCCGGATGGATCAAAGTTCCAGCTTAATGGACCTATTGTCGTATCAAGTTTTAATCTCAAAACTTCAGCCTGAGTCCCAAATGTGATTGTGATGTTTTGCCAACTCCCATGACAGAAATGGAGTTGGCAAGAGAGCGCAAACAGATATAGGCTATCAGACAATAACTGTCACACAGTATATACTACAGTATATACAGTACATGACTCCAACACCATCATTAAGTTTGCAGATGACACAACAGTGGTAGGCCTGATCACCGACAACGACGAGACAGCCTATAGGGAGGAGGTCAGAGACCTGGCCGTGTGGTGCCACGACAACAACCTCTCCCTCAACATGATCAAGACAAAAGAGATTATTGTGGACTACAGGAAAAGGAGGACCGAGCACGCCCCCATTCTCATCGATGGGGCTGCAGTGGAGCAGGTTGAGAGTTTCAAGTTCCTTGGCGTCCACATCACCAACAAACTAACATGGTCCAAACACACCAAGACAGTCGTGAAGAGGGCACGGCAAAATCTATTCCCCCTCAGGAGACTGAAAAGATTTGTCATGGGTCCTCAGATCCTCAAAAGGTTTTACAGCTGCAACATCGGGAGCATCCTGATTGGTTGCATCACTTCCTGGTATGGCAACTGCTCTGCCTCCGACTGCAAGGCACTACAGAGGGTAGTGCGTACAGCCCAGTACATCACTGGGGCCAAGCTTCCTGCCATCCAGGACCTCTATACCAGGCGGTGACAGAGGAAGGCCCTAAACATTGTCAAAGACTCCAGCCACCCTAGTCATGGACTGTTCTCTCTGCTACCGCACGGCAAGCGGTACCGGAGCGCCAAGTCTAGGTCCAAGAGGCTTCTTAACAGCTTCTACCCCCAAGCCATAAGACTGCTGAACATCTAAACAAATGGCTACCCAGACTATTTGCAAATGGCTACCCTCTTTTACGCTGATATTACTCTCTGTTTATTATTTATGCATAGTCACTTTAATAACTCTACCTACATGTACATATTACCTCAACTAACCGGTACCTCCGCACATTGACTCTGTACCGGTACCCCCCTGTATGTAGCCTTGCTATTGTTATTTTACTGCTGCTCTTTAATTATTTGTAACTTATTTTTTAAATATTTTTCTTAAAACTGAATTGTTGGTTAAGGGCTTGTAAGTAAGCATTTCACTGTAAGGTCTACACTTGTTGTATTCGGCGCAAGTGACAAATAACATTTGATTTGATTTGATTTGATATGACACCTCCCTCCAATAAGATCTTCAGTTTGGCAATCCATGAAGAAGTAGTATCTGCTTTTGGGAATTTAGGGGAACAATCAGAAATATGGTGTAAAATCAGCCTCTAAAGTCCATTGTTCACATTATAGCTCTGTCGAGCAAGATGAAACATCATTGAGCAAGCAAACACTGAGTCGAGAGCACAGAGGATGGGTCCTGCGAGCAGAGAATGAGCGCCGCGAACGCACAGACCAGTCTAGAGCGCCAACATTTGGTCGAGAGAGCAGAGGATGTGTCCCGCGAGCGGACAGGCCAGTCGAGAGAGTAGAGTATTTGCAGGTGTGACTTTAGGCGAGCAGAACATCATTGCCGCAGATCAAAAAGAAAAATGTCTGAAGCAAAAAATATGGAACCGTTAGCAAATAAACATGGTTGAAACATATTAAAAAAAAATTGAAAGCATCAAATTGTCTACCAACAATAGTCACGTCTTTGCCAAGTTTTCAGTCTCAGTTTCTCAAGTTGCTCTCTCTCCAGTCTTGGCACCTTTGGGTTTCAATTTCTATTTTTTCTCAATTGGATTTCAGGCTGGTGGGGGGGCGGGCTTAGAGGCGGGTGCATGTCTAGAAACCTTACATTGGTCACTTAAACTCAGTGGCGTGTATTCATGGTTGCCAAGGGAAGCCAGGCTTCCCCCAAAAATTTAACAATACATTTGTTTAAAAACATATCAAATCATTTATCTTTCGTCTCTCTTTGTTTCATAATTTTCCTTCGCACGAGGATGAATGTATCTCACCGGATAAAGCATCCAAGCGAACGAAACTGCGTGTCTCTGTCTGTATGTGTAGGCCATCTATCTGATGCGGTCTGGTCCAAAAAAGTATGACATTGTTGCCACCCGCAGCATTGAATGCAATGGAAGCCAGCGAGCATTTGGCCTCCCTTGATAAAAAACAGTATAAAATAATAGTAAATCAGCATTGAGATAAACTGTGTGAGCTCAACTGTGAATGGTCCTGATGCACCAAAAAAAAGTGTCAAGGGAAGGCAGTTTGGATTTGGCGTTACTCCTATCAAATCACATCGAGAGCATATGTCATTGACGGAAACAACTTGAATTGTTGCATCTCGTTATGTTGTCCTCCAGTGGCTAGCTAGATTGCTAAAATTGACCCTTTCCTAAATTAGCGATGGATGGAGATAGGGATTTGGACTTGTGGTTTTACTTAATTCTCTGTACTGGCCAATAATTATAATGGCGATTCTGATCCATCCACTAATTTATACATTGTGCCCTTAGCTGAGAGGACAGAAGTTCAATATTAATTTTAAATTTATTTTTATTTAACCTTTATTTAACTAGGCAAGTCAGTTAAGAACCTGAGAGGATGGAAGCTCAATATATAGGATAATGTTAACTAGCTAACGTTGCCCATGAAAGGAAGTTAGGCTAGCGACCAGGCATTTTAGTCAGGTAGCCTAAGACAACAGAAAATGTAAGTGTGTACAGCATGACAGAGTAATAGACCGTTTCGTCAACATGAAAGAGAGGAGGATGGCATTGGCGTTTCTCTACAAGTAGGGAGAGTCAAACATGTTTTTCTACTTGCACGAACGTGCTCGCACGCACACACACATGCACACAGAAATCAGAAACATAGACAGTCACATCATATTTAGCTTACGTTGATTGGACTAAATTGCTTTTGGTATCTTTCAGTTGTCACTGTATTAGACTAAGCATAGGTGATTTGAAGATGTGTTGAAGTTGAAATGGAATAGTGGAGGCAGCTCTTGTTTGCTTTGCTACTTGTGGTAACTATCCGTGGTTCTAAATCAATAGTTGTTTAGCGGTCAGAAAATGTTGGAAACATTAACTTGCTTGACCTTGCTGTAGGTCATGTAACTGTTTGTTACATGCAATATGCTTTGTGGTCTTCAACAGGGTTGCTCTCCGTTTTTGTGATGAAACAAAGGTGTGGTTGAATTTATGTCTTCTTTTTGTCTCAGCCTTTAGGCCTATATATCACGGTGGCAAGGCATATGAACTAACAGGTTATAGAGCAAACAACGCAATTATCACAACAAATATGTTGTAATATGGCTTTTTTTCTGGCTTCCCCAGTGATTTACCCACGCACTGCTACTGTTTGGAGGTCTGAGGAGAGGAACCTTGGGTCCTCTCCTCTGATGGGATTTTAGAAAGGTGGCACGGAAATAAGGAAAGATAAAATGGCACAGAGCTGTTGCATGTTTGCCTCAAAATGGAATGGCAGACGTCACTATGAGGGACTGAGCAGAGGCGTACAAGCCATTTGTCAGTATTGAGCCATAAAAAACGTAGAAACTTCCTTAGACCTTAAGTTAAGAAACACATACTGTAAATGATCATACAGGTATGTTTAAGGATGTTTAAGTAGTCATACATGACTTTTGGGAGTATGGTGCCATACCTTTAGCTCCCTGGGGCAGCAGAGCTGACACGCTAAAGATGAAGTTGAAGCAGATGTCTGTGGAAGGGGTCTTGACCACGCTCGGTAACTCTGGGACATGTCCCGTCACCTCCCTCAGAACCAGTGAAGATCTCCAGGTTCTTACAGTGGGGCATCAGCATAACCCATAGAGAGGACAGAAAGAAACAGAAGATTGAATTAGATTTAGTATGGAGTCAAAGGGCTGAATCCCAACATAAAATCTTTGTAGCTCAAATTTTTATGCAAGTGACATCAATGCATGATTTATGCAAAAGCCTCAGTTGTGTCTAGGTGTTTAACAGTGTGTGTGTGTGGGAACTAACTGAGTTGATGATTGTGTATGGGGACTGGACATCACTGAGTCCAGAGTAGAGGGGCAAGCTCAGACAAACAGTCCAGTCCATCCCTGCCTTGAAAACACTGGTCTGAGGAGCACCAAATATCTGAGACGAGAGCAAGAGAGGGATGTCACAAAACACTGCACTAAATTACACACAAAAAAACTGTGTGCAAACAAAACACAAGAATATAATACAGGGTGTATACAGACTCAGAGTAGACTCATATACACAACACATATATCCTACACTACACACACACATGCATATACAGACCCATTACTCACTCTCAACAAACATACATAAAGAGAGAGACTAGGTGTGTGTTTACCGTGATCCAGGGTGGAGGAATATCATCTGGTTGTTGTCATCAGGCATGGTGTTGGCACAGCGGCTGTTTGTTGTGATCACACTGGGAAGCGTCACTGTCATCAACATCTCTTCCCACTGGTCCGGTAACTACGCCAACACAACAGGTTCATAGACATTGGAGTTTGATACCCCTGGTCAGGACTCCGCTGAGGAAGGTGCAGGGATACATATAGTATATCATGAGTTGTGTAAGGCACAAGATGAGTCAGGGAACATCCATTACCCAAAAAGCCTTAGAAGAAAGTTACATCAAGGTCAAAGGTGACTCACAGTGTAATGTCCGTGGTTCAGTTGTGGAAAAGAGTCAGGCGCAGGAGGTAGTTCACGTAACCTGTAACACACCTCGTTCACTCTCCTCAGGACTTTAAATGGCCCCACAAACCGCGGACCCAGCTTCCGGCATGGCAGGCGAAGGGGCAGATTTCGGGTCGAGAGCCAGACCCGGTCCCCCGGTGCAAACACCGGGGCCTCAATGCGGTGACGGTCCGTGCTGGCTTTCTGGCGCAGCGCGGCCTGCTGGAGGTGACCATGGGCGGCTTCCCAGGTCTCCTCCGCGCGCTTGAACCACTCGTCCACCGCAGGAGCCTCGGTCTGACTCCGATGCCATGGTACCAGAACCGGCTGGTTAGTGGAGGAGTGGCGAAGCAAGTTCTGTGCCATTTTGGCCCAGGGTACGAACGCCGCCCACTCCCCCGGCCGATCCTGGCAATAGGACCGCAGAAACCTGCCCACATCCTGGTTCGCTCTCTCCACCTGCCCATTACTCTCAGGGTGAAAACCCGAGGTAAGGCTGACCGAGAACCCCAAATGTTCCATGAATGCCCTCCAGACTCTCGACGTGAACTGGGGACCTCAATCAGACACTATATCCTCGGTCACCCCGTAGTGCCGGAAGACGTGGTTAAACAGGGCCTCTGCAGTTTGTAGGGCCGTAGGGAGTCCGGGCAGAGGGAGGAGACGACAGGACTTAGAGAATCGATCCACAACAACCAGGATCGTGGTGTTCCCCTGAGAAGGAGGGAGATCAGTTAGGAAATCCACTGATAAATGTGACCACGGCCATTGTGGAACGGGTAAGGGATTTAGCTTACCTCTGGGTAGGTGTCTAGGAGCCTTACACTGTGCGCACACTGAGCAGGAGGAAACATAAACCCTCGGGAACTTGGGCGAACTCCTGGGCGCATCTTGTCCCCTGTCTCAAGTGGAAGAGCCGCTCCCCCGCCGCTCTCCCCTCGGGAGGATGGTCAAACACAGCTTGGATGCGACGGGTTAACTCTTCAAAGTGGTCCAACGCCGTGTCTCCCTCTCCCCACACAGCGTTGGCCCACTCCAGGGCTCTCCCAGTGAACAAGAAGCGCCCATCAACTAAATCTTGCAATAAATCATGTGGAAATTTAGCAAACTTATTGGAGTAACCCTGGGTTGTAACTGTCATGGTCAAAACATATTGATACAACAGTAGCTAAGATGGGGAGGTCTGTCCTTACTCCTGGGCGCTTCTTGTCCCCTGTCTCAAGTGGAAGAGCCGCTCCCCCGCCGCTCTCCCCTCGGGAGGATGGTCAAACACAGCTTGGATGCGACGGGTTAACTCTTCAAAGTGGTCCAACGCTGCGTCTCCCTCTCCCCACACAGCATTGGCCCACTCCAGTGCTCTCCCAGTGAGACAGGAGACAAGAGCGGACACTCTCTCCCTTCCAGAGGGAGCTGGATGCACGGTGGCCAGGTAGAGGTCCAGTTGTAGCAAAAACCCCTGGCACCGTGCTGCTGTCCCATCATACTGGGGAACATACAAGAACAAACGATACAACCTAACATTCACGCACAATGGGAAGAAGGGAAGGAAGGAATATAAACAGTTGCGTGATTGGGAGAAATTGACAACAGGTGTGTACAATTAGACAAAACCAACAGAACACATGAAAAGGGGAGCGATGATGGTCAGAAAACCGATGACGTTGACCGCCGAACACCGCCCGAACAAGAAGAGGGGCCAACTTCGGCGGAAGTCGTGACACACAGGTGAAAGGTGACTCCTCTGCCTTGTATGTGTAGTGGTACAGGGCTATGAAGTAGAAACCTGACTCCACCTTGTCAGACATATATTCTTTACACACACCTTCTGACCCGTCTCCTGAGAACAACTGCAGAGTGAGAGAGTAAAAATAAGAAATGTCATAGACATTCAATTGGAGTTGAAATGTTTTAACATCCTAGTGTCAATGTTAATACTGACGCTGTATCAAAAGAGACAACTATGGATTATAATTTAGCCAAATAAGTGATAACATACTACATGTTGGTCTGAGCCGAGCTGTACCAATCCACGCCTCTAGTCAGTCAATACGGCTCAGTACTGAACAGCCTGCTGTCATTTCATGCCCAACCCTCGTTGTGGAGAGTTATCCTCCTGTAGGTTCACTTCATCCCTTACCTAACCTGCTTCTACACAGTCAGTATATAGAACCATCCTCTGTATAGAACCATCTTTCTAACCAAATAGACAGCAATTGGTTAAATTCAATAACTCTACTTGACAAATGTCTTAATAACAATGCCTCCATACAGCGTCAAAGCAATTAGAGTATCTCTCAGTATCACTAATGATTCAGTTATGGGGGGATTGATAGAAGTCATGGTTACCTGCAGGAAGTCCCCAGAGTGAGGTGCATAGAGGAGAGCCAAGGGACTTGGAACAGAGTGGACTCCTGTATCTCATATCTCTGTCAGCTAAGCAGAGAACAACTTCCCCACCACATAGTGAAAGTGGGCCTGTATGGAGGGAGGGATCGAGAGAGAGAGAGAGAGAGAGAGAGAGAGAGAGAGAGAGAGAGAGAGAGAGAGAGAGAGAGAGGTTAGAGGTCATTCTCTTTTATTGTAACTGCACAAAACAGCGGCCCGAGTAAAAGTAATAAAATCTGTATTTCAAATAGACTATCTCAAAGTACGCAATTCACGGTTAACAATATTGGTTATTTAGTTTGATCACATCTTTACTAATGCTGCAGAAATGTGCTTGAAAGCAGTATCCAGATCCATCGGATGTAGTGATCACAATATAGTAGCCATATCTAGGAAAACCAAAGTTCCAAAGGTTGGGCCTAATATAGTGTATAAAAGGTCATACAATAAGTTTTGTAGTGATTCCTTGCTGATGTAAAGAATATTTGTTGGTCCATGGTGTGTAATTAGGAGCAAACAGACATAGCAGTTGACACATTTATAAAATCGCTTATCTCAGTTACTAATAAGCATGCACCCATTAAGAAAATGACTGTAAAAACTGTTAAATCCCTGTGGATTGATGAGGAATTGAAAAAATGTATGGTTGAGAGGAATAAGGAATGGCAAATAAGTCTGGCTGCACAACCGATTGGCAAACGTCCTGCAAATTGAGAAATCATGTGACTAAACTAAATAAAAAGAAGAAAATTCACTATGAAACAAATATAAATGACAAAGAATGATAGTAAAAAGCTTTGGAGCACCTTCAATTACATTTTGGGAAAAAAAGGCAAACTCAGCTCCATCATTCATTGAAACAGATGACTCATTCATTACAAAACCGACTGATATTGCCAACACCTTTAATAATTTTTGGCAAGATTCGAAAACGTAGGCATGACATGTCAGCAACAAATTCTGACACTACACATCCAAGTATATCTAACCAAATTATGAAAGACAAGAATTGTAATTTTGAATTCCGTAAATTGAGTGTGGATGAGGTGAAAATTGTTGTTGTCTATCAACAATGACAAGCCATCGGGGTCTGACAACTTGGATGGAAAATTACTGAGGATAATAGCGGATGATATTGCCACTCCTATTTGCCATATCTTCAATTTATGCCTACTAGAAAGTGTGTACCCTCAGGCCTGGAGGGAAGCAAAAGTCATTACGTTACCTAAGAATAGCAAAGTCCCCTTTACTGGCTCAAATAGCCGACCAAATCAGCCTGTTACCAACCCTTAGTAAAGTTTTGGAAAAATTGTGTTGACAACAGACTTTCAGCACACTTATAGGGAAGGACATTCAACAAGCACAGCACTTACACAAATTACTGATGATTGGCTGAGAGAAATTGATGATAAAAAGATTGTGGGGGCTGTTTTGTTAGACTTCAGTGCGGGTTTTGACATTATCGATCATAGTCTGCTGCCGGAAAAAAAGGTATGTGTTATGGCTTTACACCCCCTGCTATATTATGGATAAAGACTTACCTGTCTAACAGAACACAGAGGGTGTTCTTTAATGAAAGCCTCGCCAACATAATCCAGGTCAGGTGTAAAGTCAGGAATTCCCCAGAGCAGCTGTCTAGACCGCTTATTTTTCAATCTTTACTAATGACATGCCACTGGCTTTGAGAAAAGCGTGTGTCTATGTATGTGAATGACTCAACACTATACACGTCAGCTACTACAGCAACTGAAATGACTGCAATACTTATCAAAGAGCTGCAGTCAGTTTCAGAATGGATGGCAAGGAATAAGTTAGTCCTAAATATTTCAAAAACTTAAAGCATTGTATTTGGGACAAATTATTCACTAGACCCTTAACATCAACTAAATCTTGCAATAAATCATGTGGAAATTTAGCAAACTTATTGGAGTAACCCTGGGTTGTAACTGTCATTGTCGAAACATATTGATACAACAGTAGCTAAGATGGGGAGGTCTGTCCATAATAAAGCGCTGCTCTACCTTCTTAACTTCTTAGGGAACAGTAAGGTGATTTGGTGCGCCAGCGCCCCACTCCCGACACTACCAGGTGAAAAGCAAGACAAAATCCAAAAGTTGAATTATTAAAAATGCACCAATATACAAGTGTTTCATACTCATCAAAAGCTCTGCTTCTTGGCAATATCACAGCGTTGTCGGATTTCAAAAAGGCAGTCTCTCTAAGTGAGTCATAAGCCACCAGAATGCAATTTCCGGATGGAAAATTCTCAGGTTTTTGCCTGCCAAATGAGTTCTATTACACTCACAGACAAAATGTTAACACTTTTGGAAACCTCAGAGTGTTTCCTATCCAATAGTACTAATTATGTGCATATCCTATCTTCTGAGCCTGAGTGGAAAGCATTTTACTTTAGGCACGCCAGACTCTCAAAAACCGACCCCTCAGCTGCTGATCCCCAACAAGTTAACAGCACTATCAACAAGGCAGGTCCTACAGGTTCTAATGTGGTCGCAGGACTACTGTTCAGTCGTGTGGTCAGGTGCCACAAAGAAGGACATAGGAAATTGCAATTGGCTAAGAACAGGGCAGCACAGCTGGCCCTTGGATGTACACAGAGAGAAAACATTAATAACA
Organism: Brachymystax lenok tsinlingensis; assembly: GCA_030435695.1. Classification (NCBI taxonomy): domain Eukaryota; kingdom Metazoa; phylum Chordata; class Actinopteri; order Salmoniformes; family Salmonidae; genus Brachymystax; species Brachymystax lenok. The sequence goes on along the minus strand of CM059793.1, from coordinate 38,963,729 downwards.
TGCATGTCAATCTCTCCTGGCTCAAAGTAGAGGAGAGTGACTTCATCACTACTTGTATATGTGAGAGGTATTGACATGTTGAAAGCACCGAGCTGTCTGGTAAATGACTAGCCCACAGCCCAGACACCTATGCGTACCCCACAAGACATGCCACCAGAGATCTCTTCACAGTCCCCAGGTCCAGAATGGACTGTGGGAGGTGCACAGTACTACATAGAGCCATGACTACATGGAACTCTATTCCACATCAGGTAACTGATGCAAGCAGTAGAATCAGATTTAAAAAACAGATAAAAATATACTTCATGGAACAGCTGACTGTGAAGCAACACAAACATAGGCACAGACACATGCATACACACACATGATAACATACTCACTAAACACTCACGTACACAAAGATGTTGTGTTGTAGATACAGTGAGGGAAAAAAGTATTTGATCCCCTACTGATTTTGTACGTTTGCCCACTGACAAAGAAATTATCAGTCTATAATTTTAATGGTAGGTTTATTTGAACAGTGAGAGACAGAATAACAACAAAAAAATCCAGAAAAACGCATGTGAAAAATGTTATAAATGGAATTGCATTTTATTGAGGGAAATAAGTATTTGACCCCCTCTCAATCAGAAAGATTTCTGGCTCCCAGGTGTCTTTTATACAGGTAACGAGCTGAGATTAGGAGCACACTCTTAAAGGGAGTGCTCCTAATCTCAGTTTGTTACCTGTATAAAAGACACCTGTCCACAGAAGCAATCAATCAATCAGATTCCAAACTCTCCACCATGGCCAAGACCAAAGAGCTCTCCAAGGACGTCAGGGACAAGATTGTAGACCTACACAAGGCTGGAATGGGCTCCAAGACCATCGCCAAGCATCTTGGTGAGAAGGTGACAACAGTTGGTGCGATTATTCGCAAATGGAAGAAACACAAAATAACTGTCAATCTCCCTCGGCCTGGGGCTCCATGCAAGATCTCACCTCATGGAGTTGCAATGATCATGAGAACGGTGAGGAATCAGCCCAGAACTACACGGGAGGATCTTGTCAATGATCTCAAAGCAGCTGGGACCATAGTCACCAAGAAAACATTTGGTAATACAGTACGCCGTGAAGGACTGAAATCCTGCAGCGCCCGCAAGGTCCCCCTGCTCAAGAAAGCACATATACATGCCCGTCTGAAGTTAGCCAATGAACATCTGAATGATTCAGAGGACATCTGGATGAAAGTATTGTGGTCAGATGAGACCAAAATGGAGCTCTTTGGCATGTTAAGTTTTGCGTAGGTTCAACTGAGATAGGAACGATAGTAAACCCGAATTTGGTTAAAACAATTGTTTAATACAAAAGCTATTTGAATGGCAAATACAATTTCCGTATATACGGGTTCACTGTAACATCTCGCAGGACGAAACAAAATAACTGCCTTTCTGCTGATAACATGGGTATATGTTCTGACAGAGTTAGTTCCTGCTTCGTGAGCCGGCCTATCAGAACAGTGCCTGGGCGTGGTTTAGACTTGCCGGGCCAATCAGTTTCACACAGGCTGGTCCCCCTTTTGGCGCTCTGTTTGATTTATCTTCCTTCTTGACATTTCAGTACTTTTCCACCAGCCAGGGTCTTGTAGTAAATACCTCACACCCCCCACTTAACCACAAGTCAGCAACTTTCTCAAGATGTCCGCACAGGGGTTACACATACACAAGTCCTTACAGAATAACCCCCAATATGATTATTAGCAATTAGCAATTGTCAATACTATTATGGTATAAAAATGTCAGAACCCCACAGGCATCAACTCAACTCGCCGTATATGGAGGAGGAGGAATGCTGCCTATGACCCCAAGAACACCATGCTCACCGTGAAACATGGAGGTGGAAACAGTATGCTTTGGGGGTGTTTTTCTGCTAAGGGGACAGGACAACTACACCGCATCAAAGGGACGATGGACGGGGCCATGTACCGTCAAATCTTGGGTGAGAACCTTCTTCCCTCAGCCAGGGCATTGAAAATGGGTCGTGGATGGGTATTCCAGCATGACAATGACCCAAAACACACGGCCAAGGCAACAAAGGAGTGGCTCAAGAAGAAGCACATAAAGGTCCTGGAGTGGCCTAGCCAGTCTCCAGACCTTAATCCCATAGAAAATCTGTGGAGGGACCTGAAGGTTCGAGTTGCCAAACGTCAGCCTCGAAACCTTAATGACTTGGAGAAGATCTGCAAAGAGGAGTGGGACAAAATCCCTCCTGAGATGTGTGCTAACCTGGTGGCTAACTGCAAGAAACGTCTGACCTCTGTGATTGCCAACAAGGGTTTTGCCACCAAGTACTAAGTCATGTTTTGCAGAGGGGTCAAATACTTATTTCCCTCATTAAAATGCAAATCCATTTATAACATTTTTCACATGTGTTTTTCAGGATTTTTTTGCTGTTATTCTGTCTCTCGCTGTTCAAATAAACCTACCATTAAAATTATAGACTGATCATTTCTTTGTCAGTGGGCAAACGTACAAAATCAGCAGGGGATCAAATACTTTTTTCCCTCACTGTATGTGGTAGTGGAGTATGGGCCTGAGGGCACACACTTTGTGTGTTGTGTATTCTGTAATTAATTAATGTATTGTAACGTTTTTAAAATTGTTTAACTTCCTTAATTTTGCTGGACCCCAGGAAGAGTAGCTGCTGCCTTGGGAGCAGCTAGTGGGGATACATAATAAATACAAATAACAATTTAGTTTGGAGTTTGATCTCTCTTGGCTCCTCCTCACCCCATCTCATCTTCCCCAGTGAGCCTTCCCTGTCTGTTCTCACCCTAACTCTCCCTCCTCCACCACTCCCTACCAGTCATGCTGGTCTTGCAAATCCTCCTACCCTACTAACCCCTCGTTAACTTAGCTAGCAAGCTACAATACTCTTGGTTAAACCAAAGATACTGGTAACTTGAATATGTGGTTAAGCGTTAGCTAGCTAATTAACTAGCTAGCTAGTTAGCTCCTAGCTAGCCACTAGCTGAGACCAAATAACACCTATTTCAATTTCAATATTAAAATCCTAATTGATTAGTTGGTTGGTTATGTTCTCTACAGAAAAACTATAAAGCTTACCTTTTTATCGTCGGCCATCATACCTACTTCACCACCATCACCTTGCCTTTCACCGTAAACATCAGCAGCCACAAAGTTAAAATTGTCAGTATTGTAAAAATGAATGAAAACAAAAATTAGCTTTTTGTCTTAATTTAAGGTTAGGGTTATGCATAAGGTTAGCAGTGTGGATATAAATTGTAGAAATAGGCAGAATTTCCCTTACTGAAAAAACTGCTTCTGTCAAACAGTTGTGGCAAACCTTTGGCCAATTTTACGCAAATTTGCAGGAATCTCATATTTTCACATGCAAATTAGTTTTGTGGCAAACTGTTGCGGTAAATTTGCAGCAACTTGTGAACTTCTGGCAAACAATTCTGGCAAACTTGTGGTAAACATTCTGTTTGCTGCAAATTCAGTATGAATAGCTAATTAGCTCCGGTTTTTGGTTACTGTGTGTTAAACAACATTGAAATGTATCTACATAAACCAAATCACAAAAAAGAAACGTACTTCACAGTACCAAATGTAGTAAATATACTAAACAACATGTATTCAATGTCTTTAACCTGTTACGGACCGATTTTGACAACATCCGGTGAAATGACAAATTCAAATTATAAAAATACTAATTTCAAACATTCATGAAAATACAAATGCTGCACACCCTTCAAAAGCAGACTCTTGTTAATCTAACAGCACTGTCAGATTTCAAAAAGGCTTTACGGCGAAAGCAGAACATTTGATTGTCTGAGGACAGTGCCCCACTCAAAAACTCAATTAGCATAATAACATAATCAGCAGAGGTGTCACAAAACTCAAAAATAGCATAAAATAAATTGCTTACTTTTGATGATCTTCCTCTGATGGCATACCCAAGCGTCCAGGTTACACAATAAAAGGTCCTTTTGTTCGATAAAGTTCCTCTTTATATCCATACAGCTCCGTTTGGTTGGCGCGTTTTGTTCAGTAATCCACCTACCCAAAGGCTTTCATCCATGCAGACAAACGATATCCCAAAAGTACCTGTAAAGTTTGTCGTAAAAAAAACAATTAATATTTTGGCATCTTAAAAGCTAAGATTAGTTATGCCTAATATGGCAATTCATATTATTTTTCCAAAATGAATTATTGTTACTGAAAGAAATGCTGGGTTAAAAATATCCAATTTGGGTTCATTCAACCCAGCGCCTTGGGTTGAGCGCTTGACCCAACTGCTGGGTAAATTAGACTATATTGCCGGGTTAAAACAACCCAGTGTGACATAAACCCAGAGCATTTTGTTGAGGGATTGACTCAGCAGTTAGGTAATTCTTTACGTAATCCTGGGGTTATTTTCAATGTCATCCTAATTTCTGTTTTGCTTGCATATTTTTGTTATCTCTACCATCCCACCCCCTCCATTTCCTACACATGTACAAGAATATATATCATTTTTAAGTAGCACATTGAAACAAAGCTAAATGTATTATTTCACAAGATTTTATAAGACAGGACTGATTATTAGAATTTGTTTATATTATTTCATGAACCAAACAGTCCGAACATCAGACTAAAGCCTCAGTTGAAATTGATGTGCACACTCATATTGCAATTTGAGAAAAACAAAGCTTTCATCCGTGTGACACGGTCTGTCTTAAGTGGTATTAACACAGATCTGTCTATCAAACAGTGCCAGAGCACTTTGGCTATCTTACTGTAGCTGACAGCACACACACACTCACAATGCTATTTTGACATACAATAATGGTGTACATTTGGATCGAGTTAAAACCTTGTTACACAGAACAATAATAAAATATTACATGTGAAGGTCACTCTCCTAATAACATGGACTAATGACTCATTACGTAATAACTGTATTTCATTCATAAAGCACTTTTCACAATCCCCAAAATGTAACATTTGTATTTAAAATATATTGTTGTGATAGAATGAAAACGTACCAGAAAGTGCTTCAGTAGTTGAACTAAAGGCAAATGAGCCGGATACCTTTACTGTAGGCAAAAAGCAGGCACAAATGCATTAAAAAACAAACCAAAAGTCAATCTGAGAAAGTCATACAGACCTACTGTATAAATGGTGCCCTAACAGCATATTAGCATCAAAATGAGACGCTGGCTCATCCATCCATTGATCTATTAATTCACTGGAACACATCAGCCGGAGGGCTGTGCTTCCTCCTGTCACTTTTTACACTACATACAAGAGCAGATACTTATCCATTATTGTTCAGTGGAAAAAATACATGCTTGCAACAGTCTTACTGCGGGGGATTCTGTTCCTGGCACCTGATACACCATGGTCTGTAGAAATTCCCATGCTGTGGCACAGTGGGAAAGTTGATATCAAACACATAATAGGACTTGAAGCACACATCCAGTGCCCCAAGCAGTGTACCCTTATCCAATGCCGGTCCACTAATGACTGAAAACACCCGTGAGCAGTCCCCAAGAGCCAACACAAATGGCTAGGGTCTGGTCACTTCCGCCTGGTGCAGGTACTCAACCATGTTGGTCCCAATCTGTTAGAGAAATCATTTGATTTTAGAATATGAGGACTTGTGCAAAGCATGGAGGCACACTGACAATACCATCACACAAAATGGATTTTGTATTTTTACGCGGGAAATGGCGGTGGAAAATCCTTTATACGCAAATATTGCTATTGTAACCATCACATCGATGTCAACTTGAGGTCATGCAATGATATGTTGTGTGGTCCTCCCACTACGACTCGGGAAAGCATGCAGTTTATTTGGCTAAAAGTTAAATAAATGATGATGAACTTCAGAGGATGGTGAATCTACAAGGGGATGAGCTTCACGCTCCTTTCCAATAAATATTGAGGGTCTTATTCTCAAATCAAATCAAATTGTATTTGTCACATGGGCCGAATACATCAGGTGTAGACCTTACAGTGAAATGCTTATTTACAAGCCCCAACCAACAATGCAGTTAGAAATAAAAGAAACAAATAATTAAAGAGCAGCAGTAAAGTAACAATACCGAGGCTATATACAGGGGGTACCGGTACAGAGTCAATGTGCGGGGGTCACCGGTTAGTCGAGGAAATTGAGTTAGTATGTACATGTAGGTAGAGTTATTAACTATGCATAGATAATAACAGAGAGTAGCAGCAGCGTAAAATAGAGGGGGCAATGCAAATAGTCTGGGTAGCCATTTTATTAGATGTTCAGGAGTCTTATGGCTTGGGGGTAGAAGCTGTTTAGAAGCCTCTTGGACCTAGACTTGATGCTCCGGTACCGCTTGCCATGCGGTAGCAGAGAGAACAGTCTATGACTAGGTTGTCTTTTACAATTTTTTTGTGCCTTCCTCTGACACCTCCTGGTATCAAGGTCCTGGATGGTAGGAAGCTTGACCTCAGTGATGTACTGGGCAGTATGCACTACCCTCTGCCTTGTGGTCAGAGGCCGAGCAGTTGCCATACCAGGCAGTGATGCAAACAGTCAGGATGCAGCTATAGAACCTTTTGAGAATCTGAGGACCCATGCCAAATCTTTTCAGTCTCCTGAGGGGGAATAGGTTTTGTTGTGCCCTATTCACGACTGTCTTGGTGTGCTTGGACCATGTTAGTTAGTTGGTGGACCATGTTAGTTAGTTAGTCCAAGCTCTCAATCTGCTCCACTGCAGCCCCGTCGATGAGAATGGGGGCATGCTCGGTCCTCCTTTTTGTGTAGTCCACAATCATCTCCTTTGTCTTGTTCATGTTGAGGGAGAGATTGTTGTCCTGGCACCACACGGCCGGATCTCTGACCTCCTCCCCATAGGCTGTCTCATCGGTGATCAGACCTACCACTGTTGTGTCACGGCTAACTTAATGATGGTGTTGGAGTCGTGCTTGGCCGTGCAGTCATGAGTGAACAGGGAGTACAGGAGGGGACTAAGCATGCACCCTTGAGGGGCCCCCGTGTTGATGATCAGCGTGGCGGATCCACCTGTTGGCAGCCCAGCAGGAAGTCCAGGATCCAGTTGCAGAGGGAGGTGTTTAGTCCCAGGGTCCTTGGCTTAGTGATGAGCTTTGAGGGCACTATGGTGTTGAAAGCTGAGCTGTAGTCAATGAATAGTATTCTCACAAAGTTGTTCCTTTTGTCCAGGTGGGAAAGGGCAGTGTGGAGTGCAATAGAGATTGCATCATCTGTGGATCTGTTGGGGCGGTATGCAAATTGAAGTGGGTCTAGGGTTTCTGGGATAATGGTGTTGATGTGAGCCATGACCAGCCTTTCAAAGCACTTCATGGCTACAGATGTGAGTGCTACGGGTTGGTAGTCAATTAGGCAGGTTACCTTTGTGTTCTTGGGCACAGGGATTATGGTTGTCTGCTTGAAACATGTTGGTTCAGATAGTGAGAAGTTGAAAATGTTATTCTTGTGATGTGATGCTTGGCTGCCGTTTGACAAATACAAATAATATCACTCTTATTCATAATAATCTCATAATGTAGATAGCGTAGCTCCAAGCTGTTGGCTAGAGAGCATGTGCCAAGACCAGAGTGGGAACATTTGCCATATAATGCAACAGTTGAAAAACAGAAGATTTTAGAATATTTGTATGAATATCTGTCGCAAATTGGATGGAAACCTAGCTAGTGTCTTGGAGTGTGCAGTTATGCGTAACAGATTTTGGAATGCTGTTCCTTTCATTTAAGGCTTACAAAATGCCATCATATAATTTCCCCATCAATCTCCTTATGCCTATCCACTATTTCAACTTACAGGCTGCAAGTCAATTAAATACTTTCTGGTCTCATTGAAGCTGGGTCGAAATGTCTTTCTGCCTAGCTTGTAGACTAGTGTTGGGAGGACCACTCAGAAGTCTTAAAGCGATGTCACCTTGTGTATCTGGAGAGAAGAATGTTTAGAGAATAACTTGATTGTTTCACGCTAAAAATAAATTAGCATCTGAGGCACCACTAGCAGGGTCATTTGAAACTATACTTGCACTTTGAGAATATCTTGCCCCTGCTTCTCTCTGGTATGGCGAAGCAAAGTTTTTTGCCCTTGAAGATCACAATCCAGTTATCAGTGAGTTTCTCCGAGCAGTTCGGGTTTAAAATGTAGAAGTCCTGAGCAATCTGTAGTAAAGCAGACAATTACTTTTTTTAAAATATTTTATTTTAGTTATAGATTTTTTTCACAAACAAAAACGGAAACGCCCGTGCTCAGGTCTGTTCAACGCTGGTCCGACCAATCTGATTCCACGCTTCAAGATTGCTTCGATCACGTGGACTGGGATATGTTCCGCATAGCGTCGGACAACAACATTAATGAATACGCTGATTCGGTGAGCGAGTTTATTAGCAAGTGCATTGGTGATGTTGTACCCACAGCGACTATTAAAACCTTCCTCCTCAACTTGACAAGTCCGACTAAAGCTGCTACTGAAACTATTGAAAACCAGTACAGTAATGCTTGCTAACTCAAGCAATCCCCATGTAAGCACGAGAGCCTGCCAAATAGCTTGGTTAAATTAACCCAGAAGGAGAATAAGTAAAATCTAGCTATGGTAACTTAGCTAGCCTGCTAACTTTAGCTAACGAGTGAAACAGTGTCCAAGACAGTTCAGAAGAAGTGTCAGACTTAACTAGCTAAGGTAGTTAGCTAGCTAACTTTAGCTAGGTACCATTACAAACACATATTCTGCAACAACACTTCAGTAAGCTCGCGTTGCGAGAATGGTCTCGAGGCTAATGTTAGCCTGCTATCTAACGTTACCGCAGCCAGAGATATTAACACAGAAAATGGCTCGCTAACGGTTGTTAGCAAGCCATTTTAGTCTGTCGAAATAAAGTACGCCTTTTTCCACTCGTCAGTCACTCAGTTCCACTAGAACTAGAATACTTTCACGTATTCTGGTGGACTTCACACACTGGCTGGGTCAGATATTCATAGCCCAACCTTAATAACCCAGCACCAACAATCCAACCTTGCTGTATTTACAGAAAACTACCCAACTATTGACACAATGCCTGCAACCCAGCAATTGGGTCATCCAAACAACCCCAAATGTGTTAGATTGTAACTTACATCTCAAAGTCATGCATGCAAGAAGCCTTGACCTGTCTGGTGCACACATATTTCTCTGTCCTTAGTTTGAATGAAGGCCTCAATCTGAGAATAAGACATGCATTTACTTACCTTATCAATGTAGAAGAAAATACACTAATTTATCACTCAAAAAAAGTGTTATGAGTGACTGCAGGGTGTAGATGCATCCTCCTCCCAATACAGCCTCTTCCAACACCAAGGCTAGAGGAAGGGTATCCATCTGCAATAGTAAAGTTTTGCTTTGATGTCAAATCAACTCATATTGTTGCTAGCTGGCTAGCTACCTACCTTAGCTAGTGTGCAAGCTAACATGCTACTGAACCATGACAGTAGCATATTGACATGCATATTGGTATTAACAGACAGTGACATATTCACCTAAAAATATTGTATAAGTGTTAAGGAAAATCATTAGTTGGCTAGCTACCTATCACATGAATTGTACTAAAATGTGATAGTTAACGTTAGCTAGCTAAGCGCTAGCCAGTCAGTCAGTGGTGCTGACAGATTGAAACTGGTATCAACAAAATGTGTTTCACTCAATCCCATAAAACATGACATTGCTAACTAGTCATCATTTAGCTAATAAAATGTACAAGTTTATTACAAAGTTAGACACTGACTGGACAACTTTGGTAGGTACTGTAGCTAGCAAGATAGCTTGGTTTCCATTTTCCAACAGGTTACTGGTCTTGGAACTCATGTGTTCACCAGAAACAGCTTCTGGTAAACTGTTTGCCACTAGAGGAAATAAATATTCCTGCCACAGGTTTGCCACAGTTTCAAATATAATCTTGAGAAAACTGTCTGCCAAGAAAAAATTCTGGCGAACGGTTTGCCACTAGTGGCAATAAATATTATTGTTGCCCAAGGTTTGCTACAAACTTGCAGTATGTTTGCAGCAACAAATTCATTTTTATAAGGGTTAGCCATAATAATTATGACTTTGTGGCTGTGTTTTCACCTGTAATAAAATTATAGTAAAAGATTGCAGTTGCAAGAGCAAGATTTTTTGATGTGAGAGTTGTGTGGGGATGTAATGTGTTTGTGAGATTGCAGTACCTTCTGAGTCTTGACATGCAGTAAGTAGCTCTGTAAAACAAACAAAAATCTCTGCTCTCAAATTAATATTTTGCGTGCAGCAATGATGTTCTGCTCGCTCAAAGTCACACTTGCCACTAAAATTTCAGTTGCGCGCTCCATCTGCCTGTGCTCTTGTGGGACCCATCCTCTGCTCCCTCGACCACATTCTACTCTCTCTCGAGTGGTCTGTGTGTTTGCTGCTGCATGTTTGCTGCACTCATCCTCTGCGCTCTTGACACAGTGTTTGCTTGCTCAATGATGTTTCATCTTGCTCGACAGCACCATCTCGTGCAATGGTCTTTAGAGGCTGATTTGACGGCATACAGAGATACTTCAACTATCAGAGCATTATGGGTACTGTAGTACATCATTCTCCAACTGTATTAGCATGTACTCCACTTTCCTCTCAGCCTCTTATGTTATTTCCCTCAGTGCACCAGTGTAGGAAATAGTAGTCTCAGAGTGAGTGACAACTCTGACTGAATTACCCTTCACCACCCAAGAGAGTGCAAGTCTGGGTCAGTTACCATTAACATGCACATCCAGGGAGCTGTGGAATGGGGGTTGGAGAATGGGTGTAGTGGTGCCCTGTTAGTGTTGCTGCTGATTGGGTAGGCAATATGCCATAGTGACAGAAACATACATAACTCATACAGTACAGAACAGTAGGCACCCACCACACCATACTGTATGCTATAGTCATGACCTTATCAAATTTGAGTCATCTCATCAAATTAAATCTAATATAATTTGAGTCATCTATCATTACAAATAATGTTGTACCAATGAAAGACGGACTATTTCCTTTCACATAATGTACTATACATTATGACAGATATTGGAAAACGAATTAGGCAATAGGCATACAGGAAGATTACTTCTTCTTTTCAGAATTCTGAGATATTGTTGACAAGCAACAACGCTTCAGTGAGTGAAAACATTGCCACATTGCATTCTCCCAAAAAGAAAATTATTTGGCCGACCTTATTGATTTCACAACCAAAGGCGGAGATCAATGAAAAGAAACAGGCTGAGACAAAGAATGGCATTTAAGGAGGGGGAGAAAGAGCTGACATTTTCTCCATCACTGTCATAACCCTCCGTCATAAAGCAGCCGCAAATATTAAAACATTGTTCATCTGCGCGGGAGTATTGGCAGCAGAAATTGTTTTCTCCTCTGTGTGATACTGCGTCTGAACTCCCAGAGCGCTCCCTAGGGAAGGCAGATTGGTGCCTGTGACATATCAGCGGCAGCATTTACACACACCTGCCACTCATCCTACTCATCCCTAATATTCACTGTGGAGTCTGGAGAGTCTGTAGAAGGCAGATAGGAGGAGCACAGGATGTCTGTTGGACTGACTTCAAGATGGTTGGGTGTGGCATTGTTTATACTGTATTCTACTTGAGTAATTAGGTATGCTCAGTATATCCGTGATCAATCTGCTGTGTGTGTGTGTGTTTACACATGCATATGCCTGCGCGTGCTTGTGCAATGCACATATGTGTGTGCATGATCCTCTCTGCCTGCAATCTGTTTTGAACTCTGTGTGACACAAGGGAATTGCAGGGTCATATGTCTATTTGTGAAGATAAATTATGCTGCTCTGCTCTAAGGGCCCGATCCCGAGTTAGAAATGTATGCCTTTCCTACGCACGCCTTTCCTACGCACTTCTTAGTATTTGGTATTTAGACTTAAAGCCAATTTTGCTTGATCCAGTACGCAATTGCGGAGCCTCCGGAGGCTTGCGGAGGCCAAATCGAGCTCGGCATGACGATGCCGTGAGCCTCCCAAATGTTGTAACAATGCAGAGGGCTCTGTCTAGCTCCACATTGACATGCCTGGTTGACAGTAGGAGAGTGCTGGAGGTCCTGTATAAATACAAACTCACTTCCTTGACAACTTCCTTCACAACAGCTCTGCGCTGCTTCGCGAAGCGCAAGAAGCATGAATGCCTTGACTTCTGTAGGGGCCATATCACCGTAAATGTTGCATGGCCAATGCAGATGTCGGATTGACTATGCAGCACCTTTAATGTAGGCTTATTTTGCTGGGGGGCAATTGAGAGATTCGGGATGGGCTGGCTGCAACCTGGTTTCAGAGCATTTGTTATTATTCTGTACATAAAACAAATCAATTTAGTATGATATGTTATGCTTCGTATGGTATGTAAAATTTCAAACGATGTGTTACAACCATTTCAAACGATGTGTTACAAATTACAATTCATATTATATGTTACAAATTTGCAAAATGTACAATATGTTACAAATTTCCAATACATATGATATATTACAAATTCTAGCTAGGTGGCTAATGTTAGCTAGCTGGCTAATGTTAGCTAGGCTAGGGGTTTGGGATTGGGGTTAGGGTTAAGTTTAGGAGTTAAGTTAAAGGGTTAAGGTTTGGGTTAGGGGAAGGGTTAGCAAAAAGGGTTAAGGTTAGGGGGAGGATTAGCTAAAAGGGTTAAGGTTAGTGGAAGGGTTAGCTAACATGATAAGTAGTTGCAAAGTAGCTAAAAAATAGTAAGTAGTTGAAAACGTACTAATTAGCTAAAATGCCAAAGTTGTCCGTGATGAGATTCAAACGACGATCACGTTATACGCCCACCCATCCATCCTACTCAAGTTTTTGCATTAAGTAGCCATCCATCTTATGTAACCATACCAAACATAACATATCATACTAATTTGAGTGTCCTGGATTTAAATTTACTATGTTACGTCTAGTCTATGAGACCAGACTGGAAATGTAGGTTGGAAAACGGTGCAGTCTTATGTCAAGCAACGAACTCCAACATCTCCGAAGAGGTATAAAGGTCTTGTCTTTTCGTTTAGCCAGTTGCTTGTAATTAGCTGGATAGCTATAAAGATTAGCCCTGAATCACTACAAGTGGTGTGGTGCAGACCAATTTATTGGATGTGTGTGACAGCTCCCCGAAGCGCAATAAGTATGAATGCTCTGACATCTGCGGAGGCCGCAACTCAGTAAATGCTGTACGGTCACTGCAGACGCCAGTTTGACGGTAACATTTTTCAGTTGCGGAACGCGCTCTGTAGGTGTGGCTACCTTGCACCACTGGCGGTTCTGGGGGCCAGGGGGCCAGTGCCCCTGTGACAACAATTTTGGACCCCCTTGTGGCCCCCCTAAATGTGGAGTATGAAATAATTTTTGCATAATTTTTTTTTGCTATCGTTCTTTTTTTACATCCGTTATTAGACAGTGGCAACGTGGAACACTAATTAAACCCACACATTTACTAGAGGGACATGGTCTTTTGCCTACTAATGCCTGCAATGAAGTGAAGAAAACGATATGACAACAATAACGTCTAATGTAACTGGCCCCTCTAACAGTACATCTGGCCCCAGCTTGGCCCCCCCAGTTGAAAGGGTCTAGAACCTCCACTGCCTTGCACACATTCCATTCAACCACTGAAAACACTCACACTTGCTGGCAAACACATTTTCTCGTGAATATTCCATTCAATGGGGTTTTCGGTACATACCGTTTATCTTAAGCCATCGCTTTAAATACGGTGCACCTTTTAGTTTGAATTTTGTGAACTGACTAGAATAGGCCTATATCGAGAGAACGAGTTAAGAATATTAGAAATAAATGAAAGAAAGCTTTCTAAATATATGCATATTTGTCTCTGGTATATTTAAAAATAGTCTGATTTTGTAGATTATTTAGGTTTAGGAAAATATTTATGAATCATAAACTGGTTTGGAGAGCCTTGATTCATTGTGAAAATTGCCACATTCAGTTCTTCAACCCATCAGTACATATAATTATAATATGGAGAATAGTTTACAATAGAAGCCTATAACCTCGTCTATTGCCTGCTCTAAGCATGGAACTGTGTGAAGACGCCGCCGTCTTGCCTCATGCGTCGGGTTCAAACTGTTACGACTTGGTCTGCGCTCCTCAATAGCAATTTAATTAGCCTACATGTTTTTTTTTTATATATTATCAACTGTCCTCAGAAACAACCTAACGGTTGTGACGGCGTTTACTGGGTAAGCAAATTAAGGTAAACTTAACAATGTTATCAAATGGAACAATAATGTAGGCTACACCAACTGAAGGGAACGAACAGTAAATTGGCAGTTGAATTATGTGTGGTTATTAGGCCTACTGATGGTCGATTGCTGATATTTAACATGATAGAAATAGGAGACATTTGAGAGTGTCCCTCCCTGCAAGTTAAAAGGCTATACAATTTAAATTTTGCATTTCATGAACTCTCCTGTGTGAAAGTTGATATGTTGATATGCTTCAGTTTGCTAACATGTGACTGGTTTCACAATTGTCTCCAGCAATCATAAGATAAAACAGATCCAAAACAAGTGTCATTTATATTTACAATCCCCTTATCCAAACGTAATACTCATTTACCTAGCTCTTGTCAATAGATCTTATCAAGTTGTCAATTACAGTGCTATCCACTTGGAACTGGTAGGTTCGCTAGACCTTATTCATCCTTTCCTCTTACGTAAAGGTGTTCGAATTAAGTCAATTAAGGTAAGAATACGCATAGAGAGAAAAGCGCATAAAAACTATGCTCCATTTGCACACCTAACTCGGGTCAGGAATTACCCCCTAAGAGAATTACAAAGAGGATGTGCCCTGGAGTAGTCCCACTCATTGATCACTCATAGTTACTATGTGTTCTTTACAGGCCCTCCATGGTCATCTATGGCCAACCTATGGTCCATAGGGCGTGTTTAATGGGTCCTGGTCAACATCTCCATGATGGCCCTCAACACTGAGAGAGAGGCAGGGAGTGACGAAGAGCAATGCTGAGAGGAGAAGGTAAAAGAAGAGAGGATGTATATGACTATTAATCTTGGTAGAACTCCTTTTATCTATCTGCTCTCTGTATCTCTTTCTCTCTGTGAAAATTATCACCCCTCTCCTTCTTTCCCTGCTTCCTCCCCCCCTCTATCTCTCTCTCCACCCCCCCTCGCTCCTCCCTCCCTCCCTCTCAGGGATGTTTGATATCTCAGGGCGGATGCAGGAGACCACACAGCAGGTGAACCCTCTCTAATACTCCCCTGTACCATCTGCTGTTGGTCACGTGACCTCACCGCCAACCCCGCTCTGCCTTCCATGACGCCTCATCAAAGTCTGGAACATCCATCAATCAAAACCAGGAGAGAGCAGTCAAAAGACGAAAAACAGATTACAAAGGTCTCGATAGAGAGCGAGGAACACGTTCAATTAGCATGCTGTTAACCACAGGAAATGATTTCTGTCAAAACTGTCCTTACTGCAATTAGGCTATGTTAATTATGTATTTCATTAAGTAAAGTGGATTAGGGGTTGTGTTGATGAAATCATGCAGGGGTCTGCTGGAGGCTCAGGTATAGAGGACAGAGAGGATGGCAGGCATGCAGGGCTGGACGGATGTCTCTGTCACTGGTCAGCCACACTGTTCTACACCCTATCATGCTCTACAAATACTGTGGTTTTACCCCATCCAGAGGTCTATTTCATTGCACTCATTCATAAGTACAATTGTTTGCTGTTTGTCTGTCTACCTTTTACTACAAAGTGATACTAGTGCAACTGTACTTACCTATATTGGAGTAAAATGAGTCGAGGAGGACATACATCCAGTACTGGGATGTAAACGTCCTCCCAATCCAGCCAGTCCAGTTCATTCTCAGGTGAAAACCATAGCACAAAATGCAGAGCACATTTCCCATCTCTATCTCCCACACACACTCTCTCTCTCTCCATCCCTCTCTGTCTCTCTCTCGCTCTCTGATGTTTTATTTGATATCCCACAATAAAGCCTCCCTTTGAACTGCCATCAATTGTGTATGGATTTTCCCTCCGAGGAGGAGAAGCAGAGAGCTGTCTGAAAGGCCTCCAGTCCCCCAGGCTGCCTGCCCGGCTTCATATTGATGCAGAACACTATTGCCATCCTCATTGCTGGATCAATCAGTCACGTCACTGTTGTTTTATGGCAAGGGCCACTTCACAGAGGAGCAGCCTGACAACATGACCACTGAGGATACTGAGGGTTGCTGAAAACGCTACAGGAGGATAGGGATTGGGGAGGAAGGGAGAAGGGAGGGGGATTCAGATTCCAGACTTGTCAGTCATACAATTTTCCTCTCTCTTTCTCTCTCTTTCTCTCTCTCTATCTTAATTCAATTCAAAGGGCTTTATTGGCATGGGAAACATATGTTTACATTGTCAAAGCAAGTGAAATAGATAATAAACAAAAGTGAAATAAACTACATAAAATGAACAGTAAACATTACACTCACAAAAGTTCCAAAAGAATAAAGGCATTTCAAATGTCATATTATGTGCAAATAATTAAAGTACAAAAGGGAAAATATATAAACATAAATATGGGTTGTATTTACAGTGGTGTTTGTTCTTCCCTGGTTGCCCTTTTCTTGTGGCAACTCTTCTTGTGGCTGTGATGGCACACTGTGGTATTTCACCCAATATATATGGGAGTTGATCAAAATTGTGTTTGCTTTCTAATTTATTGTGGGTCTGTGTCATCTGAGGGAAATATGTGTATCTAATATGGTCATACATTTGGCAGGAGGTTAGGAAGTGCAGCTCAGTTTCCACCTCATTTTGTGGGCAGTGTGCTCATAGCCTGTCTTCTCTTGAGAGCCAGGTCTGCCTATGGCGGCCTTTCTCAATAGCAAGGCTATGTTCACCAAGTCTATACATAGTCAAATCTTTCCTTAAGGTCAGGTATTCTTCCACTGTGTACTCTGTTTAGGGCCAAATAGCATTCTAGTTTGCTCCGTTTTTTTGTTAGTTCTTTCCAATGTGTCAAGTAATTATCATTTTTGTTTTCTCATGATTTGTGTTGCTGTCCTGGGGCTATCCTGGGGTTCTGTGGGGTCTGTTTATGTTTGTGAACAGAGCCCCAGGACTAGTTTTCTTAGGGGACTCTTCTTCAGGTTCACCTCTCTGTAGGTGATGGCTTTGTTATGGAAGGTTTGGGAATCGCTTCCTTTTAGGTGGTTGTAGAATTTAACGTCTCTTTCCGGATTTTGGCCTAATTCTGCTCTGCATGTATTATATGATGTTTTACGTTGTACACTGAGGATATTTTTAGCAGAATTCTGCATGCAGAGTCTCAATTTGGTGTTTGTCTCATTTTGTGAATTCTTGGTTGGTGAGCAAACCCCAGACCTCACAACCATAAAGGGCAATGGGTTCTATAACTGATTTTTAGCCAGATCCTAATCGGTATGTTGAATTTTGTGTTCTTTTTGATGGCATAGTATGCCCTTCTTGCCTTGTCTCAGATCTTTCACATCTTTGTGGAAGTTACCTGTGGCACTGATGTTTAGGCCGAGGTATGTATAGTTGTTTGTGTGCTCTAGTGCGACGGTGTCTAGATGGAATTTGTATTTCCTGGCAACTGGACCTTTTTCGGGAACACCATTATTTGAGATTTACTGTCAGGGCCCAGGTCTGACAGAATCTGTGCAGAAGATCTAGGTGCTGCTGTAGGCCTTCCTTGGTTGGGGACAGAAGCACCAGATCATCAGCAAACAGTAGACATTTGACTTCAGATTCTAGTAAGGTGAGCCCGGGTGCTACAGACTGTTCTAGTGCCCTCGCCAATTCGTTGATATATATGTTGAAGAAGGTGGGGCTTAAGCTGCATCCCTGTCTCACCCCACGGCCCTGTGGAAAGAAATGTTTTTTTTTGCCAATTTTAACCGCACACTTGTTGTTTGTGTACATGGATTTTATAGCAGACCCTCATGCCAGATTAAGTCAAAAGCTTTTTTGAAATCAGCAAAGCATGAGAAGACTTTGCCTTGGTTTGTTTTGGTTTGTTTGACAAACAAATTAGTGTGTGCAGGGGGATACGTGGTCTGTCGTACTGTAATTTGGTAAAAAGCCAATTTGATATTTGCTCAGTACATTGTTTTCACTGAGGAAATGTATGAGTCTGCTGTTAATGATAATGAGAAGGATTTTCCCAAGGTTGCTGTTGACGCATATCCCACGGTAGTTATTGGGGTCAAATCTGTCTCCACTTTTGTGGATTGGGGTGATCAGTCCTTTTGGGTCCAAATCTCTCTCTCTCTCTCTCTCTCTCTCTCTCTCTCTCTCTCTCTCTCTCTCTCTCTCTCTCTCTTTTCTTATGTTGGTCGCCCTGGCCAGGTTTAGCCTAGGATACGGTCTGATATGCTTCTTAGAGAGCGGTGGGGCGCTAGCACTCCCGACCACTACCCGGTGAAATGCAAGGCGCCAAATTCAAAATCCAAAAGTTGAATTATTAAAATTTCATCAATATACAAGTGTTTCATAGTCATCAAAAGCTCTGCTTCTTGGCAATATCACAGCGTTGTCAGATTTCAAAAAGGCTTTACGGCGAAAGCACCACATTTGATTGTTTGAGGATAGCACCTCACATATTTTTCCATTACCATAAATTCAGAAGCATTCACGGTTCACAGAAAACACATTTCACAGCGAAAACAAATCAATTACCTTTTGAAGAACTTCTGCTGAGGGCTTCCCAAGTGTCCAACGAAGACAATCCATGGTTCTTTTGTTAGAAAAAGTAATGTATTATATCCATAAATCTCCGTTTGGTTGGCGCGTTATAATGAGAAAATACAGCCTCCACTCTTCACTGAAACGTGAAGAGAACTCGTTCAACTTGTACCTATAAACTTGTCCAAGAACAATCAAACATAATTGTAAATGTATCCTTAGGAACACTTTTATGTATATATAGTATAATATTTCAACCGGAATATAAACTGGGCGATAAGAAAGGAAAAAACCACAGAGCGCGCCAGCCGGGAACGCACATTTTCTTCTATTGACATCTGTGTGGCCACTTCCTTATTCGTCTTCTTCTACAATCTAAAAGCAGCTAAAAAGAATCAAAACACTTTCTCGAGACTGTTGACATCCAGAGGAAGCAATAGGTACTGCATTCATATGCCCTTATATGGGCATTTTCATAAGGGAAGGGTTCCAAATGAGGCAATGTGTCACAGACAAAATGTTAACACTTTTAGAAACTTCAGAGTGTTTCCTATCCAATGGTACTAAATATGTGCATATCCTATTTTCTGGGCCTGAATGGGAGGCATTTTACTTTGGGCACGTCAGGCTCTCCAAAACCGTCACCTCGTGCGCTGCTCCCAAAGAAGTTAAGCAGTAACACATCAGACACCACAGGATGTCCCTGCCATACCATGTGATGTTCACTACCTACATACCTACCCCATCTTCTGTCACATTGCCTTGGGGGCTGTAGGCACAGCTGGGGCCCCAAGGGCATGATGAGTGTTTCCTTTCACTGGCTGTCAATCCATCAGAGAGGCAGCTCACTCACTGTGTGTGTGTGTGTGTGTGTGTGTGTGTGTGTGTGTGTGTGTGTGTGTGTGTGTGTGTGTGTGTGTGTGTGTGTGTGTGTGTGTGTGTGTGTGTGTGTGTGTGTGTGTGTGTGTGTGTGCGCCCATTCTCAGCCTGGGATAGGTGGAGCAGAGAGAGCAGAGCAGAGGGAAGCAGAGCAGACACCGAAGCTCCTCACTACAGTCATCACTCATTGTTCCTCACTAATGAACTCTGTGTGACCTTTCCCTTCTCTCCCCTGGAACGAAAGGTACACTATTTGGCACCTCAATGTTTCACCTTTAAAGTGACAGATTTTTTTTCCCCTACACTGCCTTTTTTTATGAGCTTGAACCCTGTTTAGGGATTGGGATTGAAACTACTACCTGAAAAGATGAACAAAAATATATTTTCTGAATTTGGTTCCTTTGTCCAGCTATATGTCGTCCTTTTTCCTAGTCCCTGTAATTCCTCTCCCTGACAGAAGGCAATGGTTGCCTGGAGGAGGGTCAGGACACCAGTTGGCATGAATAGACACATTTTTGTCTCAGCTCCAGCTTTCTCTGCTCTGTGTGCCTGCTTCCCTCCACTCACTGTATCTTCTAACTTTTTCCCTCCCTGCAGCCCTCTAAGTCACAGCAGCCATTCTCTACATTTGCTGGAAACTCTCTGTCTGTGACTCACAGATGAATAGAAGACATTGTGCCAAAGCCCAGACTTGTATAAAGCTGTTCTTTAGAGTGACATTTAAAACAACAGATCTATAGTATATGTCCATAGATCTATTATTGTATTGATTTGTGAACTCAGAATGACTGGATGCAATGACCCGAGAAAGAAGCTTGATGTATTTCTATCTTCTTGTGGTCACTTCAGAATATATTACATTTCCCCATTGTTGGGCTTGGTGAATCAAATGGGCTTATTCTGGTAATAGCTTGAGGATAGGGTGCACATGTGTGTGTGAGAGAGAGAGGGAAAGAGAGAAAGAGAGAGAAAGAGAGAAAGAGAGAAAGAGAGAGAGAAAACAAGAGAGAGAGAGAGAGAGAGAGAGAGAGAGAGAGAGAGAGAGAGAGAGAGAGAGAGAGAGAGAGAGAGAGAGAGAGAGAGAGAGAGAGAGAGAGAGAGAGGGATATCAGAGACATAAAACAAACTTGACCTGAGGGGACAGAGTTCAATGAAAGCAGAGTCTGGACACATATGACTTTGAATCTGATTTGTATTGGTGAAAGTGACTCATGGTCAGCTGAAGTGTTATTAGGGATACTCAGAAGGAGAAAAACAAAGACATTAATGCAGAGAAAGGAGGAGGGAGAGAGTGAACAAATTGATCCTAAACAAGTGAAAAGCTAATTTAACACAAACCTTAAAATATATGTGTTTAATTTGCCAATTTAAACGCTTCGACCTACTGAAAGTAGCTATGATTATTAGCTGTATCTGTTTATCTAGAATGGGAGTAGGTACAAATACATAAAAAAATCCATTATATGGTATGGAATTGAAAGGCAATGAAATGAGAGGTCTCCCTTCAATGACACACTTATCTCTCAAAGAAAGAAGTCAAGTAGACCTAGTAGATAACATATAACCATGTCCAGATAATACACAATGACTGTGGAGGTATAAAATTGAGTTAACATGACAAATAAACAAGTACTGTATACATACAGCATTACCTTCACACTCTGATGGTAAGTAGGCATTGTATCCATGTGAATTCCATGTTCCTTTGGACGTGATGTTGTTTCTAGCCATCTCTGTCACCAAGACAGGCACTAGCCATGGCACTGATCATGACTGAGTGGCTCTGCACCACAGTAATGACAGTCAGAAGGGATGGCTGGACACGGAGACACATGTCTGTTCTGGGCTCTTCAAACGTCCACTCTAAACTCCCGCTACGTGTGAATAAAGAGGACAGGAAGTGGCAGTTTGGCAGCGCCAACCAGGAGTGTCACACTCAATTGCGTCCCCTGCCAACTCCAGACACGTCGCATGGCCGAGGAGGTCACAGCGCTAGCTCCGCTTGATTGCCGCTTTTTTCGGGACACTCTGTCTCCTAGACGAGTCGGCGATGCCACCTACACGACACCACGCAGTCGGGAGGAGACAGACTGACATACGGAAGACGCAGAGGCAGAACGACAGCCCGTTTTTGAAAGCTCTGATAAAACATGAGAATGTCTTGTCCTGTTACCCTGACGCACAGTGTCAAAATGTCTGCCTTGTCAAACCACTGTGTCTGTGGTGAAGAGCAGAGGATGTCCTGAGCTTGCCTTCTTTCCTTCTCTGTCCAGAAGCTGAAGGACGTTTAAGACTTTTCAGATGGAAAGGAGGAATTCTCAGTTTCGCTTTTTTCTTCAGCTTTAAGGAATGACTTGGTTTATGCAAATATTGGCCTCTGTATACTTTCTCTCTGTGGTCTACAATAATGTCAAGATACAGTAAATGTTAACTTAACAGAATGTGTAATGCCTCCCTTGTTTTTTCATGCCCATCCTTGACCCACATATATCTCACATGCATCTGTGCAATAGGCTACATATGTGTGAGTGTACATAGGAGAACTAAAAAACCCAAACTACTGTAAACACATGCCAACAACATCCCATTGCTGAACAGCAACCCAAACTGGTCACACCTCAAATGCTTCATAATACCAAGGCTCAAGAATAAGGATTCCAAATTCACTGTTCCAAATGTCAGTTGTCTCAAACAGAATATGATTCTTGCATGTAATAATCCCTTGCCAAATAGAAGGCTAGATAAATTGATTCACTGGCTTTCACACTAATATAACTTGATAAGAGCCTGTCTAAACCATAATGACAGTTGAGATTCATATTGTCAGCCTTGTAATCGTGCCTTATTGATGTGGTTGCTTTGAAATGGCACATTGGAAAGAGCAGTCACAGCTACAGGCAACAGCTTCATATGATGGCCATGTCACCGGACATTGGATTCTATTCTGTAATGTGCTCTTGCTGCGATAACAGTTTTATAGCACACACACACACACACACACACACACACACACACACACACACACACACACACACACACACACACACACACACACACACACACACACACACACACACACACACACACACACACACACACACACACACACACACACACACACAGACACAGACACAGACACACACAGACACAGACACATACACACACACACACACACAGATGCAGTTGTATTAAGCTGATTTATGGAAGGGTAATGCAATTACTCCAATGCCTTAGCTAGATGAATTTTTTGATCCACAAAAACTCACCAGAAAAAAACATGACAACAAATCAAATTGATTTATCTGCTAGTTTAATAAAAGTGGCATCAGATAGGTATCTATCAGATGGGTGGCAGAGTGTGGATGTGGTGCCATGCGGGCAGCGTGGTGCCAGCCAGGCGAGGTGCAAGAGTCGGTCCGAGACGCATCCTCCATGCCAGTGTCCTGAGGGGGTGTGTCCTCATCACAAGTACAGGGAGGTCGTTAGGACCGGCTGTACTAAATCACACACACGCATGCGCGCACACACACACACACACACACACACACACACACACACACACACACACACACACACACACACACACACACACACACACACACACACACACACACACACACACACACACACACAGGCCCAGTGACTGGCATAGCCAACATGGCAGGAAACCAATAATCTGTCAAAGTCAAAAATCATTGATTTGAAAAGAAAATGACTGGTATAAGAAATATGGTGGAAACTCCTTCTTGTAACTCCTTTTAAAAAATGTGGGAAGGAGTGTGCACACTTCAGAAGGGACAGATTATTGGGATGAACGGAGGGAAGTAGGGATGAAGAGCAATGGGGCGGCAGGGTAGCCTAGTGGTTAGAGCGTTGTACTAGTAACCGAAAGGTGACAAGGTACAAGCTGACAAGGTACAAATCTGTCGTTCTGTCCCTGAACAGGCAGTTAACCCATTGTTCCTAGGCCGTCATTGAAAATAAGAATTTGTTCTTAACTAACTTGCCTAGTAAAATAAAAATGTGAAGTCAGTGTACTCTTCAGTGGTTGGGTTCCCATACTTTTGGTTCCTGTCAATCACATCATATCAACTTATCTGAAAGGACACAATAATATATGATATTGTCATGACATCACTTCATTACTTCAGTGCTCATAGCGTCAACAAAGCTTTAACACGAGTGACTAATATCCCTTAAATGCATTCTAGGCTTTCGCACAAATATATTTCCAGTTTAAAGTAAACAATGACAGCCATTATCTAGATGTATTGTTCATGTACCTTCGACAGAAGGGTGAGTTGCCTCTAAAAAAGACAGCATGGTGAGCTGAGGCAGATTTTCCGTTCAGTCAGCACTTCTGTACCGCTGGAGAGATTGCTTAAGGTACCACTTAATGTGCTAGGAGACAGGATCTAATGGATTGATACACAGGTTTTGACATGCTATTTGAGCATGGAGCTCGCTATAATTGGTCATGTCATTGTGCATTAAACTAACGATATATAGAGTAGTGCCCTGAGATGAGTGTCTTTAGCAAATCTGTCAGATATCAGCGCAAAACGCTTCTGACAGCTATCTCAGGATGGAAGCGTCTTGCTGGGCCTCACTGCAACTCAGCAGCATGAATCCCTTTCCCCGCCACTCACCGAAAATGTGGGAAATCTGATTATTTTCTCCTCTTTGTCTCTTCTTAGCCTACTATTTTTATGACCCCCTTGGTTTTTTCTTAAATTAAGCAAAATCTTGAGTTTTAAAAGCCTTTCCTGGATTATGAGGCTGAAGGATAGGCAAATTACCTTGACCCTGGCTGTCATCATAGGATGTGTTGAACCAAAGTTTAGGGTGCACCTAGGTCGCAAGGACCGCTAGCGGGACACCTACGACAACATCCGGAAAAACGCAGAGCGCAAATTCAAAATACAAAAATAGTAATCTTAAACATTCATGAAAATACAAGTGTTGCACACTATTCAAAAGCTTAGAATCTTGGTAATCTCACAGCGTTGTCAGATTTCAAAAAGGCTTTATGGCGAAAGCATTTTATTGTCTGAGGACAGCGCCCCGCATACTTCCTGCATTAGCATAATAACATAACCAGCACGGGTGTCACAAAACAAAAAAATAGCGATAAAATAAATTGCTTACCTTTGAAGATCTTCCTCTGATGGCAATCCAAAGGGTCCCAGCTACACAATAAATTATCCTTTTGTTCGATAAAGTCCATCTTTATGTCCCAAAAGCTCCTTTTGGTTGGCATGTTTTGTTCAGAAATCAACCGTTCCACTCGTTCAATATACAAGACATAGAAAACGTTAAAAAGTTACCTATAAACTTTGTCCAAACAACTCAAACAACGTTTCTAATCAATCCCCAGGTACCCTAATATGTAAATAAACTATAATATTTCACACGGATAATATCCTGGACGATAGAAAATAAAAATAAAATAGAAGCGTGCGCTCTCATTCACACGCACCAAAGAGAAGAGTCCTCTCCAGAATCCACTGACAAAAACAACTCCTACTCCTTGGTTTTTCATAATGAAAGCCTGAAACCTTGTCTAAAGACTGTTGACATCTAGTGGAAACCATAGGAACTGCAATCTGGGAGCTAGATCCCCCTGCTTTCAATAGCATGTCAATGGAAAAAGTGTGAAATCACAAAATCACATTTTCCAGATGGATTTTCCTCTGGTTTTTACCTGCCAAATCAGTTATGTTATACTCACAGACATTCTTTTAACAGTTTTAGAAACCTCTGAGTGTTTTCTACTAATTATGTGCATATCCTAGTTTCTGGGCCTGAGTAATAAGCATTTTACTTTGGGCACGCCAGACTCTCCGAACCTCCGAACACTGCCGTCGCTCCCTAACAGGTTTTGACCAGTGGTGTAAAGTACTTAAGTAAAAATACTTTAAAGTACTGCATAAGTAGTCTTTTGGGGTGTCTGTGCAAGGGGTGTGAACATTTAAAAGTTAAAATGTTTAAAAGAAATTGGGATCCTTAATGTTAAGAACAATCCCTAATGGAAAAACAAATCACAATCACAGCTGGCTCACCTGCCCTTTCTCTTTGCGAATGAATATCCTAGCCTATTCATTGATGATAGGTCCTGCATTACTAAAGTTGCAAGACATTGAAAGCCAAAAAGTTGCAAAATACAGCATTCCATTGCGAGATACAGCTTTTGATTGCCAATAGATAGGCCTAGTGTACAGTTCTGACTGTCTGCCTGGTGGCCAACCTGCCTGTACTGTGCCCCTCCCCTCCTCTCTCCGTCCCTCGCTAGCTCGCTATAAAGATGCGAGTGTTTGTGTTCTCGGAAGTTAAAGCAACTAATCAGTCTCTTTCGACTAAATGTCTTGGTAAGTCAAAAGTACTTTTTTAGGAGAATGTGGTCTGCATGCAGGCAGCAGGCAGTTTAAGATGATTTGATTGGCAGTTCTGGTCGCCTAGTGATGGAGTCCAGCCTCAGAAGCGGCATCTCCAGAGAAGGTTTTGTGTCAGTATTTAAAGAGCTGTAGTGTGCCCTTAATAAAGGCTCTGCATGGTCAATCCGTTGTCTGCAGTGGTTGTACAGCATTTCCTGCGATATGGCCTCTGCAGAAGTCAGGGCATTCCTACTTCTTTGCATAGCAGAGCAGAGCTGTTGTGAAGGAAGTTGTCAAGGAAGTGAGTTTATGTTTAAGCAGGACCTCCCGCCCCTACCTACCGTCAACCAATCATGTCAATGATGAGCTATACGGAGCCCTCCACATCGTTCCAAAATTTGGGAGGCGCACGACGATGCGGTGCGGAGCTTGATTTGGTCTCCGCAAGCCTCCGGAGGCTTCGCAATTGCATCACACCCTCTGTATGGAGTCTCCGGACCACATATTCGCACTAAGCATAAATTGGCTTTTACAGCCAAACAAACATGCAATAGCCGAGGATCTTTCGAGGCTATGACTGCGGTAGATATAACTTAATTGCCTGGCCCTAGCGGTCATACATAGGCCTACATAATAGGAGCATTAATCTGCATTGTAAATTGATGTATAATTTTCTGTATTTGGGGGGGTCGTTTTAACAGAAAATACCCCCAATATTCTTGACAACTTCTACTTATATCCACTACATTCCTTAAGAAAATATGTACATTTTATTCCCATACGTTTTCCCTGACACCCAAAAGGAGGCTACTTGTTACATTTTGAATGCTCAGGCAGGACAGCAATCTTGTCAGGCTCACACACCTATCAATATAACGAGTTATCATCCCTACTGCCTCTGATACTGCGTCAGTAAATTAAAAAAGCAATACTAAGAACTCTATGGGTATCTTCTAGAATGCTAATTGATGTATAGCATTTACTTTTACTTTTTACTTTTACTCATGTATGACAATTTAATAGGTTACTTTTTCCACCACCGTACTGAAGTATTTTTTGAAACCAGATGCTTTTAGACTTTTACTCAAATAGTATTTTAATGGGTGACTTCCACTTTTACTCAACTAATTTTATAGTAAAGAACAACTGAACATACCAATTGGCAGGTGTTTTTTTCTGTTGCTCATTAGAAAAACAAGATTTCGGGATTTCGACGATTCAGCGTTCGTTTAATGACTTCGTCCCCCATGAGACACTGTAGACGTGGAATCCTATTTCACTTCCTCAAAATTCCCCAAATTAATCTAAGATAACTCAAGAAGTGTTTAATACATTTTGCCAAGGATTTTTATTTGTGCAATTTTACATCTAAGTATTGTGTTTGGCAGTGGTGGAAAAAGTACTAAATGATCATACTTGAGTAAAAGTAAAGATACCTTAATAGAAAATGACTCAAGTAAAGTGAAAGTCACCCAGTAAAATACTACTTGAGTAAAAGTAAAAAAATATTTGGTTTTAAATATACTTAAGTATCAAAAGTAAATGTAGTTGCTAAAATAGACCTAAATATCAGAAGTAAAAGTACGAATCATTTAAAAATCCTTATATTAGCAAACCAGATGGCACAATTTTATTTTTAATTTTTATTTACGGACAGCCAGGGTCACACTCCAACAGTCAGATATCATTTAAAAACAAAGCATTTGTGTTTAGTGAGTCCGCCAGATCAGAGGCAGTAGGGATGACCAGGGATGTGCTCTTGATAAGTGTCCGAATTGGACAATTTTCTGTCCTGCTTAGCATTCAAAATGTAACGAGTACCTTTGGGTGTCATAATTTTCTTTATGAATTTAATGAAGTAGAAGTAAAATTTTAAAAATATATAAATCGTAGAGTAAATTACAGATACCCCAAAAAACGACATAAGTAGTACTTTAAGTACATTACAGCACTGGTGTTTGGTGCAGTATTTCTCAAGTAAAAATTTTTATGTAAGCAGTCGGAGCTGCTGGGCAGGTCTGTCTCAATGTCTATGCTATTGGATAGAGAGCAATCAATGCAGCTGTTTATCCAATGTTAGTGGGCAAGTGGACATCGTCAAATCAAGACCCAACCTTAATTTACCCGTTGTGATGTACGGGTGTTCCAAAATCTGTTTTAGATGAGACTGACTTTATGACCAAAATTGTGCTATTTACATTTTGTAGTAAATTTTGACACTAGAATAACTGTTTCTGACTCATATCGATGCCACATAGCCTGTTTTCAAACTGATTCATTGCAGGTATCTTTATTTTTACTCAAGTATGACTATTGAGTACTTTTTCCACCACTAATATTGACAAGATGGTTGAGTGACCACTATATCAATGGGAATCAACATGATATCATCTGAAAACGTCATCCTGGCAAGTTTTCGCATAAAGGTGCATTTTGTTTCTCAATGCATTGTAGTCAATGGGAAAAGATGAGGGTCACAGGGTAGATTTATATCTCAATACATTGCAGTCAATGGGAAAATATGAGTCTCACAGCCAGGGTTGACGTTTTTCTTGTTAATCTCATGGCTGTCTCTCCCACTCCCTACTTCCTCTTTCACTCTCCCTCCCAGTTCTTTCACCCCCACCACCCTCTTCCCCTCTCTCACCCCCCTCTCTCTCTCTCTCTCTCTCTCCTCCTCCTCCATTCTCTCTCCCTCTCTTTCCCTCCGTCCACCTCCTCTCATCTTTCTCTCCCCCTCCCTCACTCTCCCCTTCTCTCTCCTACTCCACCCCCTCCATTCTCTCTCCCTCCTTCTTTCCCTGGCTCCCCTCCTCTCATCTCTCTCTCTCCCTCCTTTCTCCAAACTCTCTGTCTGCTGACTCTCTCTCCCCTCCTTCCTCTCTCTTCCTCCCCTTACCCTCTCCCTCTCTCCCCCTCCCTCTCTCTTCCCTTTCTCTCTCTCCCTCCTCCCCCTCAATCTCTCTCCCTCCTTTCTTTCTTTCTTTCTTTCTTTCTTTCTTTCCCTCCCCCTCCTCTCATCTCTCTCTCACTCATCTTTCTTCTCTCTCCCCCATTCCTCAATCACCCTCTCTCTCTCCCCTCTCGCCCTCTCCCTCTTTTGTCTCTTTTGCTCCACCTTCCATTCTCGCTCCCTCCTTCTATCCCTGTCTTCCTCTCCTTTCATCTCTCTCTCTCCCACTCTCTCCTCTCTCTCCCTCCTTTCTCCCACAGACAGGCCGACATAAAGACATGCAGACAGATAAGCAGAAAGACAGACACAGGCAGACACAGACAGACAAACAAACACAGACAGGCATACAGGCAGGCAGTTAGTCAGACAGACAGACAGACAGACAGACTGACAGACAGGCAGGCATGCAGACAGACACAGGACAGTTTCAAGTAAATCTAAAGAACAAAAACAATATCCTCTTCAGAATTAATTCAAGAATTCATAAGAAGGCTTGCAGTTTCTAGAACTGCAAGACCATTGTGTCCAATGGAGGTGTGAGAAATTATGAATAACCAGACAGTGACAAACATTTTCTGATTATTTATTTATTGATAATAATGTGGGTTAGAGATGTCTTCTTGATTGATGCTGGTCACCTTTAAAAGATGAGAAATGTGTTAAGAGTTTCCGTGGGCGTAGAAATGTTTTGTTGTGCATTTCCCAATAGTATAGGCTCTTTCTGGTCATACATTTAGTGATCAAAAGTTACAAGTACAATGTGATATTGTTTTCTAATTAAAACCTGAAGGTAAATTGTCAGAAATGTTTACCTTGTATTTCTTTGGTTATTGAAGAGGGTTCTGTTCATTTCCTGTTAAGAGAATTGACAGACAAATGGAGCGCATTCGAGCGCATGAATGGTACGGGCAGTGCGGTAGTAGTAGCTTATCCCGGGGGGACGTACATCCCAGATGGTATTTATGCTCTAAAGGATGGGTTTACCACAGTTATTGATGTGTGCTGGTACTGTATACAGTGAATTTGAAAGTATTCAGATTCCTTCCCTTTTTCCAAATGTTGTTACGGTACAACCTTATTCTAAAATTGATTAAATAAAAAGTTGTCCTCATCAATCTACACACAATACCCCATAATGAAGTGAAAACAGTTTTTGAGAAATCTTTGCACATTTATTACAAATTGAAAAACAGAAGTATTCAGACACTCAAAATGGAGCTCAGGTGCATCCTGTTTCCATTGATCATCCTTGAGATGTTTCTACAACTTGATTGGAGTCCACCTGTGGTAAATTCAATTGATTGGACATGATTTGGAAAAGCACACACCTGTCTATATAAGTTGACAGTGCAGATCAGAGCAAAAATCAAGCCATGAGGTCGAAGGAATTGTCTGTAGAGCTCCGAGACAGGATTGTGTTGAAGCACAGATGTGGGGAAGGGTACCATTCTGCAGCGTTGAAGTCCCCAACGACACAGTGGCATCCATTATTCTTAAATGGAATAAGTTTGTAACCACCAAGAATCTTCCTAGAGCTGGCCTCCCGGCCAAACTGAGCAATCGGGGGAGAAGGGCCTTGGTCAGGGAGGTGACCAAGAACCCAATGGTCGCTCTGACAGAGCTCCAGAGTTCCTCTGTGGAGATGGAAGAACCTTCCAGAAGGACAACCATCTCTGCAGCCCTCCACCAATCAGGCCTTTATGAAAGAGTGGCCAGACGGAAGCCACTCCTCAGTGAAAGGCACATGACAGCCCACTTGGAGTTTGCCAAAAGAAACCTAAAGGACTCAGACCATGAGAAACAAGATTCTCTGTTCTGATGAAACCAAGATTGAACTCTTTGGCCATAATGCCAAGTGCCACGTCTAGAGGAAACCTGGCACCATCCCTACGGTGAAGCATGGTGGTTGCAGCATCATGCTGTGGGGATGTTTTTCAGCGGCAGGGACTGGCAGACTAGTCAGGATTGAGGGAAAGATGAAAACCTGCTCCAGAGCGCTCAGGACCACAGACTGGGGGCAAAGGTTTACCTTCCAACAGGACAACGATCCTAAGAACACAGCCAAGACAACGCAGGAGTGGCCTCGGGACAAGTTTCTGAATGTCCTTGAGTGGCCCAGCCAGAGCCCGGACTTGAACCTGATCTAACATCTCTAGAGAGACCTGAAAATAGCTGTGCAGCGATGTTCCCCATCCAACCTGACAGAGCTTGAGAGGATCTGCAGAGAAGAACGGGAGAAACTCCCCAAATACAGGTGTGCCAAACTTATAGCGTCATACCCAAGGAGACCCGAGGCTGTAATCGCTGCCAAAGGTGCTTAAAAAAAGTAGTGAGTAAAGGGGCTGAATATTTCAGTATTTTTTATTTTTTTTGCAAAAAAAAAGTGTTTTAACAATGTTATCCATTATAGAATAAGGGTGTAACATAACAACATGTGGATAAAGTCAAGGGGTGTGAAAACTTTCCGAATGCACTGTATTGCTATTAGAAGCCTGTCCTCTCATTGTTTGTGGGACAGGTCAGGGAACATGTCGGCATGCTGCTCGGTCTTGTTTAATTAAAAAGCCTCACTCTTGGCAAGAAAAATCAGTTCTGCATGGTTGCCTCCTCAATGTAAAATCCAACCGCTGGGTCACAGGAGGTCAAACATGCTTTTGGGTCAATTTACTTTAAATTCCATATGCCAGGTCATGATGGTCCCTGGTCACAAATATGTAAAATTTGGGAAGATTAAATATTTTTAACCCTTTGAAACTGCTCCAATTACCCCCAATTAAGTCACTTCCTGCAATCAGACAGAAAGATAGGCAGACAGACAGACTGACAGACAGTTAGGCAGACAGACAGACACACAGACAGACAGGCAGGCAGACAAAGACAGTTTCAAGTTTCAATTCAATCTAAAAATATTTGACCAATATCCGCTTCAGAATTCATTCAAGAATTTATAACAAGGCTCTTAGTTTCCAGAACTGCAAAACCACTGTGTCCAATGGAGGTCAAAAATGCTTTTGGGTTGACTGATTTCAAATTCCATATGCCGGGTCCCCTTGTTACAAATTTGTCAAATTTGGGGGAAGCTGAAATTCAATGTACGGCCCCATGGGGACACTCTTCAACAATG
Organism: Brachymystax lenok tsinlingensis; assembly: GCA_030435695.1. Lineage (NCBI taxonomy): Eukaryota > Metazoa > Chordata > Actinopteri > Salmoniformes > Salmonidae > Brachymystax > Brachymystax lenok. The sequence goes on along the minus strand of CM059793.1, from coordinate 38,931,662 downwards.
TCATGAGTTTCAAGTCTTCAAGATGCAGTGCTTGAGGCATCACTACAGACCCGGGATCGATCCACCCGCAACTGGGAGATCCATGAGGCGGCACCTGTCCAGGTTAGGGGAGGGTTTGGCCGGCCGGGATGGGATTGTCCCATCGCTCCTCTAGCAACCCGTGTGGTGGGCCAGGCGCATGCACGCTGACACGGTCGCCAATGTTCCTCCGACACATTGGTGCGGCTGGCTTCCGGGTTAAGTGAGCAGTGTGTCAAGGAGCAGTGCGGCTCGGCAGGGTTGTGTTTCGGAGGGAAGAGGGGAAAGAGAAAGAAAGAGAGAGAGAGAGAGAGAGAGAGAGAGAGAGAGAGAGAGGGAGGATGAGAGAGAAAGAGAAAGAGGGAGGGAGGGTGAGAGAGAGAAAGTAGGGTGTCATGTCTTTGATGCCTTTCTTCATGAATCCATATTGTGATGCTGTTCTTCCCCCATTGAATGCAATGTATTCACTCAGGCATCAGCCCTGTGACACTCATCTTTTCTTAACGACTGCAAATTATTGACATAAGATACATTTGGTTGACGCTTATCTTTTCCCATTGACTGCTATGTATTGACATAAACGTCAACCCTGTGACACAAATTTTTCCCATTGACTGCAATGTATTGAAAAAAACATCCACCCTGTGACTCATCTTTTCCCATTGACTGCAATGTACTGAGAAAAACGTTAGCTACTGTGACATTTTACTTTTTTTGTAAAAACATGCCAGCATGATGTTTTCAGGCTGACAATGGGCTATGGGAATACATGTCCACAAAGATCGAAGGCATGTGAGAGGAGGCGAGATCAGGTGGGACTATTGTAGCCAATGAGAGGGCAGATATGCGTGTGAACAACAGGCACAACTCCGATATATAGTCATTTTTTTTCAAGGTTGCCAAAATGCCACGTGTGTCCACCTATATCTCCCCAGTGGAGCAGCGGTCTAAGGCACTGCATCTCAGTGTTTAAGGTGTCACTACAGACACCCTGGTTTGAATCTAGGCTGTATCACATCCGACTGTGATTGGGAGTCCCATAGGGCGGTGCGCAATTGTCCCAGCGTCATCCGGGTTTGGCCGGCATTGTAAATAATTGTTAACTGACTTGCCTAATTAAATAAAAAATTCAGTGCATTTGTAACAAATCAAATGTTATTTGTCACATATGCCAAATACAACAGGTGTAGACTTTACAGTAAAATGCTTACTTACAAGCCCTTAACCAACAATGCAGTTTTAAGAAGAAAAATATGCTAAGAAAGTATTTACTATAAGAAAAATAACAAATAATTAATGAGCAACAATAAAATAACAGTAGCGAGGCTATATACAGGGGGTACCGGTACAGAGTCAATGTGCAGGGGCACTGGTTAGTTAAGGTAATTGAGCTAATATGTACAGTACATGTAGGTAGAGGTAAAGTGATTATGCATGGTAAATAGCAGCAGCGTAAAAATGGGGGGCGGAGTGGGGACAATGCAAATAGTCTGGGTAGCCATTTGATTATCTGTTGAGGAGTCTTATGGCTTGGGGGTAGAAGCTGAAGCCTTTTGGACCTAGACTTGGTGCTCCGGTACTTGCCATGCGGTTCAAATAAGCCCCACGTAGCAATGGTTTGGGGACCAAATTCAACACTATCCTTGACCTCCATGCAAAAAATCCTCACTTCGTGGTCTTATTTTTGTGGACAGATTTTGGGCGGAGTAAACCCTCTTCTTCTCTGGTTGAACCCTCCTTTTCAGTGGACAGATGTCAAGGGTCAAAGGTTAGGCCATCTCGGCACTACCCATGACCCCCATCTGTGCTGTCATAAAGCATCATGTCACCTCGACTGGAGTGGCCGCAGTGTGAAGAGACACACTCCTAAGAAGCACACAAGGGTTCCAAGAAACGCAAAGGTCAGAGTGGACTACGTGACATGGTCGATAATCTAAAGTCATCTGTAATCGGATTGGACCCATGCGCATCTGTTGTGTCGTCCTTGTAAGTCCATTGTTATCATCACTGAGCTAATCAACGACCAAGTTCGTTTCCTGAACGTTGTTTAATACTAGGCCTACTTGGCCAAGATGATAATGATTCATTTACTGAATCAAAGGCCCACGTTGTCATTGATTTCAAGAATGATTTAGACAGTTTTATCTCTATGAATTTAGACATGAATACATACAGAAACAGATACCTACAAGAGAATTTCACACTATCACTAACATTTTGAGACAGATGCAGGGTATCCTTGGCTTTATCAATATCAACCCCTGAAGCAATGGCAGCCATTTTGTTTTCCTAAAGACTGAGCTGTCTTCCCTGTCTGTCAGCCTCTCTGTTCAGATTGTTGTGTTGGCTCTGATGCTCATCACACTGTCAGCCTGGGCACTCCTTTCATTAGTTTGGGCCCTCTGTCCGCCACACTCACACAAATCACATTGACATCCCAACTCGTCAGATGCACACAGAGCAATTTAGCTGATATTCATTAGAGAGATGACAAGAGCTGATGGGCCTCTCTGGAAGAGGAAAGGGGATGAGGGGACTCATTTCTCCCTCTCTGTCTTTCCGTCTCTCTGCCCGACGCTGAGTGACTTTGTTTTGGGATCAGTGAGGCGCAGCACTGCCCTTCACTCGGCTCGGGGTTCCTCGAGACAAAGAAAATACATCTCATCTCATCTGAATTACTACAATAAAAACCATCTATAAGCATTCCACTCAATCTCCTGACACACAGAAATGTGGCTTTTCAAGGGTCTTTTTAAATGTAGTCTAAGGGCTAAGGCAGTTGCTTATCCTCACCAACTGTCTGTTTTAATGCTCATTCAAGCAGAAGTCAAACCATTTAGCACTTTCCCTCAAGCTCCTCATTAACCCCCATAATGTAAACTGTCTTATCTTTGCCCTAAACCATCTTAGCCCTCTTTCCCCAAGATGTCCATACAATTCACTCACCCATCAGCTCATAAGGGATTAACATAGAAAAATAACACTTTGATTTAGGCCTATACCTTAGTCATAATATAAAGGTGTATGTTCACACTGTAGTCGTATATTCCGCACCACAATGTTGTCAGTTGAGTTATAATCAACTACTGAACTCTACGATAATCAATGACTTGGATGTTACGCCCCATCTTTCAATGTTCAGCCTTTGTTAGCTAAATGCTTTATTCGGCTAATCTGAAGTGACTGATCACAAGATTCTTGTGCAACGTTAGCGCAACATATCCCAAACGTCTGAGACGGAGCTGGGAGCAGTTTGAGGCGGTAATGAGTTTGAGTGAGAAGACGGGGTCAGGGCCCAGTGTGTGTGTTAATTAATGTGTTCCCGGGTGAGAGGAACTGAAGCGAGATGATGAGATTTAAGAGAGTAAATGGTGTGCTGCTGGAGCTGACTGTCCTTGGTGAGAGAGAACAGGGGTTAGAGTCTGGGCAACTGCATCAGTCACCATAGTAACCAAGTCAACCTAAGATTGCTTAGTTTAGACCAATACAAAAATGTTATGGCTTGTCAACGTAGCATAGCATTGTATCGGAATTAAAATAACAAACGCATTCATTTGGTAACTAAGAGATCGTGTGCAAGTATATTCACTCTCTCCATCGCCTCAAGGACGCAGTGTGATCGAGCAGTTAGTCCGTTGCAATGTTACAGTAATTCATGCCCTTGAGACAGAATTGGAGTGTTTCAAAAGTCTGTTTAGGTTCACGTTCCAGCGGTTTAGGTACGCAACTATACAGTCGGAGTTGGTGGGAGCATCAAATGCAGGTCTGCCAAGGGATATTAACATTAACCGGCGATATGCCAGCTCCTTTGCCTCTGTCCCTGGCTGCCTCATGATGATGGCATTGAAGCCCCGGTGGTAATCAACCCACTCTGCCTGCTGTTGCACTCTCCTCCAGTGGCTTGTTTCAGGAACATCTGGTGGTTTACATGCAGCACACGCCACCTGGCAGACATCTCGGTGCAACACACTCGGTCTGCTCTTAGCCACACACACACACACACACACACACACACACACACACACACACCACAGTTGGTGTTGGTAGGACTGTGCCCGTGCAGACATTACAGAGCCTAGACAGGGCTGAAGGCTCTGCAGTAACTAAGAGTGTTTTGTGGATGTTGAATCTGTTTTGTAGTGCTGGGTTGCGTTTTGGGACCTGGTAACAATATAATAAGAGGTGTAATAATCATTTGTGATATTTTAAGAAATACAACACAGTTGTGTGCAGCACTTCAAGTCAATTTAATAATAGAAGCAACAGGGCATGAACAAAGTTCAATTTTATATATTTTCTTATCAAATAACATTTATAAAACTATTGTGCAAAACAATGTCATTTTTGTCTTCTTCAAAGGCTCTGCACCAGTGGATAGTCATAGTCCTCTTAAATTAGGAAATATAACAAGTATGCATAACTTAAAACAGAAAGTGGTTAGCCTATATACTGTATGTACATTTGTACATAGAAGTGGATTTTGAGGGCCCCTGACATGATGATAAGCAATACTGCAGATTTGACAAAACCTGCAACACAAACCGTATATAAAATGTGATGTAACTGACTAGTACTAAGTCATTTATATGTTTGGCTAATTCTCCCGAAGAGCACTCCCAGGTTCTTGGCTGATCTCTTACAGTAGAAATGCTTCATCAGCAAACCCCGACCGGTGACAAGAGCCAACTAAAAACTGGAGTATCAAACTTGTTTTGAACTGTTAACTTGTCAATGCATACATGTAGTTCAACAGAGTCAACAAATTCCAATCAACTTCACAAAAATGTAAAAATAACTACATTACAATATAATAAATCTCAAATTACTATATTTTACAAATGGAGAGTTCACCCAAAATACAAAATTACTTAAATGTGTCCTTATCTTCAAAGATGAAAACAAGTTTGTATCGTGGTCTCTCCTGGCCAATAGACAACTTGCGGTAAAATGTAAGGAAAAATATGTAACTCAGTAATTGGGCGAACTATCCCTTTAAAAGCTGAATATTCATGATCTAGATCTTTAACACGTGAAATTAACATATTTTGAAATGGAGAAAAATACAGACAAGCTTAAGCCATGAATGTAAACACCTTGTGCTGACACTTAACAGTAGTTACTTTTGTCACACCTTCAACTGTTTTCTTTTAAGTTTATTTTTAAGTTGTCTCTTTTTTTAACAGCTTATATTCCAGTATGTCCAACGCTGGGAGCACTCAAATGTTTCTGTAATGAAATGTCAATTCTACTTCTAGTGTTTCCCCATCCCAGAGACATACAGGAGATGGTCCTCTGGGGACTTCCCATGGCTCTTGCTGAGGTGGAGCTTGATGGCATGCTTACTGGCAAACTTACGGATACACAGCTGGCACCGGTACACAGTCCCACTGCCCCCCTCTTGTGACTGAGAAGGTGCAGAAGAGAAGAGGAAAGGGTCCAAGAGGGGCAGTTCATCAGACCCACCTTTCGAGGAGTCCCTCAGGGTCTGTTTGGGGGAGAGCTTGGCCAGGTCCTTCAGTCTGAAGCCCAGGTGGGCCTCCAGGTGGCAAATGTAGGCAGCGGGGGTCCGGATCTGTGAAGCGCACTCGCTGCAGAAGAACACCGGCTGGCCTGAGTCCAGGTTCTTGAGGAACTTCGTCCTGCCGGTTCTCCTCAGCTGGTACTTGACGTTGGCCAGCCAGTGGCTGATGGTGGTCATGGAGAGGCCTGTGAAGCGGGACACGTGCATCCTCTCCTGGGGGCTCAGGTCAGACATGATGTACTTGCCCTCGGATGTCTGCCTGAGGCTGGAAGAGAACTGGGCCTGTAGGAGAAGCAGGTGCTGGGGGTTCCAATTGGACTGACGGCCCTTCCTCTTATTGGCCATGGACCCCTCATCCTCCTCTTGGGTGGTGGAGCCCACTACATCTGTGACCCGCTCTGTGATCCGTGTCCTGGAGGGGGGCTTGGAGACGTGGTGTGCTGATTGCGTCAGGTTCCTCAGCATGTCGGAGATGTCCGATAGAGCGTTTTCATGTAGCGGGCTGCTGGATGTGAAGGGAGAGGCCACTGTCATCTTAGCAGGGGTCACCATTGAGGAAGGGGAGACAGAGGAGGCTGTGGATGAGGGAGTCAGAGGGTCAGAGCCCATAGAGCCCCCTCGATCACGCTTCCCTTTGGTCAGGTCCATGGGCTGGTCATCACTGGACTGCCAGACGCCCCGACAAGACACAGGCTCTGGGTGTCTTTTGGTGTGTGTGGGGGAGGAGGCCACGGCAGCCCTCTCGGCCATACTCTGGCTCAGCCTGGACAGCAGACTGAGAGGGTCCTGGCTGGGCAGGGTGGGCTTGGCTGCCTTCCCCAGGTGGACATTCATCACAGATTGAAGAGCACTTAAAGGGTTAACGAAGGGCTGCTCCAGAGGGGCGTGGCCTGTTATGAAGGCTGTGCTGCAGCTCAGAGCAGAGGCAGGCAATGGAACCGTTTCTCTCCTGCTGTCTCTCGCAGACGGTGAGACCCTGTCGCTATGGCTACTGTCGCTGTTAGCCGGAGTCACCGCCCTCCACTCTCGAGGCAGGGACTCTGCTCCGGTGGACTCTGCGGCGTCACTGCTACAGGGGGGCCGGTGCGCCTCTCTCTTGGGGGACACCTCTCTCTTGGGGGACACCTCTCTCTTGGGGGACACCTCTCTCTTCACCCTCCGCTCCACTTTGGCCACTTTCTCAGTCACCTTCTTAACCAGCTCCTCCATGGCCTGGAAGTTGTTGAGGTGGGGGAAGGGGTAGCTCTGACTACCCGGTGAGGAAATCAGGGGCTGGCTCTTGCTGAGGGAAGAGAGCACCCCCTCTCCTCCAGTGAATAGGTACTTGAGAGGGGAGCTCTTCTCAGCACTACCCTGGGGCAGCTTCAGGGAGTTGGGGAACTGATATGCAGCGTGAATACTGGGGTATCCTCCGCAGTTGGGGTTGCCACTCTGGGCTTTGTTGATGGCCGACGTCACCGTGTTCTCCAGGGACTTGAGAATGTCGAAGCCGCCCTTGGGGCTCTCCTTCAGGTCCTCCTCGGTCAGATAGTTATACTTGGTGGAGTTGTGAAACTTCTCCTCCACCTCCTCATCCTCGTCCGAAACCTTTTCATGGCTGACCATGTCCTTGGTACACTTGTTCTCCGTCTCCTCTTTCTTAATGTCTTTGAGAGGAGGGGAGATGGCCAGGGGTGAAACGGCAGAGGGTGGAGGGGGGGAGAATGTAGGAGCCAACGGGATTGACTGAACCCCCTCCTGTGTGGGGGGTGTGGCATGTACAGAGCTGGGGGAGGCGGCCTCTGGGACAGGCCTGCCTCCTCTCTTGCTGGGGGGGTTGCCATTGGTGACCCGGAGGAAGTGACCCGTCACCATCATGTGGGCGGTCAGCTCCTGCAGGGTATTGTGGGAACTCCCGCACTCCATGCACTTGAGAATCTGGGACTTGCGTGATTCGAACTGCCACGCATAGCTGGCGCCGTTCTGGTGGCCGAAGCGGTTGCTGGGGGTGATATAGGGGTTGGAGACCTTGTGGGAGGGGTCGTTGGGGTCACCACTCAGGGAGGCTTTGGGTTTGGGGGTCACCTCTCTGGAGCTTGGGGAGCCAGGGAGGTCCAGGCTCCCAGAGAGTGGGCCTCTCTTCCTTGAGATCATTTTGGCTGCCACAGGGGCCAGTGGCTCCTTCAGAGGAACTTTCTGGTAGTGTTTGGTCTTGATCATGTGGACGCTCAGGTCCTGCAGGGACTCGAAAGAGTGGCCACAGTACATGCACTTCAGCACCTTCGAGGCATCCTCCTTGCCTTCCATCTCCAGAAGGGAGCGCTTGCGAGGCTTGGACCAGTGCCCCTTGGCCCCGTTGGCTCCCCTCTCATGGTTGTCATCGCGGTAATGGCCCGTGTCGTTCATGTGCACGGTGAGCTCCACCAGGGTGTCGTAGGCGGCACTGCAGCCCTTGCAGCGAAACTTGCTGGCCCCGGTGAAGATGTTGCCGTACAGTCTGGGGTTCTGTCTGTGGAGCTGCACTGTGCTGAAGAGATTGGGCTCTGAGGGATGAGGGTGCTGGCGGCTCTGAGAGGCCTGCTGTTGCAGGGACTTAGCCACTGCGGACTGGTGCCAGTCATAACTACTGCTGCTGCTATTGCTGCTGCTAGAGCTGCTAGTCCGCGGTGGCTTCTCCACAGGTGTCAGTGTCTGAGTTGGCGTTGGGGTGGGGTTAAAGTTCAGGGGCGACCAATAGGTGTTGGTCAGGAAGCTGGAGTAGATGGTTTTCATCTGTTCCAGAGTGTCCAGCGCCAAGGGAGTGTCCAGCGCCAAGGGAGTGTCCAGCGCCAAGGGAGTGTCCAGCCTCACCCCTGTTCCGTTCAGAGGCTCTTTGACAGGCCTCTCCTCGGCGTTGACAGAGGTGGTCTCAAAGTCCGACAGGGGGTCGCTGGCCTCGCTCACGTGTGATTCAATGTCCATCTCCTGAGCAGAGAGCTCGGCCCCAACAATGGAGTCCTGGTCACCCAGTGGCTCATTGGTGAGGAAGTCCTTTTCTGAGCTCTCTCCCTCCTCTTGGAAGTCCACACCCTCTTCTTCCACCTCCTCCATCGCATTCTCCTTCATCTCCTCCAACTCCTCTGGAGAGTAGGCTGGAGGGGAAACAGAAGAGAGGGTGTGTTAAATTAAGGCCACTGAACACACTGGGGGGGCAGATTAGCTATGAAATTTGCAGATAGAATTAATTCTATCAAATAAGAATCATTTCATCATATCTGATTTAACTGCCCTCTGCCCTGGTTGCAGGACTTATATAGATATACATGGAGTATACAAAACATTAAGAACACCTGATGTTTCCATGACAGACTGACCAGGTGAATCCAGGTGAAAGCTTTGATCCCTTATTGATGTCACTTGTTAAATCAACTTCAAATCAGTATAGATGAAGGGGAAGAGACAGAATAAAGAAGGATTTTTCAGCCTC